>CM077078.1:116062196-116701887 GCA_039513925.1 Platanthera zijinensis
CATATATTTGTAGTAGCAGTAGCCATCCACTAGGGTTGATCTCCCCACTCACACTGTGTATAGTCATGAGAACCTACTGATCAGCTGTGATGATCTTTGATCTATTACAGGTATTGGATGCAACTTAACAGGAAGTTGAACTTATTCCTGTAACTTCTGGATTTGCTCCTGCTTAATAGGAGCATCTTGACTTGCTCCCCCTCAACAAGAGCATCTACTATAATTTGCTTTACTAGACACTTGAATCCATCTTAGTCTTGACACCACTTGATATCACTTTAGAGTCTTGATATCAAATATCACACTTATCTACCTGCAAGAGAGGTGAGTTTTGTAACAGAAATATGACATGGAGAAACAAAAGCTATACCAAGTTCAACATACCAATCTCAAACTTGAGGGTGTTGAACTTAACTTTATCTAGTGCCTTAGTAAATATGTCAGTGACTTGCTTGTCTATGGGGACAAACTCAAGACAGAAGTATTCCTTTTCCACATGCTCCCTAATAGAATGATACCTAATCCTTATGCTTAGTCCTGCTATGAGAGATGAGATTCCTAGTAATGGGGATTTAACTAGTGCATGAGAAGGTTACTAATCTCAATGTTGAAAACCAGAAGCTGATGCTGGATTAATAGCAACTATGCACAACAACTCCTTACAGAGATATACTCTGACTCAGTAGTGGATATAGCCATACTGGACTGGTTCTTGCTACTCCAATGACATCAGCATTCTCTCTTGGAATAGACAAGTTCAATCCATGCTTTTCCTATCTTCCTTGCACCCTATGTTGGAGGTGCTTCTTCTCACATGTCTCCTTTCTTTTGGCTTGCCCAGCCTTGCTACAACAATAATATATTATGTTAGAAGAAATATGTTTTATGGTTTTAAGATCATACATGTCTCCTTTATAGAGCATATTCCAAGATTTGTTGTGATCCTTCTTGTAATTTTAGGTGGAGGAAGATCTGTTCTTCCACTACTTCCTCTTCATCATTTTCTAAAACTGCTTCAAGAATAGTAACAGTTCACCATCTTTAATTGTTCAAGCCACATTGAACATCTTATTATATTGGTGACCCAAACAGTATTCTCCCCTTGATACACACACACAAGCCTGATTAGGAAAATAGGCAGTGTGTACTGTATACCACTGTTGGCACATGTCTCTTATGTATACCACCTGGACTTGTTCTACATACTCCCTCTTGATCATGGCCATTACCTTTGATCATTTCCATCTCCCATTGACTAGGATAAGGAGGCTTTGGCCTAATCTGTCTCTTTATCAAGATAGATCACTATCCTTTGAAGCATCTTTAGTCATTTCAATGACATTCTTATTATCTTGAGCAGGGAGTTCGGTTAGAATCTCCTACTCAATCTCTACATTTCCCATAGGAAGTTGCTGACTTGTATCAACTATAGCTAAAGCAATCCAACTATTCTTGAATTGATTGTACTTGCTTTCCCACAGTATGTGCAACCATCTTAGTATTCTTCCACTCAACCCCAGCAATGTCCATAGGGACAAGCTGATCTTCAGCAGTTTTGATGATCGATTCTATGCTTGTGGTATACTAGGTAATACTCAAGATTATTCAGCTACCTAGTCAGATCTTACTCACCATCAACGGTAGCATCTAAGCTTGACAGTATCCCTCTCAACATTTGCACAGATTCTGTCCTCATGACTTTCAGTCACCATTTCAGCTGATGATACCACTTGGCTTGAAAGTCTTTTTTCATATCACTTGACTGTTTGCCTCTTCGGTATAGTAAATCTTTTCAGCAGAGGATAATATGCCTCTTTCTTCCTGCTCTTAGAAGTTCTGCTTCCTGTGCTTTACTCAATGATGAGTATAGCGAGATTGTTCTCCTCCTCACTATCCTGTTGAAGTGGCAGTTGTATAATGTCCCACCAGTCAGACATCTTTGAGCTTCAATGGCTTGATCTAACTAGTCTGTTTATCTAGTCAGATACTACATGAAGGTCTTTACCCAAGATATGTGTACTTTATCCTTTTTTAGGGATACATACAATATCCTTTTCCTATTGGGCAATAGGATAAGTATCCTTGATGGTCAACATCCATCTCAAACTTCCCAATTACAGATCTTAGGTCCATTCCTTACTGGAGCATGATCCTTTAGATAGCTCCTTGTTCTAGTCATGTGGCTAGAACAACATTTGTCCAAGTACCATATAGGGGTCTGGGCACTTGGAATATCCTGCAAAACAAGATTAGCCTTCCTTAGGACCCCAATTTTTATTGGGTCCTAGGTTGTTGTTATCCTGAAATAGAACTTGTCTACCTACAAATTTTCTAACAGGAAGACTACCACTTGCTCTAGGCATAGTAGGATTGTGTTATCAATCTAAGGCAAAATGCCCCCACTTTGCCACAACAAAAGCACTCATTAATATTATACCTTCTTTTATGAGCAGGTCTGGTAGCAGTTAACTATTCAGAATCATGATCAGCTTCCTTAATCATATTTTTATCAGCCACAATCTGACTGAAGGTGAGTCTGGAAGTAGAAGAGCTTAGTTTTTCATGAAAACTAGCAACAGAGATCTTCTTTGTAGAAGACATGTTCCTGATGGCCTCAGAAATGCCCATGTCTGGCTTGTTGACAGACTTGCCCTTGGTCTGAGTGTGTGCTGGGAGATCTTGAGAATAGGCCACAGGCTTACTCTTGAGTGTGGGTGCTGGAGCACCAAATACAAATGGTCCATGATGGGCCATTTGAACTTCATCATGGGGAGCCTTAAAGACACTCATTGCCCTACTATACATTCCACCATCGTTGTGAACATGTTTTTTCATACTAGTGGATCTACCACTCATCCAGTGACCGTAGATGCTTTCTTGGTCGTACCTATTTGAAGGAAATATCACCACCTTCTTAAAAGGGATGAGAGGCTTAGAAGCCAGAGGCTGGACTAAAGCTTTCCATTTTCCTTTGGAAGGGGAAACTATACTATTTCCCTTAAACCACAACCCCTTCTTACCCTTCTATGAGGAGAAGGAGTCAATCAAGGGTAACAATGTATTGGGCTTAGAGTAAATAGCGATAATTCTCTTCTCCCTCTGAATCTCCTCTTCAAGATCTCTAATGAAACAATCCTTATACTTGACGGTGCCAATCTGGATGAGAAAAATGTTCCTAAGTTGGATGACTTCCCTAGCCTTCTGATCTAGTAAGGATACTGTCTCAGGCTGATGGGCAGTAGCTAGCTGAAGAGAGGCAATCTCCTCAGCTTGATTTTTGGCCAACTTCCTGCTACTCTTGGAAGCATCCAGAAGTTCACCATACTTGTCAATCAGTTGATTGACATCTTCCTCTGATACAGGTCCATCATCATCACTTTATGTGGATGCATCAGAGTTTTGACTGGTCTCATAATCAGATTCTGAGGATGTGCTAGATAGGGAATGTACCTAATCTAGTCTAGGATGATCCTAGCAGGATTCTTCTTCTGTTATGACCATTAGCCCAAAACTTCTGTAGTCATCTTCCTCATCATCATCCTCCTCTGAATCACTATCTAAATGTGACAGAGGGGCCCTAATCTATATTCTTGCATCTGGATATAAATCATCTTTATCACTGTCACTGAACACAGAGGATAGTGGGGCTCTGATTCCTATCTTGGCTGCACGATAGTCTGCATCTTCTACAACAGCTGCCAACAGCCCAATGTAGGTCTTTTCCTTTTTGCAGACTTGAAGCTTCATTGAGCTCCACTCCTTTTGGTTCACTCCTGAACCCATAAGTATAAACCTTTTAAATATACTTTAAGATCTACTCGAACTGTTAAGTCCTTTTTGAGCAACCTCCCTCTGAAACCACTTTAAAGTCTTTTATTTCAAGGATGGCTAAATCACCTAGAGGGGGTAGGGGTGAATAGATTTCTTAGTCTCTTGTGACTTGATGCACGTGCGGCAAGTGTACCGATCGCTGTCAAGTAATAATAATTGGGAATAGCTTCCCCGAGTATCGATTTCTCACGAAGCGCAATAAGGGAGCAAGGGTTTTAGTACTTTGGAGAAATGCGTGGAAGTGCAAAGTGAGAAAGGGGGGGGGGTATTGATTTGGCTTTCCTAAATTAAATAACCTATAATTACTGCGAGTCGCCTTCACCGCTTCGCTCTGGTGAATCACTCAGAAGAGTGATAGCTGAGTGTGAGAATTGGTGAGGGTCGAAAACACCTCTTCACAACGCACACTTCTGGCAAATGCTAGAATGGCCAAATAACCTACTCTAGCAAGTGTGATGAGCCTAACAATGCAAAGCAAGATCACAAAACACCTAAGAACAAGCATCAAGCATTCTAGAACAACATATGCAAATCACACTAAAAAATTCAACAAGCGTTTAACAAGGAGGAAGTATAATAGGAAGGAGGAGAGATTACAACAAAGACAAGGAGCTTTCAAAGATTATCGGCCAGAAATTAGGGGTGTCAACCCTTGTCTGTGATTGGTCTTCGGAAAGGAGTCCAGGATCCAAGAGGAGCTGTCACTTCCTCTGTCGAGCCCATCCTTTTATTGTTGTGGTTGGTGAGGCGGAATGGAGCTTGGGTGGCTGCAGTAAGTAGCTCAAACTGAGCTTCGAATGTAGCAACATTGATGGTGGTGTAGGATGAAGCTTTTGCAAGGTCTTTGAAGTGGAATGCATGGCTGGATCTTCCCTCCAAGGAAGAGAGAGAGAGAGGAAGGGGGCTGGAGAGTTATTTTCCCGCTCAAGGGAGCCAAAAAGGTGGGCTGGTTCGTCGATCATCGAAAATGGCAAAATCTGTAACTTAAATAGAAAATTATCAGAAAATTGGTCTCGCACGGTTCGACGCAAGACCGTGCGCTAAAAGTGCGATATTATAATATAGCACTTGCCTGCGAAGGAGAAGCGTTGACCCGTGCATTTCCTTCGGGCACGGGTGATCCGCCTGTGCGTGAAGCAATTCACATGGGTAACCACAAAATGAAGAACTACAGGCAAAAACAGTGGAACCGTGCGTTTTACTCGCACATGGGCGATTCTGTCCATTCGTGAAGGAAAATGCACGATTAACTATAGAACGAAAAAGGGCAGGAAAATACCATAATGCTACAGGAAAACCGTGCATTTCCTTCGCACACGGTTTGGGTGAAACCGTGCGTGAAGGATTCGCACGAGCTGGTCGTTCCACCAGATTGACCGGAGGTAAATGCACGACCAAAACTAACCGTTCCCTAAGGAAACGCACGACCGTGCATTTTCCTCAAATCATAATTCAGACAAGGGGAAAACAGACCACCTGCAAGCAAGGAAATAAAGGCAAAGGAGGACCCTCCAACAATACAGAAATGAATAGAAAGCTACTGGAACAAGCCCTGGGGAGCACCACGTGCTTACCCCCAATTAACAAGTGCACAATTGCGCATGCAAGGGCAAGAAAAGAGTACAAAGCAAGAATGGCATAAAGGATGAGATAAACAGCGAAAACATCCAATAAATGAAGTGTCAAGGAATGAAAACCAACCCATATGAGCCGACAAAACCCAGTATAAACGGGACTCATCACACCCTCAGACTTAACCATTTGCACATCCCGAGAAAAGAAGATCCCCATAGACAAGAAAATAGTACTAGCTAACATAGCAAATATGATCCGGAGTACTATACAAACTCGCATGCTCACGATCGTAAAATTTGAGTAAAGACAATTTCTAAGCATACAAACTAATTTATAATTTTCAGCCTGAGTAAAAAAAAATAGATTCTACGACTACTCAAAAAGAGAATCACGGTGAATCCTTCAATCACTCATAGGGAGAAAATAAATCAGCCGCTAAGAAGAGTAATGCCAAAGATAGGGATTAAGGACAACCCCTAAAGGAATCCACCAATGTCGGTGACCATAAGCTTGCCCTTCCGCACTCTCTCCACGATAGTAGTTCGGCTTAAGCGCAAGTCAGTAGGACTTTAGGAAAAGTTGGAGCTTGGGTTTCGGTGAGGTAAGCAAGGATAAGAAGGGAGGCTAAGCACAAAAACCCAACTGAGCCAGCACAACAAGGATCAAATCCGCTATCCGCTAAACAAACGGGTACGCCACACCCCCAAACTTAACTTTTAACAAATGGGTGGGGGCACCGCCTTCTCCACATACAATAACATTTTAAAAAAGATTTTCAATCCAAATTTTTCTTCTTCTTTTCAACTATTATTTTTTTCTCTTTTCAATTTTTTTCATTTTTAGAATCTCATCCAATATAACATCTGTGCATTTCCACATTTTCACAAAAAAAACACGACATCACAACCAAACATGAAAATATAAAACACTAAGCTCAACTTGGGTGTGCGACTAGGATAGGCTATGGGGATTTGGTGAAATCATGGAGGAGCTGAATCAAAGGGAAAGGTAGGCACAACAGGGCTAGTGAATAGATGACAAAAGGAATGGTACAAAGCTCAACCTAGCCAAAAAGATGGCCTACATCACGCTCGCGCTTAGCTAACCATGTACCCATGCTTTGAAAGTAGCCTGGGGCAAGTTCTTAGCCAACGAGAGAGACTACCCCGTCTCTTGACTTGAGCAATACAAATCTAACGACCGTCTAAACACATCCCTAACCTACCGTCAGATTCACACCAGATTCACCAAAAATTTCTGAGTAGCATAAAAAGAATTTACGTAGCTAGAAAAAAATATAAACTAGAAGTATGCATAAAAATTAAGCTTACTATAATTTCTACAAGAGACGGAAGCACTAGACTAGGAACCCAACAAGGACAACATTTTACTCTGTTAAATAATCCTGTATTTGCGAGGTAATCTTACCGGATCTAATGAAAGATGCTAGTTTGACTCGCAGCATGCAAAAAGTAAGAACGCGCTCAAGTGGGTGTATGGGTACACAAAGCAATGACTACGTAATAAAAAATAACAACTACTGGCAAGCAAGTGAAGTGTGAGTGCAACGGGTAACAACAACAGGCTCTATCCCAGACTTAATCTAACAACACAACAATGATGATGAAAATGTAATCTAAGAGGTGAGGGGAAGAGGTTACCCAATGATCAGAGATGTGTATACCAGAAGTTAGGCGTCCAAACTCGATCAACCAGCAAACGACCGAAATCATTACCTGCAAGAATAAGCAATCTCCAACCACGTAAGAGAATATGCAACACAATAGAGAGAATAACAAGAACGCAAGCTTAGCAAGGCAATAGCCTTATACACAATATAGAAGCGGCAAAATTGGGTTGTCTCCCATAAGCCCTTTTCTTTACCGTCCTTAAGGTGGACCAAATACCTGTATTAGCAATTATATATCATTGTTCAAGCACCAACGCAACACAAGCAATTAATTCAAAATCCAAATAGCATTTAATAAAAAAAAATAGCAATAAAAAAACAAGATAAAGGAGACGACCCCGGTGATCTTCCACCTTTCAGCTAAACGCTGATTTGTGGTAAACCTCACCCGACACACGAGATAAGGAGGAGAGGAAGGCTTTAGGGCCTGAAGAAGACAAGTATTCTTTACCCCTACTCTCCTCCTTTTCACACCATAGGGAAAAACGCTATGCCTTGCGTAAGAGTAACTCCCTTCTTCGCAATTCCACCGTAGGAGAGTGCCAAGGCAACAATTTCATGCCCAGAGCTTTAGTGTCCAGATCATCAAACACAGCTGGGGGCATCATTTCTTCACCTGTAGAGGGTGGAAAATAAGCCCATAATACCTGTTTAATAGTTTTCGAAGATTTACTTGGTTCAATAACAGTTCTCAAAGTAATCTCTTGCACGCTCTCACTAGCCGCGCACGATCCATTGTCCTTCTTATCTTCATCTCCTTCTGCACCTGGTATCTCAGCACTTGATTCATCCACAAAAAACTTCAGCTGTTCCTTCCCTAGTGTTGTCACATAGTGCTCGCTAAGAAACTCATCCACCTTATCATCACTAGATAAATCGTTAGATAACAAGGCATTAACCGTGCTTAGATTTTCAGATTTACAAGGGGCTAGAGCAGGAAGCGATTGCGGAGAACATAATTCATCTAGAGAGGTTAAGGTAATCTCGGAAGCATTAAAACGCAGCGTCGCCTTGCTAGCTTTCAGAAATGGAACCCCCAAAATGGGTTTTGAGGTGTTTTCCTCCGATCCCAATACTTGAAAGTCAGTGACCACAAAAACCCAGTGAAGTTTTACCTTAACATCTTCAATTTCGCCTTCAGTTTTAACAACTGATCCATAGACCAGCACAAGTGAATTCTGGTTATTATTCTCGACATTAAAATTCAGCTTCGCAACATCTCGCAGGGCTAAAATGTTGCATGTCGATCCAGAATCGCATACATCCACCGTCTCTATTTCATTTATCACACATTCGGCGGCCAATTCCTTGCTACTACACTCACCCACCTCAACATCACTCTTCTCTAGGTCACGGGGATTTTTCTCCGTGTAACTCGGGAGAGCGTCGTGAGTGCGTTCAGAGAGCACATGGGCAAGTTGCCCAAGCTGTTTCTCTAAATTCCTCATGGAGGTGGTTTGAGTGGCCATGTTTGACTGGGCCATTTCAACGAATTTCTCCATCATTTCTTCTAACACTCTTTTACGCGCCCCTTGAATGTTTTCATTATAACCCGCCTGCAGTTGTCGCGGTTGGCTGCTAGAGGCTTTAGCTTTAAACTGATGCTGGCCTCCTTGCTATCTTTGACCAGGAGCATTAGTATTCCACGAGAAGTTCGGGTGACTTCTCACGTTCGGTTTATATGCATTATTATAAGGCTGATTACTAATAAAATTAACACTTTCTTCAAGAGCCATACCTGTCATGTCATTAGTAAACTCCCCCATAGTGCACACATAAGCGTGGTGCCCAGTGCTTCCACATCCTTGGCACGCAATGTTCAACACAAGTGCTTAGGGAGGGGAAGACCTTGTCATCAAAGATTTTCCTTCCAAAGAAGGATGACATGGTTCCGCTTGGTGCACCACCGCGTTCACATCGAACAAGTTCATTGCCCCTCTTAGGGCATTCCTTCCGGTGGTCCAATAGGTACTGTGGGAGGCTATATCACGTAGAAGCCTCAGCGCTTCCTCGGGAGCAAAATTCATTATTGTCCCTCCTGCAGCATCGATCATCGCCTAGAAATTTGGTTTGATTGAGAAATAGAATATCTCGACCAAACTCCAGGGCTCACAGCCGTATTATGGACAGCAGCGCTGCAAATCAGTAAACCTCTCCCAAGCCTCAGAGAGGGTCTCTTGATCTTGCTGGTGGAACATGGCAATATCCATGCGCGCATTAACAATTTTGTAAACAGGTTAGAATTTTGCCAAAAATAAGGAAGACTAGGCTTCCCAAGTTGGAGCAGATCCTGGGGCAATAGTATGCAGCCATGTCTTGGCTCTGTCCTGCAATGAGAAAGGAAACAGTTTTAACTTTTCCACTTCATCAACAATTCCCACATAATGGAAGGTTCCGTAGATTTCAGAAAACTCGGCAAGATGTAGCTGAGGATCCTCACTCGGCAACCCCGAATATTGTGTGTTGTTTCTAATCATGTTGAGGATTACCGGCTTAATTTCGAAATGGTGGTTGGCGATTGCTGCTCCAAACCTAGGTAAACACTCCCCGCCATTGGGGTAGTGAAATCCCTCATTGTCCTAATTCGAGGTTGGACCACCTCGTTTACATCGGCCACCCTATCATCTGGGCCATTTCCTCCACGGACCGGATTGTCCATTCTCACTTCTACAGCAGCAGCACACAACCGAGCTCTCCTTGCTCGTGCAGTCTCAACTTTAACTCTTAAATCTTAAACTCTTTCGGCTTGGTCCCGATCTATCATAAACTCACAAAACAAAAAGATAAAAATCGCACTAAAGCACCTACAAACTTTTCACCAAAAACAAAACCACAAGCAATGATTGCACTCCCCTGCAATAGCGCCAAAAACTTGATGCATGTGCGGCAAGTGTACCGATCGCTGTCAAGTAATAATAATGGGGAATAGCTTCCCCGAGTGTCGATTTCTCGCGGAGCGCAATAAGGGAGCAAGAGTTTTAGTACTTTGGAGAAATGTGTGCAAGTGCAAAGTGAGAAAGTGGGGTTTTGATTTGGGTTTCCTAAATTAAACAACCTACAATTACTGAGGGTCACCTTCACCGCTTCGCTCTGGTGAATCACTCTAGAGAATTATAGCGGAGTGTGAGAACTGGTGAGGGTCGAAAACACCTCTTCACAACGCACACTACTAGCAAATGCTAGAATGACCAAATCACCTACTCTAGCAAGTGTGATGAGCCTAACAATGCAAAGCAAGTTCACAAAACACCTAAGCACAAGCATCAAGCATTCTAGAACCACAAATGCAAATCACACTATAAAATTCAACAAGCGTTCAGCAAGGAGGAACTATAATAGGAAGGAGGAGAGATTATAACCAAGACAAGGAGCTTTCCAAGATTCTCGGCCGGAAATTAGGGGTGTCAACCCTTGTCAGTGGTCGGTATTCGGAAAGGAGTCCATGATCCAAGGGGAGTTGTCACTTCCTCCGTCGAGCCCGTCCTTGTATTGTTGTGGGGTCTTAGGCAGAATGGAGCTTGGGTGGCTGCAGCAAGTAGCTCAAACTTAGCTTCAAATGTAACAACGTCGATGGCGGTTGAGGATGAAGCTTTTGCAAGCTCATTGAAGTTGAATCTGTGCCCGGATCTTCCCTCCAAGGAAGAGAGAGAGAGGAAGGGGGCTGGAGAGTGATTTTCCAGCTTAAGGGAGCCAAAAAGGCGGGCTGGTTCGTCGATCCCCGAAAATGGCAAAATTTGCAACTTAAAAAGAAAATTATCAGAAAATTGGTCTTGCACGGTTCGACGCATGACCATGCGCGAACCGTGCGATATTATAATAAATCACGCACCTGCGATGAAGAAGCGTTCACCCATGTGTTTCCTTCGCGCACGGGAGATCCGCCTATGCGTGAAGCAATTCGCACGGGTAACCACAGAACAAAGAACTGTAAGCAAAAACAATGGAACTGTGCGTTTTACTCGCGCACAGGCGATTCTGCCCGTGCTTGAAGGAAAACGCACGATTAACCACAGAACGAAAAAGAGCAGGAAAACACAAAAATGCTACAGGAAAACCGTGCGTTTCCTTCGCGCACAGTTTGGGTGAAACCGTGCGTGAAGGATTCGTACGAGCTGGTCGTTCCACCAGATTGACTGGAGGTAAATGCATGACCAAAACTAACCGTATGCTAAGGAACGCACGACCGTGTGTTTTCCTCAAATCATAAATCAGACAAGGGGAAAATAGACCTCCTGCAAGCAAGGAAAGAAAGGCAATGGAGGACCCTCCAGCAATACATAAATGAAGAGAAAGCTACTGGAACAAGCCCTAGGGAGCATCACGTGCTTACCCCCAACCAACAAGTGTGTAATTGTGCACGCAAGGGCAATAAAAGCGCACAAAGAAAGAATGGCATAAAGGATGAGATAAACAGCGAAAACATCCAATAAATGAAGTGCCAAGGCATGAAAACCCGCCTAGATGAGCCCGCAAAACCTAGTATAAACGGGACTCTTCATGACTATCTTTAATTTTCTTTGTGTTTAAGGTGTGTTGAGTTAGCTTAGTTAGCTTGATTTTAAGAACACAACACATAATGTTTATAATGGATCCACAGATTATGGGTACGTCCACTTTCTCTCCCACCTTTCTAACCGCTTGTTAGATAAGTCACTTCTCCAATCTCGGCTCCTAAGAGCTTACAACACGATCCCGTAGGACCACTCAGTCTCCTCCAAGAGTTATAGCTCAGGCACAATGCCCTACAACTTAGTAATCCAAAGATCACTTACCTCAGGCCAAAAGGCCCTACAACTCAGGCTAGGAGGACAGCCCTACCTCAGAGAGAATGACTCTCCTACAGCTTTGGCACAACGGCCCTACCTACCTCAGATCCAAAGTTAGATCCTACCTCAGACCCAAAGGTCCTAAACTAAGAGAGAATGACTCTCCTACCTAAGGCTCAAAAGCCCTACCTCAGGCATACATGACCTATAAATCAAATCCACAATATGGATCCTACAATCTGAAGCACAAAGGCCCTACAACTAAGATCCAAGAATGGATCCTATAGAGAGAGTGGTTGGTTGGTGTAGATTTGACTCCAGAGGAAAGTTCTCTAAGCCTGACTTCCTAAGTTTAGATAAACTCAGCTCTACATTCTTCACAACAACAAGAAACTGATCTTCAGGTTGACTTAACTTGTGCTAGATGTATCTTACAGTGAACTGCTTCTTACAGAACTGAGAGTGAATCTCAGTCCTATCTTTGACTCCGGAGAGATGGTTCTCTGAGCCATCTTTTTCTTGAATTAAGACAACTTACTCCTATCTACTTCTTCACAACACTAGAAATTGATCTTCTAAATTGACCTGCTTGTACTGTGAAGTAACTACAGCTCTCCTTGCTGCTACCTAAGCTGAGAAAAACCCAGCCCCAACTTATTAAAAGAAACAAGAGTGTTTTTCTTCAATAAGTTGCATCTTGTGCTAGAAGTACTCAGAAACAAGTATCTGATCTTGCCAATGAAGACAGATGTGTTGAATGTTCTTGTATTCTTCAATCAGCTAACTTTTTCTGCAGAGACAAGATGCTCTGCTTCTTCTTCTTTCTCAAAAACTTTTCTGAACTTGATGTAGCAGATGAAAATTGCTACAGCTAACTTTCTGGAACTTTTAGTTCAGCTGGTTTACCTTGCTTCTTCAAGCTGAACAACAAAGGTGAGGAGGAAGATGAAATCAAGCCGCTACTTTTCGAAATTTGTAAACCCTAAAAGTTAAAGTCCTCAGCTCCTTATCATGTCCTTTTATCTTGCACCGATCAACATCTCTTAGAGTAGTTGGACCCACAATAGTTGACAGCTTCAATCTTGCATGTGGTGCCATTTGTCGCGTAATGTATTCATCCCGCAACATTTTGAATTTTGTTGATTTTAGTATCTGTGGACTTAGTAAAATTCAAGCTCTTTATTATAAGCATTGAGTGACCAAGCTTCACTCAATGCCAAAATGCTTAGACTGATTTTCTATCACTAGGAGTTGATTGAGTAAGCTTGACTCAACGCCAAAACACTTAAACAGATTTTCTGTCACTAGGCGTTGAGTGAGTAAGCTTGACTCAATGCCAAAACACTTCGACAATTTTTCTGTAACTAGGCATTGAGTGAGTAAGCTTGACTCAATGAAAAAACACTTAGACTGTTTTGATGTCACTAGGCATTAAGTGAGTAAGCTTGACTCAATGCAAAAATACTTAGTCGTATTCTTGAATGAAAGCATTGAGTCTAGCTTCTTCAATCAACGATTTCTACTTTAGCTTATTATCTAGATGAGGCATTGAGTGAATATCCTTCCCTCAACTCTTTTATACTTCGACAGATTTTCTGTCAGCTTAGGCGTTGAGTGTGCTAAGTGTATCTTTATCACTCAATGTCGTCTAGAATTTTGTAGTATTAACTTCTTAGGCGTCGAGTGAGCCTTCATCACTCGACGCCTCTTTACTAAACCAGATTTATTTACGTCAAAGATAAAGCTTTGACTATCTGAGCTTTACTCAATGCTTTTTATAGTATGGCGTTGAGTGAACTGTCTTCACTCAATGCCTGTGGACTTAGCTAATTTTATATCTTCTAAATAGTCAGGCTTTGACTGACTTGTCTTCTCTCAGCGCTTTTTGGCATCTAGCGTTAAGTGAGCTTGCTTCACTCAACATATGTGGACTTAACCAAATTTATTTGCATCTAGCATTGAGTGAGCTTGCTTCACTCAACGCTTGTGGAATTAACCAAATTTCTTTGCATCTGGCATTGAGTAATCTTGCTTCACTCAATGCCAGTGGACTTAACCACATTTTTGTGCATATGGCATTGAGTGAGATGTCCTCACTCAATACCTGTGGACTTAGATAGATTTTTTCTCTCTCCATCATCCTACCTTGTGACCACCTATAACCATCACTCAGACAACCTGTCTAACCTTGTTCCAAGGAAATCCTGTACATGATGAGCTTAACCAACATGAAATACAACTTTGTTCTTAGTGTTGATGGTTATGTCTCTTCAAATCAATTCTAAGGAACATTGGGGGCAATATTCCAAACATTCCTCCACTACTTAGATGGAGGTGAGACTTTCATTGGATCGATACAGTTTATCCCTGATAGAACTACTTATATATAGAGTCTGGATCATTATACGGACATTGGTATGATGTGTGAAGCCCATCGAGGAAAAGTTGTTTTGGATTGGTGATGTTTTTATTTGTGTGCTGGATAAGATTACATGGAAAAATGAGTAGTTTTTGTGATATGTGGGTGTGCAAGTTGTTGCAGTAAGTACTAGAGGTGCTCTCCAGGAAACACCAAAAATCGCAACAGAAATTGATGTTCTTTTATTATTTCATGCGATAGTGTTATTTCCGATCAAAGGTATTGTGGTAGAAACAACTGTATAGTTGTTGTGCTGGGTGTGAATCTAAGACTGTGATAGATTTATGGTTCTGACGATATAACATAATGATAGTGATATCACTAGAGATAACTCCCTGAGAGCTTTATTGTTGGTTGTGAAGCCTGTGTCCTAGGGAATAGGTGAGTAGTAAAATAAGATGTTGAGCCTACTATGCCCAGCTTTGGTGTCCATGAGAGGCGACCATGGAACTTACTGTTGGTTATGATATGATTAAGAAAGGGCAGGCTGACCTATTTTGTGTTTCGTAGACATGTCAATTTGAGCCACGGGATGTGGACAATTTATACCTTCACCATCTCGCTGATCTAGATTTCCTAAAGTACTTGGCTTTCATCATTGGCATAGGGAGAGTCATTGGCTTTGTGCCTGGCTAGTGAATTGCTCAAAATTGGTACCAGCTAAGTCTGGGACTGAGGATAGTGGTAGGACTCAGGGAGTATGCTGAAAGAGTGTCTTTAGAGAATGGAATTCATGATCGTGAGTCCCGACATTTATGGTGGTTGTTTATATATTAAATGGTTCTTAAATTGCACATTCTTTTTGTTGGGTATTGTATCCACAATGTACCTGATTTGAAGAAGCCCCTGAACAAGCTAAGTTGAATTGACAATATATTTGACGTTCTTCCATCAAGTTGAGCTTGCAGCTATTCCATGCTAAGTACACACCAATGTCAGGGTGCAGTGGGTCAATATACACAGGTCTGCACAACGTAATCCCTCATTGAGTAGATCAGTGTGTTGACTCACATGTGCTCTCTCTATTGGAGTGTACTTATTTTTAAGTATAGGGTTAAGGCAGATCAAGAGCAGAAGAACGAGCAAAGATGGGTCAAAGACCAAGTCATCAAAGGAAGGAAGAGAAAATTCTTCTAAGTCAAAATCGACGGGAATCACTAAGTGATTCTCGCCGACTTCGACTGGAATCGATAGTGATTCCCGCTGATTTGACGAGAATTAGTCTGCATTCCCACCGACTTCTTCTGGCTGACAGTTTTCGAACAAGAATTCTGCCAAGGCAGAATCGACGGGAATCGTGAGTGATTCCCGCCGACTTCGACGAGAATCAGTCTGCATTCCTGCCGACTTACTCCGGCTGACAGTTTTCCAATAGGAATTCAGCCAAGGTAGAATCGACGGGAATCGTGAATGATTCCCGCCGACATCGACGGGAATTACAACCGATTACCGCTGATTTTGTCTTAGGCAATTTTCCCTCATTTGCTAGACCGAACAAACCTGCCATGCGCTGTTTCGGTCGGGGCTAGGGTTTCTCCTTTTGGGTCTCACAACTGACTTTAGGGGGTGCCTCAGGTATATATATGCGCGTATTTTGAACCTCTACAGTAACCATTCACGTGAAATCAAAAGTAGCCGACGTTGTGCCCTAGCCGATCGCGGAAACTGCCGATCGCTTGTCGCCGCTCGCAGTTCGTCATCGCCGTCAATCTCCGATCTTCTTTGATCTTCCGGCGATAGTACCAAGGCAAGCCGAGCGTCTCACGCATCTATCTTGAGATCTCTTGTCTCTCGATTCGTTGAACGAGTCTAGTTCTCCATTCCGAATCGGTGGAGGCGATTGATTCGACTGAGATCATTGGTAGACCTTGCTTGCTTCGTCAAGAAGTTTGGATCTACAAAGTATTTCCGCCGCATTCACTTGCCGCTGCCGATCTTGGTAAGTTCCTCTCCAAGAGAGAAATCCGGTTGTGGACTCTTCGTAACATTCAAGAAAGCTTCAACGAACGAAGAAGGACATCGGAATCTCCAAAAGCTTTGTTAGTATTTTCTTTTACATTCTATTTTGGTTTTGTTGTAAAGGAATTTTCATTCCTTGTTGTAAGGGTTGGGTGCTACCTGTAGTGGTGGAGTTGTGACTCCTTTGTATGAAGGGTTCCTTCCTTAGTGTTAGGATTGGATTTCAATCCGTTTGGAGAAGTGACCGAGTCGTCCCTTGGTGGGAGATAGGTCAAAGGGGGAAAGTGGACATACCCAAATCGGGGAACCACTATAACTCTTTGTGTGTTTTCTGTGATGTGTTTTTTAATTGGTGTAGGTTAATTTAATTCCACAAAAGACCGCACGACACCTATTCCCCTTCCCATAGGTGGATTTAGTCGACACTAGATACTTTCAAGTGATATCAGAGGGAGGTTGCTCATCAATAAGGTTAACACCTTGAGTAAGATCCCGTGTCTAGTGTCAAGAAGAAAGAAGATCTCAGAAATGGACGGACTCAAGTATTCAGGAAAGATCCCAGTGTGCACCAAGGTGAACTTTCCCATCTAGAAGGAAAGGATCAGGTTCTACATGGAAGCAGTCGACCCCCGACTCTTCATGATAAAGGAGGAGGGACCTTATATCCCCACTAAGGCCTCCACCATTGATCCTACCAAGATGGTGCCCAAGAAGCTCTCCGAAATGGATAAGGATGACATGGTGTTTGTAGGACTAGACACGAAAGCTCAAAACATCTTAGTAAGCATCGTCGATGATTCCATGATGCAGAATTTTAGCAACTGTAGGACTGCCAAGACATATGGCACTGCCTGATCATTTTGATGGAAGGCACAAATGAATTAAGGGATGATCGAAGATCCCTACTGAACAAGAAGTATGAGGCCTTCAGGCAAGGTCCCAAGAAAGAAATCGGAGTGACATTTGAGAACTTCCTGAAGATTGTCAATGCCCTGAAGGGTTATGGCAGAGTGTTCACCGATGGTGAAATAAATGACAAATTCCTTACATCTCTTACTAAGGAATGGGACACCAAGATCTGCGCCATCAGAGAATTTTGCAAGCTGGCAGAAACTGATCCCCAGATTCTGTTTCGAAAGCTAATGTCCTACGAGATTCAGCTGAACACCAGAAAAGCTGAAGAATAAGCCGATAAGGCCGCAGCCAAATAAAAGACGGTGGCCCTTAAAGCTAGTCACTCAAAAAAAGGCAAGGGTGCAGCCTCGTCCCGCTCTTGGAGAAAGGCTGAGGAAGAAGACTCTGAGCCCTGCTCATCCGACTCAGAGCTATCTGAGGAAGAATTCTCCTTCATCACAAAAGAGTTCAAGAAGTTCCTCAAGTTGAGGAATAAGAGAAAAAGGGATGGCTCCTCCTCCAGACATCAGAATAAGAAATACTCTTCTGTCAGGTATGAGTCTAAACAGAACAAACATCATTCTACTGACATTATTAGCTTTGGATGCAATAAGCCAGGCCATGTCATTGCTGACTGCCACCAAAGCAAGAGAGATAAGGGGAAGGGAGAGGAGCACAAGTCTTCTAGAGATAAGAAGAAGGAGAGGAGCTACATTGCTAAAAAGCCAAAGACACTAATTGAATCTGATTCGTCAGACTCAAGTGATGATGAGGAAGCCTACTTCGGGCTAATGGGTCGCTCTGACTCAGATTGAGACTGTCCCCCATTTACTGGGAAGGTAAAAGATCGCACCCCCCTCTCTAACTCAGACTCTGAGTCTCCTGAAGATGATCTCGAGGACAGCCCATCTGCCCGTGAAGCTGAGCTCCTCGAAAAGTATGAGCTTATGCTTAATACCTTTGAGGAATGTCGCAAGAGGTTGAGGGCTCAGAAAAAGGAAGTCAAATTCCTTAAGGCTTAGGGTGTGTACCTAAGAGGAGAGATCACTAGCTTGATTTCTCTCCGACAGGAACACCTGGACCTGACTTCTGAGCACTCAGAGTCTCTAAGGCTCCTTGACCAAAAATAGGAAGAAATCAACAAGCTGGAAGAATAGCTTGTGGAAGAGAGGAAGATTGTCAAAAGCTTCTCTATGCCCAAGACTGTTCTTCCTCTGGTTGATGAATTCTTTGCTCAGGCTAAGGGGGCTGGCTTAGGGCATGTGGCTGTGCCTGGTAAATAATCCAGGAGAAACGGAAATCGAAGGAAAAATTAGGATACTAAGAAGGCCTCTGCTGCAAAAAAGGGAAAGGCCCCACTCGGTCCTGTTTCATTCAGAAAGCCTGGCTTTCCTTGCAATGAGCAGGACTTTTAGTCAACCTATGGCCACTTCTTCCGGCCCTCGTTTGAAAAGCCCAAGAGCCGTTATGATGGTTCGACCTTCCCCTGTAACTACGGTGAGAGTATCTTCAAGGCACCTTATGAGGAAATCCAAGTGGAGAATTATGGCCACTTCTCTAGCGGCCATAATAGGAAGTAGGCACGAAAGGCCAAGCCTGTCATACTGAAGGAATAGGAAGTTAAGAAGTCATGTGACTGCTATCATCATGATGCCTCCACCTCCGGATCCAAGGCCCCGGCTGGACCCACCGTTCCAAGGGTAAAGCATGAGCCTAGGAAACGGTACAACAGGTTTGACTGTTGGTGCTGTGTCAAAGTTGGTCACTTTGTCATGGATTGCTGGTTTAATCCAATATTCAACGAGACTCTTCATGTTAGCAATGCGAGGCCGACCACTCGTAGGGTTAACCACTCGAGGGGGAGTATGCTAACAAGGAATCTAGGACCCAAGTTCGATTGGGTTCCTAAGGGAAACTAATTCTGTTTTGCAGGTATGTCTAAAGGCCACCAAAACGCCAATCTGGTACTTGGACAGTGGATGTTCCTGGCATATGACCGGGACAAGAAGCCTGTTGCGTGATTACTCCCCAGTCGAAAATGGACCCAAAGTCATCTTTGGAGTATCTGATCGAGGAGTCACCAGGGGTTATGGTATGATTTCCAACGGTGTATTCTCTAACACAGACGTGGCCTATGTTGAAGGGTTAAACCATAACCTGATCAGTGTAAGCCAGTTGTGTGATAAAGGATACGACGTTACGTTCTGCAAGGATAAGTGCTTGATAATATCGTGTGCCTCTTCGGAGACGGAATTAACTGGCATTAGGAGCAGAAATATCTTTTGCTTAGATTTTCTTAGCTTAGACTCTTCTACCCCCGTATGCCTAGTAGCAAAAGGCAGTGCATCTCTCTGTGAACAATGGCACAAGAGATTAGCACATATTAATTTCAAGACTATTAATATGTTGTTTTCCAAGAATTTAGTAAGGGATTCCCCTTTTATTAAGTGCATTAAAGATAGCCCTTGTCCTGCTTGACAGAAGGGCAAGCAGATTCGGGCTACCTTTAAGGGCATTGCAGACAAAGACTCCTCCTGATGTCTTTATCTTTTGCATATGGACTTGTTCGGTCCAGTGCAAGTTCATAGCTTAGGAGGCAAATAGTATACGCTAGTGATTGTTGATGACCACTCTCAGTTTATGTGGGTGTTCTTCCTGAAACAAAAGTCAGATACGTTTGACATCTTCACTAATTTTATCAAGCAGATTCAGAACAAACTTAACTGCTCCGTGGTCAAAATGAGAAGTGACCATAGAACAGAATTCGAGTCTGGTGCTATGATAGAATTCTGTGAAGAATATGGTATCTTTCATGAGTTTTCCTCCCCGCGTACTCCTCAGCAAAATGGAGTTATAGAGAGGAGAAATAGAACGCTCATTGAAGCATGTACGACTATGTTGAATGATGCTTCTCTTCCAGAGTACTTCTGGGCAGAGGCTGTCAATACATCTTATCATATGCAGAACATAACCTTGATCAACAAGAACCATCTACGGCCTTATGAGCTACTGAAAGGCAGGAAACCGACCATGTCCTATCTACGGATTTTTGGCTGCAGGTGCTATGTACTCAATAATGGGAAGTACCCACGTACTAAATTCAGAGAAAAATGCTTCGAAGGCATCTTCTTGGGCTATAGTAGCCATAGTCGGGCATATAGGGTCTTCAATAAGAAAACCCTAGTGGTAGAGGAGTCCATAAATATTGTATTTGATGAAGGAATCTTGCTTCATAATAATTCTTCCAGTGGCATTCTTGAAGATGCAGGTGCAAGGCTTGAACAGCTAAGTCTAGATGAGACTGCTAAAGATGGAACTCCCCAGTATGCAAAGGTCTCCACCTAAACGCAACCTGGAGAAGATGACGGTCAGGATAAAGAAATTCTCCCAGAAGAGGGAGGAGCCCGAGAAGCTATTAAAGCTCAAGATGCCAGACTCTTAGAGCTCTGACATGTGAGGGATCATCCTAGAGATCAAATCATAGGAGATCCTCGTGACGGTGTCAGAACTCGTAGAGGTACAATTAACGAGATTCTGCACCTTAGTTTTCTATCACAGGTTGAGCCAAAGAAGTTCGACGAAGCGAACAAAGATGCGTCATGGATATTATCAATGCAAGATGAACTGCATCAGTTTGAACGATGCAACGTCTGGACGCTCGTTCCCAGACCAAAGAAACAGAATGTGATCGGCACTAAGTGCATCTTCAGAAACAAACTAGATGAACACAGGGTCATCATCAAGAACAAGGCCAGACTAGTGGCTCAAGGTTATAGACAGGAGGAGGGGATTGACTTAGACGAAACCTTTGCACCAGTTGTAAGGCTGGAGGCGATCAGATTGTTCCTGGCGTATGCCTCTCACAATGGATTCACTGTCTATCAGATGGACGTGAAATCTGCGTTCCTAAATGGAAATTTGAAAGAGGAAGTATATGTCACGCAACCCTTAGGTTTTGTTAATCCAACATTCCCTAATCATGTTTACTTTCTTAATAAAGCATTATATGGCTTAAAACATGCTCCTCGAGCTTTGTATGAGACTTTGTCTAGTTTTCTTCTTGAGAACAAGTTCTCGAGAGGAAAAATAGATAAGACATTGTTTCTTAGGGAAGTCAAAGGCAAGATTTTGCTGGTGCAAATCTATATCGATGACATAATATTCGGCTCAACGGACAACAACCTGTGCAAGAAGTTTTGTAAACTTATGCAAGGGAAGTTTGAAATGAGTAGCATGGGAAAGCTGAAGTACTTCTTGGGACTTCAAGTGAAACAGTCTGAGGATGGAATTTTCATTTCTCACACGAAGTTCACAAATAAACTCCTCAAGAAATTCGGAATGGAGAATTCAACCTCTATAAGGACTCCAATGGGATCCACTGTGTCTCTGGACAAGGATGAGAAAGGGAAACCTTTTGATGAAACCAAATACAGAAGCATAATTGGATCCCTGCTCTACCTTACTGCTACTAGACCGGATATTATGTTTTCCACATGCGTTTGTGCTAGATATCAGGTGAACACTAAGGAATCTCATTATTTCGCTGTAAAGCGAATTCTTAGATACCTTAAAGGTACACCAAATCTTGTCTTGTGGTACCCAAGAAATAATGATGTCGAGCTGATAGGCTTTTTAGATGCTGATTTTGTAGGAAGCAGGGATGATAGGAAAAGTACTTCTGGGACGTGCCAAATCCTCGGAAGAAGGCTTATTTCATGGAACAGTAAAAATCAGAACCGTGTCGCAACCTCCACGGATGAATCTGAGTACATCTCAGCAGGCAGCTGTTGCGCACAACTTCTATGGATCAGAAATCAACTCAAAGATTATGACTTGCAGTTCAGAGAAGTTCCTATATATTGCGACTCCTCGAGCGCTATAGCAATTGCGAACAATCCTGTGTTGCACAGCAGAACAAAGAATATGAAAGTGCCCTACCACTTCATTCGGGAGCATGTGGAAAACAAAGATATCTCTCTCTACTATGTCCCCACGGATAAGAAGATTGCAGATATCTTCACAAAGCCCCTAGACGAGGCCAAGTTCAGTCTCTTCAAAACTGAACTCGACATACTAAACTATGAAGTTTGAAGACTGAAGGGCTCAAGGCTCCTTGATCAAGGGGGAGCATCAGCGAGGAACTCAAGATCGGGCACGGATGCAAGAATTGAGGGGAGCATTATGCTCCAAGTAAAGTCCCAGATTTATAGAAGCCGAAAAGGGGGAGATTACCCTCTCGGCTAAGGCTAAGGTGGCTGCCAATATTAAGTATGCTCTCAGGAAAATGGTAATGAATTTCACTCTCAACTAAATTTTTATTTTTTGATTTTCATTCCAATCGGTTCTATTCACCTTAGCTTGTACAGTTTAGGCTTCTTCAAATAGGGGGAGATTGTTGGGTATTGTATCCACAATGTACCTGATTTGAAGAAGCCCCTGAATAAGCTAAGTTGAATTGACAATGTATTTGACGTTCTTCCATCAAGTTGTGCTTGCAGCTATTCCATGCTAAGTACACACCAATGTTAGGGTGCAGTGGGTCAATATACATGGGTCTGCGCAACGTAATCCCTCGTTGATTAGATCAGTGTGTTGACTCAAGTGTCCTCTCTCTATTGGAGTGTACTTATTTTGAAGTACAGGTTAAGGTAGATCAAGAGCAGAAGAAGGAGCAAAGATGGGTCAAAGACCAAGTCATCAAAAGAAGGAAGAGAAAATTCTTCTAAGTCAAAATCGACGGGAATCACTAAGTGATTCTCGCAGACTTCGAAGGGAATCGTTAGTGATTCCCGACGATTCGACGAGAATTAGTCTTCATTCCCACCGACTTCTTCTGGCTGATAGTTTTCGAACAGGAATTCTGCCAAGGCAGAATCGACGGGAATCGTGAGTGATTCCCGCCGACTTCGATGAGAATCAGTCTGAATTCCCGCCGAATTCCTCCGGCTGATAGTTTTCCAACAGGAATTCAGCTAAGGCAGAATCGACGGGAATCGTGAGTGATTCCCGCCGACATCGACGGGAATCACCAATGATTCCGTCCAATTTTGCCTTAGGCAATTTTCCCTCGTTCGCTGGACTGAACTAACCTGCCATGCGCTGTTTTGGCCAGGGCAAGGGTTTCTCCTTGTGGGTCCTACAACAGACTTTAGGGTTGGCCTCAGGTATATATATGCGCGTATTTTGAACCTCTACAGTAACAATTCACGTGAAATCAAAAGTAGCTGATGTTGTGCCCTAGCCGATTGCGGAAACCTCCGATCGCTTGTTTCCGCTCGCAGTTCGTCGTCGTCGCCAATCTCTGATCTTCTTTGATCTTCCGGAGACAGTACCGAGGCAAGCCGAGTGTCTTATGCATCTCTCTTGAGATATCTTGTCTCTCGATTCATTGAACGAGACTAGTTCTCCATTCCGAATCGGTGGAGACGATTGATCCGATAGAGATTGTTGGTAGACCTTGCTTGCTTCGTCAAGATGTTTGAATCTACAAAGTATTGTCGCCGCATTGACTTTCCGCCGCCGATCTTGACAAGATCCTCTCCAAGAGGGAAATCCGGTTGTGTACTCTTCGTAACTTTAAAGAAAGCTTCAACGAACGAAGAAGGACATCGGAATCTCCAAAAGCTTTGTTTGTATTTTCTTTTACATTCTATTTTGGTTTTGTTGTAAAGGAATTTTCATTCCTTATTGTAAGGTTTGGGTGCAACCCGTGGTGGTGGATTTGTGACTCCTTTGTTTGAAGGATTCCTTCCTTAGTATGAGGATTGGATTTTATTCCGTTTGGAGAAGTGACCGAGTCGTCCCTTGGTGGGAGATAGGTCGATGGGGGAAAGTGGACGTACCCAAATTGGGGAACCACTATAACTCTTTGTGTGTTTTCTGTGATGTGTTTATTAATTTGTGCAAGTTAATTTTATTCCGCAAAAGACCGCACGACACCTATTCCCCCCCCCCCCATAGGTGGATTTAGTCGACACTAGGTACTTTAACTTTTGGATATATATATGCTTCTATACTGCTTGTTTGTAGGGAAGGAGAATCCCTACCCCCCAAGAAATGGGTGGGTTCGTTACACCACCGTGGTAAGCTTTAACTATCCGCTCTTTTTTTTTCCATGCCTTTGTGGATTATACCTGTGAAAGTGCTAGCGAGCCGAGCGGGAATAACGGGTTGAAGTCCTTTTTAATGAGCTTTTCCTCGAAGGCTGGAGTGCTTATTTATTGTTTTAATGTGTTGCAGGACAGTGTGCCGATGTATGGAAATCACCATGAATTATAAACATTAACAAGTTTGTAAGGCCTTAAGGCCAAACCTTTTGTGTATTTTCATTCCTGGTTTTTATATAGTGGTCATTCTCTATGGTGGGTCAACTTAATTACATTCTTCCATTAACTATGAACTCTGTGTTAGATTAGTTAGATGTTTGGTCTCATTTCGTTACTCCATTGTTTGTTAGTTGAATATTGTGTGGGGCCTCGATCGGTCCTTCTGTTATATTATTCATGACGGGCATGGTATTATAATTTAGTATCTAATTCTAGTTTTAGCACCTTCTTGTTTTTATTTGTCCTTGAATTCTTTTTAAGGGGGTGAGCACGGGCGTGCATTGCCATTATAACTTGAAATAACCCATGAATGCCCACTTAGGAATGAAAAATGCACTTGTTTAAGGAACATGCGTGCTCCTATGATTACTGTTTGCAAATATTAATTGTCACTTAATTGTGTGTTTCACGATTATATGTGGTTAGGAGTGGTGCGAGGCAGTGTCACCCCCAACACTCTATTAAGAGTAATGCACCAGCTGGTGTGTCTACACCTCCTCCTTCTGCTGAGACTATTTGTTTAGTTGTTGAATCCATAGTTGCGATGATCAATGCACAACTAAGAGGGCTGGTACAACCTCCTACACATGTAGTAGCCCTGGTGAAGGTTGGCGTAGTTGAGCCCATGGTGGTGAGGCATATAGCTGAAGAGCCCTTAATAGCAAGATGAGCGTCTGAGAATCAACTGAGTACTTTTTGAGCTTCAATACTCCTACATTAATGGGAACGGGATCCCCAACTCGAGCTGAAGATTGTCTCTCATGGATAAAGATAACATTGATGACAATGGAGATGGAGGAGGAACAAAAAGTCACCTTAGCTACTTTCCTGTTGGATTGAGAGGTCGGACTTTGGTGGGTTGAGTTAGATTTGCATCAATTTACATACAGGTAACTGACTGATGTATCGATGGACAAGTTATTACGATTTTTTCTGGCTTGGTATCTCCCTTCTGCGCAGTGGATTCTATTGGAGAAGTAGTTCTAGAGGTTGACACAAGGAGATAGTTTGGTAGACGATTATCTACATAAGTTACCAGGCTCGAGAATTATGTAGGATCCACATTTGTTGATGAAGAGAGAAAGACCAACAGGATTAATAAAGGTCTATGGGATGATCTGAGGCAACTTATATTAAGTCTAACGATGCACGGCTTTTTGACCTTAGTGAACACAGCCCAATCCATAGAGCAGGATATGAAGCAGGTCCAACGAAAGAAGGACTTTGCTATTAAAAAGCCAGAGTTCAAAGTGTCAGCCTCTATGAAGTATGGGAAAATAGGTGGAGGAAAAAGTTTAAGCTTTCATAGCCATCTTCTTATATTATTTTTGGAGTGAATACTGGGCAAGGTCCACTTACTTGCTATATTTGTGGCTAGCTAGGATATTTTGCTCGAGAGTGTCGCAATGGTCTTTCGATGATGGAGAAAAAGGCGAGTGCAACGTATACGAAGAGAAGGAAGGTAGTGGAGTCAACGACATCACATTATACTCCAGCTAAGCCCCGAGTTTATAATCTTGGCCAACAAAAGGAAATTAAACAAAGCGATGCAGTGACGTGTATGATTTAGTATAAATCTTTTACTACTTATATACCTGCTAACTTGTGCATTGCTTATTTAACTTGTGAAAGTGTAAAGTTGTCAACCTAAATCACCTAGAGGGGGGTGAATAGGTGAATCGTGCGTCTATTTGTGGAATAAAAATTTTAACGATCTAGCCCAAGAAATCAAGCAATCACAGAAAGATAAGAAGATTTATAGTGGTTCCCCAATCTTGGGTACGTCCACTTTACCTCACCGATCTAGCAAATCACTAGACTCAGTTACTCCACTATCTCGGATTGAAAACAATCCTCCGCCTCAGAAACAAGTTTCTACAAACTCTATCCAAATGGATCTACACTCGGAAGATGAAAACTTCCTACAAATCGGCGAACAACGCTCCTACACTCGGAGAATAATCTCCTACAAGATTTATAAAGAGGTTTGAAAATACAAACAAAAATTTCTCTTAGATCTGGAAATATTGAACTCTAGCTCTTCTTCTAAACTTGGCGGCATTTTCAGAATATGTAGAAGAAGAACCTCTGTAGATCTGACCTGAGAAGACTTAGGACCTACTCGATCAAGGAGAGGAAGAAGATTCCTTGAACAGCAGGTCTTTCTTGATCGAAAGCAGAATGTTCGATCTCACGTTGAGCGGCGGCGGAGGCTTCAGAATATTGTTCTTCTTGAAGAGAGAAAGCCGATCAAAAAATTTAGAATGTACGGAATTCCGCTCCTTGTAATTGTTAGGGTTTTGTCTTAACGAGAAGACTTTATATAGGATTACCCTTAACGGCTAGAAAAGACATTAATGACGACACGTGGACCAATTACGTCAAGTCATTTGAAAATTTCGGCCGATCTGGACTTAAAATAATTTTCTGAAAAATTTGAATTTCAGTTCTCGAGAACTAGAAACACAGTTCTCGAGAGCTATCAGGACTTCTCGAGAACTATACTACTTAGAAGATGTCTGGACTTCTCGAGAACAAAAGGCTGAGTTCTCGAGAACTAACTAACTTCTCGAGAACTATGGAGACTTCTCGAGAACTAACACTTAAGAGAGATTTCTGAGGCAACTTTTGACTATTCGAGAAATAGAGTTAGTAGTTCTCGAGAACTTAAGCCAAGCTTCTCGATAACAAGTTGGACTTCTTGTGAACTATGGAGACTTCCCGAGAACTGGCCAAGACTTCTCGAGAACAAAGAAGACTTCTCGAGAACAAAAAGCTGGGACTTCTCGAGAACTTTAAAGCTAAGCTTCTCGAGAACTCTAAGCACTTCTCAAGAACTTTGAAGCAAAGCTTCTCGAGAATTCTAAGGACTTCTCGAGAACTAAGAGGCACTTCTCGAGAAGTGGACTTAAGAATTTTCTGAACTTTATAAAAAATCATTCTCTTCTCTTCAAGAGTCCAATCTTCATTCCATGATCCAAGGTTTGAATATGAAGTGTATCTCAATTGAGAAGCTATACATGAGTCAACACCTTGGGTCACACAGTGAGGGATTACACTGTATGGTCCTGTGTTCTTAACCCACTGTAGACTGACATTGGTATACACATAACAATGGTAATCTGGAAATACACAACAAAAACAAGGTTGTCAACTACAACTTAATTCATCTTAGTTCAAGGGTGACTTCATGCAAATCTGGGTTATTGTGGATGCAATACCCAACAATCTCCCCCTTTTTGTAGAAGTCAGAACCCTCTACACTAAGGTGAATTATGAAAATTAAGAAAGAACTGGAAATGAATAATTGAATCTAAATACAATAACAGATTAATTAAAGACATAATTATGCAAAACTAGAGATTGTATATATGTAATGTTTTAGATTTCTAATCAACAACCATTTCATCTAAATTCTCAAAAACATATAAACAAGAGTTCATTCTTTGCTTTGATGTTGTCTGTCCTGCTTCTCCTGCTGTCTCCTCTGATAGCTGAAGGGCTTTGGATAGTACCTTGGAGGCTTAGGAGGAGCTTTGGGATTATTCCTGCCAAACTCTATATCATATATTTTCTCTTGGTCATGGACTTCTCATATAATTCCAACTCAGAGGAGCTGTAGTGGAGATTCCTGTTCTCATTAAAGTCCATCACTAATTTGAGAGTGTCAATAATTAAGCTTTTAGAAGTGGGGTTCAAAACTTCAGTAAACTCATTTACTTTCCTTTTCTCTGCATCTGGCTAGGGAACAGATTTGCTTGCAGATGGACCTTCTCCATACTTTCTCATTTTAGAGGTGTTTATTTCTGGTAAATCCTGAGGAATAATATCATCCCAAACCTGGTCATAGGAAGCAGGAGGAGGATCATGATCTTCTGGCCTTGGATAAAAAGTAGGCATTTGAGGTTGAGGCATCTGGCTGGATTGTCCTTCAGCAAGGAGGTTCAAGTGATGAGGAATAAGAAGAGGATCAGCCTGAAAGTCAGGGAATATCTGGTTGTGCATCCAGACTATAGTGTCATAAGTGTGGATTTCACTGATTGGATTTGATCTAAAACATTCTTATTTATCTCAGTCAATTTCTCATTACAGAGAAATTTTGCATCTGCAGTAAGTTTTTCCACTTGTTCTTTCACTAAACTCTGCCCCTTTCTGATTTCTACACAAAGCTTTCCTATGGTGTCTTCTTTGAATGTTCCTACTTCCTCACAGATTTTCATTACATGTTCTTGAGCTTTCTTTTCCAACTGAATTTGATTATTTGCCAGTGTGACAGACTGTTCCATGACCTGACCAATACTGGTAATGGTGTAGTCTATGGCTTTGCCACCAATTCTTAACAGCTCTTTAAGAGAATCTATGTTGTGTTGGATCTCTGCAAATCCTCTGCTCATTTCCTTTTCTAGAACAGTGACCTGATCTTTGACTGACTTGAGAGATTCATCAAAATATTACCTTTGGGAATCCAGCATACCTTCAATCTTAGATAGAATATCTGAACTTAAAGTTGCAGCAGCAGCAACAA
The DNA here is from genome assembly GCA_039513925.1 of Platanthera zijinensis. Lineage (NCBI taxonomy): Eukaryota > Viridiplantae > Streptophyta > Magnoliopsida > Asparagales > Orchidaceae > Platanthera > Platanthera zijinensis. The sequence goes on from CM077078.1 coordinate 116,091,181, forward strand.
GAGTGGCAGAAACAATGGCAGTAGGAGTGGCACTAGGTGTAGCAATCTGTGGTGGAGGAGGTGCTTTCTATGGAGGAATTTCTTCTATTACCACAGAGGTCTGGGCTCTTACAGTGTGAGATACTGTATCAACCTCCTCATCAACAAATCTTGGGAGGGAGAAGTCAAGGTTCCTGAGAGGGGCTTCCACCTCTTCAGGTTCTGGCTCATCCTCTTTAGAGAGAGGAATGGTCTCTGGTGGAGTAGATTCCTTCCTTTGAGAGGGAGAAGGAGGTGGAGTAGCTTGGGGTGAGGTTGGTGGAGAAGGTTCTTTTGAAGGTTCTGCAGAGGTTTCTTTGTGAAGGGGAAGAAGTGGTTCATCTGAAATGAGTTCTTCAATAATGCTGCCAATTGTTTCATTTGTGTCCTTGAGGGTTTCCTGCCCTGGAACATCTGATAGGGTGGCAGCTGGAGAATTTGCCACAGGGCTCCTGATTGTAGTTCTCACTAGGCTTCTGAGAGGACTTCTGATGGGTGATCTGCTTGCTGATCTGGCTGGAGAGGAAGGAGTAGGTCTTACAACAGGAATAGAGGCTGCAGGCTCCCCCTCAGTTACTACACCAGATGGTCCATCAACATGATGAGAGGAGGAAGATGGGGTCCTAACCACAGAGGCAGAAGCTGCAAGTTCTTTACCTAACTGCTTGGAATTCTTCAGCTTGATTTCCCATCTTTGGATGGAGGCCAATGAAATCTTTTTCAGGTGATGGATCTGAGTACCTTTAGAGGTTTTGGAGGTGACTGGGTCAATCTCACTCAGCAATAGGGAAATCATCCTTACAAACTTGGGAGCCTGAATACTATCCCTTATCAATTCAAATACCATCATTTAATATTGAAATTTCATTCTACAAATAATAGCTGTCATAACACCAAATAGGTCATTGGGTATGAAACTAATGGACCTTGTTCTGCACCACAAGATCTTTCCAATTAAATATACAAGAAGCTCTCTTTCATCATTGAAGAGATTTCTCCTTAAAGAGATGAAATCCACAGAAACTCCGCAAAAAGAGTAAGTTCTATCATAATCTTCAAGTGTTAGGTCACCCTCTTCATCCACAATGGGCAGCTTTAGGAGCTTTGATACTCTGGTTTTGTCCAACTTGATTTTGATCCCCCTGACTTTAGTTTTCAAAATTGTATCATTTCTCCTCACCTTGGCTTTCCTGAAGAATTCCCCTACATCTGGAAATGAAATCTTGCAGGGTTATGAGAGAACGAACATAAGACCGGCTGTTTCTAGGAGAAGGAGCAAGTTCTTGAAGTCATTAGAAATGTCTGCAATCCCTGCGACAACGAGTTCACTGCCAACTCCTATTTTCTAACTCTGCGCCATGGACGCTAACGACGGAGACGGACAGAGCGCAAGACGACGGCTGTGACGAAACTTTCTGTCGGCGGAAGACGAAGTGTTTGCGAGAAGACTGTTTGAAGTGGCGGTTGATTTGGGATTTCTAAAGTATTATATATATATATAATCCTAGTAATGTCAATTAAGTGTCTAATTAATCTGGGGTTAGGACTGAAATCAAGCGGGTTTTCGAAATAGAAGAAATTAATCAGAAATCGAAAAAGGAGGGGCATTTCTCGAGAGGTAGGGTTAGTTATTGAGATGTGTCGTATAGTTCTCGAGAAGTAGGGAAATAAGTTCTCGAGAGCTAGAGTTATTAGTTCTCAAGAACTTAAGGGACTTCTCGAGAGACAGACTTTTGTTCTCGAGAAGTTGAGTAAGTTTTCGAGAACTAGCTTCCTCTTGAGAAATTTCTGACCTTGTTGAAGCGTCCTTGATTCTTGAGCCTTGAACTGATCCACTTTGGTCTATTCTTCTTTGTTTAGCAGCCCAAGTTTAGTTTTGAAGAAATTGAACTTGGTCTCGTCCAGTGGATTTGTGAAAATATCTGCAACTTGCTGATCTGTTGGCACGTACTGCAGATCCACATCCCCTTGCTCCACATGCTCCCGAATGAAGTGATATCTGAGCTCGATGTGCTTTGTCCGGCTGTGCGAGATTAGGTTGTTTGCGATTGCAATCGCGCTGGATGAGTTGTAGAACAATGGAATGTCTTTGACCTTCATATTGTAATCTTCTAGCTGATTCTTGAGCCATAACAACTGTGCACAACAACTACCCGCAGAAATGTATTCTGACTCGGCCGTTGAGATTGCGACACAATTTTGCTTTTTGCTGCTCCATGATATAAGCCTTCTTCCCAGGAACTGACACGTCCCGGAAGTGTATTTCCTGTCATCTTTGCTACCTGCAAAATATGCATCTGAAAAACCAATTAGTTCACTGTCATTACTTCTTGGGTACCATAAGCCAAGATTCGGTGTACCTTTAAGGTATCTCAAGATCCGCTTTGCAGCAGCATAGTGAGATTCCTTACAGTTCACTTGGAATCTAGCACAGACACATGTAGAGAACATTATGTCTGGTCTACTAGCAGTAAGGTAGAGCATGGATCCAACTATGCTTTTGTACTTGGTTTCATCAAAAGGTTTTCCTTTCTCATCCTTGTCTAGAGACATAGCTAAGGCCATTGGAGTCCTCATAGAGGTTGCACTCTCCATTCCGAATTTCTTAATCAACTTCTTGGTGAACTTCGTCTGTGAGATGAAAATTCCATCTTCAGATTGTTTCACATGAAGTCCTAATAAATACTTCAGCTCTCACATACTACTCATTTCAAACTTTCCTTGCATAAGTTTAGAGAACTTTTTGTAGAGGGTGTCGTCTGTAGAGCCAAAAATAATGTCATCGACATAGATTTGCTCTAGCAAAATCTTGCCTTTAATTTACCTAAGAAATAATGTCTTATCTATTTTTCCCCTTGTGAACTTGTTCTCTAGGAGAAAGGTAGATAGCATTTCGTACCAAGCTCGAGGAACTTGATTCAAACCGTACAGCGCTTTTGATAACAAATAAACACATTCAGAAAAGTTTGGATCAACAAAACCTGGGGGCCGTTCAACATACACCTCTTCCTTTATGTCACCATTCAGGAAGGCTAACTTCATGTCCATTTGGTAGACTGTGAAGCCCTTCAGTGCAGCATAAGCTAGGAATAGTCTGATGGCCTCCAGTCTTGCCACTGGAGCGTATGTTTGGTCGAAGTCGATCCCTTCTTCTTGACGATATCCTTTGGCAACGAGTATGGCTTTGTTCTTGATGATTATCCCATTCTCATCCAACCTGTTCTTATAGACCCATTTCGTTCTGATGACATTCTTACCTTTGGGTCTTGAAACAAGCGTCCAAACTTTGTAATGCTTGAACTGATTCAATTCTTCTTCCATGGCCAAGTTCCATGATGCGTCTGAGTTTGCTTCCTCAAACTTCTTTGGTTCAACTTGTGAGAGAAAACATAAATATAAATTCTCGTTAGTTGTACCTCGACGAGTTCTGACACTATCCCGGGGATCTCCTATGATTTGGTCAATTGGGTGATCCTTCAGATGTCTGAGCTCTAGATTCCTCGCATCAGGGACATCTTCATCCACTGGAGTGACTTCATCAACTTGGACAATATTTTCATCTTGATCCTCTACCTCTCCAATAGGGGTTGGAGAGGTGATCTTGATGATCTTTTCATTTTTACCTTCGGTCGGTTCCTCCAAGCCGATCTCTTAATCCTTGTACCCGCATCTTCAACAAGCACATTAGACGATTCGCCTTGCAGCAAGCTCGTCTCATCAAATACAACATGTGTTGAATCTTCATCAACCAGAGTTTTTCTATTGAAGATCCTATATGCCTTAGTATGAATACTATATCCTACAAAAATACCTTCAAAACTTTTCTCCCTAAACTTGGTAGTATTATACTTACCATTGTTAAGCACGAAGCATTTACAGCCAAGAATTCTAAGATATGAAACTGTTGGTTTCCTGCCTTTTAGAAGTTCATAAGGTATCTTATCATGATTCTTATTTATGAGGGCTCGATTTTGCACGTGGCATACAATGTTGACGGCTTCAGCCCAGAAGTACTCCGGTAGTGAAGCATAACTCAACATAGTTCTACAGGCCTCTATGAGTGTTCTATTCCATCTCTAAGCTACTCCATTTTGCTGTGGAGTATGAGGAGAGGAAAACTCATGAAAGATACGTAGGCTTTCACAAAATTCTGTCAGGGCCCCAGATTTGAATTCAGTTCCATTGTCACTTCTGATTTTAACTATGGAGCTGTTGTATTCATTCTGGATCTGCCTAAGAAAGTTTGTAATAATATCGAAGGTATCTGACTTGTGTTTCATAAAGAACACCCACGCAAAGTACGAGTAGTCATCAACAATTACAAACGTATAATCCTTACCTCCTAAGCTTCTAACTTGCAGTGGACCGAACAAGTTCATATGAAGTAGGTGTAAACACCTATTAGAGTTTTTGCCTATAATGCTTTTAAAGGTAGCCCTTTTTGATTGCCTTTTACGCATGCATGAAAAGGTCTCTCTTTGACGTACTTGACATTTGGGGCATCACGTACTAAGTTATGGGAGAATAATTTATTAATAGTTTTAAAATTAATATGTGCTAGCCTCTTGTGCTATTGGTCACCAAGAGACACACTATCTTTTGGCAAAAGACACACTGGTGTAGAAGAATTTATACAAATGAAATTAAAGCAAAATATATTCCTTCTTCGAGTGCCTGATAGAATTGTTTCCATATTGTTAACACACTTTATCAAGCACTTGTCAGCGTGGAACTCAACTATGTATCCTTTGTCGCATAGTTGACTTTTGCTTATGGGATTATGTTCCAATCCCTCCACATAAGCTACATCTGAAAAGGATACACTACCGTTAGTGATCATGCCGTATCCTTTGGATATCCCTCGGCCTGAACCTCCAAAGAGGACCTTTGGTTCGTTGCAGACTAGTGTGAAATTTTGGAGTAGGCTTCTTGTCCCGGTCATGTGCCGAGAGCATCCACTGTCCAAGTACCAGATTGGCATTTTGGCAGCCTTTGGACATACCTGCATTCATGATCACTTTGCCTTAGGAACCCAAACATGTTTGGGTCCTTGGTCTCGCGTTAGAACACTCCCACTACGAAGATTAGCATTCTGAGTGGTCAATATCATGTTGCCAACTTGAGGAGTAGTAACCTTCCTGGTATTAAACCAACAATCGATGGCAAAATGTCCAATTTTGCCACAGCACCAACAGTAAAACCTGTTGTATCTTTGCCTTATGTACTCCTGCTTGACCTTTTGAGATGGTGGTCTAGCAGGGGTAGCATTCTTGGAGGAGGAAGCTTCATGGTGATGGCAACCACATGATTTCTTCTCCTTCGGAGGCCTTTCCCCAACAGGCTTTACTTTAGGTGCTTTCTTGAAGTTTGGCCATGATTATAAGGACCATAGCCATGAAGAATCACTTCTTCATAAGGTGCCTTAAAGACACTCTCACCAAAGTTCTGAGGGCGAGTCCATCCTTGGTACCGATACTTTGGCTCTACATAAGTAGGCCTGGTCAAGTGACCATAGGACGAGTCTAGATCAAACTTATTTGTTGGAAAGACAACTTTCTTAAAGACAGTCTAATCAAGAGGGGCTTTCCCTTTTTCTTTGGCCAAGGCCTTCTTGGCGGCCTTATTCTTCCGTTGAGCCTTGTTTCTCCTAGAAGATTTACTAGGAGCGTCAACATGGCCTAGTCCAGCTCCTTGGGCCTTAGCTGAGAATTCAGCAATGAGTGGAAGAACATTCTTTGGCTTGGAGAAACTTTCTACAAGTTTCTTTTCAGATTCGAGTTGTTCTTCCAACTCTTTGATAATTTTATCTTAAGGTCGAGGTGCTTAAGAGCTTGATTGTATTCTTCAATAGCAAGATTGAAGTTCTCTTGAAGAGAGTCAGTCTTAGCGACTTCTTCTCTCAAGCTGCTCTTAATAGCCTTTAGAGACTTAATCTCTTTAGCATGAGTTTTCACGACTCGGCGACATTTGTTGTAAGTCATGATCAACTCCTTTTACTGGGCCATAATTTCCGACTCATCTTCAGAAGAGCTGTCCTCATGATCATGCTCAGAACTTTCAGATTCAGAGAGAGGAGTGTGAGATTTTACCTCCCCAGTGAACTGGGGCTCCTGTTCATCATCTGATTGAGCCATGAGCCCAAAGTAGGCTTCCTCTTCTTCACTCGACTCAGATGAGTCGGAGTCGCTGAGAGTCTTGCCCTTCTTGGCCAATAGGCTCTTCTCTGTCCACTTTTTGTGGTACGAGCACTTCTTTTCCTCTCTTTTGCCACCGTCCTTCTTCTTGTAGGGGAAATCAGCTATGACGTGACCTGGTTTGTTGCAGCAGTAACAACTAATGTCAGTAGAACTCTGTTTATTCTACTTAGATTTATACTTGTCATGCCTACTCAAGCCTTTCTTTCGCTGATCACCATCATGTCGTGATCTTCTGTATAGGGCATCCTTGCCTCTCCACTGCTTCTTCTTGTTCAAGAATTTCTTGAACTGCTGTGAGAGCAAAGAGAACTCTCCTTCAGATAGTTCTGACCCCGAGGTGCTTGGCTCAGAGTTTTCTTCTTCACTCACTTCTTGAGCAGGTGCTGGTGAGGCAGCTTTTCCCTTCCTTGAACTATCAGCCTTTAATACAACAGACTTCTTTTTTGAAGAGAATCGACTTTTCTCTTCTTCAGCTTTTCTAGAATTTATCTGCAGTTCATAGGACATCAACTTGCCAAATAGATTCTGTGGGTCTGTTTCAGTTAGTCTGCCAAACTCCCGGATGGCACAGACTTTGTTGTCTCATTCCTTTGTGAGAGACTTCAGAAACTTATCATTCAGCTCCCCATTGGTGAAGAATCGGCCATATACTCTAAGGCCATTTACTATCTTGAAGAAATTCTCAAAAGTATCTGGAATGGTCTCCTATGATCCTTGCCTGAAGGCTTCATATTTCTGGTTTAGTAGGGATCTTCTATCATCCCTTACTTCTTCAGTACCTTCCATCAGAGTTACTAGAGACTGCCACATCTCCTTAGCCGATTGGCAGAGAATCAGATTCTGCAGCATCGAGTCATCGACTGCACTTGCTATAATATTTTTAGCTTTCTTGTCCAAAGAGACAAGTGCAATCTCGTCCTTATCTAGATCCATCAATTTCTTAGGAACTTTCTTGGTTGGATCTATAGTGGAGGTAGTCATGGGGATGTAAGGACCTTCTTCAACAATCATGAAGATTCGGGGGTCCACAGCTTCCATGAAAAATTTGATTCTCTCTTTCGACATGGGAAAGTTATTCTTTGTGCACAAGGGAAGCTTGGCAAAATCTTTGACCTTGTCCATTACTTGAATAACAAAATGACAACTTTCGAGAGAAAATTGATCAATGTGTTAACCTTTTAACGACCAACCTCCCTCAGATACCTATTGAAAGTGTAAAGTCGTCAACCTAAATCACCTAGAGGGGCGTGAATAGGTGAATCGTGCGTCTATTTGTGGAATAAAAATTTTAACGATCTAGCACAATAAATCAAGCAATCACAGAAAGATAGGAAGATTTATAGTGGTTCCCCAATCTTGGGTACGTCCACTTTACCTCACCGATCTAGCAAATCACTAGACTCGGCTACTCCACTATCTCAGATTGAAAACAATCCTACGCCTCGGAACCAAGTTCATACAAACTCGATCCAAATGGATCTACACTCGGAAGATGAAAACTTCCTACAAATTGGAGAACAACGCTCCTACACTCAGAGAATAATCTCCTACAAGATTTACAAAGAGGTTTGAAAATACAAACAAACATTTCTCTCAAATCTGAAAATATTGAACTCTAGGTCTTCTTCTGAACTTGGCGGCTTTTTCAGATTATGTAGAAGAAGAACCTCTGTAGATCTGACCTGAGAAGACTCCGGACCTACTCGATCAAGGAGAGGAAGAAGATTCCTTGAACAGTAGGTCTTTCTTGATCGAAAGCAGAAAGATCGATCTCGCGTTGAGCGGCGGCGGCTTCAGAATATTGTTCTTCTTGGAGAGAGAAAGCAGATCAAGAAATTTAGAATGTACGGAATTTCGCTCCATGTAATTGTTAGGGTTTTGTATTAACGAGAAGACTTTATATAGGATTACACTTAACGGCTAGAAAAAACATTAATGACGACACGTGAACCAATCACGTCAAGTCATTTGAAAATTTCGGCCGATCTGGACTTAAAATAATTTTCTGAAAAATTTCACTTTCAGTTCTCGAGAAGTAACCTTAGTTCTCGAGAACTAGAAACTGAGTTCTCGAGAGCTATCAGGACTTCTCGGGAACTATACTAATTAGAAGATGTCTTTACTTCTCGAGAACAAAGGCTGAGTTCTCGAGAACTAACTAACTTCTCGAGAACTAAGGACACTTCTCGAGAACTAACACTTAAGAGAGATTTCTGAGGCAACTTTTGACTATTCGAGAAATAGGGCTGGCAGTTCTCGAGAACTTAAGCCAAGCTTCTCGAGAACAAGTTGGACTTCTCAAAAACTATGGAGACTTCCCGAGAACTGGAAAAGACTTCTCGAGAACAAAGAAGACTTCTCGAGAACCAAAAGCTGGGACTTCTCGAGAACTTTGAAGCTAATCTTCTCGAGAACTCTAAGCACTTCTCAAGAACTTTGAAGCAAAGCTTCTCGAGAATTCTAAGGACTTCTCGAGAACAAAGAGGCACTTCTCACGATGTGGACTTAGAGAATTTTTTGAACTTTATAAAAAATCTCTCTTCTCTTCAAGAGTCGAATCTTCATTCAATGATCCAAGCTTTGAATATGAGGTATATCCCAATTTAGGGCTACACATGAGTCAACACCTTGGGTCACACAATGAGGGATTACACTGTATGGTCCTGTGTTCCTGACCCACTGTAGACTGACATTGGTCTACACTTAGCAATGGTAATCTGCAAACACACAACAAAAACAAGGATGCCAAATACAACTTAATTCATCTTAGTTCAAGGGTGACTTCATGCAAATCTGGGTTATTGTGTATGCAATACCCAACAACTTGTTTGTGTTTGGCTTTGTCCTAATTTTGAACTATCCGGCGAGAGCACTGTTTGATAGAGGAGCTTCTCACTCCTTTTTGTCTGTCTACTTTGTATTGCGAGTAAGAGTGTCTTCTTTTGAATTGACAGATAGATTGGATGTGTTGCTGCTTAATGGGTGCTTGATGTGTACAGAAAGAGTTTATCGTGTTAAGGTGCGGATATAAAGTCAAGAGTTTTTATTTGATGCATCAGTGCTACTGATATTAGAGTTTGATGTAATATTTTGTATGGAATAGCTTTCGGAACAACATGCATGCATTGATTGCAACTCAAAGGAAATAACACTATAGGTAAAACATCGAATGCGAGTCTATGTTTGATTGTATGCAAGGATCGAGTAAGATATTGGAGTCTGCTCTCCAAGTGGTCAAGGTAGTTCAAAAAGGAGCGGAGTTATTATTTATGTTGTTGGATGCTACAGAGCCTAAGCCCAATTTTAGTGATGTTCATATAGTATCAGTGTATGCGGTGGTGTTTTAGAAAGATCTCCCTGGAATTCCACCTCAGTGAGAGATCGACTTCACTCTTGAGTTGGTGCCCGGTGCGAAACTTGTATTTCACTCGACGTACCATGTTGCACCAAAAGAGATTGTAGAATGTAAAGTTTGCATCTATGTATGCGGATGGAAGCTTGCATCTATGAATCGACTACCGTGAACTAAATAAGCTGATAGAGAAGAACAAGTATCCAATTCCAAGAATTGACTATTTGCCAGTTGAGGATTAGGTAAAGTGATAAATTCAAGAGAGCATTTAGGACTGTTATAGGAATTATGAGTTCACCGTGATTCCATTTGGACTAACAAATGTGTCATCGATATTCATAGATCTAATGTACAGAACCTTTCAAGAGTACTTGGAACGGTTTATGATCGTCTTTATAGATGATATACGGGTGTACTCTCTATCAGAAGAGGATCATGCAAACCATTTGTGTCTTGTTTTATATACCTTGAGGAGGAGAAGACTCTATGTCAAATTCTTTAAGTGTAAGTTTTGGTTAACATTGGTGGCATTTGTTGGCTATGTGGTTAGTGGAGAGGGTATTGTTGTGGATCCAACGAAGATAGTTGTGATATAAGGGTGGCCTATTTTTACCTCTATCTCTCACTACTTTGACAAGGAAGCATTAGAAGTTTATTTGGATGTCGGCGTGTGCACGAGCTTTTTATGAGTTAAAGAGTCGTCTTGTAGCACCTCCATCCGTTATGTAGATTATAATAGAAGGTTCGGTTAAGGGCCCATACCAAATTCCGTGCACAGTCAAAAGATTTACGATTTGAAACCATAACATTTACGCATCCTAACTCAGACTGCATTCTAGCGGAAGTAACTAAATTTACTTAGAACCCAAACTCCAGAATGCCCACTAAAAATAACATAGGAATATTATTCAAAATACACAAAATATTTTTGCCTCAAGGCCTTACAACTGTTCTCATTATAAATGTATATTCCATGCATCGGCACACAGGCTAGCCACACATGAAAACAGTAAATGATTCGCTATTGGGCCTTCAACGACCAGCTATCACAGGATAAGGGACATCATCTCTCTACTTTCCACTTGGCTCTAGCACTTGCACAAGCATGGAACACCAAGATGTGTCAAAACAAGGCAACGAACAACATTAGCTAACTAAATTATAATGATCCCACCCCTCACTCAGGGCGGCGGTGAACCTTCCTTACAAACAACAGTATATATCTCTTTGGTATCATGACTTGCAATTAAGCACCATTCACCATAGATAATTGAACGTACGGGCGTGTACTCAGGGCATATTATCGATGTACCAGATTACTCAGGGTCCCACCACCATCTACAGTCCCAGACTTGATGGTCCAACATTGAGCTTTTTTGGTCACGCATAAAGCAAACGACCTTTTCTATAACCACGACCGCACCAGTTACTTTAGGTCGTCTGGTAAAGCGACATAGAGAGGGTACAGATCAGCCCTTTCCTGTTGCTCAAATTGCCATTGCCACATAGTGATCAACAAGACGCGGGTCGGCTTCTTCTCTCTTGTATAAAACTCCACTTCTTCTACCTCTAGATCCAAGAGAGAGAGAGAGAGAGAGAGAGAGAAAGAGAGAAAATGAGAAAATAATCTCATTTCAACCTCTTATCAAAGGCTACCGCCGTGCGGTTCCTTGCTACCTTTGCACAATATCTTAGGCGGTGGCGACTAAGCCCAATTGGCGTCATACTATCACTCAAAGGCTGCCTCAACCTTATCTGACACGTGGCATACTACCGCTTGCGTTACTACTACCGCCAAGCGATATTGTCCAGAGACAAAGGTTGATTTAATTCATTGGCTACCGCCACGCGATATTATGCTACCGTCGCACGATACCTACCAGAGGCACTGTTATATAAAAATCAGCTTACTACAGCCATCGCAAGCTCTACCGTGGGTAACCTCCAGTAACCAACTACCTATTGCTTTCAAGAAATTTTGGGCATTACAATTCTCCACTCCTTTAAGAGGGTTTTGTCCCGAAATCCACACATAACAGGAAAAAACACAGAAGTACAAACATATCAAATATAACTCAATGAAATAGCTAAGGGAACTCTTCTCACTTGGTTTGCTCATGCTCCCAAGATAGATCCTCATCGACACAGTTGCCCTAATGGACTTTGACCATTCCGATCTCTTTGTTCCACAGTTGCTTGATCTTCGTATCCTCGATTCGAATGGGCATGACTTTCGTCATCAGCCCATTATCGATCGGAACTTGATCCACAGTAACCACTTGCGTAGGCTCTTGCACTGCCTTCCATATCACCGATATGTGAAACATATCATGTAAAATACCGAGTTCAGGTGAAAGATTCAGATGATAGGAAGCTTCACCAATCAGCTCAATGATTTCAAACGACCCAAGGATCTTAGACTTAGCTTTTTCAAACATCAGATCCTCGATACACTCTTAAGTGGTTAATCTTGAGATAAGCCCAATAACCAACCATAAACTCCACGTTTCAGTTCTTAGCATTATATTATTTGGCCTGCCAATCTTGCGCAATTAACAATCATTCGTGAATAAAATGTATCGTTGAAGTCGCATCTTCAACGCCTTTACATTTATAAGTTTTGATTCACTTATTTCTACCCAAGCAAATGGAGTATGACAAATCTTGCCACATAAGGCCTCAAAAGGTGCCATTTGAATCATTGTTTGGTTGCTATTATCGTAGGCAAATTCTATCATAAAGACATGGTCCTCCCACCTCATCCTTAAATCCAGAGCGCACATGTGAAGCATATCTTCCATCATTCTGTTTACCCTCTTAGTCTGACCATCTGTTTGAGGACGAAAGGTCGTGCTGATTTTGAGCTTGGTACCTAACAGGTGATGTAAAAGCTTCAATCATTCGATGTAAAATGCCCATCTTGATCATTAATGATGCTACAGGGCACATCGTGCAATCGTACGATCTATTCAACATAAATTTTGGCTAACTTTTCTACTGAATCATCCCATCGATTTAGAATGAAGTGTGTTACTTTTTTCAACCAGTCCACGACCACCCAAATTAATTCATTCCTGTGTTGTGATCTCAGCAAATCATGCACAAAATCTATTAATATATAAACAAAATTTCATTCTGATATTGGTAACAATTTCAGAAAACCACCGGGTTGTCTACATTCAGCCTTCACGAGGGCACAATTTTGGCACTTCGCCACATAAAGTGCTATGTTCTTTTTCAACCTTGGCCATCAAAACAACTTCTTCATATTTTTAAACATTTTTGTGTTGCATGGGTGGATTGAGTATTTTCTAAAATGTGTCTCGTACATCAATTCCTCCTCAATTTGCCAACATTCACGACACACAACCAACCATCCTTCCACAAAAGACTGTCATTCAGCGAGAATTGGGAATTTGACCCATCCACTATCTCAAAGATATAGCTCTTTATACTCTTGTCAAGTTCCAATGCCGGTCGAATCTTGTCCACGAGGTCATATTGCACCTCCATCCAGTTCAAGCATGCATCCGCGCTCGTTCTCCCATCAACACAAGAGATGTCCAAAAACTCCAACTCACGAATCAGATGCTCATCATTCATCTGAAACCAATTTGATCATTTTAGATTCTTGCGACTCTATACATCCGTGACCACATTTCCCTTTTTGGGAGTGTAATGAATCGCAAAGGTGTAGTCCCCAAGGAACTCCATCCACCTTCATTTTCGTATATTCAGATCCTTCTGATGCAACAAGTATTTAAGGCTCTTATGGTCCATAAATATGTTAACCTTCACGTCATACAAATAGTATCACCATAGCTTAAGAGAAAATATAACGACCGCCAATTCCAAGTCATGAACAAGATAATTCCTCTCATTTATTTTCAATTTGCGAGAGCCAAAAGAAATCACATGTCCAAATTGCAGTAGAACGCAACCCTAGCTGCTCACCAATGCATCACTATAGATTTCAAAGCCTTCTATTCCATATGGTGAACACAACAAAGGCGCCATGGTCAGACAACTATTCAACTCCTCAAATGCTCGCATGCACTCTGCCGTCCAAATGAACTTTTGATTTTTTTTTCAATGTAGTGAGAGGTAAAGCAATACTTGAAAATTTCTCTATGAAGCACTTATATTAGCCAGCAAGTCCAAGGAAACTCCTAACTTCCTTTACAAAAGCAATTATAGGGCACTCTCGTATTACAACTATCTTTGTCGGATCCATAGGAATACCTTCTCCACTAACTTCATAACCAAGAAAAGCCACTAACGATAGTCAAAATTCACACTTAGAGAACTTGACAAATAGTTGATTCCTCCTCAGGGTATACAGAACAAATCTTAAATGATTCACATGATCCTCCTCTGATTGAGAGTACACAAGTATGTTGTCAATAAAGACAATCACAAATATATCCAAATACTCTCGAAAGGTCATGTGCATCAAGTCCATAAACACTGATGGCATGTTAGAGATCCCCCAATTTGGGTGTTTTCCTAGAGACAATCTGAAGTATTATTACTGCAGCATTCTGCACACCCCATAACTCTATAAACTACACGTTTAACCACAGAGTCTTCTTCGGCATGCAAATCAGTCATGAACAATCCAGACCATCCTGTCTCGATGGGCTTCAGACATCATGCCTATTCCGTACTTCGATTTCGTATTTTAAATGCAAGTTTCATAATGGGGATATCAACGATCAAACTATTATAAATCTCTCATTCTTCACCAATTAGTGAGGATTTCCATGTTTTTGACAAATAAGGATTTCACTTGTCAAAGGGAAAAGGTTGTTACCCTTGTTGATCGTTTAGGAGCCATGATCTTGTACTTGATCCTGACGGAAATGATCACCACACCTTCCTATCCACTGATCTGGCTTCAACTCGTAGACCTAACAACAAGAATTCCTTTATAGTAGCTCTCCTTTAGTGTAGGATTCAACCTTACCCTTGCTCTTCTATCTTTCCCCTTCTTCTACCTCAGGATCCAAGAGAGAGAGAGGGAGAGAGAGAAAATGTGAAAATAATCTCATCGCAACCACTTATCAATGACTACCACTGCACTGTACCTTGGTACCACTAGACGGTATATTAGGCGGTGGTCTCTTGGCCTAAACGGCGCCGTAATGCCGCTCAAAGACTGCCTTAACCATATCTAACACGTGGCACACTACCACCAGCATTGCTGCTACCACCGGGAAGTACTTTCTAGTGACGAAGATATATTTAATTCAATGGGTACCGCCATGCAATATCATTATATCACCGTACAATACCTACAAGAAGCACTGGTCTATAAAAATCACTTGACTACCGCGAGCGCTATCTCTACTTCTTGGCAGTAACCTTTAGTGACCAACTACCTATTACTTTCAAAAAATTTGGGCATTATACGTCTGACCACGATGCCAATCTTTGTTCTCCATGTGGTATAGAAGGATATGAGATATATAGTGATGCCTCAAGGAGCGATATTGGCTGCGTTCTTCTTCTATATAGAAAGGTTATAGCATATGGAACTTGCTAACTAAAGGTGCATGAAAGAAATTATCCAGTCCACAACTTAGAGTTAGAGCTTGTGATATTCGCACTTAAGCTATGGTGGAATTACTTGTATAGTGTGAAGATTGATATCTTTACAGGCCACAAGAGGCTGAAATATCTATTGAATCAAAAAGATCTGAATATGCAATAGAGCTGATGGATGGAGTTTCTTGGGACTAAACCTTCGAGATTTACTACACTCCCTGGAAGGGAAATATAGTTGTTGATGCGTTAAGGTGTAAGGCTCCAGTACAGGAAAATTCGATATATATGCATTATGCGCATCTTATGCGTAACTTTAAAGCCATCAAAATCTCTTGTGTTGATGGGAGAACTAGTGTGAATGCATGATTGAACTGGACGGAGGTGCAATATAACCTTACATACAGAGTTCGATAGGCAATGCAGCTTGATAAAAGCATGAAGCGCTATATGCCAAAGATTATGGAGGAGTCAATTTATGAGCATATTTCATAAATTACTCAATCCACCCGGGGAGCACAAAAATGTTTAAAGATATGAAGAAGCTATTTTGGTGTCTAGGTTTGAAGAATGACATGGCCCTCTATGCGGCGAAGTGTCACACTTGTGCACTTGTGAGGTGGAATGTCAGAAGACTGGTGGATTTCCGAAGTCGTTGTCAATTCTGGAATGGAAGTTTGATGATATTTTGATGGATTTTGTGCATAATTTGTAAAAGTCTTTTTAAGGGTAGCTAAACTTGATGTTTTTCTTTTGATGCTACATATACGCATGCCATTGTTCTATCTAACGCTTCCATGCATAAGAATTGGACTTCCACTACATTATATGTCTATAGCACATATGTACTAGTATATGATTTCTATTTCTGATGCTTACTATGTTACACTATGTTAACTCTATAAATCTCTTAGCATTGTACTCCAACATTGTGTATTTAGTTTCACTTGTGCTGCCAAAATTTCTTTTGCTCTGAAAAACTCGTCCAACCAACTGATTTTTTTATTAGGTAGGTCTATATTCACGGTGTTCCACTCCAAGTTTTGCCCCTATTGCTTATGATTTTTTGTGTGCATGTGCGCCTGTTCTCTCATTTCTTTAGTATATGATGACATGATGGGAGAGTTTAGTGTTCACGAGACATGTTCGCAAATCCCCGACCCCTTTCAATAATATCAAAAGGGGGAGAATTGAGTGTTCATGAGTATATACTATGTTAGTTGACTGTTGAGTGCTTGTCACCCAGGGGATGATCTCACATAGGGGGAGTACACACATGGGGGGAGTATACACATAGGGGAGCACACACATAGGGGGAGTGCATTTGTAGGGGGGCCATATTGAGTATTCCAACCTGCAAAATATTTGGATTACTTATTGGATTACACTATCCCATGTTGGCCATATTGAGTTTGTTGTATTTGATCATATTTCATTTGGGTATAGTGTACAGGTTTACAAGTACAAAAGAATAAGAAAACCAAGTTCTGGAACCTACCACTGAGTGCTAGCGCTACCTCCCGTGCTAGCTTCAAAATTAATTAAGGACAGTAGCACTATGGACTACTGTATGGCGCTAGCTTTACCGCGGATCTCTAGATCTCTTAACGAGCATCGAGTCATCAAGCTACCGCCAGGTGATAGATATGTACCGCGTCGCGATAGTAAGAAAAAGCGGAAAAATATTTTATTCGGATATTTTTCAAATTGTTGGACAACTATCACATCCACGTGTATCGACCAACCGCTTGGTGCTAACTCTACCACCGATGGTAGCTTATTTTCTCAAGAGGTATACAAGCGCATGTCTCTTTTCCTGGAGATTAATATAGACATATTCTAATTCTAGGGTTCGTGTGCCATCTCAGAGCAATGTTCTATAGTCTTCTTCGAAGGAAGATTAAGTCGACTCCCTCCTATTCGCATACGAAGATCTCTAGAGAGCAAAGGACTACAACGACCAAGAGGAGTTCATCAGGTGCAATAGAACAAAGATATATAGCATTGGTCACGCACCACTTAATGGAGGAATCGTCTTAAGGGATAGTCACTTTAAATCTTCATTACTATCTTATTGTATTTTTATCTTTTCTAATTGTTTGGGGGTGAGGAAAATCAACCAGTGAAGGTCTTCGAAATCTGGGAAGGGTTCCGCGAGAAATTGTATGGGGGAAGGGATTTCTAGATCGGGGGATCTAGTGGGTCTCTATGACACTTCCAGAAAGGAAGGTGAAGAGCCGACTTGAAGACCTTTTCGGTAAGGGAAAGGGAGATAGCCAACCAGTCCGGGTAATGGGTCGATATAGAAAATGAAAAGGAGTTTGAATTTCACTGCCTCCGATCTCCAGCGTCATGGAGATCTAGTTGTTTTTAAGTGTAAACCACTTTCATTACTCTTGAATAAAATTATTGTACATTATTTATTCTTGTTGTTATTTTGTCGTTGCATGCTCGTAGATCTCTGTTGGGTATGCGAGCCTCTGAAAGGAGAAGTATAATGAAGATAATGAGTTATGTGACCTACCGCCACTCGCTAGCAAGCTAGGGTCCCGCGGTAGCATCCAAAACAAATTTTTCTTGATGAATATCATTTTTTATTCTAAAATTAATTTTAAAACCCTATTCACCCCCCTCCCCCTCTATGGTTGGCCACCAGATCCAACACTAAAAACTAGGTGCAAGCATCCATTCTTCTCTCTATAATGATCTTGTTTGTTTCCATGATGTGCTTATGTACTTCATGCACCATCTTTATGCTTTCTATAACGATGCATTGATTCTGTGTGATGTCATTTTGCATTTGTACAATCACAGCAAGATTTTCTTCAGTGTATGTAATAGTTGGAGCAGCCCTTTTAAAGAATGCAACTGTGTTAGACTTGAGCAAATTCACCTCAAATCTTATAGACTTGGTATCAATGTTTAGATCCTGTCTAAGTTCTTTTATAAAATCATCCACATAGTGTTCTATTTGTCTCATCTTGTCATCTAATAGTCATTTTAATTGAGCGAGAAAGGAGGAAGACATTACATCAGTCTGTTGAGATGTCCCTAGAGAGCATACATCTTCAGCATCCCTCCTTATATCTCCCCTTGCTTTTGAATCAACCATTTCAAGATGACTTCTCTATGTGGTATAGAAGGATATGAGATATATAGTGATGCCTCAAGGAGCGACATTGGCTGCGTTCTTCTTCTATATAGAAAGGTTATAGCATATGGAACTTGCTAACTAAAGGTGCATGAAAGAAATTATCCAGTCCACAACTTAGAGTTAGAGCTTGTGATATTCGCACTTAAGCTATGGTGGAATTACTTGTATAGTGTGAAGATTGATATCTTTACAGGCCACAAGAGGCTGAAATATCTATTGAATCAAAAAGATTTGAATATGCAATAGAGCTGATGGATGGAGTTTCTTGGGACTAAACCTTCGAGATTTACTACACTCCCTGGAAGGGAAATGTAGTTGTTGATGCGTTAAGGTGTAAGGCTCCAATACAGGAAAATTGGATATATATGCATTATGCGCATCTTATGCGTAACTTTAAAGCCATCAAAATCTCTTGTGTTGATGGGAGAACTAGTGTGAATGCATGATTGAACTGGACGGAGGTGCAATATAACCTTACATACAGAGTTCGATAGGCAATGCAGCTTGATAAAAGCATGAAGCGCTATATGCCAAAGATTATGGAGGAGTCAATTTATGAGCATATTTCATAAATTACTCAATCCACCCGGGGAGCACAAAAATGTTTAAAGATATGAAGAAGCTATTATGATCGACGATCTCAATATGATTTTCAAAATAATAACCTGAACCTTAGAAATCCTAATGTAAATAGAAACACTAGGTTTATTGACCCATCAACTGCATGGAGTATTCCACCTAGGAGATCCTATCCCTTAGGATATAAACCTTAGCCTGCTTATTCTTTTATTTCAAGCTTTCATTATGTGAAGGATAATGGACCCAAGGTTGTCATGGTCCATAATGTCTAACTGTTTAATTTGCAGGTGAAGACCTATCCAATTACTAAAGACAAATGGTATTTGGATAGTGGCTATTCCAAACATATGACAGGAAATAAAGAAAATCTGTCAAGATACAAGGCCAAGCTTGGACCAAAGGTTATCTTTGGGGATTCCAGCTGTGGTCAAACAGAAGGATATGGTAGGTTTACCATTGGAGCAGTAACATTCAAAAGGGTTGCATATGTAACTGGGCTGAAGCACAACTTAATCTCAGTAAGCCAGTTATGTGATGCAGGTTATCAGGTATCTTTCACTAACACTCTTTGCAATATTACTTTTAATAGTAATGTAGTGTAAGTAGGCATTAGATAGGGTAATATTTATTTAGTAGATTTTAACTCAACTCAATCTGAAATCTGCCTGTTTAATTAAGTAATAAATAATAACACCTTATGGCATAGGAGGCTTAGCCATGTTAACCTCAAGAATATATCTAGGTTATCTAAATACAACCTTATTATAGGTTTACCTTCTTGCCCATACAAGAAGGAAAGCCTATGCAAGGCTTGTCAAATAGGCAAGCAAACCAAAAATTCCTTTAAATCTGTAAATAAAAGTGATTCACCTAGAATCCTATATTTATTACATTTGGACCTTTTTGGCCCAATAAATGTACAGAGTCTAGGAGGGAAGTTTTACACTTTAGTGATTGTAGATGACTTCTCTAGGTTCACTTGGGTGTTCTTTTTGAGAACAAAGGCTGATAACTTCAAAGTTCTTACAAACTTTCTGCTATGTGTGCAGACTAAGTATTTTACTCATGTGGCTTTGATCAGAAGTGATCATGGTACTGAGTTTGAGTCTCTTCTAATGCGAGAATTCTTTGAGAAAGAAGGTATCAAACATAGCTTCTCTGCTCCTAAAACTCCCCAACAAAATGGGGTAGTGGAAAGGAAGAATAGAACCCTAATTGAAGCTGCAGGAACATTGTTGGCAGATGCTAACATGCCTCTCTCTTATTGGGCAAAAGCTGTTAGCACAGCTAATTATGTTTTGAACAAATGTCTTATACACAAGCTTAAGAGTAAAATTCCTTATGAGTTACTTAAAGGAAAGAAACCTAAAATTAATTATTTTAGAGTCTTTGGTTGTGTAGTGTATATTCACAATAACAACAAAGAATACCTTAAAAAGTTTGAAGCAAAAGCTTCAACGGGAATTTTTCTTGGATATTCCCAAGTAAGCAAAGCTTATAGGGTGTTTAACAAATCAACTATAAAAATAAAATAGTCTGTGCATGTTTCCTTTGATGAGTCAAAGATGTTTTACAAAGAGAAGGAAACTTCTCCTTCCTCAAGATAATTGCAGGTACCTGAGTCATGCAAAGATGTCACTCAAGAGATTCTCCCTCTTTCAACTCTTCATATCACTGATTCAGACAGTGATAGAGACACTGTGGAAGCAGTTGCTGTACCACCAATAGTTGATCCAATTCCTCAAGAGGAATTAATCCAAACTATTGTTGAAGATCACATCCCACCTTCTTATCTTGTCACACTTAGAGATCATCCTACATCTCAAGTGATTGGTGACATATCAGCTGGTGTGCAAACAAGACATAAACTAAGACAGGATGTGATGCATGCTTGTTTCCTTTCATAGATTGAGCCCCTCACCATAAAAGATGCTGAGCTAGATCCCCACTAGATCATTGCTATGCAAAAGGAGTTTAATCAATTTGAAAGATGTAAAGTATGGACTTTGGTTCCAAGACCTAAAGGCCAACTGATCATAGGCACCAAGTGGGTGTTTAGAAACAAGTTGGATGCCCAAGAAATAATTATAAGGAACAAAACTAGGCTTGTAGCTCAGGGCTACAGACAGGAGGAAGGTATAGACTATGACCAAACCTTTGCCCCTGTTGCAAGGCTAGAGGCAATAAGGATCTTTCTAGCCTATGCATCCTATATGAAGTTTAAGGTTTTTCAGATGGATGTCAAGAGTGCATTCCTAAATGGTGAGCTAAAGGAAGAGGTGTTTGTTGAACAACCTCCTGGGTTTGTCTCTTCAACTCAACCCTCATTTATTTACAAGTTGCAAAAAACTCTTTATGGACTTAAGCAAGCACCCAGAGCCTGGTATGAGACTCTAGCTAGTTTCCTGTTAGAGCACAACTTTGTTAGGGGAGTAGTTGATAGAACCCTGTTTGTCAAGCATCACAAGGACACCATCCTGTTTGTTCAAGTCTATGTGGATGATATTATTTTTGGCTCCACTGATCCCAAACTTTGCAAAAAGTTCTCAAACCTGATGCATTCTAAGTTTGAGATGAGTAGTATGGGTAAGCTGTCTTACTTTCTTGGTCTCCAAGTAAAGCAAGATGCTGATGGCATCTTCATCTCCCAATCCAAATATGCCAAGGAATTTGTAAAGAAGTTTGGGATGACTGATGCTTCAGCAATGCATACACCCATGGCTACTAATGCAATTATAGATTCTGATGATCCGGTTAAGCTAGTTGATCAGAAAAACTATAGGGCCATTTTTGGTTCCCTATTGTATTTAATTGCAAGTAGACAAGATATAATGTTTTCCATATGCCTATGTGCTAGATTCCAGGTCAACCCCAAGGAATCTCATTTGATTCTTCTTAAGAGAATTTTGAGATACCTGAAGGGATGTCCAAATTTAGGACTGTTGTACCCAGCTGAATCAAAATTTTAGTTAATTGGATACTCTGATTCTGACTATGCTAGTTCTAGAGTTGACAGGAAAAGTACCTCAGGAACATGTCAGTTCCTGGGAGAGAGATTAATCTCTTGGTTCTGTAAGAAACAGGCTTCTGTCTCAACTTCAACTGCAGAGGCTGAATATATAGCAGCTGCTAGTTGTTGTTCACAGATCCTGTGGACTCAAAACCAGCTTTAGGATTATGGGTACACACACAAGAACACAAAAATCATGTGTGACAATACCAGTGTTATTTCCATAGCACAAAATCCTGTGCACCACTCTAGGACCAAGCACATTGAGATCAGGCGCCATTTTCTAAGAGATTGTGTTGAAAATAACAAGATCAGCCTTGAGTTCATATCCACTGACCTTCAGAGAGGTGATATTTTCACCAAGCCCTTAGATGAAAAGAAGCATCTGTTCTTTTTGTTTCAACTAGGCATGATTAATGGAAAAGACTAAGTGTGACTTCTGCCTTATTGAAATCTGTTTGAAGATCGTCGAACGACGTTCGACGATAGTCGAACAGGTTGAGCCTATCGTCGACCTATGGTTGACGCCGGCTCATTTGCTTGTTAAGATAGAAATAGTCGATCAGTTGCTCGACTACTCTGCTTCAGGAAACGATCGTCAAACGACCGTTCGACTATCGCTTCTGCTATCTGTTAAAACAGGTCGATGATTGTCGTTTTAATATAAAACCGATGGTCGACCTAGGTTAATAGATCGTTCTTTTAATAGTCGACGGAGCTCGTCTTTTCGTATTCCTCATTCCTGCTTGTAAGGTTTGACTTGAGCTCTGCCCCGCGCTCTTCGCTCTTCGTTTCTCTCATCTTCTCTGACCAAATCGATGGTGATTGCTCTAGCTCTTCTGACGGTGATGAAGTTTTACGCCGGGTTAAGCGTGGACTTTGATTCGTTCAGCGCCTGCGATGCTGAGATTTTAGAGATACTCTAGTTGTGCAAGGATCAAGGACTAGAGAAGCTGATGTCCACAAGGATTAAGATTAATATTCAAGAGATTAAAGAATAGGTATTCACATCGTCCTTTAGCGACGAATCGATGACCGGGACCATCGGCGGCGAGGAGGTAACTTTGACTCCTACCGTCTTGACTGAGATTTTTGATTTAATTAAAGGACAAGAAGAGTATGATCAAGATACTCAAGAGTATGGAAGGATGCCCGTCGAGCTAGGTCATGCCGAAGGCATTCCTTCTAAGTTACTGAAAGTAAATTTTCCGATGAGGATTAAGTTCTTAGAAGAACTTGTTGGAAAAGTGCTATTGGGTAAGCACTCTCCTCACGACAACATTACCAGGCAACAGTTTGCCTTGATGTGTGCCATTGTCAACAAGAAAGTAATCAATTGGGCAGGAATAGTTTTTGATTTGATCAGGAAGAAGAACTCTAAGAAAGAGGTAACCCTTGGAAGGGTAATTGGGATTTTTCTGATAGAGAAATATCCCAAACTATTGGGAAAAGTTTCAACTTCTATAAATACAACCAAGAAGATGGATCCCACTTTGTTCATAAAGTGGAGAAGGAATATTATGAAGCCCTCACCTATTGGGGTTGCTCCTGTTATATCTGGGAGCACCAGGACTGTATCAGTCACTCACCACCTACCTGAAGAAGGCTATTCCATTCCCCCATTCCACCTTCATCTGCATTGCCATCTACTTCAACTACATTACCATCCACTTCTACTGAAGTGCCATCTACATCCACTGCCTCTCTTCCACTGGATTCTTCAACTATTCTCCATGCATCACCACCAGCATATCCACCCCCTTCACATCTTGCTGGGATTTCATATCCTAGTTTTGATCTGTTGGCTTCTGAGACTATACCCACTCCACCTCAGTCACCAATTTCACATCAAGATCATATTGATCTTCAAACATCTGCATTTCCATCACCAGCTCATGCATCTACATCTCATCAGGAGAACATCATCCCTGATGATCTTCCATCTGTTGTGATTCCCCCATCCACCTCTTTTGAAATCACACACGCATTCATTGCAAGCATCTTGGAGCTAATTACTCCTTCAATCAAATCCATGATTGAAGCAACAATTGCCCCACTTGTCTCTTCCATCTCTTCCCTTACATCCTCCATCAATGCCCTCTCCAACTCTGCTGAGCCCTCTTCACTTAGGGGCCTGAGTTCAGTACCCACTGAAATCAGGCAGGAGGAGATGTTCCAGGAAGATGTCCCAGGACTTCCCCTAGTCACTCCTCAGACAGTTGTTCAAGTAGCTCAAGTCTCAGGACAGAGGCCAGCTGATGTTATCATGGAAGATAAATTTGCTTGTAAAGTTTGTCTTGAAGAATCCTCCACTCCCATTATTGCCCAATACCTAGAAGGAGTCATCACCTCCTTTCTAGATGACTTATGGGAGCTAAGAAATCCTGCAGGTAATTCTTTATCTCAATTTACTGACTTGTTACTGACATGTAAACCTGTGAGTATCTTGAAGGAATGTTTCTAGCCCATTTAGAACATTTTTGTCTCCCTTTGGCTACAGATCAAGTTCAAGAAGATCAAGTTGCTCAAGAACCTGCTCAAGAACTTGTTCAAGAACCAGCTCCAGAATCTACTCAAGAACCTGCTGCAATAAAAAAAACCTGAAGATGAGCAAGCTCCAGAAGAACTGGTCCTCAAGACAATTACAGTTGAGCAAGAGAAAGTTACAGATGAACAAGAAGAAAGATCTACAGTCTGGGATGACACCCCAGGACTAGACCTTGATACTCTTCTGGCACAGGATGCCTTAGAAGAAGAAAGAGAGAATGCTGCCTTAAAAGTAAAAGAAATGGCTGATCAAGATACCTTAGACCCTTATGACCAACCTCAGTCATCTCACTCTAATGATGAGGATGATTCTGATGATTCAGAAGGTACAAAGAAGAAGAAAATTGCTAAAAGGAAGAGGAAGGCTGTTGCTCCTCCTCCACCTAATCCAGATCATGATATCCCATACTACATACTGAAAAGGATTGATCCCAAATCAAAAGAATACCAACATTGGATGGGACTGTCCAGGAACCAACAGAAGAAGAGAAAGAAAAGTAAAAGATATGACTCCCCAGCTCCAAGGTGGAATCCTAGAGGTCCTTCTCCTCCTCCTAGTGTAGGAGCCTCTTGAAATGTTTCTGCCAATCCCTCAGCTCCTTATGCAAGATTCACTCCCTCTCAAGCTTATCAGAGAAAAAGTAATCCAGGTTACCAAGGCTAATCCCAGTCAGGCAGACAAGGATAAGAGGCTGAACAAAAAGAACAAGTGAAGGAAATGGTTTATCAAAGACCAACCTTTTCTCCTCCTCCTTCACCCAAGAGAAAAACTTCACCTCCCAAGGAAAAGAAAAGTATACCATCTAGAAAACCAATTCAGAAAAAGCAAACAGATTCAAAAGGAAAAAGGATAATTTACTCTGAAAAATCCAGCAAGAAATATGTAGAATTTTCTCCTCCATCTTCTCTTATTATTCAAGAAAACAAAGAGCCAGCTGCAAGCTTGCTAGACCTCTCTACTCAATTCAAGACCATAAAACCTCTTGATCCAGTTGATGATAATGAATATGAAAGCCAAGAGCTTAATCCTGATTTAAGGATGGCCAGATTTCTTGAATTAGTTGGATCAGCCCAGATCAGACAAGCCAGAGCTGAAGGCAAAGATGCAACAGGCTTAACTATAATGTCAAAGTTCAGGAAGAAGGAACTAGACAGATTCCAGGTCAGACCTGAGGTTTTTGATGCCTCAAAGTATATAGAAAAGCATCCAGAAGCTGTTGTGCCAAGAGAAGGAGAATCCAAGATCATTGGAGAACAAGACTTGAAGACATCAAAGAAAGATGCTCCAGATCCCATCAGGAAAATTTCTTTCCTACCTGGTTCTTCTGTTTCTAAATCAGATTCTGATGCTATTTGAGTTGTTTATTTTATTGACTGTCTGTTTGATTATTTGTTTGATACAATTGATGTTTATTTATGATATGATACACCTTTGATCCTAACAGGTTAATGTTGTTTTTATATCTATTTTATAACATTTGTTGTTGTTTGTTGTTTTGAGAGACTTGACCCAAACAGGGGGAGATTGTTGGTACCCTAGTTTGGATTTGTTAAGTCTTCTCAATTAGTTTCTTGACCCAAGATTTATCTATGGTCAAAGGTCAGTTGTTAGGTTAGATTCCCTCAGTTGTAAAGTTGTCACTTATCCAGTGAAATTCTGGTTAAGTTGTTTTTGGTTCGACTATAGTCGAACACCGCTCGACTATCGTCTATCAACTGTTCGACGATCGTCTATCAGTTGGTCGACTATCGTCAGTCAAAAGATCGTCTATCTCTATGATAGTTCAACTATCTTTAAGCTCGACTATCTGTTGTGATAGTTTGGCTATCTGTCTTGATAGCTCAACTATCTTATAGCTCGACTATCTGTCTGATAGGTCGACTATCTGCTCTGTAGTTAGGTCGACGATCTCTGTGGTTCGGTCGACGATCTCTGTGGATCATTCGACGATCGTTTGTCTGCTTTTAGAGATATTATATTCCTTTTCTTCTGTGATTTATTTCTTATCTATCTGGCATATTTTATTAAAGATTATTTCATTGATTTTATGCTTATATCTTAAGGCAATCTTTGCCCCATTCTTTTTGCATAAGTCAAGCTCTACTCTGACAAAGTCTTTTGTCTTATTAGTTGACAAATATTTATGCTTTATCTGTCATGCTGTCCTTTATAGCCGTTAGACACAAAAGTCTTCTCTAGCCGTAAAGAGTTTGTTCTGATGTTACTTTCTCAAGTTTTCTTTTATCAGATTGGATATGCAGCTTCTCAGAAAGCTTTATCCCTTTATATGATGTCTTTCTGAGGGATATATTTTGTATTGTGCTATTTGCAGCCCAGATTGCAGATCTCAGAAAAAGACAAAGAATTAGAGTCGTTACAAAGGCTAATATATAAAGAGATCTTTTGAAAGAAGATATAGAGATATATATAGAGAGATACAGACACATATACTAATTCATATACATATTCAAAAGAAGAAGATACAACTCTCAGATCTTTTCACATTCAACTGATAAGAACTACTTTCTTCAGCATTCTTCTTCAAATCATGAGTTCATCCTGCTTCCAGGAACATTCACACTCAGTGCCTCAACAAGAAGAAAAAGAAGAAAGAAAAGCTGATTGAAGAAGAACAACCATTTCTCATCAAGAGTCTTCTTCAAGCTGCTCCTTCAAAGAACTTCAAGACAACAGATTATATCTGTCAAAAGTTCAGAAGAGTTCCTGTACCCTGAAGCAAGGCTTCTTCCTAGATATTCTCTAAGCTAGGGGGAGCCTTGACTCTTTAAGAGCTTTCTAGCTCTATGCAATCCACTAGCTTCTCTAATCTTGTTTTAACAATAGAGAAGACATTCTAACTCTCTCACCCTCCTGTACAAAGGGTTATTACTCCCTTCAAAAGTGAACCTTGGTGGCAGGGCACCTTAGCAAAAACCTATGTTGGATTTTGAGCTCCTGATAAAAAGCTCAAAGGGTCTACTTGATCTACCTGAACCAGATCAGTTGGTGGCAGGGCACCTGAACAAAAACCTATAGTGGATTCCTACCAGGGTGGTAAAAGAGTGGATGTACCTATTTAGAGGGAACCACTATAAACCTCTTGTGTTGTCTGTGTTGCTTACTTTAATTATTGCACTGTGGCTGTGAGTAGAACTAACTAGGATTACTAGTTGTTGTGTTAGGACTAAAGCTGAAACTGTAATTACAGTTAGCTTTCTCTTGTGCACCATACTTTGTGTTAGGCTCTAGGGTTTCAAATATCTATAAACTCATCCCACAAACTAACTCTAAGGGAGTTGAGTATAAGCTCAAATTTTTGAATACTCTATTCACCCCCCCCCCCTCTAGAGTTGTATCTATCCTCACTTTCAGGATGAGTTGGAGGACATGTTCTTGCAGTTGAGTCATAGAAGTAGGATAGTTTTGAAGTACTATTGGGAGTTTACTCATTTAGCCTGCTTTGTAGATTCGTACCAGCTGGACGATGCGGGCTATGCGAAGAGGTTCTACAAGGGCCTTCATGACGACACGAGGAAGGCCCTCCTCTTCGTCTTTGATGGGAGTTTTTCCAGGATCCTGGAGATGGCTAAGAAGCTGGAGGCTGACTAGCTTGTTGTTTGGGGCCGGAAGAGATCGGTCAATGACACTGTGATCAGTTGTAGGAGAGACCAACCGAGAGGTCGAGTTATTGGGGAAAATAGGAACTGGGATTAGCCCCGTCAAGAGCACAGGCAAGAGCAGAGGACCCTTGTAGTATTGGCTCCTCAGCCACTATATATGAGGGAGATTCCGAGGGCAGTGGAGTAGTCACCGACATGTTATCGATGCAACCAGCCGATGCACATTCAGAGGAACTGCCCATGAGAGGAACACCATTACCAGCACTCCAAGAGGCCCCACCTTCTCGGTAGTTTTGTGGGCAGGGATATGGCTGGGTCCGCGGATTTCAGGGAAGAGACCGCATGCAGGCCACGGGGCGGGTTTATGCCTTGGATCTGGCACAGCCCCGGGACTAAGAGAGGGTAATAGCAGGTACATCTAAATTTTTTAAGTCCTTTTCTTACTAAGATTATATTATGTAGATTTGAAACAGTTTAAATGTTAAGGAAGAATCTTAAACTAGATAACTTAGAATAGTCTTATAACTCAGGAGTAGTGTTTGTGTATGGCAAGCCTGCCTTCACTCTTTTCTACATGGGGCATAACATAATTTCATCTTAGAGGAATTTGTCAAGGAGCTGGAGGGCATTAGATTTTACGATGACCCGGCGATGATCCTGAGCTTGCCGGATTTCGATCTTGTTCTGGGAATGGCATGGCTTGTACAGAACCACGTTCAGATTAACTTACCGATAAGGAGGGTTGTACTCAAGTATGGCGATGTCTATGAATAGTTCGAAGGTACTGCTCTAATTTCCCACCTATTTCTCTCTTCTATTCAGGATGTCAAGGCCCACCTACAGGGAGACGAGGTTTGCCAGCTATTGTTCGAGATGGCTAAGGTTAAGGGCTCCGTTGCTGATATTCTGGTGGTTCGAGACTTTGCTGACATATTCCCAGAGAAGCTGCCAGGGTTACCACCTCATCTGGAGTAGGATTTCTAGATATAGCTCGTGTCGGGGGATAAGCCGGTATTGAGGCCTCCCAAACGTATGGCCCCGGTGGAGCTGGTAGAGTTTCGGAGCCAGTTGTAGGAGCTGGAAGAAGCAAGATTTGTCAGGTCGAGCTCCTCGCCTTAGGGAGCTCTAGTTTTATTCGTGAAAAATAAGGACGGCACGCTCCGCTTATGCATTGATTACAGAGCCCTGAACCGGCTCACGGTCCGAAACACGTATCCCCTGCGAAGGTATGACAAGCCATTTGACCAGTTAGAGGGAGCTCATTGGTTCTCGAAGTTGGATTTGCAATCAGGATACTAGCAGCTGTGTATTCAGGAGGAGGGCATTCCAAAGACAACCTTTAGCAGCAGATACAGGCTATTTGAGTTCACAGAGATGCCCTTTGGCCTCACGAATTCCACATCCGCGTTCATGTGCCTGATGAACCTAGTATTTGAGGTTTACTTTTAAATTTTTTTCATATTTTTTTTAGATGGCATCCTCATCTGTTCGAGGACTGAGGAGGACCATTCTCGTCACCTGTCACTGACCTTGGAGAAGATCAGGGAGCACAGGTTGTATGCGAAGTTCAGCAAATGCCAATTCTAGCTGAAGGAGGTGGCCTTTTTGGGCCATATTATTAGTGGAGCAGGTTTGGCAGTGGATCTAGCGAAGGTTCAGGAAGTTCGAGATTGGCTACAACTGAAGACAGCAAAAAATGTGAGGAGTTTTCTAGGACTTGCCGGCTATTACCAGATGTTCGTGGAGGGGTTCTCCCAGATTTCTCTCCCGCTCACATCTCTAGCGAAGAAGGAGACCCCATTCATTTGGATGCCGCAGTACGAGGATTCTTTCCAGGAACTGAAGGGCCGGCTTGTAACGCCCCGAAACTCAAAAGGGTAACAGGTGGCATTTTGAGCCAAATCTAGGAATTGGTAGAGGTGACACGGCTTGGGACACAGGCGTGTCAAAGGACGTGTTGTGCTCGGGTTCGGCATTGGTCGCGTAGATAACGATTTTTTGGGTCAACGGTCGTCGGGGAGTGAACACGGCCTGGGACACGGGCGTGTCAGTCACTCAAAGCTTTCCACTCAACGATCGTTGAGTGAGGGCGCATGGCCTGAGCCCAGGCGTGTTTGATGACTACTTTTAGTCATCGGTTAATAGGGTAGTTTATTATTCCAAATGCCTAAGTTTATTATTATTTTATGCTTGTTATTTCATGTTTTAATGTTTTTTTATAATATATTAATTCCTAGTTTAATTATATGTTTTTAGTATATTTATGCTTATTTTGTTTTATTTCTTATTTGATGTCTTTTGTTATGATTTCTATTTCTATTTTTTGTTTTATATGTTATGTCATGTTTGTGTGTTTAGTTTTATGGTTTGTGTTTTGTTATAATAATATGTTATGTTATTTATGTTTTCTTTTGTTTTTAAATATCTAATAATATAATTAATGTTTTTTTTCTTTTGTAGGTTCAATGCTCAAGCCTTTTCAAATGCAGCCCATGAAGCTTTGGAGCAGCCCGAGCCCTTCCAAGCAGCCTACCCGAGCCTCCACCATGCACCACTTGAGACCGAGCCATGATGTTGATTCAGCCCACTCCAAGAAGCTCATTTCAAGCCCTACCCGAGCCTATGTTGGAGCAGCCCAAGTAACCAAGCAATCAAAACCCGAGCCCACCAAACATCCCCTCAACCCGAGCCCCTCATAAAGCCCACACTAGCAGCCCATCTTGCCCATGCTTGGCCGGCCAAATGCATGCATGCACCTTGCCACCTCATTCATCTCTCTCTCTCCCCTTTATTATTATTTTCTCCCCACTTTATTCCTCATCCATCCCCCCTCTCTTATGTTTAATTTTCTTTTCATTTTCCTAAAATAAAATGCATGCATGTAGCCTCCTCTCTCTCCTTCCATTTATTATCATACATTGAACCTCCCATTTTCTTGCCCCCGCATTATGACATTCATGCATTTTCTCCACCACATATGGCCGGCCACCCCCATTGCTCCCTTCATATTCCAATTTTCTAGAACCTTCTCCCTCTCCTATAAAAGGACCCCCTTGCCTCTTGTTTTAGTTAAGTAGTTTTAGTAAGAAGTAGTTTTGGTAGAGTTCTAGTTCAAGAGTGTTTCTTTCCTTGTTGTAGTTCCTTTTATTGTAATTTTTCCTTTAGTAGAATACTTTTGTCTTGTTCTTATTTTGTGTACCTCTTTTATTAAGCAATGCAAATGAAATCTTTTTCTTTTACTTTCATGGTTTCCCTTTCTATTATGCTTAGCTAATTTTATTTTGTGCCTGATCGCGATTAACTTTGCGATAAAATAATATCTTTCATTTTATGTTGCATTTGTATTTTTATTTTTGATCCTTCCTTGATTTATTTCGTATTGACTCCGCATTGCTAGTATACTGTTGGGATTTGTCTCCACAATACCTCAGATTTGTAGGAAGTCAGACCTTGAACTAAGATGAATTAGGGTGTATTTGATATTGTGTTTGAGTTGAATGTGTGCAGGTTCTTATTACCAAGTGTAGATCAATGTCAGTCTATAATGGGTCACCAAACACAGGACCATACAATGTAATTTCTCATTGTGTGATCCAAGGTGTTGGCTCATGTATAGCCTCTCTATTGGGACACACTTCATCAACATGCACTTGGACTATGGAGTATTAAAGTCTATCTCAGAAGAAATTTTCTAAGTCCACATACTCGAGTACTTCTATAGTATACTCGAGTAAGTGAGTCTGTACTCGAGTAGGTTGGGCTACTTACTCGAGTGGATTCTCTATATACTCAAGTATGAAAGCTTATACTCGAGTAGATTTTCCTTCACTCGAGTAAGTGATACCTTATACTCGAGTAGATGATTAGTTACTCGAGTAAGCATTCTGTTTGAACTCGAGTAGATCTGGACCTCTTATCCTAGAAAGTTTCTAAGTCAACATACTCGAGTAGTTCTCTGAAATACTCGAGTAAGTAACTCTGTACTCGAGTAGATTGATTTTCATACTCGAGTAGGTTAGTGATCACTCGAGTAGTTTTCCTAAGATACTCGAGTAGTCTATCTTCCCCATACTCGAGTATCTCAAACTCTTATACTCGAGTAGCTCTTCAAGTCTTATCTGAGAAATTTTTCCAAGTGTTTATACTCGAGTATATCTACTCATACTCGAGTAGGTTCTCTAATTCACTCGAGTATTGATCCCTGAAGCACTCGAGTAGTTTCTATCTTGATACTCGAGTATATCCCTCATATCCACTCGAGTATGTAACCTCTTACTCGAGTATGTCTCTGTCTCTCGAGTATGTCTGTTCGAATTTCCTGAATTTCTCTAAGTCAAGTTTCTTTGTGTATTTTCAAAAAGTCCTTTCTGATTGGTCCACGTGTCATCCTTAATTATGTTTATGACCGTTAGAGACCACCTATAAATAGGTCCTTTCAGATTTGACTAAAAATAAGTTTTGCAGAGATTATTTTTTAAGAAAGAAAAAATCCTGAAAACCCTAATCTTTCGTCCGCCGCCATTACTGTTTTCGGAAGAAGCTCTGGATCGTCATTCTCACGCTGCTGCTATTAATCTCTATTTCTCCAGCGATCCAGACTCAAGAAGAATCATCCGATCTCTCTGTGCTTCATCGTCTCTGATTTATTTTCTTGATCGTGGTGATTCCAGATCTCAAAATCATGGATCTCTCTCAAATCTTCTTCAACTGTTTCTGTTCAACCGAAAAGCTCTCAAGAAGAAGATAAAGTCAAAGATCCAGATCTGTGCTAATTTTTGTTTGTATTTTTATTTTCAGACAAATTTCATTGTAGGAGATCTATCTCCGAGTGGTAGGAAGTTTTATCTTCCGAGTGTAGATCCATTTGGGATCGTGTTTTGTAGGAACATAGTTCCGAGGTGTAGGATTGGTTTGCAATCCGAGATAGTGGAGTAGCCGAGTCTAGTGATTTGCTAGATTGGTGAGGAAAGTGGATGTACCCAAGATTGGGGAACCACTATAAATCTCTTGTCGTCTGTGTGATTGCTTGATTACTTATCTGTGCTGTGTTAATTTTTTATTCCTCATTTGGCATGCATTTCACCTATTCACCCCCCTCTAGGTGAATTAGGTTGACAAGTTAGTCCTCTCAATTGGTATCAGAGGGAGGTTGATCGTTAAAAGGTTAACACCTTGATCTAATCCTCACCAAGTTGTCCCAAGAGAAGTATCAAGCATGAGTAAGACCAAGGATTTTGCAAAGCTCCCTATCTGCACCAAGAACAATTTCCTATGTGGAAGGAAAGAGTTAAGTTCTTCATGGAAGCAGTAGATCCCCGGATCTTCATGATTGTGGAAGAAGGTCCACATGTTTCTATGACTGCATCAACAATAGACCCAACCAAAAAGGTCCCAAAGAAGTTGATGGACTTGGATAAGGACGAGATTGCACTTGTCTCCCTAGACAAGAAAGCTAAAAATATTATCGCAAGTGCAGTCGATGACTCAATGCTGCAAAATCTTATACATTGCCAATCTGCCAAGGAGATGTGGCAATCCCTTATGACTCTGATGGAAGGGACTGAGGAAGTTAGGGATGATCAGAGATCCCTCTTAAATCAGAAGTATGAAGCCTTCCGACAAGGTCACAAGGAACCCATAGCTGACACATTTGAAAACTTCTTTAAGATAGTCAATGGACTAAGAGTGTATGGTCGTGTCTTCACTAATGCAGAGCTGAATGATAAGTTTCTGAGATCTCTCACCAAGGAATGGGATAACAAAGTTTGTGCCATTTGAGAGTTTGGCAGACTAGCAGAGACAGATCCACAGAATTTATTTGGCAAGCTAATGTCCTATGAACTGCAGATCAACTCCAGAAAAGCTAAAGAAGAGAATAGTCGCTTCTCCTCAAAAGAGAAGTCGGTTGCTTTAAAGGCTGACAGTTCAAGGAAGGGAAAAGCTGCCTCACCAGCACCTCCTCAAGAAGCAAGTGAATAAGAAGGCTCCGAGCCAAGCACCTTAGGCTCAGAACTATCTAAAGGAGAGTTCTCATTGCTCTCACGGCAGTTCAAGAAATTCTTGAATAAGAAGAAGCAATGGAGAGGCAAAGATACCTCATACAGAAGATCACGACATGACAGTGATCAGCGAAAGAAAGGCTCAAGTAGCCATGACAGGTATAACTCTAAACAGAATAAACAGATTTCAACTGACATCGTTTGTTATTGTTGTAATCAGCCAGGTCACGTCATCGCGGACTGCCCTCACTAGAAGAAAGAGGGTGGAAGAAGAGAGGAAAAGAAATCCTCATACCACAAGAAGAGGACAGAGAAGAGCTTATTAGCCAAGAAGAGTAAAACTCTCAGCGACTCCGACTCATCTGAGTCGAGTGAAGTAGAGGAAGCTTACTTCGGGCTCATGGCTCACTCTGATGATGAACAAGTCCCCCAGTTCACTGGGGAGGTAAAATCTCACACTCCTCTCTCTGAATCTGATGATGATAATGAGCAAGAGGGCCATTCCTCTGAGGATGAATCTGAACTCATGGGACAATATAAGGAGTTACTCACGGCTTACGAAAAATGTCGCAGAGTCGTGAAAACTCAAGCCAAAGAGATAAAATCTCTACAGGCTATTGAGAGCAGCTTGAGAGAAGAAGTCACTAGGACTAACTCTCTTCAAGAGAACTTCAATGTTGCTATGGAGGAATATAATCAAGCTCTCAAGAACCTCGACCTTAAAGATGAAATCATCAAAGAATTGGAACAACTACTCGAGGCTGAGAAGAAACTTGTTGAGAGTTTCTCCAAGCCTAAGACAGTTCTTCCACTAGTTGTTGAGTTCTCAGCTAAGGCCAAGGGTGCTGGTATAGGCCACATTGGTGCTTCTAGTAAATCTTCTAGGAGAAACAAGGCCTAGAGAAAGAATAAGGCTGCCCAGAAGGCTCTAGCTGAAGACAAAGGGAAAGCTCCCTTGGAACCAGTTTTGTTCAAGAAAGTTATCTTTCCTACGAACGAATTCGACTATGAGTCCACCTATGGACACTTCTCTAGGCCGATCCCCGAGAAGCCTAAGTCAAGATACCAAGGTTGGACTCGTCCTCGTAACTTTGGAGAGAGTGTCTTTAAGGCCCCTTATGAAGAGATTCAACTTCAAAGCTATGGACCTTATGCTCATGGTCATAACATCAAGAAGACACCAAAAGTAAAACCTATTGTGGAAAAGCCTATGAAGGAGAAGACTTCATGTAGCTGCCATCATCATGAAGCTTCTTCCTCCAAGAGTGAAGTTCCTGCTAGACCATCACTTCAGAAAATCAAGCAGGAATACACTAGGTAAAGATACAACAGGTTCGACTGTTGGTGCTGTGGCAAAATTGGTCATTTTGGCATCGATTATTGGTTCAATCCTAGAAATATTGCAACCCCTCAAGTTAGCAACGTGAGAATGACCACTCATGAGGCTAATGCTCATAGGGGGAGTATTCTAACTCGAGACCAAGGACCCAAACTTGTTTGGGTTCCTAAGGCTAAGTGATTGTAATTGTAGGTATGTCCAAAGACCACCAAAATGCCAATCTGGTACTTGGACAGTGGATGCTCTCGGAGTATGACCGGGACAAGAAGCCTACTCCAAAATTTCACCTCAGTCTGCAACGGACCAAAGGTCATCTTTGGAGGTTCAGATCGAGGAATAACTAAAAGCTACGGTATGATTACTAACGGTAGCGTATCCTTTTCGAATGTAGCCTATGTTGAAGGATTGAAACACAATCTCATCAGCATAAGCCAACTATGCAACAAAGGATACGTGGTTGAATTTCATGCTGATAAGTGTTTGATAAAATCGGTTGACAACATGAAAACTGTTTTATCAGGCACTCGAAGCAGAAATATTTTCTGTTTAAATTTCATTTGTATAGACTCTTCCACACCAGTGTGTCTTGTAGCAAAAAGTAGTGCATCTCTTGCTGACCAATGGCGCAAGAGACTAGCACATATTAATCTCAAAACTATTAATAAACTATTCTCTCAAAACTTAGTACGTGATGCACCTAATGTCAAGTGCGTTACGGACAGTCCTTGTCACACCTGTATCAAAGGCAAGCAAACAAGGAGTTCATTTAAAAGCATAATAGGCAAGGATTCCAATAGAAGCTTACAGCTTCTCCATATGGACTTGTTTGGTCCACTGCAAGTTAGAAGTTTGGGAGGTAAGGAATATACGTTGGTTATTGTGGATGATTACTCGCGCTTTGTGTGGGTGTTCTTTCTGAAACACAAGTCAGACACCTTCAGTACTTTCACTAGTTTTGTTAGGCAAATCCAGAATGAATTCAACTGCTCCGTAATCAAAATCAGAAGTGACAATGGAACGGAATTCAAGTCTGGATCCATGACAGAATTCTGCGAAAGTCAAGGTATCTTTCATGAGTTATCCTCTCCTCGCACTCCACAGCAAAATGGAGTAGCTGAGAGAAGAAACAGAACACTCATAGAGTCTTGCCGGACTATGTTGAGTGATGCCTCACTTCCATAGTATTTCTGGGCTGAAGCTGTCAACATCGCTTATCACGTGCAAAATCGAGCTCTCATCAACAAGAACCATGATAAGACTCCTTACGAACTTCTAAAAGGCAGGAAACCAACCATTCCATATTTTAGAATCTTTGGCTGTAAGTGCTTCGTACTTAACAACGGCAAGTATCGCACCACCAAGTTTAGCGAGAAAAGCTTTGAAGGTATTTTTGTAGGTTATAGTAGCCATAGTAAGGCCTATAGAGTATTTAAAAGAAAAACTCTGGTGGTAGAAGAGTCGATACACCTTGTATTTGATGAGACAAGTCTGCTGCAAAGCAACTCTTCTAGTGTGCCTATTGAAGATGCAGGTACAAAGATAAAGGAACTCAGCCTTGATGAACCTACGGAAGATAAAGATGAGACGTTCATCAAGATCACCTCTACAACCCCTATTAGAGAGGTAGATGATCAAGATGAAGAACACATCCCAGCTGAAGATGCATCTCCAGTGGCTGAAGAGATCCCAGATGCAAGGAATTTAGAGTTCAGACACTTGAAGGATCATCCCGTAGACCAAATCATAGGAGATCCTCGGGATGGGGTCAGAACTCGTCGAGGTACAACTAACGAAAATTTACACTTAAGTTTTCTTTCACAGGTTGAACCAAAGAAATTTGAGGAAGCCAACTTCGACGCATCCTGGATTCTAGCCATGGAAGATGAGCTGAATCATTTAAAACGATGCAAAGTTTGGACACTTGTTCCTAGACCCAAGAGGAAGAACGTCACTGGGACAAAATGGGTCTACCGGAACAAGATGGACGAAGATGGAACAATTATAAAGAATAAAGCCAGACTTGTCGCCAAGGGCTATCGTCAAGAAGAAGGAATCGA
Organism: Platanthera zijinensis; assembly: GCA_039513925.1. NCBI lineage: Eukaryota > Viridiplantae > Streptophyta > Magnoliopsida > Asparagales > Orchidaceae > Platanthera > Platanthera zijinensis. Next base: position 116,128,598 of record CM077078.1, read on the forward strand.
CTTTGAACAAACATATGCTCCAGTGGCAAGACTGGAGGCGATCAGGTTATTCCTTGCCTACGCTGTACTTATGGGCTTTACCGTCTATCAGATGGACGTCAAGTCCGCCTTCCTGAATGGTGACATAAAAGAAGAAGTCATGTAGAGCAACCGCCAGGTTTCGTTGACTCAACTTTTCCTAATCATGTTTATTTACTGCAAAAAGCTTTATATGGTCTTAAACAAGCTCCTTGAGCTTGGTATGAGACACTGTCTACCTTTCTTCTTGAGAACAAGTTCTGTTGGGTATTGTATCCACAATGTACCTGATTTGAAGAAGCCCCTGTACAAGATAAGGTAAATAGACAATATATTTGATGAAATGTTTCTAGTTGTGCTTGCAGTTATTCCATGCTAAGTACACACCAATGTCAGGGTGCAGTGGGTCAATATACACGGGTCTGTGCAACGTAATCCCTCGTTGAGCAGATCTGTGTGTTGTCCTACGTGTACTCTCTCTATTGGGGTGTACTTAATTTCAAGTACAGGGCTATGATAAAGCTAGAGCAGACATGGAGCAAGGATGGGCCAAAGACCATCTCACGGGCAGAAAGACGAGAATCGTCTAAGTGTAATTCATCGAGAATCACTAAGTGATTCTCACCGATTCGTCGAGAATCACCAGTGATTCTCGACGAGTCGTCGAGAATCACTAGTTGATTCTTGCCGGGTTGGGCCGGCTGTCTCGACGCAGTCAGAAAAATCATCTAAGGCAGAATCGTCGAGAATCACCAAGTGATTCTCGCCGATTCATCGAGAATGACTTTGCATTCTCGACGAGTCGGCGAGAATCCAAGGTGATTCCCACCGATTCTCCCCGGCCTCTATAACCTGTGCAGCCAGAATTCTCTAAGTAGAATTCGGCGAGAATCGTAAGTGATTCTCGCCGATTCGTCGAGAATCACCCACGATTCTCGCCGAATTTGACTTGGGTATTTTTCCGACTCTGTCTGGACCGGTCCACGTTATCAGCAGGATTTTGAACCGGACTTTGGTCTTACTGCCGGTGGGGCCCACAACGGTCATCTCTTGACCTATTGTATAAATACTCTGGTATTTGTGTACAGTGACATACACAGACGATATACGAAAAAAGAGCGGCCGACTAACCCTAATCTCTCGCGAACTTGCTCCGCCTCCGTCGCCGCTGCCGATCACCGAAGCTGATCTCGATCTCCTCCAGATCCTCGGTGATAGAATCCAAGTCCTGCACAGCGTCTCACGTGTCTATCCAGAGATCTTTTATCTCTTGATTTGAGATAGGGAAATCTTTCCCCGTCCGAACCGATCGAGACGATTGATCCTCGTGCGACCGTTGGTAGACCTTGCCGACTTCGCTAAGAAGATTGGATCTCCAGTACTTTGCTGCTGTTATCAGTTGCCGCCGCCAACACCGAGAGCCTCGCCGCCGATCGTCACCGCCGCCGGTCTCGGGGAGATTCTCTCCAAGTGAGATCTAGGGTTGTGGACTCTTCGTTGAATTCAAGAACACGTCGTCGAACGAAGAGGGACACCTTAGTCTCCATACGTTGTTTGTATTTCTTACAAGCTATTTTCAATTCTTTGTATAGGACCGTTTGGTCTCTAGTTGTAGGGTTGGGTGCAACCCGTGTTGTGGGAGTGTTGACTCCTACGTGTGGAAGGGTTCCTTCCATTAGTGCAAGGATTGGATTTCAATCCTTTTGGTGAAGTGACCGAGTCGTCCCTGGTTGGGAGATAGGTCGAAGGGGGAAAGTGGACGTACCCAAATTGGGGAACCACTATAAATTGCTTGTGTATTTTTTGTGCTGTGTTGTTTTGTTTTCTTGTGCAGGTAAAACCTTAATTCCGCAAATACGCTGCAAAGACACCTATCCCCCCCCATAGGTGTAAGTAGTTGACACTAGGTGGACTTTCAAGTGGTATCAGAGGGAGGTTACTCATCAAAAAGGTTCACACCTTGAGTAAAATCCTGCCACCAGTGTCAAGAAGAAGAGCGACATCTTCCATGGACGGACTCAAGCACTCCGGCAAAATCCCAGTATGCACCAAACTGAACTTTCCTATCTGGAAGGAAAGAATCAGATTCTACATGGAAGCAGTCGACCCCCGGCTCTTCAGGATAGTGGAGGAGGGACCTTACATTCCCACCAAGGACTCCACCATTGATCCAACCAGGAAAGTGCCCAAGAAACTTTCGGAAATGGACAAAGACGAAATGGTACTGTCCGGACTCGACAAGAAAGCTCAGAACATCCTGGTAAGCGCAGTTGATGATTCTATGATGCAGAACTTCAGCAACTGTAGGACAGCCAGGGATCTCTGGAGCTGTCTGATCGTCCTAATGGAGGGCACAGATGAAGTGAGGGACGATCGAAGATCCCTCCTCAATCAGAAATATGAGGCCTTCAGGCAAGGGCCAAAGGAGGAGATCGGAGTCACCTTCGAAAACTTCCTCAAGATCGTCAATGCACTCAAAGGATATGGAAGAGTGTTCACTGACGGTGAACTCAATGATAAGTTCCTTAGGTCCCTCACTAAGGAATGGGACACAAAGATCTGCGCCATCCGTGAGTTTGGCAGACTTGCGGAAACTGATCCACAGATTCTGTTCGGGAAGCTCATATCCTATGAGCTTCAGTTGAACACAAGGAAGGCTGAAGAGGAAGCAGAGAAAGCCGCGGCCAAGGAAAAGATGGTGGCACTGAAAGCCATTCAATCCAGAAAGGGCAAGGGTGTCACTTCTTCCCGTGCGTGGAAGAGGGATGAGGAGGAAGACTCTGAGCCAAGATCCTCCGGCTCAGAGTTATCTGAGGAAGATTTATCCCTTATCACACGGGAATTCAATAAGTTCCTCAAGCTGAGGAATCAGAGAAAGAGAAACGGCTCCTCCTCAAGGGATCAGAAGAAGAACTATTCCTCTGACAGGTATGTTTCCAAACCAAACAAACACCGCTCTTTTGACATTATATGCTTTGGTTGCAACAAGCCAGGACACGTCGTGGCCGACTACCATCAAGGCAAGAGGGAAAAGGGAAAGGGAGAGGAGCACAGGTCCTCAAAAGACAAGAGGAAGGAGGGGAGTTACATCGCAAAGAAGCCAAAGACGCTGAGTGAATCTGACACGTCAGACACCAGCGATGATGAGGAAGCCTACTTTGGGCTAATGTGTCGCTCTGACTCAGAAGGAGAATGCCCCCCATTTACTGGGAAGGTAAAAGCTCACACCCCTCTCTCCGACTCTGACTCTGATCCTGAGTCTCAGGATGATGACCCTGAGGATAGCCCTTCTGCCCTTGAAGCTGAGCTCCTCGATAAGTATGAGCTTCTGCTCAATACATTTCTGAAATGTCGAAAGAAATTGAAGGCTGAGAAAAAGGAAGTTAAACTCCTTAAAGGTGAGAGTGTATCCCTGAGGGAAGAGATCACCAGTTTGATCTCCCTCCGATAGGAGCACTTGGACCTGACTTCAAAGCATTCAGAGTCTCTTAAGCTCCTTGACCTTAAGCAGGAGGAAGTCGACAAGTTGGAAGAACTACTTGCGGCAGAAAGGAAGATCGTCAAGAGCTTCTCTATGCCAAAAACTGTTCTTCCATTAGTTGATACCTTCTCTGCTCAAGCCAAAGGAGCTGGCCTGGGGCATATAGGGGTATCTAGCTCCTCATCTAGGAGAAACAGGAACAGGAGCAAGAATAAGGCTGCCAAGAAAGCCTCTGCTGATGAGAAAGGAAAGGCCCCACTCAGTCCTGTTGAGTTCAGAAAGCCTAGCTTTCCTTGTAACCAACATGACTTTGAGTCAACATATGGGCATCATTTCAGGCCCTCGGTTGCAAAGCCGAAGAGCCGATATGATGGGTGGACCTTTCCCCGTAACTTCAGTGAGAGTGTCTTCAAGGCACCTTATGAGGAAATCCACTTGGGAAATTATGGTCAATTCTCTAGCGGCCATAATAGGAAGCAGGCACCTAAGGCCAAGCCTGTTACACTGAAAAGCCAAGAGGTGAAGAAGTCATGTGACTCTGGTCATCATGTTGCCTCCACCTCCAGGTCTTCGGCCCCAGCTGAACCCCACGTTTCAAGGGTAAAGCAGGCGCCCAAGAGGAAGTATAACAAGTTTGACTGCTGGTGCTGTGGCAAAATTGGTCACTTTGCCATGGATTGTTGGTTTAATCCAAGGTATAACGAGACTCCTTATGTTAGCAATGCGAGGCCGACCACTCGTAGAGTTAACCAATCGAGGGGGAGTATGCTAATAAGGAATCTAGGACCCAAGTTTGATTGGGTTCCTAAGGCAAATTAATTCTGTTTTGCAGGGATGTCCAAAGGCCAACAAAACTCCTATTTGGTATTTGGACAGTGGATGCTCCCGTCACATGACCGGGACAAGAAGCCTGCTGAGGAAGTACTCTCCAGTCGAGGATGGACCCAAAGTCATATTTGGGGGATCTGATCGGGGAGTCACCAGAGGTTACGGTACGATTTATAATGGTATACTCTCTATCACTAACGTGGCTTATATCGAAGGGTTAAATCATAACCTGATCAGCGTGAGCCAGTTATGTGATAAAGGGTATGACGTTAAGTTCTGCAAGGATAAATGCCTAATAATATCATGTGACTCTTCAGAGACCGTATTAACTGGCATTAGGAGCAGAAATATTTTCTGTTTAGATTTTCTTAGTTTAGATTCTTCTACCCCAGTATGCCTCGTTGCTAAAGGCAGTGCATCTCTTTGTGAACAATGGCACAAGAGATTGGCACACATTAATTATAAGACAATTAATATGCTGTTTTCCAAAGACTTAGTAAGGGATGCTCCCAGTATTAAGTGTATCAAAGATAGTCCATGTCCTGCATGTCAGATGGGCAAGCAGACTCGGGCTACCTTTAGGGGCATCCCAGACAAAGATTCCTCCAGATGTCTATATCTTCTGCACATGGACCTGTTTGGTCCAATGCAAGTTCATAGCTTAGGAGGGAAGTCGTATACGCTAGTGATTGTAGATGATCACTCTCGATTTACGTGGGTGTTCTTTTTAAAACGCAAGTCTGATACGTTTGACATCTTTACCAGTTTTGTCAAGCAGATACAGAACGAACTTAACTGCTCAGTGGTCAAAATCAGAAGTGACCACGGAACAGAGTTTGAGTCTGGGGCTATGACAGAGTTCTGTGAAGAGCTTGGTATCTTTCATGAGTTCTCCTCCCCTCGCACTCCTCAACAGAATGGAGTGGCAGAGAGGAGGAATAGAACACTCATTGAAGCGTGCATGACAATGTTGAATGACGCTTCTCTCCCAGAATACTTCTGGGCCGAGGCTGTCAATACGTCCTGTCATGTACAAAACCGGGCGTTGATTAACAAGAGCCATCGTAAGACTCCTTATGAGCTATTGAAAGGCAAGAAACCAACCATGTCATATCTGAGGATTTTTGGCTGCAAGTGTTATGTACTGAATAATGGGAAGCACCCTCGTACTATGTTTGGTGAAAAATGCTTCGAAGGCATATTCATGGGCTATAGTAGCCACAGCCGGGCTTATAGAGTTTTGTTGGTACCCTAGTTTGATTTGAGTTTAGTCTTGTCTTTTTAGTCCCTTGACCCAAGAAATATCTATGGTCAATGGTTAGTGGTCTAGCTGTAGAGTCCCCGCTTTTCCAGATGAAGAATTTGGTTAAGTAAGTTTTTCGTTCGACTATAGTCGAACGTCGCTTGACTATCGTCTATCGGCTGATCGACTATCGTCTATCAGTTGGTCGACGCTCTGTCTGCATTGATAGTTCGACTATCTGGTGATAGGTCAACTATCTGCTTGGTTTGGTAGTTCGACTATCTGTCCTGATAGATCGACTATCTGATAGCTCGACTATCTGTTGATAGGTCGACTATCTGCTCCGCTTTGATAGGTCGACTATCTGTTGATAGGTCGACTATCTGTCGTCTTTGATAGTTCGACTATCTGTCCTGATAGTTCAACTATCTGATAGCTCGACTATCTGTTGATAGATCGACTATCTATTTTGTTTTGATAGGTCGACTATCTGTTGATAGGTCGACTATCTGCTTTCTGTGATAGGTCGACTATCTGCTTGATAGGTCGACTATCTGTTTGTGTTTGATAGTTCGACTATCTGTCCGGATAGATCGACTATCTGATAGTTCGACTATCTGTTCTGATAGGTCGACTATCTGCCGGGGTAGTTCGACTATCTTCTTTGATAGGTCGACTATCTGGATCGTTCGACTATCTGCCCGATAGGTCGACGATCTCCGTGCGTCGGTCGACGATCTCCGAGGGTCGTTCGATGCTTTCTGTATGCCTTTTTATTTTGTATTTATTTATTCTATTTAATAAATTAATACTTTTTCTGGCATTTTATTTCAGTTGTTTTATGATAATATTTCCAGGCAATATATGCTCCATTTCTTTTGCCTGAGTAAAATCTTTTCAGATAAAGTCGTTTGTCTTATTAGCTGTCATTGTATTTTACTTTATCTGCTGTCAGTCCTTTATAGCCGTTAGACTGAAAAGTCTTCCTTATGCTATAAAGAGTTTGTTTCTGATGTGATTTTATTTAGTAACTTTATTATCAGATTGCTTCCTGCAGCTTCCTTTGAAAAAAGTTTATCCCTTTTATGAAATATTTTGCTGCAGAGTTTGTTTGTCTTTGTGATATTTGCAGCCCAGGTTTCAAGTTTCAGAAGAAGATAAACAGTTCAAATTGAAAGAGCCGTTTCTTGTTGCTGCTATAAAAGGAATCCTTTGGAGAAGGATTTCAGCTAGCTAACCAGTTATTCTAAGAACATTCAAGCTCTCATCAAGTTCAAGTTCATTGCTCTCAGTAATTTCCATTCATCTGAGAAGTGTTAAGCTCTTCTGCTCTTCTTCAACCTGAGTTCTCCTATTCCAGGAAGTTTAGACTCAGAGTTCTTTTGAAGAAGAAGAAGAAGAAGAAGACAGCTGCTTGAAGATTTCTAATTTTATTATTTATTATCTTCTTGTAGTTTTTCCTTCAGATCTTTCTGAAGAGTTTTCTGCACTGAAGCAAGACTTCACCTGGACGCTCTTTGAGTCAGGGGGAGCCTTGATTCCTTTGAGCTTTCTAGCTCAGTGCAAGTCTTTGTGCTTCTCTAATCTATTGTAAAATAGAGAAGACATCTTAACCTTCTTTCCCCCTCCTATACAGGGTTATTACTCCCTTCAAAAGTATCCCTTGGTGGCAGGGCACCTGATCAAAAACCTGTGTTCGGTTTTTAGACACCTGATCAAAAGTCTAAAGGGTTTCTAGATCTACCTGAAGCAGATCTTGTGGTGGCAGGGCACCTGATCAAAAACCTGTAGTGGATTCCTACCGTGTGGGTAGAAGAGTGGACGTACCCAAGTTGTTTGGGGAACCACTATAAATTCCTTGTGTCGTCTGGCTTACTTAATTTATTTCTTGCATTGTGGCTGTGATTAGATATAACTAGGTTTGCTAGTTGTTGATTAGGATTTCCAAGCCTTAACTGTAATTATAGTTAGCTTGAGTTTGTACACAACACTTGTGTTAGGCTTTAGGGTTATCTCCTTATCTATAAGCTTTTCATTCCGCATTTCACTCCAAGGGAGTTGGGCAGACTATTAAGTTTTGTCTAATGCAAAATTTGATAACTCTATTCACCCCCCTCTAGAGTAGTATCTATCCCTTCACTTTCAATTGGTATCAGAGGGAGGTTGACTGACTGTATAGGCTAACACCTAAGTCACAAGATCCTGATAGATACCAAAGTTTATAGATAATCACTATCACTATTATGGCCCAGTCCAAGGATTATTCTAGCACCAGATCTCCAGCATGCAACTTAGCTAAGTTTGGCATCTGGAAGGCAAGGATAAAATTATATATGAATTCTATTGATGAAAGCATCTTTGCTTCTATTTTGTCAGGACCCCCAAGAGCACCTGCTGCTGCTACTGCCTCATCATCTGATATGAGTGCAGTGCCTCCTCCAGACTACAATGATGAGTACAAGAAGGCAAAGATAGCAGATGCCAAGGCGATGAACATACTGGCTCAGACAATGTCTGATGAAGTATTCCAGAAGGTTGCTGACTGCTCCTCAGCAAAAGCAATGTGGGATACACTGAACCAGATTGTAGCTGGTTCAGCTGATGAAAGGAAGGACAGAAGGTCCAACCTTATCTCACAATATGAGAACTTCAAGAAAACTGATGCTGAATCAGTTGAAGCCATGTACACCAGGCTCAGCTCAATCATCAATGAGCTGAGGACCCTTGACAAGGACATATCATTGACAGAGGTCAATGATAAGATTCTTATGTGCTTCCCTAGCACATGGGATTTAAGGATCTGGCCCATCAAGGAAGCCAGAAGTACAAATGAGATTTCAACTGAAGCCCTTCTCGGCAAGCTCAAGTATTTTGAGCAAGTGCTGAAGATAAGGGAAGCAGAAGCTGAAGCAAAGACCCCTACTCCAACAAGAAAAGAGCAATCTCTAGCTCTTAAGGCTGCTGATGCTTCTGAAAGCAGCCAATCCAATGAGGAACTAATGGCATTATTTGCCAAGAGGTTTCTCAAGATGGGGAGAAAGGAATTCAGAAAGAAGTCTTCACGCTATGAAGACAAACTAAGGTATGACCGTTCACCTGCTAAAGAAATTATTTGTTATGGTTGCAGGAAACCTGGACACATCTTACTAGAGTGTCCAGAGGAGAAAAACAAAGATAAGAGGAAAGAAAAGGAACAGCACAGGAAGCACTCCAAGCCATCCTCCTACAAGAAAAAGAAGAAGGAGAGAGGTTTCGTTGCTGAAACCTGGAGTGATTCTGATGAAGAATCTTCCTCCTCTAGCTCCAGTGAGGATGAGGAAGAGAAGAAGGCAAAGGAAGTTTGCCTGATGGCAATAGATGCCTGCAGCAATCACTCAGCTGCAGAAAGTTCAGATTCAGAGGAAGAAATGCCAACAGAAGATGAGGTACTATCTTCTTATGACTTTACTTCTGAAGAATTTAAATTAGATTTTAAATCCTTATGCTTAGACTTAATTAGTTCAGAAAAAGAGATTAAAGAACTTAGAAATAAGTTAGCTGACTCAGAATTAATTGCTATAGAAAATATTAAGTTAAAGGAAGATCTCACTACTTGTAGTGAAGAAATTAAATTTCTTAAAATAGAGTTAGCTAAGTCTAAGAGGTTAGAAGAATCTCTAAATGGTAGAAGCCTTAAGCTGTTAGAAATAACCAGCATGACTAACACCAGGTCAGGCAATAACAAACTAGGCTTAGGAGCTTCTCCCAATGAACCCCCAGTTATTCTTAAAAAAAATCTTTCAACTCCAGTGAACTTCATTTCAGCTAGTGGAATGAAGAACACTGAGCAAGTAAACCTAGTTAATAAAACTTTAAATAAAGCTAAGAGAGAAAAGAGGAAGAAATTTTTTAAAGAAATGTAAAGAGTGTCGAACGCTGCTCGACGATCGGAAGCTCAATGGTCGAACGAAGCTCGACGATCTGAGCACCCATCGTCGAACGTCGATCGACGTTTTCAATATGATTTTCAAAATCATCATCAAACCCGTAGAAACCTAAATGAAAATAGAAACCCTAGGTTTGTTGACCCATCATCTGTATGGAGAATCCCACCTAGGAGATCTCACCCATTAGGTTATCACCCTCATCCTGCATTTTCATTTATTTCTAGCTTTTCTTATGTGAAAAACAAGGGACCCAAGGTTACCTGGGTCCACAATGTCTAAATGAATGTCTTGCAGGTGAAGGCCTATCCTATCACTCAAAATAAGTGGTATTTGGATAGTGGATGCTCCAAGTATATGACAAGAACTAAAAATCTTTTGACAAAATTCAAAGCTAAGCTCGGCCCAAAGGTGATCTTTGGAGATTCAAGCTGTGGTCAGACAGAAGGCTATGGCAGGATAACAATTGGAGATGTTACTTTCAAGAGAGTTGCATATGTGACAGGACTGAAGCACAACTTGATCTCAGTCAGCCAGCTATGTGATGCTGGCTACCAGGTTTCATTTTCTAACTCTTCTTGTAATATTACTTTAAATAATAATGTTGTTTTAGTAGGCATTAGAATAGGTAATATTTATTTAGTAGATTTCAATTCAACTCATTCTGAAATCTGTTTATTTAATGAAGTAACACTTAATAATAATTCTTTGTGGCATAAGAGGCTTAGTCATGTTAACCTTAAAAATATATCTAGGTTATCTAAACACAACCTTGTGAGAGGTTTACCTTCTTGCCCCTACAAGAACGAGAGCCTATGCAAGGCTTGTCAGCTAGGCAAGTAAACCAAAAATTCTTTTAAATCTGTAAATAAAAGTGATTCTCCTAGAATCCTGTATTTATTACATTTGGACCTTTTTGGCCCAATAAATGTACAGAGTTTAGGAGGGAAGTATTACACCTTAGTAATTGTAGATGACTTCTCTAGGTTCAGTTGGGTTTTCTTTTTGAGAACTAAGGCTGATAACTTCAAAGCCCTTACAGATTTTCTACTATGTGTGCAGACTGAGTACTCTACTCATGTGGCCTTGATCAGAAGTGATCATGGTACTGAGTTTGACTCTCTTCTCATGCAAGAATTCTGTGAGAGAGAAGGTATCAAACATAGCTTCTCAGCTCCTAGAACTCCCCAACAAAATGGGGTAGTTGAAAGGAAGAACAGAACACTTATTGAAGCTGCTAGCACATTGTTGGCAGATGCTAATATGCCTCTCTCCTATTGGGCAGAAGCTGTTAGTACAGCCAATTATGTCTTGAATAGAAGTCTGATACACAAGCTTAAGTGTAAAACTCCTTATGAGTTGCTTAAAGGAAAGAAACCTAAAATTAATTATTTTAGAGTATTTGGTTTTGTAGTGTATATTCATAATAATAATAAAGAATATCTTAGAAAGTTTGAAGCAAAGGCTTCAATGGGAATTTTTCTAGGATATTCCCAAGTAAGCAAAGCTTATAGGGTTTATAACAAATCAACCTGTAAAATTGAAGAATCTGTGCATGTATCTTTTGATGAGTCTCAGATGTTTTACAAGGAGAAGGAAAGTTCTCCTTCCTCCAGTTCATTGCAGGTACCTGATGCTACTCAAGAAATTCTTCAACTATCAACTCTTCAGATCACTGAATCAGACAGTAATGAAGACATTGCTGAAGCTGTTGTTGTTCCACCAACAGTAGATCAAATTCCTCCTGAGGAATTAATCCCAACTGTTGCTGAAGATCACATCCCACCTGCTGATGTTATCACACTTAGAGATCACCCCACATCTCAAGTGATAGGAGACATATCAGCTGGTGTGCAAACAAGACATCAATTAAGACAGGATGTGATGCACGCTTGTTTCCTCTCACAGGTTGAGCCCCTCACCTTTAAAGATGCAGAGCTAGATCCCCACTGGATCATTGCTATGCAAGAGGAACTCAATCAGTTTGAGAGATGTAAAGTTTGGACTTTGGTTCCAAGACCTAAAGGCCAACTGATCATAGGCACCAAGTGGGTGTATAGAAACAAGTTGGATGCAAATGGAATTATAGTAAGGAATAAAGCTAGGCTTGTAGCTCAGGGATACAGACAGGAGGAAGGTATAGATTATGACCAAACCTTTGCTCCTGTTGCAAGGCTAGAAGCAATAAGGATCTTCTTGGCCTATGCAGCCTTCATGAAGTTTAAGGTCTTTCAGATGGATGTCAAAAGTGCATTCCTAAATAGTGAGCTTAAGGAAGAGGTGTTTGTTGAACAACCACCAGGATTTGTTTCTTCAACTCAGCCCTCACATGTGTTCAAGTTGCAGAAAGCTCTTTATGGACTAAAGCAAGCCCCTAGAGCCTGGTATGAGACTCTAGCTAGTTTCCTGTTAGAGCACAACTTTACTAGGGGAGTAGTTGATAGAACCCTTTTCGTCAAGCATCACAAGGACACAATCCTGTTAGTTCAAGTGTATGTGGATGATATTATATTTGGCTCCACTGATCCCAAACTGTGCAAAAAGTTTTCTAACTTGATGCATTCCAAGTTTGAGATGAGTAGTATGGGTGTGCTGTCTTACTTTCTTGGTCTCCAAGTTAAGCAAGATGCTGATGGTATCTTCATTTCCCAATCCAAATATGCCAAGGAATTGGTAAAGAAATTTGGGATGGCTGATGCTTCAGCAATGCCTACACCTATGGCTACTAATGTAGTTATTGATTCTGATGATCACGGCAAGCCAGTTGATCAAAAGAATTATAGGGCCATTGTTGGTTCCCTATTGTATTTAACTACAAGTAGGCCAGATATAATGTTTGCTACATGCCTTTGTGCTAGATTCCAAGTCAACCCCAAGGAATCTCATCTGATTCTTCTCAAGAGAATCATGAGATACCTGAAGGGATGCCCAAATCTAGGACTTTGGTACCCAGCAGAATTAGAATTTGAGTTAATTGGATACTCTGACTCTGACTATGCTGGTTGCAGAGTTGACAGGAAGAGCACCTCAGGAACTTGTCAGTTCTTGGGAGAGAGATTGGTCTCTTGGTTCTGTAAGAAGCAGGCTTCTGTCTCAACTTCAACTGCAGAGGCTGAATATATAGCAGCTGCCAGTTGTTGTTCACAGGTCCTGTGGATTCAAAACCAGCTTGTGGATTATGGTTATTCACACAAGAACACCAAAATCATGTGTGAAAGTACCAGTGCTATCTCAATTGCACAAAATCTAGTGCACCACTCTAGAACGAAGCACATTGAGATTCGGCACCATTTCCTGGGAGATTGTGTGGAAAAGAACAAGATTAGTCTTGAGTTCATATCCACTGAGTTTCAGAGAGGTGATATATTCACCAAGCCCTTAGATGAACAGAAACATCTGTTCTTTTTAGTTCAACTAGGCATGATCAATGGAAGAGACTAAGTGTGACTATATCTGCCAATGTTGAAACTTATTTGAAGATAGTCGAACGACGTTCGAAGATAGTCGATCGGGTCAAGCCCATCGTCGACCTATGGTTGATGAAAGTTTGTCTGATTGAAGATCGTCGACCGGCGTTTGACCATAGTCGAACAAGTCGAGCTCATCGTCGATCTCTGGATGACGACAGCTTGTTGTTTTGAGAAGCCAGAAATAGTCGAACGATTGCTCGACTACTCTGCTTCTGGACCGATCGTCGAATGACCGTTCGACCATCGTCTCCAGTATCTTTTAAATAGATCGACTATCTCCGGTCTAATATAAAGCCGATAGTCGACCTAGGTTAAAAGATCTTTTGTTTTATCGTCGACGGAGAGCGTCCTTTCGCATTCCGTCTTCCCACTTGCTCCTCCTCTTGCGATTTTATGCCGATTCGTCTTCTCCGTCTCTCTCGCGCCCTCTCCAGCTCCTTCAATGGCGATTTCACCAGCATTGCTCGCAGTTGTGAAGTTCGATGCAGGTTTCAGCGTCGATTTTGACGCATTCAGTTGCTGTGAAGCAGGGATTGTGGAAATTCTTCAGTTATGCCGAGATCAAGGTCTAGAAAGATTAATGTCTGCAAGGATTAAGTTGAATATTCCCGAGATTAAGGAATGGGCATTTACTTCGTCCTCCATCGACGAATCGATGACCTGCTCTATTGGCGGAGAAGAGGTTATTTTAACTCCCGCCATTCTGACTGATGTTTTTGGTTTGATAAATGGTGAAGAAGAATTTGAGCAAGATGCTCCAGAGTTCAAAAGGATGTTGTTAGAGCTGGGACATGCAGAAGGCATTCCCTCGAAGCTCCTCAAGGTAAATTTCCCCTTCAAGATAAAATTTCTTGCTGAGTTAGTTGGAAAAGTGCTGTTAGGCAAGCACTCCGCCCATGACAACATTACCAGACAACAATTTGCACTGATGTGTGCAATTGTAAATCAGAAAAGGATTAACTGGGCTGGTGTTGTGTTCGATTTGATAAGGAAAAAGAACAGTAAGATAGAGGTTACCCTAGGCAGGGTTATTTGAATTTTTTTGAAAGAGAAGTACCCTCATCTGCTAGTTTCAGCTGCTACTACAATTAATGCCAGTAAGAAGATGGATCCCCATTTGTTCTCAAAATGGAAGAGAACATTTGTGAAGCCCGCTCTCACAGGGGCTGCTCCAGCGACATCCGAGAGCACAAGGACTGATTCAGTCACTCCTCACCCTCAAGAAGCTGGCTCAGCTCATCCTTCTCTTCCATCATCTTCTTCTGCCTTACCATCAACTTCTACTGAAGTAGTTCCATCTTCTTCAGTTCCGTCTACCTCAGTTGAAGTTCCATCAACTTCAGCTGAAGTACGGCTTTCTGCTTCTCCTATTCAAGATACAACCACGGTTGTTATCCCTTCTCCTCCCGCATCTCCTATACCTTCTCATCTGGCTAGGATATCTGCTCCTAGTTTTGATTTGCTAGGATCTGAGAGGACTCCCACACCTCGTCAGTCTCCTGTTCATTCTCCAGCTCAACAGGAATTCATTCCTCCTGCTGATCTTCCATCATCTGCAGATCCTCCACATTCTTTTGAAGTCACCCCAGCATTCATCTCTAGCATTTTGGAGTTGATTACCCCTTCAATCAAAATTATGATTGAAGAGGCAATTGCTCCACTTGCTTCCTCCATTGCTACCTTGACTGCTACCATCCAATCCCTTTCTAATTCTGCTGAGCCCTCTTCTTCCAGGGGCCTGGTTTCAGTTCCCACTGAAATCAGGCAGGGGGAGATGTTCAATGAAGATGCCTCAGAGCTTCCAACCTCCTCTCCAGCAGATCCTCCAGCAGATCCTCTGACAGATACAGTGATGACAGCTCAAGAAGAATCAGTTTCAGTGTTATCTGAAAAATAAATATCTGATGCAATTATGTTATCTGAATTTGCTGTCAAAGTTTGTTTAGAAGATCTCACCACTCCTTTGGTTGCCCGTTTCCTAGAAGGCATTATTACATCCTATCTAGATGAATCCTGGGAGTTGGTCAAGTCTGAAGGTATGTCACTCATTGAGTTTATAGACTATTCAATTAATCTGTCAGTATGTGAATACCTGGAAGGTATGATTAGTTGTTATTTAGCAGATTTGTGTTCTTGATTCTTCAGATGAAATCCTAGAAGATATAGCTGCTCAGGTTATAGTAGTTGTTTCAGAAGCTGCTCCAGATGTTCCTGATGTTCAAGTAGATACAGAATTGGATTCCTTCTTAGATGATATAGAAGATGTGTCTGAAAGTCAAGATGAAATCAAAAATGACACTCCAGTACTGAGTTTGGAAGAAGAAAAAGCTAGAGCTGCTTGGCAATTAAGAGTACAATCTATGTTGGAAGAAAAAGAAAAGGATTTACAAGTTGAAAAATCAACTGTTTGGGATGATTCCCCAGGACTTGACCTGGATTCCCTTCTGGCTCAGGATGCCATAGAAGAAGAAAAGGAGAAAGCTGCTTTAAAGGAAAAGGATGTTTCTGAAGCCTATGACCCATATGACAATCCTCCATCATCTCACTCTGAAGATGAAGAGGATTCAGATTTATTTGAGAATTCAAAGAAAAAGAAAGCTGCACAGAAGAAAAGAAAAGCTGTTGTTCCTCCTCCTCTCAATCGTGATAATGACACTCCATATTATATTCTGAAAGGAATTGACCCCAAGTCAAAAGAGTTTCAACATTGGATGTGGTTCTCCAAGAACCAGCAAAAAGAGAGAAAGAGATCTAAGAGATATGATACTCCTGCTTCCAGATGGACACCCAGAGGTCCTCCTCCTCCACCTCCCGGTGCAGGAGCCTCTGGCAATTTATCTGCTAATCCTTCTGCTCCATCTGCGAAATCTGCACCTTCTCAGTCTTCTTCAAGGAAAAGCTCTCAAAGTTTTCAAGGTAAATCATATTCTGGCTATCAAAGAACTGATACAGTGAGAGAACAAGTGAAGGAGGTTGTGTATCAAAGACCAACTTTTTCCCCTCCTCCTTCTCCAAAGAAAAGGGTTTCATCTCCAATGCCAGTGCTTTCTGAAAAAGTTATTTCAAAAGGTAAGTAGTTTATTTTGTTTAAAAATTCTAGCAAGAACTTTGCTAAGTCTGTTCCCCTATCTTATCTAGTTAATCGAGATAAAGAACCAGATGATACTCCTTCTGAGACTGTTTATGAAAGTCCTGAGCTTGATCCTAACTTTAGGATGGCTCGTTTTCTCGAATTGGTTGGAGCAGCTCAAATCAGGAAAGCAAAAGATGAAGGAAAGGACACTACTGGGTTAACCACAATGTCTACATTCAGAAAGAAGGAGTTCGAAAAGTTCCAGGTCAGACCTGAGATGTTTGACCCTTCTAAATATATGGAAAAGCACCCAGAAGCAGTTGTTCCAAGGGCTGCAGAACTGAAAATTATTGGCGAGCAAGATTTGAAGTTGTCTAAGAAAGAAGCTATTGATCCCTTGCGGAAAATTTCTTTTGTTCCTAGCTCTTCTGTTCCCAAACCAGATTCTGTAGATTCTTAATTTTGATTGACTGCTGTTATATATCTGACTGATTGCTAGTTAGTTGTTTAGCTATTTTCTGTATTGATTTGTTCTATAGCTAGCTCTGTGTTTTAGTTTTTGAGAGACTTAACTCAAATAGGGGGAGATTGTTTGTACCCTAGTTTGATTTGAGTTTAGTCTTGTCTTTTTAGTCCCTTGACCCAAGAAATATCTATGGTCAATGGTTAGTGGTCTAGCTGTAGAGTCCCCGCTTTTCCAGATGAAGAATTTGGTTAAGTAAGTTTTTCGTTCGACTATAGTCGAACGTCGCTTGACTATCGTCTATCGGCTGATCAACTATCGTCTATCAGTTGGTCGACGCTCTGTCTGCGTTGATAGTTCGACTATCTGGTGATAGGTCAACTATCTGCTTGTTTTGGTAGTTCGACTATCTGTCCTGATAGATCGACTATCTGATAGCTCGACTATCTGTTCATAGGTCGACTATCTGCTCCGCTTTGATAGGTCGACTATCTATTTATAGGTCGACTATCTGTCGTCTTTGATAGTTCGACTATCTGTCCTGATAGTTCAACTATCTGATAGCTCAACTATCTGTTGATAGATCGACTATCTGTTTTGTTTTGATAGGTCGACTATCTGTTGATAGGTCGACTATCTGCTTTCTGTGATAGGTCGACTATCTGCTTGATAGGTCGACTATCTGTTTGTGTTTGATAGTTCGACTATCTGTCCGGATAGATCGACTATCTGATAGTTCGACTATCTGTTCTGATAGGTCGACTATCTGCCGGGGTAGTTCGACTATCTTCTTTGATAGGTCGACTATCTGGATCGTTCGACTATCTGCCCGATAGGTCGACGATCTCTGTGCGTCGGTCGACGATCTCCGAGGGTCGTTCGACGCTTTCTGTATGCCTTTTATTTTGTATTTATTTATTCTATTTAATAAATTAATACTTTATCTGGCATTTTATTTCAGTTGTTTTATGATAATATTTCCAGGCAATATATGCTCCATTCCTTTTGCCTGAGTAAAATCTTTTCAGATAAAGTCGTTTGTATTATTAGCTGTCATTATATTTTACTTTATCTGCTGTCAGTCCTTTATAGCCGTTAGACTGAAAAGTCTTCCTTATGCTATAAAGAGTTTGTTTCTGATGTGATTTTATTTAGTAACTTTATTATCAGATTGCTTCCTGCAGCTTCCTTTGAAAAAGGTTTATCCCTTTTATGGAATATTTTGCTGCAGAGTTAGTTTGTCTTTGTGATATTTGCAGCCCAGGTTTCAAGTTTCAGAAGAAGATAAACAGTTCAAATTGAAAGAGCCGTTGCTTGTTGCTGCTATAAAAGGAATCCTTTGGAGAAGGATTTCAGCTAGCTAACCAGTTATTCTAAGAACATTCAAGCTCTCATCAAGTTCAAGTTCATTGCTCTCAGCAATTTCCATTCATCTGAGAAGTGTTAAGCTCTTCTGCTCTTCTTCAACCTGAGTTCTCCTATTCCAGGAAGTTTAGACTCAGAGTTCTTTTGAAGAAGAAGAAGAAGAAGACAGCTGCTTGAAGATTTCTAATTTTATTATTTATTATCTTCTTGTAGTTTTTCCTTCAGATCTTTCTGAAGAGTTTTCTGCACTGAAGCAAGACTTCACCTGGACGCTCTTTGAGCCAGGGGGAGCCTTGATTCCTTTGAGCTTTCTAGCTCAGTGCAAGTCTTTGTGCTTCTCTAATCTATTGTAAAATAGAGAAGACATCTTAACCTTCTTTCCCCCTCCTGTACAGGGTTATTACTCCCTTCAAAAGTATCCCTTGGTGGCAGGGCACCTGATCAAAAACCTGTGTTCGGTTTTTAGACACCTGATCAAAAGTCTAAAGGGTTTCTAGATCTACCTGAAGCAGATCTTGTGGTGGCAGGGCACCTGATCAAAAACCTGTAGTGGATTCCTACCGTGTGGGTAGAAGAGTGGACGTACCCAAGTTGTTTGGGGAACCACTATAAATTCCTTGTGTCGTCTGGCTTGCTTAATTTATTTCTTGCATTGTGGCTGTGATTAGATATAACTAGGTTTGCTAGTTGTTGATTAGGATTTCCAAGCCTTAACTGTAATTAGAGTTAGCTTGAGTTTGTGCACAACACTTGTGTTAGGCTTTAGGGTTAACTCCTTATCTATAAGCTTTTCATTCCGCATTTCACTCCAAGGGAGTTGGGCAGACTATTAAGTTTTGTCTAGTGCAAAATTTGATAACTCTATTCACCCCCCCCCCCTCTAGAGTAGTATCTATCCCTTCACTTTCAAGTTTTCAACAAGAAAACCCTAGTGGTAGAGGAATCAATAAATGTTGTATTTGATGAAGGAAGCTTGCTTAACTGCAAGACTTCTAGCTGTCTTCCTGAAGCTGCAGGTGCCAGACTCGAAAAGCTATAACTGGATGATCCCGAGAAAGATGCAACTCCAAAATATGTCAAGGTTTCCACATCAACGCCGATCGGAGAAGTTGAAGATCAAAATGAGGCAAATCCTTTAGAAGAAGGAGATGCCCAAGAAATAGTCGAAGCTCCTGATGCAAGACTTCTAGAGCTCAGACACGTGAGGGATCATCCCAGAAATCAAATCATTGGAGATCCCCGAGACGGTATCAGAACTCGCCGAGGTACTCTTAACGAGATCTTGCATCTTAGCTTTCTGTCGCAGGTGGAGCCAAAGAAGATCGACAAAGCAAACAAAGACGCATCGTGGATTTTGGCCATGCAAGAGGAGCTGCATCAATTCGAAAGATGCGAAGTCTGGATGCTGGTTCCCAGACCGAAGACGCAAAATGTGATTGGCACCAAGTGGATCTTCAGAAACAAGTTGGATGAACATGGAGTCATCATCAAGAACAAAGCCAGACTGGTGGCTCAAGGATACAGACAGGAGGAGGGGATTGACTTTGACCAGACGTTTGCACCAGTTGCACGGCTCGAGGCAATCCGGCTATTCCTAGCCTATGCCTCTCACAAAGGATTCACAGTCTATCAGATGGACGTGAAATCGGCTTTCTTGAATGGAGCTTTGAAAGAGGAAGTATACGTTGCTCAACCTCCAGGTTTTGTCAATCCTACTTATCCTAATCATGTATATTTTCTTAATAAGGCACTATATGGCCAAAAACAAGCTCCTCGAGCTTGGTATGAGACATTGTCTAGTTTTCTTCTTGAGAACAAGTTCTCTAGAGGAAAAATAGATAAGACATTGTTTCTCAGGGAAGTCAAAGGCAAGATTTTGCTGGTGCAAATCTATGATGATGACATTATATTCAGCTCAACTGACAACAATCTTTGCAAAAAGTTTTCTAAACTTATGCAAGGAAAGTTTGAAATGAGCAGTATGGGAGAGCTGAAGTATTTCTTGGGACTTCAAGTGAAACAGTCTGAGGAAGGAATCTTCATTTCTCAGACGAAGTTCACAAATGAACTCCTCAAGAAATTCGGAATGGAGAATGCAACCTCTATGAGGACTCCAATGGGATCCACCATGTCTCTGGATAAGGATGAGAAAGGGAAACCTTTTGATGAAACCAAATACAGAAGCATCATTGGATCTCTGCTCTATCTTACTGCGAGTAGACCGGATATCATGTTCTCCACATGTGTTTGTGCCAGATATCAGGTGAACACTAAGGAATCTCATTATGTCGCTGCAAAGCGAATTCTCAGATACCTTAAAGGTACCCCTAATCTTGGCTTATGTTACCCGAGAAGCAATGATGTCGAGCTAATAGGGTTTTCAGATGCTGATTTTGCAGGAAGTAGGGATGACAGGAAAAGCACCTCCGGGACATGTCAATTCCTCGGAAGAAGGCTTATTTCATGGAACAGCAAGAAGCAGAATTGTGTAGCAACCTCCACTGCAGAGTCTGAGTACATCTCGGCTGGCAGCTGTTGCGCACAACTCCTTTGGATAAGAAACCAGTTAGCTTATTATGACCTCCAGTTCAAGGAAGTACCGATGTACTGCGACTCCTCCAGTGCAATTGCTATTGCCAACAATCCGGTTTCGCACAGCAAAACGAAGCATATTGAAGTGCGTTACAATTTCATTCGGGAGCACGTGGAGAACAAGGACATCTCTCTCTGCTATGTTCCCACTGACAAGCAGATTGCAGACATTTTCACAAAGCCCCTTGACGAGGCCAAGTTCAGTATGTTCAAAACTGAATTGGGGATGCTAAACTACGAAGAATGAAGACTACAGGATCTCAGGGCTCATGCGTCTAGGGGGAGCCTCTGATAGGAATTTAGTGAAAGCAAAGGTACAAGAACCGAGGGGGAGCATGGTGTCACATGCTTCAGTCCCCGATTTGCAGAAGCCGAAAAGGGGGAGATTACCCTCTCGGCTAAGGTGGCTCCAAGTTTGCTCTCAAGAAATTGGTAATGAATATCTCTCTCAACTCCATTTTAAGTTTATGATTTTCATTCCTATATGCTCTATTCACCTTAGCTTGTAGGGTTTAGGCTTCTTCAAATAGGGGGAGATTGTTGGGTATTGTATCCACAATGTACCTGATTTGAAGAAGCCACTGTACAAGCTAAGGTAAATAGACAATGTATTTGATGAAATGTTTCTAGTTGTGCTTGTAGTTATTCCATGCTAAGTACACACCAATGTCAGGGTGCAGTGGGTCAATATACACGGGTCTGTGCAACGTAATCCCTCGTTGAGCAGATCAGTGTGTTGGCCTATGTGTACTCTCTCTATTGGGGTGTACTTAATTTCAAGTACAGGGCTATGATAAAGCTAGAGCAGACATGGAGCAAGGATGGGCCAAAGACCATCTCACGGGCAGAAAGACGAGAATCGTCTAAGTGTAATTCGTCGAGAATCACTAAGTGATTCTCACCGATTCGTCGAGAATCACCAGTGATTCTCGAAGAGTCGTCGAGAATCACTAGTTGATTCTTGCCGGGTTGGGCCGGCTGTCTCGACGCAGTCAGAAAAATCATCTAAGGCAGAATCGTCGAGAATCACCAAGTGATTCTCGCCGATTCGTCGAGAATGACTTTGTATTCTCGACGAGTCAGCGAGAATCCAAGGTGATTCCCACCGATTCTCCCCGGCCTCTATAACCTGTGCAGCCAGAATTCTCTAAGTAGAATTCGGCGAGAATCGTAAGTGATTCTCGCCGATTCGTCGAGAATCACCCACGATTCTCGCCGAATTTGACTTGGGTATTTTTCCGACTCTGTCTGGACCGGTCCATGTTATCAGCAGGATTTTGAACCGGACTTTGGTCTTACTGCCGGTGGGGCCCACAACGGTCATCTCTTGACCTATTGTATAAATAATCTGGTATTTGTGTACAGTGACATACACAGACGATATATGAAAAAAGAGCGGCCGACTAACCCTAATCTCTCACGAACTTGCTCCGCCTCCATCGCCGCTGCCGATCACCGAAGCTGATCTCGATCTCCTCTAGATCCTCGGTGATAGAAGCCAAGTCCTGCACAGCGTCTCACGTGTCTATCCAGAGATCTTTTGTCTCTTGATTTGAGATAGGGAAATCTTTCCCCGTCCGAACCGATCGAGACGATTGATCCTCGTGTGACCATTGGTAGACCTTGCCGACTTCGCTAAGAAGATTGGATCTCCAGTACTTTGCTGCTGTTGTCAGTTGCCGCCGCCAACACCGAGAGCCTCGCTGCCGCTCGTCGTCGCCGCCGGTCTCGGGGAGATTCTCTCCAAGTGAGATCTAGGGTTGTGGACTCTTCGTTGACTTCAAGAACACGTCGTCGAACGAAGAGGGACACCTTAGTCTCCATACGTTGTTTGTATTTCTTACAAGCTATTTTCAATTCTTTGTAAAGGACCGTTTGGTCTCTAGTTGTAGGGTTGGGTGCAACCCGTGTTGTGGGAGTGTTGACTCCTACGTGTGGAAGGGTTCCTTCCGTTAGTGCAAGGATTGGATTTCAATCCTTTTGGTGACGTGACCGAGTCGTCCCTGGTTGGGAGATAGGTCGAAGGGGGAAAGTGGACGTACCCAAATCGGGGAACCACTATAAATTGCTTGTGTATTTTTTGTGCTGTGTTGTTTTGTTTTCTTGTGCAGGTAAAACCTTAATTCCGCAAATACGCTGCAAAGACACCTATCCCCCCCTTAGGTGTAAGTAGTTGACACTAGGTGGACTTTCAAGTTCACAAGAGGAAAGATAGACAAGATATTATTTCTTAGGGAAATAAAAGGCAAGATTTTGCTAGTGCAAATCTATGTCGATGACATTATTTTTGGCTCTACAGACAACAACCTCTATAAGAAGTTTTCTAAACTTATGCAAGGGAAGTTTGAAATGAGCAGTATGGGAGAGCTGAAGTATTTCTTAGGGCTTCAAGTGAAACAATCTGAGGATGGAATTTTCATCTCACAAACCAAGTTTACCAAAGAGCTACTTAAGAAATTCGGAATGGAGAATGCAACCTCTATGAGGACTCCAATGGCCTCAGCTATGTCTCTGGACAAGGATGAGAAAGGGAAACCTTTTGATGAAACCAAGTACAGAAGCATAATTGGGTCCTTGCTCTACCTTACCGCAAGTAGACCAGACATAATGTTTTCCACATGTGTATGTGCTAGATTTCAGGTGAACTCTAAGGAATCTCACTACATTGCTGCAAAGCGAATCTTGAGATACCTCAAAGGTACACCAAATCTTGGCTTATGGTACCCAAGAAGTAATGATAGTGAACTAATTGGATTTTCAGATGCAGATTTTGCAGGAAGCAAAGACGACAGAAAAAGTACTTCCGGGACTTGCCAATTTCTCGGAAGGAGACTTATTTCCTGGAGCAGTAAGAAGCAGAACTGTGTAGCTATCTCAACGGCTGAATCAGAGTATATCTCTGCAGGCAGCTGTTGTGCACAGCTTCTATGGATCAAGAATCAATTTGAAGACTATAACATGAAGTTCAAGAATGTTCCTCTACTCTGCGACTCATCCAGCACAATAGCAATTGCCAACAACCCAGTCTCCCACAGCCGGACAAAGCACATAGAGCTTCGATATCACTTCATCCGAGAGCATGTGGAAAATGGAGACATAGATCTACAATATGTCTCCACAGACAGGTAAGTTGTCGATATATTCACCAAACTGCTGGAGGAGTCCAAGTTTTCATTCTTCAAAACGGAACTCGGGCTGCTCAACAAAGAGGAATAGTGATGGTGGATTCACAGACAGGCTCAGAGTTGAAGATATTAGTGGAAGTATATCTCTCCCAAGAAAATTGTATGTCAAAGTGATATACTCGAGTATATAGAGACTTATACACGAGTAAACGGAAATACTCGAGTAACAGAATCTACATACTCAAGTAGTTGGTAACCTACTCATGTATGTACTTGATCTACACGGGTATGCTCCATCTCATACTCGTGTATGGCGAAATCTACTCGAGTATACGGCATTAGAACTTTGAAATTCTCATTTTTTTTCTATTCGCACCAAAGTGTTTGCCGCTCCATAACAGGTATGATTTTATCCTTATCACTCCTACTTAAACCTAATTAGGGTCATATATATATTTAGAAAAATCGAAAATCCTTTCCACTCCTCATTCTCCCGAGTAGCCGTCGTCGCTTCACATTCTGGAACCCGCAGAGCTCTGTCGTTTCGTCTTCTCCGTACTCCAGAATCGCCGATGGCTTCCTCCTTCAAGATGGGAATCGGCTCAGAGCTCGACCCTGAAGGTATAGCCGACCTCTCCGATGATTTCCGTAACCTACTAATTCTGTTCGACACCGCCGGACTCTCGTTCATCCTCCAGACATCGTGCAAGGACATTTTCCCTCCAGTCAAGGAGTTCTACAAGAATCTGAAGGTCAAGCGCAATGGTACAGTTCTAAAATCCAAGGTTAGTGGGATCAAAATCCGTCTGGACAAAACTTCCTTAGCTACTCTGTTAAAATTGCCAGTGGTGGATAAAGAAGATGATCTGACACCTGAAGATTCCGAAAGAACCAGCTTCTTTTGTGGAGTAAACCCGTATGAAGCATATTCGTTCCGCCGTGCAGATTACAATTCAGAGGGCAAATTTCTTGTGGATGTGATTGCCAAAGTTCTTCTGTGCAAAACCTATTCCCTCAGAGATATTTCCCAAAATCATTTTGACGTTATGCAAGCCATAGTCTGCCGAAAGAAATTCCAGTTTGGAATGATGATACTGGACAAAATCAGAGTAAGTGTGAAGAAACCAAGCTATGCCAGGATTATCTCACTCCTCCTCCATGAGATTAATCCTACAATATTTGATTTATCTAAAGGCACTCCCCTCCATCATATGAAGAAAGTATCCATCCTCTCTATCCAAAGATATGAAATCAAACTCCTCAACACTGCTCAAGCCTCAAAAGTAGCTGTTACCTCATAAGTTGAGCCCAGAGAGCCCCTTATCTCAGATGACAGGATTCCATCTCCTCCTTTACATCACACTATTACCACTTCGGGTGCAATAGTTGAGGGGGAGCCTTCCTCATCTAATCCTCAGCACAAAGCTTCAGAAGACTCTTCTCAGCAAGATCTGATCCAAGATCCTACTCTTCCTCCATCTCCACCTCTAGAAGATCTTACCTCAGAAGTTCAAGCACAAGAAAACCTTCTCTCTACAGCTGAAGATATTAACAGACTGATTGATGAACTCAGGTCAGATGCTCCAGTATTTCAAGATGATTCAGTTATGATATCTCCTGAGGATCACTCTTAAGAAGATCCTTCTGCCTCCCCTGCTAAGGATCCTTCTCCCTCCCCTGCAAAGGTACTCCCTACCTCTCCTGCTCAGCCCCATGCTGAAGAGCACAGTCAGCCAGAGAATATTCTACTACCTGATGACGAGGAAATGTCTCTAGAACCAGTAGATGCTCCTCTGAGGACACTAGACTTCTCTCTTCCCTCTTTCATCAATACAGAAGATTCAGTTGTGATACCACCCTTCAAGAGAGCTGAAAGCTCAGTTGTGATTACTGAAATCCCCCCTGGGTTGCTCCTGTTCCCTCAGCCTCTGCCCCAGCCTCAGATCCCTCTAGCTCCTCAGACATTGTAAGTGAGATTGAGCAAATGCTCCGTGAACAGAGAAAATACTTTGATGATTCTCTGGCATCAGTGCATAACAAGGTCTCTACTCTTGAAACTGAGATGAGTAGAGGCTTTGTTGAAATTCAAGCAAACACTAATGAGCTCAAGAGACTATTTCATCTGGGTGGCAAAGCCCTAGATCATACTATCACCAATATAGGTGTACTCAAATATCAAGCTGAAATAGTTGTAAATAATCAGATTCAATTGGACAAGGATGCTACCGCGAATGTTATGGAAGTTTGTGAGGAAGTTGGTACATTTAGAGATGAAGCAATTGCCAAACTCTCAGTAGATATCAGCAAGGGGGAGAAGATAGTCAAAGGGCAAGTTGAAAAAATATCTGAAAATTCTCAAGCAGCTATGGATGGTCTAGTCAATGATCTGAAACCAGACATCCTAGATCAACTTCAATCTGTAAAATTCTATACCTATGATACTGCTCTATGGTTGCATAATCAGAATTTTCCCAACTCCCAGCTTAACCCTGCCATAATTCCAAAGTTCCTAGATCCTCTTGAAGAACATCCTCCCTCAGATGATCCAGCTCAGGATAACTTTCCAGCTCAGACCAATTTTCCAGAGAGTGTGCCAGTCTTCTCACCTAGACCTACTGGTGACATGACTGAGCCTCCTCTTTCCTATGATGATGTGTGGCAAGATGATTTTCCTCCAAGATCTCAGGGTGCCCCTAGAAAGAAAAGAAAATATGGTGATGGCGCTTCTGCTAGCCATTCTGCACCAAGGAGAGAGCCTGCCCCAGCTCCAGAAGGTAGACCAGAAGTTGTTCATACAGAAGTTTGGAGTCCTACCTCCAAGTCTCTTATCCTTGATACCTTGAAGCTGGTAACAGATTTTGGTGAAAATAGAGATCAATACTATAGCTACTCAGAATGGAAAGCATATGATGCATCCCAAATCAAAATCAGATTGCATGACAGAAATTGGGGATATAATAATCCAGCTGCTCCTCCAAGGCCCAAGACCTATTTTCCCAAACCTTTCAGCTACCTAGAGAGGCAAGAGCTTAAAAGAGAAAGACTGCATAGAGGAGCCCCTTCTTGAGTGAATGAGGATGTGGAAATGGACATTTAATCTTTTCAAAACATTTATATATATATATTTGATTCTAATTATGGCTATCTTTATTATTCCTGTTTCTTTTTTTTTCAGTATATGTTTTGTTGCTCTTTTTTTACTCTAAGTAATTCACCTTAGTGTAGAGGGTGCTTACATCTACAAATAGGGGGAGATTGTTGGGATTTGTCTCCACAATACCTCAGATTTGTAGGAAGTCAGACCTTGAACTAAGATGAATTAAGGTGTATTTGATATTGTGTTTGAGTTGTATGTGTGCAGGTTCTTATTTCCAAGTGTAGACCAATATCAGTCTATAATGGGTCACCAAACACAAGACCATACAATATAATTCCTCATTCTGTGATCCAAGGTGTTGGCTCATGTATAGCCTCTCTATTGGGACACACTTCATCAACATGCACTTAGACTATGGAGTATTGAAGTCTATCTCAGAAGAAATTTTCTAAGTCCACATACTCGAGTACTTCTATAGTATACTCGAGTAAGTGAGTCTGTACTCGAGTAGGTTGGGCTACTTACTCGAGTGGATTCTCTATATACTCAAGTATGAAAGCTTATACTCGAGTAGATTTTCCTTCACTCGAGTAAGTGATACCTTATACTCGAGTAGATGATTAGTTACTCGAGTAAGCATTCTGTTTGAACTCGAGTAGATCTGGACCTCTTATCCTAGAAAGTTTCTAAGTCCACATACTCGAGTAGTTCTCTGAAATACTCGAGTAAGTAACTCTGTACTCGAGTAGATTGATTTTCATACTCGAGCAGGTTAGTGATCACTCGAGTAGTTTTCCTAAGATACTCGAGTAGTCTATCTTCCCCATACTCGAGTATCTCAAACTCTTATACTCGAGTAGCTCTTCAAGTCTTATTTGAGAAATTTTTCCAAGTGTTTATACTCGAGTATATCTGCTCATACTCGAGTAGGTTCTCTAAGTCACTCGAGTATTGATCCCTGAAGCACTCGAGTAGTTTCTATCTTGATACTCGAGTATATCCCTTATATCCACTCGAGTATGTAACCTCTTACTCGAGTATGTCTCTGTCTCTCGAGTATGTCTGTTCGAATTTCCTGAATTTCTCTAAGTCAAGTTTCTTTGTGTATTTTCAAAAATTCCTTTCTGATTGGTCCACGTGTCATCCTTAATTATGTTTATGACCGTTGGAGACCACCTATAAATAGGTCCTTTCAGATTTGACTAAAAATAAGTTTTGCAGAGATTATTTTTTAAGAAAGAGAAAATCCCGAAAACCCTAATCTTCCGTCTACCGCCATTACTATTTTCGGAAGAAGCTCTGGATCGTCATTCTCACGCTGCTGCTATCGATCTCTGTTTCTCCAGCGATCCAGACTCAAGAAGAATCATCCGATCTCTCCGTGCTTCATCGTCTCTGATTTATTTTCTTGATCGTGGTGATTCCAGATCTCAGAATCGTGGATCTCTCTCAAATCTTCTTCAACTGTTTCTGTTCAACTGAAAAGCTCTCAAGAAGAAGATAAAGTCAAAGATCCAGATCTGTGCTAATTTTTGTTTTATTTTTCTTTTCAAACAAATTTCATTATAGGAGATCTATCTCCGAGTGGTAGGAAGTTTTATCTTCCGAGTGTAGATCCGTTTGGGATCGAGTTTTGTAGGAATATAGTTCCGAGGTGTAGGATTGGTTTGCAATCCGAGATAGTGGAGTAGCCGAGTCTAGTGATTTGCTAGATCGGTGAGGAAAGTGGGCGTACCCAAGATTGGGGAACCACTATAAATCTCTTATCGTCTGTGTGATTGCTTGATTACTTATCTGTGCTGTGTTAATTTTTTATTCCGCACTTGGCACGCATTTCACCTATTCACCCCCCTCTAGGTGATTTAGGTTGACATTTTAGTCCTCTCATATACGGTAGTAAATTCCGATCTCAAATTTGAGTAGCCGAGAGGCTCGTGAATATGAAAGATCACTCAAGGAAGGAAGGAGTTGAACGCAACCCTAGAGATAGGATGACGTAAATCTTCTGGATTGGAGTCAAATCCAATAGTGCGGGTCACTTCGGTAATGCGACTTTAGGCCATTTTGATTTATAAAGAGATTTCGGTCAAAACGTCTATAAGTTAGGGGATTTAATTCTCTAGCGAGATTACTTCCTAATATCGAATCCGTCACGGTCTTAATAGAATTGCAAATGTTAAACTAATTTATTTCGTTATTTTATTTAAAAGTGAATCGTCGATCGAGCACTCTTTCGTAATATTTCATTTCTCTTTAATTAAGCTTAGTTCATTTTAATTTTCAAACTCAACAATCGTTCGGTAGGATAATAGAGTCGTTGTGAGTAATAGTACTTGCCTGCCCCGAGTTTTTATATGACCTTGATATATTTTTATCACTATACTATAAAACGATAGGTACACTTGCCTATTCGGATTGTAGTCCGTGAGATGATTTTTGCCCATCATGTTTTTGGCGCCGTCGTCGGGGAATATTTTTTGCAATATTACGAAAGCATCGAATTTATTACTTCTACAAAAATTCAAAAAAAATATTATCATTATTATTATTATATATATTATAATTAACCCACATCATCTAATTTCTACCCAACCTAAATTCTCTCGAAAAGGGTAAGAGGATTTAAATGCCACCATTTTACCTAGTACCTTGCGAACCCTTCACCGGGTAGCAGTTTTTTTTTATGGAATCGTCTTCTTTTGGCGCTTTTTGTAATTTTTGCGGGTCGCCCGACCTCTTTTATTCTGAATGTCTTTCGGGAACCCCTCCCTCTTTTGATTTCAATTTTTCTGGAACAGGTCAAAGTGGCCAATTTGACCCTTACTCAAACTTTTATCCTACTTGGGAGATGGGGAACCCGTCTTTTTTTTATTACGATTTTTCCCCGCAAAGCGTCGTGCCTCCAAATTTTAATTTTAATTCTATCGATAATGGGTATTTTGAATTGCAAACTTCTCTTGATAATATTAATTCACATTCCAAAACCATTATGGATTATTTTTCTCGTTAGACCGCATCTTTTTCTTCATCTTCTTCTCCGTCTCCTCCAATTTCTTCATGTAATGAGTCACCGGATATCCCGGCTTGTCTTTTTCCTCTTGAGGAGGATAACTATTCAGATATCCTGGATTGTTTCCTTCCTCCTTTGGAAGAAACCTCTATGGATATTCCGGTGTGCTTCTTACCCGTTGAGGATGACGAGACGTCTTATATTTCTCCTTCTGAATACGTTTGTGATTCCATTTTGCTTAAATTTTTAACTGTTCCAAATTTTTATAGTTTTAGCGAGTCTTTTTCTTCTTCTTTTATTTTAGATGATTCTCCTTTAGTTCTCTCTACCCCTTCTTCTCTCGAAATTTCACAAGATTCCCCTTCTCCTTGTGAAATTTCCGTTTATGAAATTTCTTTTTCTACTTCTTTTATTCCTCTTTCTATTTATTCATCTTTTTCTTCCTCTTCTTTTGACGACCCCTTCTTTCCCATTTTACATACGGCGGAGTTCTTCTATAACTCCGTCCGTTCATTTTTGGGCGTCATTCCCTTGAAGATTATACCGTATGTCGGTGCGATTCTTCAATTTTTCCTTTTTTTGATTTACTCTCCTAAGCGCATACTTAGGGAGTTACCTCTTCACTTTAGTTTTTATTTTCCATTTAGCTATCCAATAACGTCGGGCTTAGATGACGTTAAACAAAGAGCGCTCTTGGGAGGCACCCCTTGCTTATCCTTTTTATTCTTTCTTTTTCTTTTTGTTTTGTTTTGCATGAATAAAACCTCCGGCGGTTCGTTTGGCTCCATCCTTTCCTCTCTTCCTTCGGCCTGAGCCGGTGTCCAGCTCAAGCATGGGGGAGAGGCATCTGCATTCGGCCTTACGAATCCGGGGAAGTCATTTTATTTTTATTTATTTACTTTATTGCATCCCCCTCCCCTTTCTTCTTCCTTTTTCTTTCTTGTTTTTATTTTTCATTGAGGACAATGCAAAATTTAAGCATGGGGGAGGGTTTAGTTGTTTTATTTCTTATTTCTTTTCTTAAAAATCTTTTAAATTTCTATAAAAACAAAAAAATAGTATAGGTTGATTAAGTTTCTTTAATACTGCTTTTATTTAGCCTTATCAAAAACCCAAAAAAAATTTAAAAAAATAAAAATATCCAAAAAAAATGAAAAATGAAAAAAATGAAAAATCTTAAAAAAAAATCCAAAAAAATAATAAACCTCATGTTTAGCTTTTTGTTATTTTCAGAAATTTAGTTTGAGTTTGTTTATAAGCAATTCTTTTTATTTTGCCAATCTTTTCTTTCATCATATTTAGTTAAATCTAAAATTTAGTGATTTAGTTTTGAGGATAATCTTCTGATTTTCACATGCTTTTAGATTCTTAGGAAATCTAGATCTACTAGTAGTTGCTCTCTAGTATTTTAGCTTATTTTATAAAATCTTGTTTAATCCCATATCCTTACCCAATTCTCTTTTTCTTTCTTTTATTGTTAGATCATATGTCATGGGAATAAGGAGATGTTAGTTCCTTATTCTCTAGTACACATATGCAACCCAAAAATGAAGAGAGGAATTAAAAGTCCATATATGTCGGGGGAAGTGATAGGATGTTAGTCTATAATTTTCTGGTATTACATATATTATTTTAAAAAAAACAAATTTGGTGGGGTGTGAAGAAAAAAAATATATAATGATGATCACCTCCAATCAAAGACCTCTTCATGTTAATTTCCTCTTCATGTTAATTTCCTCCCTAAACCCCTTAGCCAATATTATTGTATTAGTTTTAAAATTAAAATATTGGGAGAGCATAAGTAGTAGGTTGCAAATTTTTCCTTAAGTTTCTTTCAAGTTATTGTATTTATAATTTCAATCTAACCTTGTTTGCAATTTACTCAATTTTGAGTGCTAGTTAATTTATTAGAGAATTTTTGGCTAAATATTTCTCTCTTTTCACATTAATTTCATAATTTAGGACTTAATTCACAAATCCCTAAATTTTAATTTTTGGCTAGATTTTGGTGTAAAAAAAATTTTAGTTTAATTGAAAATTTTATAATTGTCTTATAAATACTTCTCATACTTTTGCTCTGAAAAAGCAAAAGCCTAAGCATGGGGGAGTTTGATGACTACTTTTAGTCATCGGTTTTTTAGGGTTGTTTATTATTTGAAATGCCTAAGTTTATTATTATTTTATTCTTGTTATTTCATGTTTTAATGTCTTTTTATAATATATTAATTCCTAGTTTAATTATATGTTTTTAGTATATTTATGCTTATTTTGTTTTATTTCTTATTTGATGTCTTTTGTTATGATTTCTATTTCTATTTTATGTTTTATATGTTATGTCATGTTTGTATGTTTAGTTTTATTGTTTGTGTTTTGTTATAATAATATGTTATGTTATTTATGTTTTCTTTTGTTTTTATATATCTAATAATATAATTAATGTTTTGTTTTTCTTTTGTAGGATCAATGCTCAAGCCTTTTCAAATGCAACCCCTGAAGCTTTGGAACAGCCTGAGCCCTTCCGAGCAGCCTACCCGAGCCTCCACCATGCACCACTTGAGCCCGAGCCATGATGTTGATTCAGACCACTCCAAGCAGCCCATTTCAAGCCCTACCCGAGCCTATGTTGGAGCAGCCCAAGTAACCAAGCAGTCAAAACCCGAGCCCACCAAATAATCCCTCAACCCGAGCCCCTCAGAAAGCCCATACTAGCAGCCCATCTTGCCCATGCTTGGCCGGCCACATGGATGCATGCACCTTGCCACCTCATTCATCTCTCTCTCTCTCCCCTTTATTATTATTTTCTCCCCACTTTATTCCTCATCCATCCCCCCTCTCTTATGTTTAATTTTCTTTTCATTTTCCTAAAATAAAATGCATGCATGTAGCCTCCTCTCTCTCCTTCCATTTATTATCAAACATTGAACCTCCCATTTTCTCTCCCCCACATTATGACATTCATGCATTTTCTCAACAACACATGGTCGGCCACCCCCATTTCTCCCTTCATATTCCAATTTTCTAGAACCTTCTCCCTCTCCTATAAAAGGACCCCCTTGCCTCTTGTTTTAGTTAAATAGTTTTAGTAAGAAGTAGTTTTGGTAGAGTGCTAGTTCAAGAGTGTTTCTTTCCTTGTTGTAGTTCCTTTTATTGTAATTTTTCCTTTAGTAGAATACTTTTGTCTTGTTCTTATTTTGTGTACCTCTTTTATTATGTAATGCAAATGAAATCTTTTTCTTTTACTTTCATGGTTTCCCTTTCTATTATGCTTCGCTAATTTTATTTTGTGCCCGATCGCGATGAACTTTGCGATAAAATAATATCTTTCATTTTATGTTGCATTTGTATTTTTATTTTTGATCCTTCCTTAATTTGTTTTGTATCGACTCCGTATTGCTAGTATACAGTAGTAGATTCCGATCTCATATTTGAGTCGCCGAGAGGCTCGTGAATATGAAAGATCACTCAAGGAAGGAAGGAGTTGAACGCAACCCTAGAGATATGATGACGTAAATCCTCCAGATTGGAGTCAAATCCAATAGTGCGGGTCACTTCGGTAATGCGACTTTAGGCCATTTTGATTTGTAAAGAGATTTCTGTCAAAATGTCTATAAGTTAGGGGATTTAATGCTCTAGCGAGATTACTTCCTAATATCGGATCCGTCACGGTCTTAATAGAATTGCAAATGTTAAACTAATTTATTTCGTTATTTTATTTCAATGTGAATCGTCGATCGAGCACTCTTTCGCAATATTTCATTTCTCTTTAATTAAGCTTAGTTCATTTTAATTTTCAAACTCAACAATCGTTCGGTTGGATAATAGAGTCGTTGTGAGTAATAGTACTTGCCTGCCCCGAGTTTTTATATGACCTTGATATATTTTTATTACTATACTATAAAACGATAGGTACACTTGCCTATTTGGATTGTAGTCCGTGAGACGATTTTTACCCATTAGTGTTCGGGAGGGACACGGGCGTGTTAAATTCGACACGGGCATGACGAATACCCGTGTCTTCCTCTTATCAGTTGGCGAGTTGTGCTAACGCAGATACACGACCTGGGACACGGGCGTGTCCCAGGGCGTGTCTAGCACACGGCTTATGACACGGGCGTGTCACATGGCCGTGTCGTGCTCTAGTTGTTTTGGTCCTGTGTCGTTGGAGGAACACGCCCAGTGATACGAGCGTGTACTAAATGACACGGGCATGTCGAGTGCCTGTGTTCTTTTTGGGATGCGACGGTTTTGACGGTGAATGAGTGACACGAACTTGGACACGGGCGTGTCGCAAGCCTTGTTCGGCCCAGATCTTGGATTTCAAGTTCGTATCGCAGCCGTTCGTTTCCATTTTTTGAGATCCGACGGCTGGGGGTTGCTTCCTCGGGGATATACCCGAGTTTAGGGTTTAGAAAACCTCATTTGCTTGGGTTCACTCTCTTTCTAAGATCTAGAGAGGAGAGAGCAAGGAGGAAGAAGGAGGGCTAGATCCGGCCACCTGCGTAGTTTCAGAGCTCCAAATCGTGAGCCTAATTCGGATCTACGGAGGCAAGGAGATTGCGGTGCATTTCATCCACATTGTTGGGTATTGTATCCTCAATGTACCATATTTGAAGAAGCCCCTTAACCAGCTAAGGTGAATTGACAATGTATTTGATCATTTGTATTCAAGTGGTTCTTACAGTTACTCCACGCTAAGTACACACTAATGTCAGGGTGTAGTAGGTCAATATACACGGGTCTGCGCAACGTAATCCCTCATTGAACAGATCAGTGTGTTGGCTTACGTGTACTCTCTCTATTGGAGTGTACTTACTTTCAAGTACAGGACAGTGATAGATCAAGAGCAGGCACGGATCAACAATGGGTCAAAGACAAGCTCACGGGAAGATAGACAAAAATTCGTCTAAGTAAGATTCGACGAGAATCACTAAGTGATTCTCGCCGATTCGACGAGAATCCTCGCTGAATCGTCGAGAATCACTAGCCGTTTCTCGCCGAATCGTCGAGAATCACTAGCCGATTCTCGCCGAATGCTTCCGGCTGTCTCAGCGTCTTCAAGAATTCTGCTAAGGCGGAATCAGCAAGAATCACTAAGTGATTCTCGCAGAATCGTCGAGAATGACTTTGAATTCTCGCTGATTCTTCGAGAATGAATTGTGATTCTCGCCGATTCTCTCTGGATGGCTTGCTTTTTCAGCTAGAAATCTTCTAAGTAGAATTCGACGGGAATCATTAGTGATTCTCGATGAATCATCGAGAATCACCAATTATTCCCGCCGAATTTGCCTTAGGAGTTTTTCGTTGGCACGCTGGACCGGACCAAATGTACAGGCGCTGTTTTGATCCGGATTTAGGGCTACTTTTGGTGGGGCCCACAACGGTCATAAAGGATGACCTACAGTATATATATTCGTGTATTTTGAACTGTAAACACAATCCATCCATACGAAAAAGAACGAGCCGCCGACTTGACCTAGCAGATCGCGGTATTTCTTCCGCCGCCGTCGTCGCTCGTGAAGGTGGTCGCCGTTGCTGATCGTGGATTCTTCTTGATCTCCCGACGACAGAAGCTTAGCCAAGCAACGCGTCTCACGTGTCTATCTTGAGATCTTTTGTCTCTTGGTTTGTTGAACGGGAATACCTTCCCCTTCCGAATCGATTGAGATGATCGATCCAAGAAAGATCGTTGGTAGACCTTGCTAGCTTTGCTACGAAGTTTTGATCTCAAAAGCATCGCCTCCGCTCTCCTTTACAGCCACCGATCTTGATAGAGTCGATGCCGCAAGCCTTACTGCCGCCGATCTCGGGGAGATCCTTTCCATGTGGGAGCTAAGGTCGTGGACTCTTCGTCTTCTTCAAGAACGCGTCATCGAACGAAGAGAGACACCTAGCGCTCCATAAATAGTTTGTATTTTATACATTCAATTTTTACTTTTGTTGTAAAGGAACGTTGGTTCCTCTTTGTAAGGGTTGGGTTCAACCTGTGGTGGAGGAGTGGCAACTCCTTCGAGTGGAAGGGTTCCTTCCATTAGTGTGAGGATTGCATTTCAATCCTGTTGGTGAAGTGACCGAGTCATCCCGTGTTGGGAGATAGGTAGAAGGGGGAAAGTGGACGTACCCAAATCGGGGAACAACTATAACTGCATGTGTCTTTCTGTACTTTGTTTGTTTTCTTTTATTGTGTAGGTAGAATTTTAATTCCGCAATAAGACTGCGCATCACCTATCCCCCCTAGGTGAAGTTAGTTGGCACTAGTGTGACTTTCAAGTGTTATCAGAGGGAGGTTGCTCATCAAAAAGGTTAACACCTTGAGTATGTTCCTGCCACTAGTGTCAAGAAGAAGGAAGATATCTACTATGGACGGACTCAAGTACTCAGGCAAGATCCCAGTGTGCACATGACTAAACTTTCCTATCTGGAAGGAAAGGATTAGATTTTACATGGAAGCAGTCGACCCCTGACTCTTCATGATCATGGAGGAGGGACCTTATATTCCCACTAAGGCATCCACCATTGATCCTACAAAAATGGTGCCAAAGAAGCTTTCTGAAGGGATAAGGATGAGATGGTGCTGGTCGGACTTGACAAGAAAGCACAGAACATTCTAGTCAACGCAGTCGATGTCTCCATGATGCAGAACTTCTGCAACTACGGGACAGCCAAGGATATATTGCACAGCCTGATTATTCTGATGGAGGGCACAGATGAAGTGAGGGATGATCGTAGATCCCTCCTGAACAAGAAATATGAGGCCTTCAGGCAAGGGCCAAAGGAAGAGATCGGAGTTACCTTTCAGAATTTCCTCAAGATAGTCAATGCCCTCAAGGGATATGGAAGAGTGTTCACTGATGGTGAACTTAATGATAAATTCCTTAGGTCCCTTACTAAGGAATGGGACACGAAGATCTGCGCCATCAGAGAGTTTGGCAAATTAGCAAAAAATGATCCTCAGATACTATTTGGGAAGCTTATGTCCTATGAGCTTCAGCTGAACACGAGGAAAGCAGAAGAAGAAGTCGAGAAAGCCACAGCAAAAGAAAAGACTGTGGCCCTAAAAGCCATTCACTCCAGGAAAGGCAAGGGTGTTGCCTCGTCCCGTTCATTGAAAAAGGATGAGGAGGAAGACTCCGAGCCATGCTCCTCTGGCTCAGAGCTGTCTTAAGAAGACTTCTCCCTCATCACCCGAGAATTCAAGAAGTTCCTCAAGATGAGGAATCAAAGAAAGAAAGACGGCTCCTCCTCCAGAAATCAGAAGAAGAATAATTCTTTCGACATGTATGAATCCAAATAGAACAAACATCGCTCTAACGACATCATTTGTTTTGGGTGCAATAAGGCAGGACACGTCGTGGCTGACTGCCACCAAGGAAAGAGAGATAAGTGGAAGGGAGAGGAGCACAAGTCCTCTAGAGATAAGAAGAAAGAGAGGAGCTACATCGCCAAAAAAGCCAAAAACACTGAGTGAGTCTGATTCCTTAGACTCCAACGATGATGAGGAAGCCTACTTCGGGCTAGTGGGTGGCTCTGACTCTGAAGGAGAATGCCCCCCATTCACTGGGAAGGTAAAAGCTCGTACCCCCCTCTCTAACTCTAACTATGATTCTCCTGATGATGATCTCGAGGACAGCCTATCTGCCCGAGAAGCTGAGCTCCTTGAAAAGTATGAGCTTCTGCTCAACACCTTCGAGGAATCCCGCAATAGATTGAGGGCTCAGGAAAAAGAAGTCAAATTCCTTAGGGTCGAGGGTGTCTCCCTAAGGGAAGAGATCACTAGCTTAATTTCTCTCCGACAGGAGCACCTGGACCTGATCTCTAAGCACTCAGAGTCTCTAAGTCTCCTTGACCTTAAACAGGAAGAAATCAATAAGTTGGAAGAACAACTTGTGGCAGAAAGGAAGATTGTCCAAAGCTTCTCTATGCCAAAGACTATTCTTCCACTGGTTGATATCTTCTCTGCTCAGGCTAAGGGGGCTGTCTTGGGGCATGTGGGTGTGCCTGGTAAATCATCCAGGAGAAACAAAAAGCAGAGGAAAAATAAGGCTGCTAAGAAGGCCTCTACTACAGAAAAGGGAAAGGCCCCTCTCAACCCTGTTGTATTCAGGAAACCTTGCTTTCCCTGCAATGAACAGGACTTTGAGTCAACCTATGACCACTTCTTCTGGCCCTCAGTTGAAAAGCACAAGAGCCGGTATGATGGTTGGGCCTTCCCCCATAACTTTGGTGAGAGTGTCTTCAAGGCACCTTATGAGGAAATCCAAGTGGAGGATTATGCCCACTTCTCTAGCGGCCATAATAGGAAGCAGGCACCAAAAGCCAAGCCTGTTATACTGAAGGAATAGGAGGTGAAGAAATCATGTGACTGATGTCATCATGATGGCTCCACCTAAAGATCCAAGGCCCTGGCTGGACCCACCGTTCCCAAGGTGAAGCAGGAGCCTAGGAAAAGGTACAACAGATTTGACTATTGGGGTTGTGGCAAAGTTGGTCACTTTGCCGTGGATTGCTGGTTTAATCCGAGATATAACGAGATTCCTCATGTTAGCAATGCGAGACCGACCACTCGTAGGGTTAACCATCCGAGGGGGAGTGTGTTAACAAGGAATCTAGGACCCAAGTTCGATTGGGTTCCTAAGGGAAACTGATTCTGTTTTGCAGGTATGTCCAAAGGCCACCAAAACTCCTATATGGTACTCTGATAGTGGATGCTCCCGGCATATGACTG
Organism: Platanthera zijinensis; assembly: GCA_039513925.1. Lineage (NCBI taxonomy): Eukaryota > Viridiplantae > Streptophyta > Magnoliopsida > Asparagales > Orchidaceae > Platanthera > Platanthera zijinensis. Next base: position 116,167,008 of record CM077078.1, read on the forward strand.
GGATAAGAAGCCTGCTGCGTGATTACTCTCCAGTCGAAAATAGACCCAAAGTCATCTTTGGAGGATCAGATCGAGGAGTCACAAGAGGTTACGGTATGATTTCCAATGGTATAGTCTCTATCACCGATATGGCTTATGTTGAAGGGTTGAATCATAACCTGATCAGTGTAAGTCAGTTGTGTGATAAAGGTTATGACGTTAAGTTCTGCAAGGATAAATGCCTGATAATATCGTGTGCCTCTTCAGAGACGGTATTAACAGGCATTAGGAGAAGAAACATCTTCTGTTTAGATTTTCTTAGTTTAGATTCATCTACCCCCGTGTGCCTAGTAGCAACAGGCAGTGCATCTCTTTGTGAACAATGACACAAGAGATTGACACATATTAATTTCAAGATAATTAGTATGCTGTTTTCTAAAAACTTAGTAAGGGATGCTCCCATCATTAAGTGCATCAAAGATAGCCCCTGTCCTTCATGCTAGAAGGGAAAACAGACTCGGGCTACCTTTAAGGGCATTGCAGACAAAGACTCCTCCAGATGTCTTTATCTTCTGCATATGGACTTGTTTGGTCCAATGCAAGTTCATAGCTTGGGAGGAAAGTCTTATACGCTAGTGATTGTTGATGATCACTCTCGGTTTACTTGGGTGTTCTTCTTAAAATGCAAGTTTGATACGTTTTACATCTTCACTAGTTTTGTCAAACAAATTCAGAATGAACTTAACTGCTCGGTGGTCAAAATCAGAAGTGACTATGGAACAGAGTTCGAGTCTGGTGCTATGACAGAGTTCTGTGAAGAACTTGGTATCTTTCATGAGTTTTCCTCCCCGCTCACTCCTCAACAGAATGGAGTTGCGGAGAGGAGAAATAGAACACTCATTGAATCTTGCACGACAATGTTGAATGACGCTTCTCTCCCAGAATGCTTCTGGGCAGAGGCTGTCAACACAGCTTGTCATGTACAAAACCGGGTCTTGATCAACAAGAGCCATCGTAAGACGCCTTATGAGCTACTGAAAGGCAGGAAACCAACCATGTCTTATTTTAGGATCTTTGCCTGCAGATGCTATGTACTAAATAACGGGAAGTACCCGCGTACTAAGTTTGGTAAAAAATGCTTCGAAGGCATATTTATGGGCTATAGTAGCCATAGCCGGGCATATAGGGTTTTCAATAAGAAAACCCTAGTGGTAGAGGAATCCATAAATGTTGTATTTGATGAAGGAAGCTTGCTTAACAGCAATTCTTCCAGTGGTCTTCTTGAAGATGCTGGTACAAGAATTGAACAGCTTAGTCTCGATGAGACCACTAAAGATGCAACTCCCAAGTACGTCAAAGTCACCACCACAACGCCTACCGGGGATGATGACGGTCAGAATAGAGTTATCCTCCCTGAAGTGGAAGGAGCCCCAGAAAATGTTAGAGCTCCAGATGCCAGCCTGTTAGAGCTTCGTCACGTGAGGGATCATCCAAGAAATCAAATCATCGGAGATCCCCGTGACGGTGTCAGAACTCGCCGAGGTACAATAAACGAGATTCTGCATTTTAGCTTTCTGTCACAGGTTGAGCCAAAGAAGTTCGACGAAGCGAATAAGGATTCATCTTGGATCTTGGCCATGCAAGATGAACTGCATCAATTTGAACGATGCAACATCTAGATGCTGGTTCCAAGACCAATGGGGTAGAACGTGATTGGCACAAAGTGGATCTTCAGAAACAAACTGGATGAACACGGTGTCATCATAAAGAACAAGGCCAGGCTGGTGGATCAAGGTTACAGACAGGAGGAGGAGATTGACTTCGACCAGACCTTTGTACCAGTGGCAAGGCTCGAGGCGATCAGATTGTTCCTGGCATATGCTTCGCACAAAGGATTCATTGTCTATCAGATGGACGTGAAATCGGCATTCTTAAATGACAACCTAAAAGAGGAAGTATATGTCGCACAACCCCTAGGTTTTGTTAATCTGACTAATCCCAATCATGTATATTTTCTTAATAAAGCTTTATATGGCTTAAAACAAGCTCCTCGAGCTTGGTATGAGACTCTGTCTAGCTTTCTTCTTGAGAACAAGTTCTCTAGAGGAAAAATAGATAAGACATTGTTTCTTAGGGAAGTCAAAGGCAAGATTTTGCTGGTGCAAATCTATGTCGATGACATAATATTCGGGTAAACGGATAACAACCTTTGCAAGAAGTTTTCCAAACTTGTGCAAGGGAAGTTTGAAATGAGTAGTATGGGAGAGCTGAAGTATTTCTTGGGACTTCAAGTGAAACAGTCTGAGGATGGGATTTTCATCTCTCAGACGAAGTTCACAAATGAAATCCTCAAGAAATTCGGAATCAAGAGTGCAACCTTTATGAGGACTCCAATGGGATCCACTGTATCTCTGGACAAGGATGAGAAATGGAAACCTTTTGATGAAACTAAGTACAGAAGCATAATAAGATCCCTGCTCTATCTTACTGCTAGTAGACCGGATATTATGTTTTCCACATGCATTTGTGCCAGATATCAGGTGAACACTAAGGAATCTCATTATGTCACTGCAAAGCGGATTCTTAGATACCTTAAATGTACACCAAATCTTGGCTTGTGGTACCCAAGAAACAATGATGTCGAGCTGATAGGCTTTTCAGATGCTGACTTTGCAGGAAGCAGGGATGACAGGAAAAGCACTTCCGAGACGTGTCAATTCCTCGGAAGAAGGCTTATTTCATGGAATAGTAAGAAGCAGAATTATGTCGCAACCTCCACAACTGAATTTGAGTACATCTCAGCAGGCAGCTGTTGAGCACAACTTCTATGGATCAGAAATCAGCTCAAAGATTATGACCTGAAGTTCAGCGAAGTTCCGATGTATTGCGACTCCTCGAGCGTAATAGCAATTGTGAATAATCCTGTATCGCACAGCAGAACGAAGTATATTGAAGTGCGCTATCACTTCATTCGGGAGCATGTGGAAAACAAGGACATATCTCTCTGCTATGTCTCCACGGATAAGCAGGTTGCAGATATCTTCATAAAGCCCCTAGACGAGGCCAAGTTCAGTCTCTTCAAAACTGAACTCGGCATGCTGAACTATTAAGAATGAAGACTGTGCGGCTCAAGGCTCTTGGATCAAGGGGGAGCATCCGCAAGGAACTCAAGAGTAAGCACAGATATAAGAACTGAGGGGGAGCACTGTGATAAGTGCAAAAGTCCCAGATTTGTAGAAGCCGAAAAGGGGGAGATTACCTTCTCGGTTAAGGTGCTAAGGTGCTCAGTCTAAGTATTCTCCAAATGCTCTAAAGATAATGGTATGAAAATTCATAATTCATTCTCAACTTATTATTAAGTTTGTGTTTTTCTTCCATCCGTTATATTCACCTTAGCTTGTAGGGTTTAGGCTTCTTCAAATAGGGGGAGATTGTTGGGTATTGTATCCTCAATGTAGCTGATTTGAAGAAGCCCCTGAACCAGCTAAGGTGAATTGACAATGTATTTGATCATTTGTATTCAAGTTGTGCTTGCAGTTACTCCACGCTAAGTACACACCAATGTCAGGGTGAGGTAGGTCAATATACACGGGTCTGCGCAACGTAATCCCTCGTTAAGCAGATCAGTGTGTTGGCTTACGTGTACTCTCTCTATTGGAGTGTACTTACTTTCAAGTACAGGACAGTGATAGATCAAGAGCAGGCAAGGAGCAAGAATGGGTCAAAGACTAGCTCACGGGAAGATAGACGAAAATTCGTCTAAGTAAGATTCGACGAGAATCACAAAGTGATTCTCGCCGATTCGACGAGAATCACTAGCCAATTCTCGCCAAATCGTCGAGAATCACAAAGTGATTCTCGCCGATTCGACGAGAATCACTAGCCAATTCTCGCCAAATCGTCGAGAATCACTAGCCGATTCTCGCCAAATGCTTCCGGCTGTCTCAGCGCCGTCTAGAATTCTGCTAAGGCGGAATCGACAAGAATCACTCTCGCCGAATCGTCGAGAATGACTTTACATTCTCGCCGATTCTTCGATAATGAATTGTGATTCTCGCCGATTCTCTCTGGATGGCTTGCTTTTTCAGCTAGAAATCTTCTAAGTAGAATTCGACGAGAATCATTAGTGATTCTCGACGAATCGTCGAGAATCACCAATGATTCCCGCCGAATTTTTCTTAGGCGATTTTCATTGGCGCGCTGGACCGGACAAAATGTACAGGCGCTGTTTTGAACCGGATTTAGGGATACATTTGGTGGGGCCCACAAAGGTCATAAAGGATGACCTATAATATATATATTCGTGTATTTTGAACAGTAAACACAATCCATCCATACAAAAAAGAACGAGCCGCTGACTTAACCTATCAGATCGCGGTATTTCTTCTGTCGCCGTCGCCGCTCGTGAAGGTGGTCGCCTCTGCTGATCGTGGATTCTTCCTGATCTCCCGGTGACAGAAGCTTAACCAAGCAATGCGTCTCACGTGTCTATCTTGAGATCTTTTGTCTCTTGGTTTGTTGAACGGGAATACCTTCCCCTTCCGAATCGATTGAGACGATTGATCCAAGAAAGATCATTGGTAGACCTTGCTAGCTTTGCTACGAAGTTTGGATCTCGAAAGCATTGCCGCCGCTCTCCTTTGCAGCCGCCGATCTTGATAGAGTCGCTGCCGTATGCCTTACCGCCGCCAATCTGGGGGAGATCCTTTCCAAGTGAGAGCTAAGGTCGTGGACTCTTCGTCTTCTTCATGAACGCGTCATCGAACGAAGAGAGACACCTAGTGCTCCATAAGTAGTTTGTATTTTATACATTCAATTTTTACTTTTGTTGTAAAGGAACGTTGGTTCCTCTTTGTAAGGGTTGGGTTCAACCTGTGGTGGAGGAGTGGTGACTCCTTCAAGTGGAAGGGTTCCTTCCATTAGTGTGAGGATTGGATTTCAATCCGGTTTGTGAAGTGACCGAGTCGTCCCATGTTGGGACATAGGTCGAAGGGGGAAAGTGGACGTACCAAAATCGGGGAACCACTATAACTGCCTGTGTCTTTCTGTGCTTTGTTTGTTTTCTTTTATTATGTAGGTAGAATTTTAATTCCGCAATAAGACTGTGCATCACCTATCCCCCCTAGGTGAAGTTAGTTGGCACTAGTGTGACTTTCACACATAGATTTCCATGGCGCCAAGGAAAAATGCTAGGGTAACGATTTTCATCCTAGGATATGTGAAGTCCTCTTTTCCTTTACATAGAAAGCCCTCTCCCGCGACTGTGTGGTGAGTTTGTGGCATTCCTTGGGATAGATATGTAAAGTCCCCCTTATGTAGAGTCCGCATACGAGAGTGGACATAGGCATGATGTGTGAAACCTACCCGGACACGTTGGTCTGGATCAGTGATGTGGCATTGCATAAATGGCAGGAGAAGACTCCGTGCGAATGTTTGTTTTTCGGGTTTTCTACGAGGTAGATTGCAACAGGGAACCTTGGGGACTAACTCCAAGGTGCACCCGGAAAACTAGGCAAACGCATGATTTTGCCAACATGGTGGCTGGGGAGCCAACTTGAACATAACCGGGTTATGTTAACTGTGTGATGGAAACAGGACACGGGGAGTCTTGACTCGCGCATATGTCTTAAATTGACGTTGTGGTATGAGCACATGTCAGGTGGAACCGTACATGCTCTATGTCGTTCGGCAGAACCATTGTCATAGATGAGGGTCTTCGGGGGTCTATAGCTTAAATTGACGTGACCTATGCCAGGAAGACAAAATGCTCATAAGGTTAGCCATCCAAGGGGCGGTGGTTAGATGGAAACGTCTATGGCTTAAATTAACGTGACATTGGCCTGATCGCTGTGAATGTGCCCTGAGTGCACGGGGTGTGTTGTCGTGCGTTCCTACGCCTGTGATGAAGTGTGTTTACACTATATTGCTTGGTTTAACTAACAAAGTGCAGGGAAAAGTGCATCGCCGCCCCGAGTTGGGGGCAGGGTCGTTATAATTTGGTCAGCATGGCTGACCGTTGCTTTTGTTTGCCACCATGCGGTGGATTGTTGCTTGCAGGTGCTGCGGAGCCGAGCGGTAAATAGTGGGCTAAAGCCCAAGTTGCTGAGCCGGCCCTCGATGGCCTAATTTTAAGTGTTTTCTTGTAGTCTCATGTATGACTGGCCTGCGTGCCGAAGTTTGGAAGACACTTATTTTGAGCAAACTATTGTAAGGGAATAAGGCCAGTTCTTGTGTATTGAACATTCTAGTTGGTTTGTGTAGTGGACATTCATGCTTGGCTGGGTTCTTTATTCTTTGCAACTTAATAAATTTCTTCTGCTAAATGCTTTGTGTAGGATGTTGTTATTGGTTGATTGGTTTAAATGAGTAACCCACCGGTCTGTCTGTGGTATATTACGTCAGGCCCTGGCCAGACCTACTATTATATGTTATGTGACGGATAGGGGTGTTATAATTTGGTATCAGACTACTGGTTTCGGTCAAGCTTAAATGAATTCGTGGACGAATTCATTTTAAGGGGTGGTGAGCACATGTGTGTGCGTCATCATTATAATATGAAAAGAACCCATGAATGTCCACTTAGGAATGAAAATACACACGTTTGAGGAACCTGTGTGTACTTATAATTGCTTTTTGCAATGTTGTTTTGTTGCTTATCGGTGTTTTGTACTATTATAGGTGGCCAGGAGTGGTGCTGGGCTGTCGGAACGGCCAGTTTCTGAGGCGAGCAGCGCACCAAATGATGCGCCTGCAACACCTCCTTAGGCCGAGACCATTCAATTGGTAGCGGAGGCTGTGTTTGCGATTATCAATGCGCAGCCTGCGAGGCAGGTGCAACATCCTGCTCCTGCTGTGGACCAAGTACCGCTCCAAGCGGCAGAGCTAAGGAGGGTGGAATAGGTGGTCCTGGAGCTGGTATTGCCGAGGAGAGCAACGGAGAAGCAGCTGAAGCACGTGATGGGCTTCAATCCTCCTGTGTTCTCGGGGAAGGGAACCCCAACTTAAGCGGAGGATTGGCTCTCTAGACTTAATAGAGTGCTAACAACGACTGAGACTGAGGAGTGGCAGAAGACCACTATTGTGACGTTCTTGCTGGACGGTGATGCAAAGCTACGGTGGGAAGGCTTGGAGATACACCATCTGAGGGGTAAGCAGTTGGTTGATGTCTAAATGGAGGAGTTTCAAGGTTGTTCTTGGCTCGATACCTCCCCTCAGCTCAGAGGATTTCTTTGGAGAATGAATTCCAGAAGTTTGTTCAAGGAGATAGTACCGTGGATGAGTATCTCCACGAGTTTACTCATTTAGGATGATACGCAAGCGCTACCTTTATTGATGAGGAGCGCAAGACGAACTGATTCTATGAAGGCTTGAGAGATGACTTGAGATTGTTACTTTCGAGGCCTATGGTGCAGGGTTTCATGACCTTGGTCAACTCGGCCCGGTCCTTGAAAAAGGACATGAAGAATGTTCAGGCAAAGAAGGACTCCAGTGGCAAGAAATAAGAGTTTAAAGTGCTGACTACTTCGAAGTCAGGATATCATAGATTCCACAAGAAGGCTAGGACGTTGGGTCCAACCCCTTCTTCAGGTGCCTCGGGGGCAACTACCAACTGAACCCCAGGCACTTGTTTTACTTGTGGAAAGACGGGGCATTTTGCTCGTGATTGTTGGAGCGGACGTCCAAAGTCCGAGAGAAAGCAAGGTGCAACTTATGAAGAAAAGGGCAAGGCAGTGGAGTCAACCGCTTGTAAGACCCCCTTTTTTTTTCTTTTTCGAACACCGGGGTATTAGCCAAGAATTGCCGCTTTGCGGTGGCTCCGACTCACGCAAAGGCCGCCACTACAAAATGCCAATTCTGCCGGCCCTTTTCGATCACAAGGAGAGAGAAGTAAGTATACATAAAATGTAAACAGGTCCACAGAAACACACATATAAAATGAAATCACATCCAGTCCATCAGTAATATCAAATAGAAGTACTGCAATGATCAGTTAAGAAGAAATATAAAGAAACGGGCTCGAGCCCGGTACATCAGAGTCCTCACTGCAAATCACTCATTGCGGAAGCCATAAAAATACTAATCACTCACGGAGCTGGTCGCATGTGCACCGATGCTACACTGACCCACCTCCATGCGCACCGTACTCCGCTGGTGCTGGTCCCTGGACTTCTGGTCCCTGTCTCCCGTCCGGAGCTCCTGTAATGTTTTGGTTTGAAAACCATTAGTCTTAAAGACTAAGCCCTATCATCGCATACCCCTCCCCCCACAACTCTTAAGCACTGAGCGGAGAGGAGGAAAGGGAAGCTACAAAGGTGGAGAATAATAAAGCAGATGACAATGGAGCTAGACTAACAACTATCATGGTGTATAAACAACTATCTAGAATAAAGTACATCTAGCAATTATATGGTAGTGAGCGGTAAGGTAGACATGTAGTAAGTAGTATAACAAAAGAAGACAAGTCGAACAAGTAAGTAAGCAAGTAAGTAAGTAAGTAAGTAAATAAGTAACCTTAACTTATATGAATGCCCATACAAAATTATAAGTTAAGGGGTCTTCTGCAAGGCTCCCATCGTATAAAATGTCTCATGCCGATTTATACGTTGGGGTGTCGGTTGTATGCAAATATGAGTGTAGTGATATGCTATGCCATGACTCATGCAAGTGCAACTCACACACACGACTCTATGCGCACAGACCTTTAGTTCCCCCTTTTTAGGAAGCTAACTTCACTCCCAGGAACCTCCGTAGTGGCAAACGGAGACAGTGGGTCGGGCCTCCCACTCCTAGGCAGGTATCAACACTACCGAGCCTAGCCCTTCTGTACGCCCCTAGAAGAACACAACCTAGAGTATCCGCGTACTTGTGCTGGCTATATCCACCAGACTTTCTTTGGCTAGGTGTCCCACACTGCCGAGTCAACGTACCGATGTTGGTGTGAACGTCAATCAAAAATCGAAGACCCACTACCTTATTCTTTACTCAAAACCCTCGAGCCCTCGGCTCCCCAGACTGTCCCGTCCGTGCATCTATATTCAGAGCTACCGTTTGAATGGCAACCAAACCAACTTATTCTACCTCCCTAGCTACCGGGGTGTGTGAATGTGCAACCCTAGATATTCTAGTTACTCTTTTGGTTTATTATTCCAATAGTTTACGTTAGCCCAGGACTGCCCTCGGTATTCCCCGTGAACGGCTCTCAAAGGGCACTAGGAACTAAGATGGTAGCTGAAGCTCACCGTTCCCTTTCGCAAGGCACTTATTATTATTGGTTGATACCCATTACTCGATCCCTTTTAAATTTCTTTAGATCTAGCCCTAGAGTATTAAGACTCTTCCTCTCCTACCGGGGAGGACGATCTTTCGTCGATCCCGGACGCCACTTAACTCTAGTCAATCTCACACCCTACCCATCCTGACTTCCAATAATTAACTTAATTTAACTTACCTTATCCAAACCAGCAAACTACCAAAATTCCATCTCCCCAAGTTCATTACCCACTCTAGTTCAGTTTCTGCAGTTTTACTAAACGCAGACCATCCTAAGCTATATGAGGTATGCAAGGGGTGGTACTCCAAATTGTCTTCTGAATCTCCTATAATTTTACTGGAGGTCTATCATGACATAATTTGTCTAAATCCATAAAATAATAATTTTCCTTATTAATCTGATATTTATTTAATTTCCCAAAAGATTGGTCATGGGTAATTTTAAACATGAACTTCATGATTTTCTTAAGTAATGGCCACCCAAAAATTTTGATCACTAAATAACAGCAAGGTATCATCAAATACTAATTTTCATGATTTTACAGAAAGTATTTTACCTCTAATTGATTTATCCATTATAATCCCATTAATCCTAAGTAAAGAAGGAAGTACTGAAATTACTAATCATAAAATTTTAGAACAATTACTGAATATTAGTAAGGTATAGAAAAGGTCATTGTGCAAAGATCATAATTTTACAGGCTTGCTAGACATCAAAATAGATTTAATTAATTTTTCATGAGAAACAACACTTAATGAAGCAAGCCTTAGAATTAAACTTCTAAAAATTCCATAAAAATTCACAGAGCTTTAACATTATGACACAAGTTCCCTGCCTAAAGTTCATCAATTTCAAGAAAGTTTTTCTCCATAATAAATTTCTAAGCAAATAATACAAACTACTACATTGTTAATGAAGTATCCAAAATAATGACCCTAAATTCATAATAAAATCTTCCGAGCTTGTACTGACCATAAAAACCACTCTACCCAAATCTCATTACTGTTCAGTGAGTTTTAGTGACATTTTAAATCTCTACAAGTTTTGTGGCCCAAATTAGGGTTAGGGTTTTGAGGGACTTATTTACCTTAAAATCCATTTAGATTCTTACCAGAGGGTTCTAGCTACCCTAGAATTCTATCTACCAAGTTTCAAATCATAACCAGGTCATTTGACCACTTGCCCTTCACAACCCACTAAGAGCCATCCTTAGGGTTTGGCCTTGGGTCCCTGGGCAAATTTACCCCAATCCACCTCAAAATCCATAAAAGGGTGCTAGAGAGCATTCCTAGACAGGGGTAAGAGTCTCAGCCTCTGTTGAGGTGATTTGACCACTCAAATCTCAAAGTGCATTTTTGTCTTAAAAATCCGTTAATAGGGCATAGCTTAGGTTTGTCCATTTCCTATCTAAAACATCTCTAAATGAGATGAAAAATTATACAGAACCTTATGATAAACCCAGGGACCACTTACCAAAATTTGGAAGGGTTTGATAGTCATGAAGCCATTTAATTAATTTACCCTAAGATTATTAAATTTTTCTAAAAACTATAGAAAAACATTCTCCAAAAATTCCCATTTTTGGACAGGCTATAGGTATAGCTACAATAGGCTCCCTGCCAAAATTTCAGATCATTTGGTCAAAGGATGAAGGGTGGGCACACCTTTTTGTCTCTGCCTAGCTCTAGGTCTAGATCCAACCAAGAGAAGTGCCCTGGTCAAACCAGTTGACCAAATTGACCCAAATTAATTTTAAAATATAGTAGACTAATAGGGCTACAAATTTCATGTTGGTCATTTCATCATAAAAAGCCCCTAAGTATTTTTCCTAATTTATCTAAGGTGGCTATTATTTTAATACAGAAAATGCATATAAAATAAAAGCTTAATTTAATGCACAGATCTTAAAGCAGGATCTAAGGGCCCTTGCATCGTCTTCCTCCTCCAGCCAAAGGCCACGATTTTCCCGACCTGGAGCTACTTCGAAGCGCAGCCGCCGACCGTCCAGCCTCCTCCCTGGCCGGCCACCGCCACCACAACCTCCGTTGAGGTGGTGGCCATCGCCGGGCGGCGGCGCAGCCGCCGGAGAGGCTTTTTCTGGCGAGCCCGAGAATGCGGATTTCATTGAAAATCCATGATAACGAAAACTCCAATCGGGCTCAATTGAGCCTGATTTTCAACCCTATTGAATACTAAGATCTATCTGCATGAGAAGAGGGAGGGGAGGACCTTGTTCGCGGGCTGGAGGCGTGCAGACCGTCGGGATGCCATTGGCACGGTGGTGGCATCGCCGAAATTCTCCTACAGCACAGTACAAGCTCCAAAACTGTCGGGTAAGGGTGAAAACTTCATCTCTGAGTCTAGGGAGCCTTTTTAAACTAGTAAAAGTAGGGAGGGGAAAGGTCTAACGCTGGTGGCCATTAATGGCCCATTATAGCTTGGCTCGGCCACGGTGGTGGGGGGCTGAAATGGCTCAATCCAGCCAAGCTAATGGCTGGAAACTCCTCCTCTTCCTTAGAGGAGTTGGACCCAGCCGTAAAAAAGGGAGAGGGAAAAGCCTCGACATCAAATTCCATTGATGGCCATGAAGGCAAGCTCTCGGCCATGGTCGTAACCTCCTCTTTGCAAAACCGTCGGTCCACGTGTCAAGCTTGACCGTTCAACTTAATTTAAGTAAGACTTATTGTGTCTTAATAGGATAAAATGGCCCACTCCCTAGACCGGCCCGATTCAGCTGAACCAGCACACATCCAAAAATGAAATGCCAGAAAATTCTAAGTACAATGGCGTTGAGTGAGCTCAGCTCACTCAACACCATCTAAGCTACGACATTGAGTGGGCTCTACTCACTCAACGCCATCAATGCTGTGGCGTTGAGTGAGCTCTGCTCACTCAACTCCATCCCGGATACAGCGTTGAGTGAGCTCTGCTCACTCAACGCCATCCGAAATGGTCCTCCCAGACTATGGCGTTGAGTGAGCTCAGCTCACTCAACGCCTTCTAGATTATGGCGTTGAGTGAGCTCTGCTAACTCAATGCCATCAAACCTACTCAAGGTGGCATTGATTGTAGTCTACGCACTCAACTCCATCTAGCTTATGGCATTGAGTGAGGTAAGCTCACTCAATGCCATCCAAACTATGGCGTTGAGTGAGCTCAGATCACTCAACGCCATTCCAGGCCTCAGCAGAGGGCGTTGAGTGCAGTCCTTCCACTTAACACTGTCGAGTTTATGGCATTGAGTGAGCTAAGCTAACTCAACGCCATCCAGTCTATGGCGTTGAGTGAGCTCAGCTCACTCAACGCCATCCAGACAACACCAGATGGAGTTGAGTGAAGTCTATGCACTCAACGCCGTCTAGCTTATGGCTTTGAGTGAGCTAAGCTCACTCAACGCCATCCAAACTACGGCGTTGAGTGAGCTTAGCTCACTCAACGCCATTCCAAGGTCACGGGCGTGACAGATCGGTAACGGGCGTGTCAAGCCCATGTTGAAATTTTTGAGCTCGCCGATCATCTTTCTGAGGTTGACGATCGCCGAAGGGGTCACACCCTAGGTCATAGGCGTGATGGGTCGGTCACGGGCGTGACCACCCCTTGACTCAAAATCTTGGTCAATAAACTTCAATTCCTAGGTTTCCTAGGGTTCTGTTATGATAAAACCACTTTCAGGGGTCTAGTTGGAAATGGGATGTTACAAATCCCAATAAACAAAATAATGATTTCGTCCCCAAAATCAAGGTTAAGCCTATAGGGGCTCCTATCGGGAGAACGAAGCTTATAACATCCCATGAGAGTTAAAAGATTTCATCTCTACGTCACGTTTGCTATGTGAGGTTTGGAGGTGATAGTCAAATTTAAGACTAATTTGTCCAATTGACAAGTCATATACCCCAATAAACAAAATATTAGCCCCTATTCTTGAAATTTCAGTCCTATTGGTTTAAAACAGGAAAGCAAATTGATTATCCGGAGGGGTTGTGAGGTATACCTGACTGAAAAAGTTCCGGATACTTCTATCGAATCAAGTCCCGTGGCTCCCATGTATGCTCCTCTTGCCCATGATTGTTCCACAGATCCTTGACTAACGGAACATTCTTCCATCGCAAGACCCGCACTGCCGTGTCATCGATCCTGATAGGCTCCAGGTTGACTGACCGATCTGAGGGCACCGGGCCATCTGCCAAGGAAATCAGCTGCTCTGGCCGTAGCAGATCCTTCCGTAGTGAGGAGACGTGGAAGACGTCATGCAGTCCCGCTAACTCCGGCGGTAGCTCCAGTCTATAGGCTAAGGAGCCGATCCGCTCCAGAATCCTGTAAGGCCCCATATATCTCGGACTGAGCTTCTTCCGCCCGCGAACCCGCGAGACTCCGTGCATCGGCCGTATCTTCAAGAAAACTCGGTCTCCCACCTGGAACTCCACCCGACGATGCCTCGCATCGTAGTATTTGTCCTGCCTGCTCTGGGCTTCCAACATCATTTCCTGGATCAATCTAATCTTGGCATTTGTATCCCCCACAAACTCCGAGCCCAGTGCCTGCGGATCCTCATCCTAAACCCATGATAGTGGGGTCTTGCACCTCTTTCCATACAACGCCTCGTATGGAGCCATGCCTATGCTGGACTGATGGGCGTTGTTGTACGAAAACTCGACTAGTGGCAGCAATCTCTCCCAAGGCTCGCCGCGGTCCTAAATACACAGGCGCAAAAGATTTTCCAGTGTACGGTTGGTGCGCTCCGTCTGCCCGTCGGTCTGTAGGTGAAAAGTTGTGCTGAATGTCAACCGAGAACCCAGATGGGCCTGGACTGACCTCCACTCCCTGGATGTAAACCGCCCATCCCGATCTGAAATGATAGTCTTGGGCACCCCATGATTACGCAAAAACTGCTCAATGAACCTCCGTACTTATACACTAACCGGAGCGTCCTTCGTTACTGGAATGAATCGGGCCACCTTTGTTAGCATGTCCACTATCACCCAGATCGAGTCATTCCCCGCATGGGATCGAGGTATCCCATATATGAAGTCCATGGCTATATCCTCAAATTTCCACTCCAGCACCGGAAGTGGCTGCAGCAAGCCTGCCGGGTTCCTACACTCTGCCTTTACGAGTTGGCATGCCTCGCAATGCATCACAATGTACATAATGTCTTTCTTCATACCCGGCCAGTACATCATCCTCTTCAAATCTTTTACCATCTTGGTGATCCCCGGGTGTACCGAATATCGGGTGCAGTGAGCTTCAGTCATAATGTCCTCCCGGATCTGGCCTCCTGCCGGTATGTAGACTCTGCCTCAGAAACACAGGAGACCATCCCTCAAAGAGTAATCTCCGGTCGTGCCTTCCTCAAAGGCTCGGAATATCGGCTCAGCACTCTCATCCAGCATCTGCCCATCTCTAATGCAGTCCTGAATATCATCAGTAGTAACCATCGACCCCAGGTACTCCATGTATAACTCATGGTCAACCTCAGACACTAGTGATATCCGCATCTCCTCGAATGCTTTAACCAACTCCAAGGCCATCAGCTGCGGGCCTACTCCTGACGTACTCGCTCTCCGGCTAAGATCATCTGCGACCACGTTCGCCTTCCCCGAATGGTAGTGCATGTTATACTGGTAGTCTGACAAAAACTCCACCCAGCATCTCTGCCTGATGTTTTACTCCTTCTGGGTGTTGACGTACTTCAGATTCTTGTGGTCAGATAAGATATCGCAATGTACTCCGTAGAGAAAGTGTCGCCAGATCTTAAGAGCAAAAATGATTTCCCCCATCTCCAAATCAGGAACAGGGTAGTTCTGCTCATGCTGCTTCAAATGACGGGAGTTATAGGCTATTACGTGCCCATTCTGCATCAGAATGGCACCCATCCCCTGATAGGAAGCATCTGTGTACACCTGGAATCCTTCCTTCCCTGACTGAAGAGCAAGGATGGTAGCCGAGGTAAGACGATCCTTCATCTCCTGAAAAGCAGATTCGCATCGTGGTGTCCAAATAAAAGGGGACTCCTTCTTCGTCAGAGACATAAGAGGGAGGGCAATCTGAGAGAACCCATTTACAAACTTCCTGTAATAACCGGCAAGTCCTAAGAAACTTCGAACATCCGAGGCCGACTTTAGTGGTGGCCAATCCCGTACTGCCTAGAACTTCGCGGGATCCACTGCCAGACCTGCTCCACTGATGAAATGGCCCAAAAAGCCCACCTCCTTTAGCCAAAACTGGCACTTATTGTACTTGGCATACATCTTATGCTCCCGCAGCTTCTCCAAAGTCAAGGCAAGATGCCTCGCATGCTCCTCCTCCATCCTTAAATAGATAAGGATGTCGTCGATGAATACGATAACAAAGACATCCAGATACTGTTCGAACACCCAGTTCATCAAGATCATAAATGCGGAGGGTGCATTCGTGAGCCCAAAAGGCATCACGGTAAACTCGTACAAACCATATCTGCTGCTGAAGGCCATCTTCGGGATGTCCTCCTCCCAAATGCGAAGCTGGTAGTACCCCGACCTCAGATCCAGCTTTGAGAACCAATGGGCTCCCTCCAGCTGGTCAAATAGCTCGTCTATCCTTAGCAAGGGATAAGTATTCCTGACAGTCAACCTATTCAGGGCCCGGTAATCTATACACAGTTGAAGGGTTCCATCCTTCTTCTTGACGAATAACACTGGATCTCCCCATGGTGAAGAGCTAGGCTGAACGAACCTGGCCTTCACTAACTCCTGAAGCTGGCTTCAAAATTCCACCAACTCCTTTGGGGCCATTCTATAGGGAGCTGTGGATACCGGCTTAGCCCCCGGTACGAGTTAATCTGAAAGTTCATCTCTCGGTGCGGGGGTAGCCCTGGTAGCTTCTCCGGAAACACGTCGGTGAAGTCCCGCACTACTGGAATATCTGAAATGGAGTCCTTGGCTACGATCGCCTAAAAAAGTACCTGATAAACTTCTTCCCCCTGCAGGTGGGCCTTAACGGCCTGCATAGATGATAATAAGGTGCGGGGTGATGGTATATAACCTTCGATGAAAATGAAGGTGTCGGCGTGCCTCACGGTGATCATCTTCGCCATGCAGTCGATCTGGGCATGGTTCCAGCACAGCCAAGTCATGCCCAGGATCAAATCGTAATCTGGCATCTTCAGAATCGTCGTTGGTGCCTCAAACGCCTTCCCGCCGATCTGCGCTTCCATATTGCAATGAGTAGAGGTCATTATCTCTGATCCATCGGGTAGGCACACCCTCATCATCTTCCCGGTGAATGGCTCCACACCTGCCAATCCTTTCACGAAATCCTCTGACACGAACGAGTGCGAAGCACCAGTGTCGAAGAGAGTATGAGCGGGCTTGCCGCTAACGAAGACTATGCCTGGGGTAATTAAGTTTCTTAGTATTCTTGTTATAGTTGTCTTCTCTTAATTTCTAACTAGGTTATGTCTAGAAAAACTAGTTCATAGGAAGAAACTTAAATGTACTGCCATACCTGCGATAACCTGCTCCGGGTTCCGGGGCTGTGTCAGGTCTAAAGCATACACCTGCTCCCTCTCTGGCATGCGGCCTCGGTCCTGAAATCCTCGTCCTCGATCATGTCTTCGGCCTCCAATCTGTCGGGGAGGTGGGGCGCCCTTATGTGCTGGAGGGCGTGCTCGCCTTATAGGGCATTTCCTCTTGATATGCCCCAGCTAATTGCACTGAAAGCATACCGGTGCCTGCTCTGCTGTCCTTGGCATCTCCAGCATCTGTAAAGGCTGGGGAGCCAATACCCCCTGACTCCTCTTCTCCTGCCCAAACTCCTTATGAGGTTGCTCCCCGTTCCTTCCCTCCCAAAGAACCTTGCCTCAAGGACGGTCTCTACGACCTCCAATCACTGTATCATCAGCCGGTCTCTTCCGTCTCTTAACTGTAAGCTGATCCTCTTCTCTCTTCTTAGCCATCTCCAGAATCCTGGCCAAACTCCCCTCTGAGACAAAGAGGAGGGCCTGTCTCATGTCGTCTTACAGCCCCTTGTAAAACATCCGGGCATAGCCAGCGTCGTCCAACCTATAAGCGTCCGCATAGCGGGCCAGGTGAGTGAACTCCTGATAATACTCCACCACAGTCCTATTCCCCTCCCTCAACCGCATGAAACTATCCTCCAGCTCTTCCCTCGCCGACTGTGGTATGAAATGTCCCAAGAGAACTGCTCTGAACTCCTCCCAAGTAATATCTGCGCAATCTATTCCCGCAAAGGTGGTGTCCAGCTGTGACTTCCACCACCTCTTTCCATGTAACTCCAGGCAAGAGACCGCCAAAGCAACTGCCTCAACAGTGGGACATCGGATCCCCGCAAGCATCTCGTAAATGGTATCTAACCACTCCTCAGTGCGTACTGCCAATTCCGTCCCCAGGTAGGATGGAGGGGAAAGTCCCTGGAAGACAGTCATCCAATTGGCCCCGGGGTTTGGCTGTGGAGCCGGGGCTTGCTGAGCTTTGAAGGCCTCCAGAATGGCTGTCAGTGTTTGCCCCATCTCCGTATACTGGAACGGAGCTAGAGCCGGCAGAGGCAGGACCACATTCGGAGCCTGAGGGGTCCCCTACTGTGTTGCTGGGTTCGTCGCAGGCTACAAGGAAGAATTCCATTTGTTAGAGAGCGAATGAATGGAATTTATGAAGGGGTAGGATGGACTTTCACATGTGATTTCCCTTATTGGCACACCACTGCTTCCGCTGCTAGTTTGTCCGCAAACTAAGCTCGCACCGGGGTGGACGAAGGTTTTGTGGACTACTTCTCTTCCGATCGAGGTCCCCTCTAATACCACTTGTAAGACCCCCTTTTTTTTCTTTTTCGAACATCGGGGTCATAGCCCAGTATTGCTGCTTTACGGTGGCTCCGACTCACGGGAAGGCCGCCACTACAAAACGCTAATTCTGCCGGCCCTTTTTGATCACAAGGAGAGAGAAGTAAGTATACATAAAATGTAAACAAGTCCACAGAAACACACATATAAAATGAAATCACATCCAGTCCATCAGTAATATCGAATATAAGTACTGCAAAGATCAGTTCAGAAGAAATATAAAGAAACGGGCTCGAGCCCGGTACATCAGAGTCCTCACTACAAATCACTCATAGCAGAAGCTATAAAAATACTAATCACTCACGGAGTTGGTCGCAGGTGCACTGGTGCTAGACTGACCCACCTCCATACGTACCGTACTCCGTTGGTGTTGGTCCTTGGACTACTGGTCCCTGTCTCCCATCCGGAGCTCCTGTAATGTTGTGGTTCGAAAACCATTAGTCATAAAGACTAAGCCATATCATCCCCTACCCCTCCCCCCACGGCTCCTAAGCACCGAGCGGGGAGGAGGAAAGGGAAGCTATAAAGGTGGAGAATAATCAAGCAGATGATAATTGAGCTAGACTAACAACTATCATGGTGTATAAACAACTATCTAGAATAAAGTACATCTAGCAATTCTACGGTAGTGAGCGGTAAGGTAGACATGTGGTAAGTAGTATAACAAAAGAAGAAAAGTCAAACAAGTAAGTAAGTAAGCAAGTAAGTAAGTAAGTAAGTAAATAAGTAACCTTAACTTATATGAATGCCCATACAAACTTATAAGTTATGGGGTCTTCTGCAAGGCTCCCATCATATAAAAAGTCCCATACCGATTTATACATTGGGGTGTCGGTTGTATGCAAATATGAGTGTAGTGATATGCTATGCCATGACTCATGCAAGTGCAACTCATAAACACGACTCTATGCGCACATACCTTTAGTTCCCCCTGTTCGGGCAACTAGCTTCACTCCCAGAAACCTTCGTAGTGGCAAATGGAGACAGTGGGTCGGTCCCCCCACTCCTAAGCGGGTATCCACACTACCGAGCCTAGCCCTTCCATACGCCCCTAGAAGAACACAACCTAGAGTATCCGCGTACTTGTGCTGGCTATATCCACCAAACTTTCTTTGGCTAGGTGTCCCACACCGCCGAGTCAACATACTGATGTCGGTGTTAACGACAATCAAATACCGAAGACCACCACCTTATTCTGTACTCAAAACCCTCAAGCCCTCGGCTCCCCGGACTGTCCCGTCCGTGCATCTACCTTCATAGCTACTGTCCGAATGGAAACCAAACCAACTTATTATACCTCCTTAGCTACCGGGGTGTGTGAATGTGCAACCCTAGATATTCTAGTTGCTCTTTTGGTTTATTATTCCTACAGTTTTCGATATCCCAGGACTTTCCCCGGTATTCCCCGTGAAGGGCTCTATTGGGTACATTGGAAAATGTGTACCTGATTTGGAGAAGCCTCACTTAGCTCAATGATATACATCAAGGTGTATTTGATGTTATCTTGAGTTTATATGTGTAGGTTAAGTATGTGCTAGAATGCTGGAAAAATATTCTAAGTTCATATCTCGACACCTGAGGAAGCTATGTCGACACTTCAGTAAGATTGTGTCGACACATGGAAATAGCTGTGTCGACACTTTAAAGAATTTGTGTCGATACCGGGAGGCAGTGTCGACACACTGAAGATTATAGTCGACATCGTCTGTGTCGACACCGGGAGGCAGTGTCGACACACAGAGGCAGAGTCGACAACAACTGTGTCGACACCTGGAGGCAGTGTCGAGATACGCTATGTTCTGAGTCTACATCAACTGTGTCGACATACAGGACTTATGTCGACACACAACTGAGTCTAGACCAAGTTGATTGCTGATGAATGGTGAAGTGTTTGTGTCGACACAAATAATCAGTGTCGACACATTCTCAAGATGAAGTATCAAGAAGCTGTATCTACATCAAGGCAGCTTTGTCGACATCACCAAAGGCTGTGTCGACACTTAAGTCACTTGTGTTGACACATATTGACAGATGGTCTCGACACTTTATGATAGACAGACTCGACGCTTTGCTGACAGAGTCAAAGGCTCAAGAACTGTTTGAAGACTTGACAGCTGTGAGTTACAACAGGTTTACTGAAGCTGTCAGACTTGTCAGAAGTTAGTTATAAACCGGATCAGCCGGTTACCATGGATGAAGTCTATAAATAAGAGGATTAAGAAGAATAAATACACACCCACATAGAGAAGACAAGTATTATCACAACTAACACAGTTAGAGATTGATCTCTGATCAAGAAAGTACAAGTAACAAAGAAGAAGATCTTCGTGAGAAGATCTAAGAAGACGTTCTGAAGTAGTTTACTATTCAGATTGTCTAAGTGGAATTCAATCAAGAATTCAGAAGTACCTTCAAGAGGTTTGGATAGAGAGAGATCAAGCTATTTGAAGACAAGGAGGAGACATTCGCAGATCTCTCAAGGACCAGATACTGAACTAATCTGTCAAGAAGATTCAAATCTATTTTTGAAGTCTAAGAAGGAAGCTGCCAGTCAGTTTTATTCAAAGGAAATCAACCCAACTAAGTTCAGATTCAAGAAGCTTTGAAGAAAGCAAAGATCAAGTTGATTTCAGCCATCAGCCTCTTCAAGAAGCTGATCAAGAAAGTTCTTATCCCTTCTCTCTCAACAGGAGTAAGAGATTACAAAATTCTTTATCAAATTCTGTAGAATCTATTCATAGATCTTAGTTGTAAGCCTATTTTATAAAGGCTGAGTGTAGGAGATTTATTCTCTGAGTGGTAGGGCTGTTTATGCCTAAGTTGTAGGAGAAGGTATTCTCTGAGCTGTAGGCCTTGTGGCAAGGCTGAGGTAGGGCTTGTTTGCCTGAGTTGTAGGAATCCTTCTGGATTCTAAGTTGTAGGATCTGAGGATCTGAGTTAAAGGAAGAAGTTAGGCCGACTCTAGCATACTGCTAGATAGGTGAAGGGGGAAAGTGGATGTACCCAGACCTTATGGAACCACTATAAATCTGTGTGCAATCTGTGTTGTGTGTATGATTGTGATTGATGTGCTGTATTAGCAATAGAAATATCTGATTTATTCAAAGAACTGTAGTTATATTCTGGCTTAAGTTAAATCAAGAAAAAGTACCTATTAACCCCCCCCCCCTCTAGGTGTTTATATTCTGGAGAGAATCACAAGGAATTAGGGTCAATGAAATTACCCATCTGCAGGAAAGAGATTTTTGGAATCTGGAATGAAAGGGTTAGGTTGTTTATGGAGGCCTCTGACCCAAGGATATATATCACAGTAAAAGAAGGTCCATATATCCCAATGAATGTGTCTTCTCTAGATTAAAATCAGAGAACTCCCAAGGATTTTTCTGAAATGACTAAGGATGAGATTATATTGGAAACTATGGATAAAAAAGCTCATAATATCATAGTGAGTGTCATAGATGATTCTACTTTCCAAAATTTGATTCACTACAAAACCTCCAAGGAAATATGGGACACCTTAATTGTCTATATGGAGGGTTCTGAAGAAGTTTGACAAGACATAAAGTGTATGCTCAATCAAGAATATGAGAGTTTCAGACAAGGGAAGTCTGATAGCATATCTGAATGCTACAAGAAATTCTATAGGACAGTGAATGAACTGATGTCCTATAGAAGGGTCTTCAGTACTTATGAGGTGAATGACAAATTCCTAAGATCCTTGACAAAGGATTGGGATACCAAGATTTGTGCCATTAGAGAAGTGGACAAACTTGCTGACATTTCTCCTCCAACCTTATTTGGAAAGTTGTTATCATATGAAATGCAACTAATGGCAAGGAAGGAGGAAGACATAAATACAAAAGGAGAGCATAGAGAAAAGTCAGTGGCCTTCAAGGTTGAAGCCACTAGAAAGAGCAGGAGGATGTCTCCATCACCTCCTAAGGAAGTTGCTGAAGTTATCTCAGAAAATTCAGACAATCAAAACTCAGATAGCAGTGATTCAGATGCAGATTTTGCTGCCTTTACAAGGCAGTTTCAGAGGTTCTTGAAGAAGAAGCAGTGGAAGTCAAGGCCCTCCACATCACAACCAGTTGATGACTATTATCAAAAGAGAAAATCAATAAGAAAGGAAAGGAGCAGGTCTAATCCCAGCAAAGCTACAACATCAAAAATTGTTTGCTATTGCTGTAATAGTCTAGGACATGTGGTGGCTGAGTGTCTAGAAAAGAGGAAGGAGTCAGTAGACAGAAAGAAGACTCAATAAAAGGGCAAGAAGGAGAAATCCTTTGTTGCTAAGAAGGAGAAGAGTCTTACAGATCAATCCTCCTCAGAGTCAAAATCTGAAGCTTAAGCATACATTGGATTGTATGCAGCTAGTGAAGAAGATGAGTTTATGCAATTACTGGACTCTATCAATGAACAAGAAGACCATCAGTGCATGGGACTGATGGCTGAATTAGAAGACAACAAGTGCCAGGATCAGACTGGTCCTAGTAAGGTACAAAGTAATTCTAGAATTTCTGATTATAGTACTGGTTCAGAGTCAAATTCATCTTCATCAAGTGATGAGGATGGATCAGAATCTGAAGGAGATATTCATCAGTTGATAGATGAATATGGGGACTTATTGCAGGCACTTAATAAAAGCAAAAACCTGGCCAAAAATCAGGCTAAGGAAATTGCAGATCTTAAGATGACTGCATATGGTTTAGAGAAAGAATTGGAACAACAAATGAATGAGGTTGCCAAGCTGAAAACTATTACTGTTATTAGGATGGGTACAATCACATATAATAATGATCTAATTAAAAGTCTGGAAGTCAGACTTAAAGTAGAGAAAGATTTGGTGGCTAGTTACTCAAAGCCAAAATCAGTCTTACCCTTAATAGATGAGTTTGTTGCTCAAAAGGGTAAGGCAGGAATAGGCTTTAAAGGTAACACTAGGGCTACCCATTTCAAGAGAAAAGGCAAAGCACCAGTTCAGCCATTGAATTTTAAAGTCCCTGTAGTTTTTAGAAAGGTGCATGAGCCTTCTAACAAGTATGATCTTGAAATTATTCATGGTCATAATAAGACTGATGTTCTGAATAACAAGGGTGTTAATGCCAATAAGTCAACCCATGTTCTTAAACTCCATGGTTATAAGAAACCAGTGGGTGTAGCTGCAACAGCACTAGCACAGAATAGAAATTCTTCTGTCAAAAATATATCTACACATAGATACAATAAGTATGAATGCTGGTGTTGTGGCAAGACAGGCCATTTTGCCTTAGACTGCTGGCATAACATAAGTGTCAGGAAGAACAACAGTCTACAAGTTAGAAGAGTTTCTGGTAGTTTTGATATGAATGGTGCTAACTTGAACCAAGGACCCAAGACTTACTTGGGTTCTAAGGGAAAGTAATTCTGTATTGCAGGAAAGTCCAAGTTTTCATGCCCCTTTATGGTATTTGGACAGTGGATGTTCTAGGCACATGACTGGAACAAAGGGGCTACTGAAGGAGTACACATCTATCAAGGATGGACCTAAAGTAATCTTTTGTGGATCTGAAAGCGGAATCATCGAAGGATTTTGTAACATCTCTTCTAACCAAATTACCATCACTCAAGTGGCTTATGTAAAAGGTTTGAAACACAACCTGATAAGCATAAGTCAGCTGAGTGATCTAGGATATGACATTTCATTTGTTAAGAATGAATGTCATATCAAAAGGTCAAGTGATCAAAAGATCATTTTGACAGGATATAGAAAGAGAAATGTTTATTATCTTGATTTTGGATGTGAGAACAAAGGTTCTCCTTTTTGTCTTGTAGCTGATGAGAAAGCATCTCATTGTTTCAAATGGCACAAGAGGCTGGCTCATCTTAACTACAAGACAATTGGCCAACACTTTAGTAAAGAGTTAGTGAGAAATGGTCCTCAAGTTAAGTGTATAAAGGAAGGGATATGTTCAGCTTGTCTAAAGGGCAAGCAGACAAAATCCTCCTTTCATAGCCTTGAAAACAAGAATTCAGTGAGGTGTCTATACCTCTTACATATTTATCTTTTTGGTCCTATGCAAGTTCATAGTCTAAGGAGGAAGGTCTACACTTTTGTGGTTGTAGATGACTATTCTAGATATTCATGGGTGTTCATTCTAAGACAGAAATCTGAAACCCCAAGTGTTTTACACAGTTTTGTCAGAAAAATTCAGAATGAACTGGACAGTATAGTGGTAAAAATCAAAAGTGACCATGGCACTTAATTTCAATCTGAAAGTATGACAAGATCGTGTGATGAGTTTGGAATTTTTCAAGAATTCTCCTCACCTAGAACACCTCAGCAAAATGGAATTGCTGAAAGAAAGAATAGGACATTGATTGAAGCTGGTAGAACTCTATTGAGTGACACTTCTCTCCCAGAATATTTCTGGGCTGAGGCAATAAAAACTGCATGTCATGTGTTCAATAGGGCTTCTATCACCAAGTACCACAACAAGACTCCCTATGAGGTCATGAAAGGTAGAAAACCAAATCTATCCTATTTTAGAATCTTTGGTTGCAAGTGTTATATCCTTAATAATGGCAAGTTTTATTTAACTAAGTTTGCTGCCAAATCCCAAGATGGGATATTTGTTGGGTTCAGCAATAATAGTAAGGCTTATAGAGTCTACAACTTGATTACTCAGGTTGTAGAAGAATCTGTACATGTTGTATTTGATGAAACAAGATTAATCAACAGTGAGTTGCCTTGTAGTTCATGCAGTCCAACAGGTATAAGCAACAGGATGGACAAGCTTTCCATTGTAGAAGGCTCAACTGCAGATGAAGTATTGAAAAATGATGGCTACTGTCCAGGGGGAGTACAAGACTCTCTAGAAGCTGATGACAACTAAGAGGTGCAGCATAATGAAGAAACTGGAGGTGTTCAGCCAGAAGGAATTTTACCTCCAGCTGTAAGATATCTAAAAGATCATCCAGCAAATCAGATAATTGGTGATCCAAGACATGGAGTGCAAACCAGAAGTAGAAATCTGAATGCAGTCTTGCACTCAAGTTTTCTATCTCAATTAGAGCCAAAGAAATTTTAAGAAGCTATCCAAGACCAATACTGGATTAATGCTATGCAAGAGGAGCTTAATCAGTTTAGAAGATGCAAGGTCTGGGAGTTGGTTCCTAAACAAAAAGACCACAACATCATTGGTACAAAGTGGATTTTTAGGAATAAGTTGGATGAGAATGGAGTTATTGTGAAGAATAAAGCAAGATTGGTTGCAAAAGTATACATGCAGGAAGAGGGAATAGACTTTGATCAAACATTTGCCCCAGTAGAAAGACTGGAAGCAATCAGAATATTTCTTGCCTATGCAGCATATCAAGGCTTCAAGGTATATCAAATGGATGCGAAATCAGCATTCCTGAATGGTGATCTAAAAGAAGAAGTCTATGTAGAGTAGCCATCAGGTTTTGTAGATTCTCTTAAACCTGGTTATGTCTATAGACTTAGGAAAGCATTGTATGGGTTAAAGCAAGCCCCAAGGGCTTGGTATGAAACCCTGTCTACTTTCCTTATTGAGAACAAATTCTCAAGAGGTAAAATAGACAAAACTCTATTCCTAAGGGAATCTAAAGGGAAGATAATCTTAGTTCAGATCTATGTAGATGACATAATTTTTGGGTTTACAGAGAACAACCTTTGCAAGAAGTTTGCAAAACTTATGACGGGGAAGTTTGAAATGAGCAGTATGGGGGAACTTAAGTTCTTCTTGGGACTCCAAGTAAGACAGACTGATGATGGCTTGTCCATATTCCAGTCTAAGTTCACCAAGGAGTTAACTAAGAAGTATGGTATGGAATCATCCTCCACCATGAGAACTCCTATAGGAACAAATATGCCTATATGCAAAGATGATGCAGGTAAACCTGTAGATGAGTCTTTGTATAGAGGAATAATTGGCTCTCTATTATATCTCTAATGAGTTATAAATATACCTATATTTTTGTATTTTATTTAAGTAATTTTTGTTTAGTTTTGTTATTTTTAATTTGTTTTATTCAATAAAATGCTTATTTTATGCATTTTTTCTTTTTCTGAATTTTTCAGAAAAAGTCAACTTTTTGACTTTATTATTGCCGTTCGACTATCGTCGAACAACAGTCAACCCACCCGTTCGACGATCGTCGACCACGCTTGGGATAAGATCACTCCATAGCAGTGGAGTCACGCCAGCTTTCCGCCCTTCCAGAACAAATGCCAGTTGCCGCAAGAAGCCAAGTCAAATTTGATTTTTGACCGCCACCTCTTCTCCTTTTTATTATTTTTTATCTTCCTTTTTTCCTATAAATACCAAGCTTCCAGCAAGCTTTTTTCCTGTCTTTTATTTTGACCACTTTGCTTAGCCGAAGTGCTGCACATTTGGATCCAAATGTTATGTAAGAGAATTTCTCCCCCCCTCCCTTAGGTTGTAATAGCTTTTCAATTAATAAAATGTTTAGATTTTTCTCTCTTGCAAAACACGAATGTTCATTTGGAAGCGCTCTATCTTTGCAATTTTTCGTTCCCTTTTTTGTTCTTTTTTATGTTTTCTTCATTTTAAAGCTTTTTAACTTAGTTTAGTTAGGAATTTTACGGCATTTCTAGTCGTTGTGCTGTCCGTTTTATTTTCATTTTCCGCTCCTTTTTAGTTTAATTTTTCTTTCTTTTTTCTATTTTCATTCTTAAGGCTTTTATAAAAACTCCTAAAAAGTGATGTTTTCATTTTATTTAACTTAAGCTCTTTAGGATCATAAAAACTTTTCGTCTTTTTTAGTTTTCTTTTCACTTTTTTGGCTTTTTTATAAAAACATAAGAATGAAAATATAATCGTTATAACTTTTTGCTCACTTCCATTTTGCATTTATTTACAAAACTTTTCGCTCCGTTTAATTTTTATTTTGTCTTTTTATGCATTTCTACCGCATTCTAGCGGTAGAAATGCAGTCGTTTTAATTTTTCTAGCACTTTGTTTTTCTTATGTTTTTGCAAGTGTGTGAGCGTGTGCGCATTTATTTCCGCCAACTCATTAAGGGTTAAATGGCGCTCTGCTTTCATTTCCCGCCCACTCGTTTGAGTGGGACTTGTCATTTATCGCTTTCATTTCCCGCCTACTCGTTTGAGTAGGACTCGTCATTTTAATGCTTTCATTTTCTTCCTACTCACTTGAGTAGGAAAACTTAGAGTGCGTGCGTGTGTTTTCTTTGAAGTAGAATGCGTGTGTGCGTTTCATTTCTGTAGAGTGTGTGTGTGTATGAGTATAAATTTACCCCCGCCCACTCGCTCGAGCCGGGATTCGCATTTACTACTTTCTTAAGTCCTACTCGTTTGGGTAGGACTTGCAATTTACTGCTTTCTTCCTGCTTTCTTACTGCTTTCATTTACCGCTTTCTTTATCGCTTTCTAGTGTAAGTGTCCCCATTCCGATGAGTGGCTAACCGCCCTTAGCCCTCAATATTGAAGAGAATTGGGACAGATAAAGTAGCTTTAAATAATTAAAGGTCCTGTTTTTCTTATTAATTAAATTTCTTAAGGTTTGCCCCGGGTTAACGACGCGTAGGACCGCATATCGATGTGCGGGCCCTATTTCCATTATCCATACGCAATGCCGAGAGGCCGGTGCATATGGACCGATCGCCCTTGGGTAATGAGAGATCCGCGCTAACCCTCGAGAGAGGAGGCACGCGACTCTACCGGATTGGGTTCCCCACCAAATAGCGGGGCTCTTAGCGTAATGCGGGCGTTAAGAGGAATCCTTCGTCGGTCTAATGATCGGTCGAATAGTCTTAGCATTCAGGTGAGAGATAGTCGTAGAGATAAGTGAGCTCATTCTTATGGAACCTCCACGGCCGAGTCTCCGCCTTAATTAATTTGAAATTTAGGATCTCTTTTTATTAAAAGTTTACTTTAGTTCAATTCTCTTTTTGATAGCGTCGCGCTAAGTTGGTCATCGGACTTCCGCACTTATTTACTGCATTTTTTCCTGCTTTCTTTTTATGCTTATTATTATTATGCTTTTTATATAATTTTTATGTCATTTTCCTTTTTTATATAAAACCACAAATATTTTCAGTAGAATAATAGGTATTTCAGGGAAAGAGTAGAAATAGCTAAGCCGGCCCCGAGAACAATACGACCCCGATATTGCACACACGGAATATCCTGTACTACACGTGATAGGTGCACTTGTCGCCCTTTTGTTAAAACTCAAAATAAAACTCCGCCCGCCCTTTTTTATAAATAAAACCACCTTTCATTAAGTCATTTAAATAAATAAAAACCCCGCGAGTTTTAGCCACATCAATCTCATTGCTAGTAGACCAGACATTATGTATGCAATATGTGTCTGTGCTAGGTACCAAGCATGCCCTAAAGAATTACATTAAACTTCAGTCAAGAGGATTTTGAGAAATCTAAAGGGCACTCCTAATCTAGGCCTTTGATACCCTAGGAATGGAGATTTTCTACTAACAGGTAATTCAGATGCAGATTTTGCAGGCTGTAGAGAAGATAGAAAAAGTACTACCGGTACATGCCAATTGCTAGGAGGAAGATTGATATCTTGGAGCAGTAAGAAGCAGACTAGTGTGGCAATATCCACAGCTGAGTCTGAATATTTGGCAGTAGGAAGTTGCTGTGCACAGCTATTGTGGATTCAACATCAGCTAAGGGACTATGGTATTCAAGTAAGTAGAACACCTTTATTGTGTGATTCTAAAAGTGTCATTTCTATTACAAACAATCCTGTTTCACATAGTAGGACTAAGCATATAGAGATAAAATACCATTTTCTTAGAGAACATGTAGAAAAAGAAGACATCTCATTATAATTTGTTAAAACTGATTATCAAATTGCAGATGTATTTACTAAGCATCGGGATGAAACTAAATTCAATAGATTTAAAATTGAATTAGGAATGCTGACCATAAGTTAGTTTACAAAAAATTGGCTAAGTAAAATAGTGTCGACACATTCAGTGATAAGGTGTCGACACAGAGAATTCATGTCGACAATTCAGGGAAATTGTGTCGACAAAGAGAAAATGTGTCGACACCTAAGGGACAAAGAGTCAACACATCCAGAAATATAGTGTCGACACAACTAGAGTAATGGTGTAGACACTTACAGATTTTGTGTCGACACTTATAATAAGAGTCGACATAGAATTTCTGATGAACTACTAAGTATCTCCTGTATCGATATATCATCAATTGGTGTCGACACATAGTAGTCAGCATCGTGGTCGAGACAATAGAAGTTTGTGTCGACACATTCCAACAGTATCGACACTTTTAGACAGTTTTTGCCCGCCTTTTGATCTTCTTTGATTAGAAGGATATAAATAGGTCAAGAACTTATTCTGTCGACACGCTCACCAGGGTTTTGAGACAAAAACCTTGTGTCGACAATCTCTCTCCTCTCCAATAAAGCTTTCTCTTCATTCCAATGGCGCCTAAGGTTGAAGATAATGTCAATGAAGGATATAAGTTGGTTAGGCATGCATTCGATGATGCTGACTCAGAGATAAAACAAGTCATTTCACTTCTTGCAGAAAACAAATTAGAATATCTTGTCTCTGAACCTAGTAAGATATGGAAGAAAGAAGTATTTGAGTTCTATACTACTGCATCAATGAACTCATCAGGATTGAAGATCAAATCCTCTGTACATGGAGAAAGAGTCAATCTATCTCAAAAGAGGTTAAGCAAGATTCTCCATCTTCCTAGAATACAAGATGAGGAAAAGGTCCCAGCATTAAGGACCAGGGAGGCGCTTCAATGGTGTGGATTGGATCCAACCATAAAAATAGGATCTACCATCAATAGGAAGGGCATGAATCCTCAGGGGAAGTTCCTGTCTGAAATAATAGGAAAGGTGATCTTATGCAAACCAGGTGGCCATGATAGGATATCAGCCTATATGTTCAGCCTGATGACTAGGGTGATCTTTAAGATTCAAACAAATTGGTCTGCAGTACTGTTTTATAAGATTGAAGAAGGAATCAAGAAGCCAAACTTGGCTAGAATCATGAGTCTGTACCTGGCTGGAATAATTCCAAAGGTAATGCAATAGATTCTTGGATCAAAGATAAATCATATAAGGAGAATGGAATTAAGGTTATTCTCCAGGTGGGATAGAGTTCTTTCTAAAGAAAGGCTTGATGTGGACAGGCAAGAGCATGGTCCTAAAGCTACTATATCTACACAGGTGCAGAGGGAGATGGAAAGTATATAAGTCCAGGATAATGCAGAGAATGCACATTAGCAGAGGGGGCCAGAGTCTTAACAGGTACAAGAGGAAGAAAGAATTAATTTATCAGAGGGCATTGTTTCTCAAACTGATTTAGATATTTCTGGAGTTGCTGCAGCTGCTGAGAAAGTACAATCTCCTGCTCTCACACAATAAGAATTCACTCTTAAAGAGATGTTTCCTGATCTTGGAGGAGAAGCAGATAAAATGGAGACCCTAAGATTTGAGGGAGAGCAAGTAAGGGTTGAGGGGGAGCAGGTTGATATAGAGGAAGAGCAACAAGTAGCTGAGAAAGAAATTTCTCCCACTCCTCAAGAGAGAGTTACTATTGAAAGTTCTTTAGAGTTTGAGTATGAAGAAGTAAGGGAGGCCAAGAAAAGAAAATTAATTGTCTTTAAGAGAAGAAGTCAAAGTTATAAGAAGGCTCTCCAAACAACTACTTCACATTTTACTCCTGAGATTGATTACAACAAGTACTTGGTTGACTTACAAGTAAAATTTGATGAGCAGAGATTGCTTCTTGAAAAATATGTGGATGAAAGCCAAAAGGCTCTTCAATTTGATCTAGCAAAAGATATAAAATCTATCAGATTTGAAGTTAATCAGAATAAAAAAGAGATGACAGATTGCTTCCACAAGGGGGGCAATGATGTGGTATTTCTTGCAAAGCAACAAGCAGAAATAAAAAAGCAAGTGGATGAGATGGCTGTTAAACAAGGCTATGTCCTTGAGAATCAAATAAGAATGAATGAAAATCTGACTGAATCACATAATTTGATAGTCACTGAGTTCACAAACACTATTGTTGCAATGACTGCTCCAAGGGCTAAAGAAAAAGAAGAATATGATCAGAAGTTACAAGCTGCCCTAGATATAGTTAAAACTGCTATCACTTCATCTGAGAAGTTGATTAGTGACAAGCTTCAAAAATTAAAACCATTCTTTAAAGATGGAATCAACTATCTGGATGGACAAATCAGATTTTAGAAAGATGACTTGAGAGAGCATGTGGCTAGAGAAGTCATAAAGGGGGAGAGGCTGTTAGTCTATGCTGGGTCTGATCATGCCAAATGGGTAACTAACAGCATAAGAGGCACTCTTGGATATCCACCCTTATGTGATGATGATAATATGGCTGAGTCAGGGGTGCAACCAATTCTACTTGAAGGTAATCAACCTGAGGTTGCCCAAGTTATTTACCCTCCTGCAAATCTTGAGATGATACATGAACAGGTTCAGTCAATGTACAGCCCTCCACAACCAATTACAAATGTGATTATTGAAAAGATTGATATGCCAGATACTATTATCAAAGCTCATCAAGATGCTCAATTATCAAAGAAGAGACTCACAAAGCAAGCAGAATTAAAGCCAGACTTTTAGGAGTGGAGCCCCACTTCAAGAAATATCATTTTAACTGCATGGAAGGCTGTAAAAGATCAAGTACATGAAAGGGGAAAATGGTACAATGAGCAAGAATGGCAAAAGTATGAAGCCAGGAAGGAGGCCATAGTTCAACACAGGAGAAAGGCTAAGATGGGGAAGCTACCTCCTAATACTCAAAAACCTAGCAAGTATTTCCCCAATCCCTTTCATTATTTTGAAAGACAAAGGATCAAGGCTGATGCATAAAAGAAAGTTGATTTAAAAGGCAAGAAGCCCATGTAAGATACAGAACCTCCTGCTCAGGCTCAGATAATATCTGGAAAAAGGATTGTCATCAAGGAGCCTGCCCAGCCTTGGTCTTAGCTTTAGTAGTTTTTGTTCAAAAACTATGTAATTGTTAGTTTGTTAAAGAAATCAATGTAAACATTTTGTAACAAACTTTTTGAGTTGATATACAAAACATTGTTCTGTGATCATTTACTTTTTCATCTTTATTCTGTGATGTAACTACGATATGTGTTTTGTCTATAAAGTACACTGTCATATAATGCTTATGTACATCATCTTGTTTATTTTCTAAGTACTGTATATCATTGGCTAAAGGGTTATGACTTCTCCAAATAAGGGGAGATTGTTGGGTACATTGGAAAATGTGTACCTGATTTGGAGAAGCCTTACTTAGCTCAATGATATACATCAAGGTATATTTGATGTTATTTTGAGTTTATATGTGCAGGTTAAGTATGTGCTAGAATGCAGGAAAAATATTCTAAGTCCATATGTCGACACCTGAGGAAGCTGTGTCGACACTTCAGTAAGATTATGTCGACACTTGGAAATAGCTGTATCGACACTTCAGAGAATTTGTGTCGACACCAGGAGGCAGTGTCGACACACTGAAGATTATAGTCGACATCGACTGTGTCGACACCGGGAGGAAGTGTCGACACACAGAGGCAGAGTCGACAATAACTGTGTCGACACCTGGAGGCAGTGTCGACACACGCTATGTTCTGAGTCTACATCAACTGTGTCGACACACAGCTGAGTCTAGACCAAGTTGATTGCTATTGAATGGTGAAGTGTTTGTGTCGACACAAATAATCAGTGTCGACACATTCTCAAGATGCAGTATCAAGAAGCTGTGCCGACATCAAGGTAGCTTTGTCGACATCACCAAAGGCTGTGTCGACACTTAAATCACTTGTGTCGACACATATTGACAGATGGTCTCGACACTTTATGATAGACAGACTCAACGCTTTGCTGACAGAGTGAAAGGCTCAAGAACTATTTGAAGACTTGACAGTTGTGAGTTACAATAGGTTTACTAAAGATGTCAGACTTGTTAGAAGTTAGTTATAAACCGGATCAGCCGGTTAACATGGATGAAGTCTATAGATAGATGGATTCAGAATAAGAAATACACACACACATAGAAAAGACAAGTATTGTCACAACTAACACAATTAGAGATTGATCTCTGATCAAGAAAGTACAAGTAACAAAGAAGAAGATCTTCGTGATAAGATCTAAGAAGACGTTCTGAAGTAGTTTACTATTCAGATCCTGTCAAAGTGGAATTCAATCAAGAATTCAGAAGTATCTTCAAGAGGTTTTGATAGAGAGAGATCCAGCTATTTGAAGACAAGGAGGAGACATTCACAGATCTCTCAAGAAGCAGATACTGAACTAATCTGTCAAGAAGATTCAGATCTATTTCAGAAGTCTAAGAAGGAAGCTGCCAGTCAGTTTTATTCAAAGGAAATCAACCCAACTAAGTTCAGATTCAAGAAGCTTTAAAGAAACCTAAGATCAAGTTGATTTCAGCCATCAGCCTCTTCAAAAAGCTGATCAAGAAAGTTCTTATCCCTTCTCTCTCAACAGGGGTAAGAGATTACAAAATTCCTTATCAAATTCTGTAAGATCTATTCATAGATCTGAGTTGTAAGCCTATTTTATAAAGGCTTAGTGTAGGAGATTTATTCTCTAAGTGGTAGGGCTGTTTATGCCTGAGTTGTAGTAGAAGGTATTCTCTGAGCTGTAGGCCTTGTGGCAAGGATGAGGTAGGGCTGTTTATGCCTGAGTTGTAGGATAAGGTATTCTTTGAGTTGTAGGCCTTGTGGCAATGATGAGGTAGGGCTTGTTAGCCTCAGTTGTAGGAATCTTTCTTGATTCTGAGCTGTAGGATCTGAGGATCTGAGTTAAAGGAAGAAGTTAGGCCGACTCTAGCATACTGCTAGAAAGGTGAAGGGGGAAAGTGTATGTACCCAGACCTTGGGGAACCACTATAAATCTGTGTGCAATCTGTGATGTGTGTATGATTGTGATTGCTGTACTGTATTAGCTATAGAAATATCTGATTTATTCAAAGAACTGTAGTTATATTCTGCCTTAAGTTAAATCAAGAAAAAGTACCTATTAACCCCCCCCCCCCCCTCTAAGTATTTAGGTAGTCTTGAAAGTAAAACTATCAGGCTCTCAAAGGGCACTAGGAACTATGATGGTAGCTGAAGCCCACCGTTACCTTTCACAAGGAACTTATTGTTATTTGTTGATACCCATTACCCGATCCCTTTTAAATTTCTTTAGATCTAGCCCTAGAGTATTAAGACTTTTCCTCTCCTACCGGGGAGGACGATCTTTCGTCGATCCCGGACGCCACTTAACTCTAGTCAATCTCACACCCTACCCATCCTGACTTCCAATAATGAACTTAATTTAACTTACCCTATCCAAACCAGCAAACTACCAAAATTCCATCTACCCAAGTTCATTACCCACTCTAGTTCAGTTTCTGCAGTTTTACTAAATGCAGACCATCCTAAAGCTAAGTGAAGTATGTAAGGGTGGTACTCCAAATTGTCTTCCGAATCTCCTATAGTATTTACTGGAGGTCTATCATGACATAATTAGTCTAAATCCAGAAAATAATAATTTCCCTAATTAATCTGATATTTATTTAATTTCTCAAAAGATTGGCCATGGGTAATTTTAAACATGAACTACATGATCTTCTTAAGTAATGGACACCCAAAAATTATGATCACTAAGGAACAGCAAGGTATCATCAAATACTAATTTTCATGATTTTACAGAAAGTATTTAACCTCTAATTGATTTATCCATTATAATCCCATTAATCCTAAGTAAAGAAGGAAGTACTGAAATTACTCATCATAAAATTATAGAAAAATTAATAAATATTAGTAAGGTACAGAAAAGGTCATTGTACAAAGATCATAATTTTACAGGCTTCCTAGACATCAAAATAGATTTAATTAAGTTTTCATGGGAAACAACACTTAATGAAGCAAGTCTTAGAATAAAACTTCTAAAAATTCCATAAAAATTCACAGAGCTTTATCATCATGACACAAGTTCCCTACCTAAAGTTCATCAATTTCTAGAAAGTATTTTCTCCATAATTAATTTCTAAGCAAATAATACAAACTACTACATTGTTAATGAAGTATCCAAAATAATGACCCTAAATTCATAATAAAATCTCCAAAGCTTGTACTAACTCTAAAAACCACTCTACCCAAATATCATCACTGTTAAGTGAGTTTTAGTGACATTTTATATCTCTACAAGTTTTGTGCCCTAAATTCGGGTTAGGGTTTTGAGGGACTTATTTACCTTAAAATCCATTTAGATTTCTACCAAAGGGTTCTAGCTACCCTAGAATTCTATCTACCAAGTTTCAAATCATAACCAGGTCATTTGACCACTTGCCCTTCACAACCCACAAAGAGCCATCCTTTGGGTTTGGCCTTGGGTCCTAGGGTAAATTTACCCCAATCCACCTCAAAATCAATGGAAGGGTGCTAGAGAGAATTCCTAGTCAGTGGTAAGAGTCTAAGCCTCTGTTGAGGTGATTTGACCACTCAAATCTCAAAGTGAACTTTTGACTTAAAAATCCCTTAATAGGGCATAGCTTAGGTTTGTCTATTTCCTATCTAAAACATCTCTAAATAAGATAAAAAATTATATAGAACCTTATGATAAACCCAGGGACCACTCACCAAAATTTGGGAGGGTTTGAAAGTCATTAAGCCATCTAATTAATTTACCCTAAGATTATTAAATTTTTCTAAAAACTATAGAAAAACATTCTCCAAAAATTTCCATTTTTGGATCGGTTGTACGTATAGCTAGGGTAGGCTCCCTTCCAAAATTTCAGATCATTTGGTCAAAGGATGAAGGGTGGGCACACCTTTTGGTCTCTGTCTAGCTCTAAGTCAAGATCCCACCAAGAGAGGTGCCCTGGTCAAACCAGTTGTCAAAATTGACCCGAATCAATTTTAAAATATAGTAGACCCATAGGGCTACAAATTTTATGTTGGTTATTTCTTCATAAAAAGCCCCTAAGTTTTTTACTAATTTATCTAATGTGGCTGTTATTTTAATACAGAAAAATGCATATAAAATAAAAACTTAATTAAATGCACAGATCTTAAAGCAGGATTTAAGGGCCCTGGCATCGTCTTCCTCCTCCAGCCAAAGGCCACGATTTGCCCGACCTAGAGCTACTTACAAGCGCAGCCGGCGGCCATCCAGCCTCCTCCCTGGCCGGCCACCGCCACCACCACCTCCGTTGAGGTGGTGGCCATCGCCGGGCGGCGGCGCAGCCGCCGGAGAGGCTTTTTCCAGCGAGCCCGAGAATGCAGATTTCATGGAAAATCCATGAAAACAAAAACTCCAATCGGGCTCAATTGAGCCCGATTCTCAACCCTATTGAATACTAAGATCATATCCGCAGAAGAAGAGGGAGGGGAGGACCTTGTTTGCGGGCTAGAGGCGTGCAGACCGTCGGGATGCTATTAGCGTGGTGGTGGTGTAAGACCCCCCTCCCGGAACACAACACACGACACGAGGGGAGTCTTATGCCCGAAATAGCCGTCTTGCGGTAGCACTAACACACGGGTTAGCCTTTACCACAAGACGCCTATTCCGCCGGCTACAATCCATATCACAACAAATATGCCAACCCAACCATAACAGAAAAGTAAAAGCAAAAGCAGTTCAGTTCACAGCTAAGTTTAAGTCCAAAAGTAGCGGAAGATAACAAGCACAACAGGCTTGTACAAAAGAACAAAAGTCTAGAAATGTTTTGCCAAACGGCTACATGAAAACACTCACGACTGTCACTGACGGTGCCGATGGCACCACCACCTCAGGTCCTATCATCCGGGCCTGGCTGTCCTGCTGCATAGTCCGTCGCTGCTCTACCTGCGGGGTTTCCTCCTAAAAAGGAAGACGTAGCAACCGTTAGTCATAAGACTAAGTGGCTTCACATCCGCTCCCCCGGCGACTCCTCGGCACCGGGCGGAGAAAGGAACAAGGTACAATATGTATATATATATAAGCAAGTAAACAAGCAGGTGACTGTAAATATAGTGGAGTATAAACTACGCTACACAACTAGCAGTTCTACAAATATCTATATATATGGCAGCAAGTATAAGTAATCAGAATAGTAACTTAACTTATAAGAGTGCCCATACAAACTTATAAGTTAAGGATCGGGTTAACAGTAAAGTAACTCATCGTATAGGAATGCCCATACAAACTTATACGATGAGGATCTTGTGTATGCAATGAATGACATGATATGAATGTTATGGTATGACTGACTCATGCGCACGCACATGCAAGTTGCTATGTCGACACAGACTTGAAGTTCCCACTTTTCGAGCAGGTAGCTAACCTCTCAGGCGTCGTCCGTCGTGGCCAGACGACGACAGTGGAGCGGGCGTCTCCACTACTAGGTGGTATCACACTACCTATCCTAGGCCCCCGTACGCCTCAATGCTAAGAACACAACAGCGGAGCTCACATGCGTACTACGGCTCAGAAGGGGTCTTGGGTAAATGTGCACCAAGAACACAGCCCAACCTGGCCTTTGATTTCGAACCGGATGGAACCTCGGAAGCGCACGAGGTGCAAGCCCAACCGTTCTCATGGCGCGGAGGAGATCTCGGTTTATGGACACCAAGTATCTAACCCTACCGCCCAAGGTCTACCCATTGGCTCCCATCGGTGTGACGACTGGCGAACCCGTAGACCTGCCACAGTCATTATCTCAATATCGCGACACGATGAATCGTCGCACATTACATGCCCCAAAACAACTCACTCGATGCTACCCGTAGGGAGACTTCAACTCTAAGCATCGGTTATTAATAACCCCTTGGGCTCGGATTACGGTTACAAAATACTCCTCACATAGTGTTCATCATTTTCACGCTCACCTATTCAATAAATTCTCCTCAACACTACGCATAATAGATATGTTCAACACCAAATTGTATAAATATATCCTATACCAATCACAACTCCTAATATCTAGCCTTCCCATCCAATCCATTTCTCTACCAATACATGGTTATACATTATTACACAACCAAATGAGTAACCATGCTAAATTATAGTAACAACAACATTATAGATATATGGGAGCAAGACAACAAATGAGCAAATCACAACCATTGCAAGAGTGCTAGCATTATAAAATAACAAGTGCATTAACATAGGATAGCCTGATACTAAAACTGGGATTCCAGGAGCTACAGGAATCCGATCACAATGCACAACCCCTCGTTGGAAAGGTATTCGCGAGGGCTACGACTTTCTTGTTGAGTCGATCGCCCAGATCTGGTCGCAACATACCAGAAATTCAACTCGAATACGTACAGGAAACAGTTTCCTGTACAGGAATTTTCCGAACGCAGCGGACTCGAACCAGCTTTCCCGTGGCTACAGGTATCGCATGGAAACGAGCAACCACTCGTTGGAAAGGTAATTTCAAGGGCTACGACTTTCGTGTTGAGTCGTTCACCCAGATCTGGCCAGAACACCTCCGAAATTGGCCACGAAGGTCGCTGCGTGCAGAAATCAGATTTCTGCACGCATCTTAAGGCGAGATGAACGGCATCCGTTCATCTTCTTCCTTGCAACGACCTCGCATAAACTTCTCCAGAAATCACACCCAACCTTATTTCTCCTTTCAAAGCCAAACCCTCAACGAAAACCCCTCTCATCTCCACTTTGAATGATGAGAAGGTTGAGGAAGACTAAGCCTAGAAAACCTAGGCATGGCTTATCCTAAGAACTCTCCTCCTCACCACCAAGACTCTATGGAGTCGATGTCTCTCCTA
This sequence comes from Platanthera zijinensis, assembly GCA_039513925.1. Taxonomy (NCBI): domain Eukaryota; kingdom Viridiplantae; phylum Streptophyta; class Magnoliopsida; order Asparagales; family Orchidaceae; genus Platanthera; species Platanthera zijinensis. Next base: position 116,205,906 of record CM077078.1, read on the forward strand.
AAATAGCTATAGATCTAGCACCAAGGGAGAGGGGAGGAAGCTCACCTCAAGTCCAGCGGTACCACCATGGCCGGCCATGAGCCTCGCACTCCTTCGCGGCGGCATTGTTTTTCCCTTGACGGTGGCGGCGTTTTGATTCCTCCAAGGATGGCTCCGGCAAGCTCTTTCCTCCTCCTCCAGCCAAGAACTCTCTCAGAAATTTCGGGGCAGAAGAAAGGGGAATGAATGCTAGGGTTTCACAACTTTTTCTTTTTTATACACCGCAGACACGGGTAGGCACACGGCCGTGTTCCTACCCGTGTGCAGGTGACACGGCCGTGTTGCCTGCCGTGTTCAGGGCCGTGTTCATCCCAGAACAACTTTCTGCCGGGTCGGGGTTGCGGCACACGGGTAGAGACACGGCCGTGTCTCGACCCGTGTCCTTGGCACACGGCTAGGGACACGCCCGTGTCCCAATACCCGTGTACCTCTCTGACTGGTAAGCCTAATTTTATGAGGCACACGGGTATGGACACGGCCGTGTCCATACCCGTGTCAGCCAGAATTGCCATTTTGCCTTGTTTTCCTCATTTCCCGTACGTTCGCACCTGCTCCCCCACACCCCCATTGGGCTCACCACAGCCCCCTAGACTCAAATATGCAATCAAGGGGCCTAGCGCGAATTGGGACGTTACAAATTCTATAAACAAAATAAAAGATTTCGTCCCCGAAATCAGGGTAAGGATATGGGAGTGAAACACATAAAAGGGAACTATGCTTTCAAATAAAATTCTTACCTGGAGTAAATAATTCCGGGTAGCGCCCTTGCATCAAATCCCTTGGCTCCCATGTGAACTCCTCCTTCCCATGATTAGACCATAGCACTTTCACCAAGGGAACACTTTTGCGGCGCAAGGTTCTCATCTCATTATCAACGATCCGCACCGGCTCCAGTCGCACAGACCTATCAGACGCCACGACACCATCCGCCGTGGGGATATATTGTTCAGGCCGCATCAAAGCCTTCTGAAGCGACGATACATGGAACACGTCGTGAAGGTTCTCCAGCTCCGGTGGTAACTCCAATCGATAGGCCAGAGGGCCAATCCTTTCCACTACGACATAGGGCCCGACATACCTTGGGCTGAGCTTCTTGACTTCACGTACTCGCGACACTCCGTGCATCGGTCGAATCTTCAGGAACACCTTATCACCCACTTGAAACTCCACCATACGGTGCCTTGCGTTGTAATATTTCGCCTGTCGGCTTTGAGCCTCTAGCATTCGATCCCGGATCAACCTAACCACCGCATCCGTGTCATCAATATACTGATTTCCCAATGTCTTCGGATCTTCGTCTTGCACCCAGGACAAGGGTGTTCTACACCTCCTTCCATACAAAGCTTCATGAGGTGCCATTCCAATACTGGCTTGATGACTGTTATTATAAGAGAACTCCACGAGAGGTAAGAGTCTCTCCCATGGTTCTCCTTTATCTAGCACACACAACCGCAGAAGGTCCTCCAATGTTCGGATGGTTCGTTCAGATTGCCCGTCCGTTTGAGGGTGAAAGGCCGTGCTAAAGGTGAGGCGCGAGCCCAAATAAGCCTGTACAGCCCTCCATTCTCTTGAAGTAAACCGACCATCCCGATCGGAGACGATCGTCTTCGGCACACCATGGTACCGCACAAATTGTTCCACAAAGAGACGCACTAGGACGCCCACCTGCGCCTCCTTCTTCATTGGGATAAATCGGGCTACTTTGGTCAACCGGTCAACTATCACCCACACAGAATCATTCCCCGAGCGCGAGCGAGGTAACCCGTGGACGAAGTCCATGGAGATGTCCTCAAATTTCCATTCGGGGATGGGCAACGACTGTAGCATTCCACCGGGGCTTCTGCACTCCGCCTTCACCATTTGACAGGCCACACAATGAGTAACAAAGTATTTGACATCCCTCTTCATGCCCGGCCAACACATTGTCTTTCTCAAATCGGCGTACATCTTCGCGATCCCCGGGTGCACCGAGTACTTGGAGCAATGGGCCTCCTTTAAAATATCCTCCCGAATGTTGTCACCTTCGGGGATGTAAAGCCGGCCACGAAAATGGACGAGGCCGTCTTTTAGGGAGTATTCTTCCGTAATCCCATCCTCCATTGACTTGAAAGCCGGGGTTAAAGCCGCATCCTTCTTTTGTTCCGTCCGGATCCGGTCTCGTATGTTGCAAACTATACTCATCGCGGCCAAATATTCCGTATACTCTTCCGATTGATTCTTAAAGACCAAAGTGACTTCCATCTCTTGCAGTGTCTGGATTAACTCCATCCTCATCAAGTGGGATTCCGTGCTCGTTCCCGGTGCCTTTCGGCTCAAGGCATCAGCTACGGAATTAACCTTCCCGGGGTGGTAGTTCAAGGTGAATTCATAGTCGCACAAGAACTCCAACCACCGCCGCTGTCTCAAGTTTAACTCCTTTTGGGTGTGAACGTACTTCAGATTTTTGTGATCCGAGTAGATCTCGCAGTGGACGCCATATAAATAATGCCTCCAAATCTTCAAGGCGAACACCACCGCTCCCAACTCTAGATCATGCACCGGGTAGCTGGCTTCATGCTTCTTCAACTGTCTTGAAGCATAAGCGATCACATGCCCATTTTGCATCAACACAGCTCCCATCCCTTGATACGACGCATCCGTGTAAACTTGAAAGCCCTCCTTCCCAGATGGAAGAGCTAGGATGGGTGCAGTCGTCAATCTGTCCTTCAACTCTTGGAATGCAGCTTCACACTGGGGTGTCCATTCAAACGGCACACCCTTCTTGGTCAGCGTAGTAAGGGGAAGGGCGATCTTTGAGAAGCCTTTCACGAACTTGCGATAGTACCCGGCAAGTCCAAGAAAGCTCCGTATGTCGGCCGCTGACTTCAATGGCGACCACTCCTTCACGGCCCGCACCTTGGCCGGATCTACTGCTAGCCCCGCCCCACTAATCACATGGCCCAAGAACGCGACCTCTCGAAGCCAAAACTCGCATTTGCTGAACTTGGCAAACAAAGTGTGCTCCTTTAGCTTCCTCAGCACTAAAGTTAGATGTTCGGCGTGTTCTGCTTCAGTCTTGGAGTAGACTAGGATATCATCGATGAACACGATGACAAAGATGTCCAAATAAGGGCTGAACACCTTGTTCATCAAGCTCATAAAGGCGGAAGGGGCGTTTGTGAGCCCAAACGGCATCACGGTGAATTCATACAAACCATATCTCGAACTGAACGCCGTCTTCTGAATGTCATCTTCTTGTATCCTCAGCTGATAATATCCCGAACACAGATCTAACTTGGAGAACCAATACGATCCCACCAATTGATCAAATAACTCATCAATGCGCGGTAGGGGATAGGTGTTCCGCACCGTTAACCGGTTCAACTCTCGATAATCAATGCACAACCGCAGCGTGCCATCCTTCTTTTTGACGAACAGAACGGGCGCTCCCCAAGGCGACGAGCTTGGGCGAACGAACCCTGCTCCCACCAATTCCTGAAGCTGGACTCTAAAATCTGCAAGTTCCTTCGGAGCCATTCGGTATGGAGCTCGCGAGACGGGCTTGGCACCCGGAATTAGCTTGATTTGGAAGTCCACTTCCCTATGCGGGGGTAGTCCCGGCAATTTCTCGGGAAATACCTCGGAAGATGACTTCCGAGTCTCCATGCCTCAACATAACTTGCTTCTCCGCACAATTGATCCTGGCGTGGTGCCAGTCCAACCACTTCATGCCCAGGATGAGGTCGAACTCCGGGATTCTTAACACTGTAGCCGGAGTTTCAAAGAACTTTCCTCCAATAAGGGTGTCGAAATCGCAACTTGCTGACGACGTCATCTCAGAGCCGTCCGGAAGGCGCACCCTTTGAGTAATGCCCGTGAAGTGTTGCACTCCCTCCAAGTCCTTCACGAAGTCTTCTGAAATGAACGAGTGAGACGCACCCGTGTCAAATAACGTATAGGCGGGTCTCCCGCTAACCACGACAGTGCCTAGGTTCCAAAAGGGTAATCACTATTCAGAATAGCGCGTATCATTTGTATCATAACTCTAACAAGTCATATAATATTAATAAATTTTGCACGTACCGGTGATGACTTCCTGCGGATTTCTCTCCTGGGTCATATCCAATGCGAATACATGCTCCCGTGCATGTCCTTGATTTCTCCCTGGTGGTCCTCTTCCTCGGCCACGCATGTGCCCTCGCCCCCGTGGAGCTACTGGAGGAGGAGCAATAGGAGCATCCCCGATCAATCGCGGGCAAACTCGTCGGACATGCCCCGGTTGGTTGCACTCAAAACATATCACCTCACGTCGGCCCCCAGGTTGTTGATAATATTGCTGCTGCGGTGGTGGAGGTAAAGCTAGTGGTTGCGGAATTGGGTACTCCATCCGATAGTTCCGGTTGACCCACCGACCGCCTCTGTGGTTTCCCCTTCCTCTGCCATGATCATTCCGCCTTCTATTACTAGGGCCGACTTCAATTACTCCTTCCGCGGGTCTCTTGCCACATCCCATGTGGTCCGCCTCCAGTCTCTTTGCCATGTCAATGATTTCTGCCAGGCTTCCATCGGCTATAAACAAAAGGGCCTGCCTCAGAGGGGCCCTCAACCCTTTGTAGAAGCGCTTCGCATAGCCTCTATCGTCCAACTCATAGGAATCGGCAAACCTAGCGAGGTGTTGGAACTCCCTCTGGTACTCCGTTACCGAATTCGATCCCTGCTTCAGCTGCAGAAATTTTTCTTCAAGTCCATCCCGAGCAGAAGAAGGGATGAAGTGATCCAGAAAAGCCTCGGTGAACTCGTTCCAACTGATGTCCGTGTACAACCGCCCTTGGAAGATGGAGCCCATGAGGGACTTCCACCACCTTTTGGCGTGCAGCTCTAGCAGCGTCACTACCAATGTCACCGCCATGCTGTTCGGACATCTTATGCCAGCCATCAATTCCTGCACGGTATCAGGCCATTCCTCGGTGCGCACCGGCGATTCTGTCCCAAGATAGGCAGGAGGGGACAGGGCACGGAAGGTGCTCAACCAGTTGGAGCCTGGCGCTTGTTGTTGCACCGGAACTTGCTGGGATTTAAATGCATCCAATATGGCTGACAGCGTTTGTCCCAGTTCCGATTGCTGGAATTGTGAAGGGACGGAAGGGGTAGGAGTGCCCCCAACCGGCTCCACCTGCGCTGGGACCTATACGCAAGGTACAAACTAGGGTCAGGTTGGCTAAAACTAATGTCAAAGTTGGACAACTTAGTGTGAATTACATATGGGCACACCACTGCTTCCGCTAAGTCGGTTTGTCCCCAAACCGACTAATCGAACGGGAGTGGCCCATTGTTACATGACTGCTTTAGTTGAAGATCGGCTAAGTCTGATACCATTTGTAAGACCCCCCTCCCGGAACACAACACACGGCACGAGGGGAGTCTTATGCCCGAAATAGCCGCCTTGCGGTAGCACTAACACACGGGTTAGCCTTTACCACAAGACGCCTATTCCGCCGGCTACAATCCATATCACAACAAATATGCCAACCCAACCATAACAGAAAAGTAAAAGCAAAAGCAGTTCAGTTCACAGCTAAGTTTAAGTCCAAAAGTAGCGGAAGATAACAAGCACAACAGGCTTGTACAAAAGAACAAAAGTCTAGAAATGTTTTGCCAAACGGCTATATGAAAACACTCACGACTGTCACTGACGGTGCCGATGGCACCACCACCTCAGGTCCTATCATCCGGGCCTGGCTGTCCTGCTGCATAGTCCGTCGCTGCTCTACCTGCGGGGTTTCCTCCTAAAAAGGAAGACGTAGCAACCGTTAGTCATAAGACTAAGTGGCTTCACATCCGCTCCCCCGGCGACTCCTCGGCACCGGGCGGAGAAAGGAACAAGGTACAATATGTATATATATAAGCAAGTAAACAAGCAGGTGACTGTAAATATAGTGGAGTATAAACTACGCTACACAACTAGCAGTTCTACAAATATCTATATATATGGCAGCAGGTATAAGTAATCAGAATAGTAACTTAACTTATAAGAGTGCCCATACAAACTTATAAGTTAAGGATCGGGTTAACAGTAAAGTTACTCATCGTATATGAATGCCCATACAAACTTATACGATGAGGATCTTGTGTATGCAATGAATGACATGATATGAATGTTATGGTATGACCGACTCATGCGCACGCACATGCAAGTTGCTATGTCGACACAGACTTGAAGTTCCCACTTTTCGAGCAGGTAGCTAACCTCTCAGGCGTCGTCCGTCGTGGCCAGACGGCGACAGTGGAGCGAGCGTCTCCACTACTAGGTGGTATCACACTACCTATCATAGGCCCCCGTACGCCTCAACGCTAAGAACACAACAGCGGAGCTCACATGCGTACTACGGCTCAGAAGGGGTCTTGGGTAAATGTGCACCAAGAACACAGCCCAACCTGGCCTTTGATTTCGAACCGGATGGAACCTCGGAAGCGCACGAGGTGCAAGCCCAACCGTTCTCATGGCGCGGAGGAGATCTCGGTTTATGGACACCAAGTATCTAACCCTACCGCCCAAGGTCTACCCATTGGCTCCCATCGGTGTGACGACTGGCGAACCCGTAGACCTGCCACAGTCATTATCTCAATATCGCGACATGATGAATCGTCACACATTACATGCCCCAAAACAACTCACTCGATGCTACCCGTAGGGAGACTTCAACTCTAAGCATCGGTTATTAATAACCCCTTGGGCTCGGATTACGGTTACAAAATACTCCTCACATAGTGTTCATCATTTTCACGCTCACCTATTCAATAAATTCTCCTCAACACTACGCATAATAGATATGTTCAACACCAAATTGTATAAATATATCCTATACCAATCACAACTCCTAATATCTAGCCTTCCCATCCAATCCATTTCTCTACCAATACATGGTTATACCTTATTACACAACCAAATGAGTAACCATGCTAAATTATAGTAACAACAACATTATAGATATATGGGAGCAAGACAACAAATGAGCAAATCACAACTATTGCAAGAGTGCTAGCATTATAAAATAACAAGTGCATTAACATAGGATAGCCTGATACTAAAACTGGGATTCCAGGAGCTACAGGAATCCGATCATAATGCACAACCCCTCGTTGGAAATGTATTCGCGAGGGCTACGACTTTCGTGTTGAGTCGATCGCCCAGATCTGGTCGCAACATACCAGAAATTCAACTCGAATACGTACAGGAAACAGTTTCCTGTAAAGGAATTTTCCGAACGCAGCGGACTCGAACCAGCTTTCCCGTGGCTACAGGTATCACATGGAAACGAGCAACCACTCGTTGGAAAGGTAATTTCAAGGTCTACGACTTTCGTGTTGAGTCGTTCACCCAGATCTGGCCAGAACACCTCCGAAATTGGCCACGAAGGTCGCTGCGTGCAGAAATCAGATTTCTGCACGCATCTTAAGGCGAGATGAACGGCATCCGTTCATCTTCTTCCTTGCAACGACCTCGCATAAACTTCTCCAGAAATCACACCCAACCTTATTTCTCCTTTCAAAGCCAAACCCTCAACGAAAACCCCTCTCATCTCCACTTTGAATGATGAGAAGGTTGAGGAAGACTAAGCCTAGAAAACCTAGGCATGGCTTATCCTAAGAACTCTCCTCCTCACCATCAAGACTCTACGGAGTCGATGTCTCTCCTAAAATAGCTATAGATCTAGCACCAAGGGAGAGGGGAGGAAGCTCACCTCAAGTCCAGCGGTACTACCATGGCCGGCCATGAGCCTCGCACTCCTTCGCGGCGGCATTGTTTTTCCCTTGACGGTGGCGGCGTTTTGATTCCTCCAAGGATGGCTCCGACAAGCTCTTTCCTCCTCCTCTAGCCAAGAACTCTCTCAGAAATTTCGGGGCAGAAGAAAGGGGAATGAATGCTAGGGTTTCACAACTTTTTCCTTTTTATACACCGCAGACACGGGTAGGCACACGGCCGTGTTCCTACCCGTGTGCAGGTGACACGGCCGTGTTGCCTGCCGTGTTCAGGGCCGTGTTCATCCCAGAACAACTTTCTGCTGGGTCGGGGTTGCGGCACACGGGTAGAGACACGGCCGTGTCTCGACCCGTGTCCTTGGCACACGGCTAGGGACACGCCCGTGTCCCAATACCCGTGTACCTCTCTGACTGGTAAGCCTAATTTTATGAGGCACACGGGTATGGACACGGCCGTGTCCATACCCGTGTCAGCCAGAATTGCCATTTTGCCTTGTTTTCCTCATTTCCCGTACGTTCGCACCTGCTCCCCCACACCCCCATTGGGCTCACCACAGCCCCCTAGACTCAAATACGCAATCATGGGGCCTAGCGCGAATTGGGACGTTACAGGTGGCATCGCCGGAATTCTCCTACAACACAGTACAAGCTCCAAAACCGTCGAGTAAGGGTGGAAACTTCATCTCTGAGTCTAGGGAGCCTTTTCAAAAAAGTAAAAGGAGGGAAGGGAAAGGTCTAACGCTGGTGGCCATTAATGGCCCATTATAGCTTGGCTCGGCCATGGTGGTGGGGGCTGAAATGGCTCAATCCAGCTAAGCTAACAGCTTGAAACTCCTCCTCTTCCTTAGATGAGTTGGATCCAGCCGTAAAAGGTAGAGAGGGAAAATCCTCGGCATCAAATGCCATTGATGGCCATGAAGGCAAGCTCTCGGCCATGGCCGTAACCGCCTCTTTGCAAAACCGTCGATCCACATGTCAAGCTTGACCGGTCAACTTAATTTAAGTAAGACTTATTAGGTCTTAATAGGAGAAAACGGCCCACTCCCTATGAAAGTGAGAACAAGATCTATCTCAACTCTAGAGGGGGGGGGGTGAATAGAGTTTATTTAAAGTAAATTCACAATTTTAAACTAGCAAAACTTTTAAGATTTAACTTATATATAGGTGTAAGGTGCCTGCTATAGAATTAACAAGACAGTAAAAAGAAGAGCACAGCACACAGCAAAGAAAACATACAAGCAAACCAGAAAATACAAGGAGTTATAGTGGTTCCCCAAAAACCTGGGTACATCCACTCTTCTACCACCCTTGGTACGAATCCACTGCAGGAAGGGTTGATCAGGTGTCCTGGCACCAATGAGCTTTTGATAAGGTGCTCAAAAACCAAACTAGATTTTTTGATAAGGTGTCTTGTCACCACTGAGTTTTGACAAGGCTCTCAGAACCAGATTCAAAACTTTTGAAGGGAGTTTTGAAAACCCTTTTACAGAGGGAAAGGGAAAAGAAAAAGAGTGAAGTTGTCTTCTCTGTCTCAATCAAAGAGAGAAGCATAAGTGGATTTGTGTTGTCAAAGCTCCCCCTGAGATGTTGACTAGTTCAGGAGTGGAAGCTTTGCTTCATGGTGATAGGTCTTTAGAAGCTTCAGATCTCCAGCAGAAGATGGTTTCAGCAGATGCTGAAAGATGAGTTGTCTGGAGTCCTTGAGATGAAGCTAAGATCACTTTTTCAGTATGCCAAAATGTTCAACTGATTCTTCAGAATTGATCTCTCTATGTTGTGAATCTGTACTACTAATTTCTTGTTGTTTTCTGGTTATGTATATCTATCAGACCAAAAAGGATCATTTATTCTCTGAAGATCCTTCATCCGAGATAGCCGTTTAGCAGACATTAAATGTCCTCCATAAAAGTCTTGTCTTCTAGAGGAAAGTCCAATAAGCATTCTCAAAAAGAATTCTTTGAAACTTGCTCCAGAATAAAGGAAAACGGCTGGCAGATCTCTTGAAATAAATGCTGAAATAATTTGAAAAACATTCCAAAGTCTGACTGAATTTGAATCCTTAAAATCGTCGATCTCTCAAGAAAAATGTCGATCTGAGCTCTACGATCGTCGACCTGAGCTCAGAGATTGGAATGAAGATTAGGCAGAAAACGTCGACCGGAGCTCGAAGATCGTCGACCGGAGCTCAGCGACCTAAAGAAATAAGCTAAAGACAGATCGTCGATCTGAGCTAGAAGATCGTCGACCGGAGCTCGACGATTCAGCAAAGTTGAGCTCAGAGAGCGTCGAACGGAGTTCGACGTTTCGTCGACCTAAGCTCGACGATAATTGTCTTTGCCTCAGCTTTAAGTCTGATTCCTTGAATGGTCTTGGGGGCAGCTTCAAACCTAAATTCTAAGCCCTAGACTCATTCTAATGTTGACCTTTTTAACTATACATCTAGGTCAAACTGGATTCCTAAGACAAACATAGTGATCCTTACCCAAATTAGTAATAGGGTGTTCCAACACTCTAGACCAGCCCGGTTTAGCTAAACCAGCACACATCCAAAAATGAAATGCTAGAAAATTCTAAGTACAATGGCATTGAGTGAGCTCAGCTTACTCAACGCCATCCAAGCTACGGCATTGAGTGAGCTCTTCTCACTCAATGCCATCCACGATGCGGCATTGAGTGAGCTCTGCTCACTCAACGCCATCCCGGATACGGCGTTGAGTGAGTTCTGCTCACTCAACGCAATCCAGAATGGCCCTCCCAGACTATGGCATTGATTGAGGTAAGCTCAACGCCATCCCGGAAGGCGTTGAGTGAGCTGAGCTCACTCAATGCCATCCAGCCTACTCAAGGTGGTGTTGAGTGCAGTCTATGCACTAAACGCCATCTAGCTTATGATATTGAGTGAGGTAAGCTCACTCAACAACATCCAAACTACGGCGTTGAGTCAGCTCAGCTCACTCAACGCCATTCCAGGCCTCAGCAGACGGCGTTAAGTGCAGTCCTTGCACTCAATGCTATCAAGTTTATGGCATTGAGTGATCTAATCTCACTCAACGCCATCCAGTCTACGGCGTTGAGTGAGCTTAGCTCACTCAACGCCATCCAGACAACACCAGATGGCATTGAGTGAAGTCTGTGCACTCAACGTCATCTAGCTTATGGCTTTGAGTGATCTAAGCTCACTCAATGCCATCCAGACTACGGCATTGAGTGAGCTTAGCTCACTCAAATCCATTCCAAGGTCACGGGCGTGACGGATCGGTCACGGGCGTGTCAAGCCCATGTTGAAATTTCATAGCTCGCCGATCGTCTTTCTGAGGTCGACTATCGTCGAAGGGGTCACGCCCTAGGTCACGGGCATGACGGGTCGGTCATGGGCATGACCACCCCTTGACTCGAAACCTTGGTCGATAAACTTCAATTCCTGGGTTTCCTAGGGATCTGTTATGACAAAACCACTTTCAGGGGTCTAGTTGGAAATGGGATGTTACACCGCGTCCCACTATTCTCCGACTCAACCGAGAGTCTATAATCTGGGCCAGTAGGAGGCCATAAAGCAAGCGGATGTGGTGACAGGTACGGTTTAATTTATAGCAAATTAGCTTTAAATACTGTTACCTAGTGCTTATTAGCTTAATACTGTTTGTATAGGCTTTGTTCTGATTGGAGATAGTCCGACACGAGCACTTTTCGATACGGGAGCTTCACACTCCTTTTTATCCGAAAGTTTCATAACGCGCATTGGAGTCCCTTATTCGATGGCGAAGTACAAACTTGATGTGCTGCTGCAGAATCAGTGTTCGATGCGCGCGGACCGTGTATGTTCCGTAAAGTTTCATATTGGAAGCCAAGAGTTCGACTTGCTAACGTCGTTTCTACCTCTAGTAGAGTTCGACGTCATCTTCGGTATAGATTGTCTTTCAGAGCAGAAGGCTTTTATTGATTGCAACCGTAAAGAGGTCAAGCTGGGTGTTGGTCAGGAGACAACATTTGCGAGATTGAAGGGGTCGAGCAAGACGTTGATGTCTGCTCTTCAGGTGGTGAAGGCGATTCGTGCTGGAGCAGAGATGTTCTTAACGTTAGTGGAGGCTGTAAAGCCTAAGACCACTTTTGTTGGTATCCCAGTGGTATGTGAGTACCCCGACATGTTCCCGGGCGATCTTCTCGGAGCCCCACCGCAGCGAGAGATCGATTTCACCATCGAGCAAGTGCAAGGTGCCAAACCTGTGTCACGTTCTCCTTATAGGTTGGCGCCTAAGGAGATGGCGGAGTTAAAGGTTCAACTAGAAGAGTTGGAGCAAGGGTATGTGCGTCGAAGCTCGTCGTCTGTGAGCGCACCGGTCGTCTTTGTTAAAAAGAAGGATGGGAGCTTGCAAATGTGTATCGACTACAGAGAGTTAAATAAGCTAATAGAAAAGAATAAATACCCGATCCCAAGGATCGATGATCTTTTTTATCAGTTAGTCGAGTCGTCGGTATATTCAAAGTTGGATCTTAAGTCCGGTTATTATCAACTAAGGATAAGGGAGAGTGATATCCCGAAGTCAGCGTTCAGCACAAGGTATGGGCATTTTGAGTTCACGGTCATGCCGTTTGGGCTGACTAATGAGCCAACGGTGTTCATGGATATGATGAACAAGACGTTCAGAGAGTACCTAGACCGTTTTGTGATCGTCTTCATTGACGGCATATTGGTGTACTCGTAGTGCGAGGAAGATCACTTCAAGCATCTACATCTGGTGTTTGAGAGGCTGAGGAGGAACAAACTATACGCAAAGTTCTCCAAGTGTGAGTTTTGGTTATCCTCAGTGGCGTTCTTTGGGCATATAGTCAGTGGAGAAGGGATAGCGGTAGATCTGATGAAGATTGTTACGATACAAGAGTGGCCTGTGTTGTCTTCGGTAGCGGAAGTCCAGAGTTTTCTTGGGCTTGCCGGCTATTACAGGCGCTTCGTAGAGAACTTCTCGTGGATAGTGCTAACTCTCACGAAGTTGACAAGGAAGGATCATAGGTTCTTATGGACGCAGGAGTGCGTGAAAACGTCTGAGGAGTTGAAGAGTCGGTTGACCACAGCGCCAGTGCTAAGTTCTCCAAGTATGACCGAGGGCTTCGAGATTTATAGTGATGTCTCAGGTAGTGGTTTGGGCTACGTTCTACTGCAGTATAGAAGTGTTAATGAGTATGGATCGCGTCAGTTGAAAGTGCACGAAAGGAATTATCCAGTCCACGAATTGGAGTTGGCGGCCGTGATATTTGCGCTTAAGTTTTGGAGACATTATTTGTACGGCATAAAGGTTGATATTTATACCGACCATAAGAGCCTGAAGTACCTGTTGGATCAGAAGGATCTGAACATGAGGCAGCAGAGATGGATGGAGTTCCTGGGGGACTATACGTTCAAGATTCATTATGTATCCGACAAAGGCAATGCAGTTGCCGATGCATTGAGTCACAGGGCTCCCGCCCAAGCCAACTGGTTGTCAGTTCATGATAAGAGGTTAATTCCGTAGTTGGAGGCGTTAGAGATCTGTTATGTGGACAAGTAGACTAGCGCAAAAGCAATTTTGAACTCGACGGAAGTTCAGTATGACCTGGCTTATCGCATTTGGCAGGCTATGGAGTTGGATGGCACCATGAAGGAGCTCATGGTTGTAGCATTGGATGGGTCAAATTCCTAGTTTTAGGTTTAGGGTGGGCTTCTAAGGAAGGGAAATCATTTGTGCGTCCCAATTGGGGGAAATCTATGGGAAGAGTTGATGTACGAGGCTCATCATACCAAGTACTCAATCCACCCAGGGAGCACGAAGATGTACCAGGACCTAAATAAGTTGTTTTGGTGGTCGGGGCTCAAGAAGGATGTGGCACTGTTTGTGGCTTAATGTCAAACTTTCTCCTAAGTAAAGGCGGAGTGCCAAAAGCCAGGGGGATTCTTGAAATCTTTTCCTTTTCCAGAGTGTAAGTTCGACGACATTTCGATGGACTTTGTGCATGGCTTGCCAAGGTCGTGGAAGGGAAACAACGCCATTTGGGTGATCGTAGACCGGTTAACAAAAGTGTCGCACTTCATTTCACATAGGAAGGATGATGCTGGTGAGAAACTGGCGAAGTTATATATAGATAATATTGTGCGGCTTCATGGTATGCCCCACAGCATCGTGAGTGACCGAGACGGGCGGTTCATTTCAAATGATTGGAGGTTGGTGCAACAGATGCTCGGAACTAAGTTGCAGTTCACTACAGCCTTCCATCCGCAGACGGATGGGCAGACCGAGAGGGTCATAGAACTATGGAAGACATGCTTTGCATGTGTGTTCTATACTTCGGAAGGCATTGGGAAGACCACCTGTATTTGGTGGAGTTTGCGTACAATAATAGATACCAGGCGAGTATTCAAATGGCTACCGTCAAGGCCCTCTATGGTAGAAAGTGTCGCACGTCGTTGTCGTGGCTAGAAACGGGTGAGGCTTGGTTGTACAAAAAGTAAGAGGTGGAAAGCGCTACTTCTTTGGTGCGGATCATTCGAGAGCGTTTGCTGATCGCTCAGGATAGACAAGCTAAGTACTACAATGCAATTCATCAGAATGTGTAGTTCGTGGTTGGCGATTAGGTGTACTTGAAGATAAAGCCGTTCAAGGGTGTTTCACGGGTACGATGCTTGAAGAAGCTGAGCTCGAGGTACCTTGAACCATTTGATATTCTGGTGAGCATCGGCGAAGCGGCTTATCGTCTGAGGCTATCAGTAGAGTTGAGTGGTCTACACGATGTTTTCCATATTTCAGTATTGCGGAAGGCAGTGCAAGAGCCTTCGCAGGTGATCGCAGTTGATCAAGTGCCGGTGTACGAAGGGTTAAAGACTAGGGTCAACCTCGTTCGTATTGAAGACTTTGAAGTTAAGCGACATCGTAACAAGGAGATCAGGATGGTCAAGGTCCAGTGGGACAATTACGGTCGGGAGGAGTTCTCTTGGGAACGGGAGCAAACCATGCTGGAGGAGTACTCAGAGTTATTCCGCTCAGGTACCGCTGTTGGTTTTATGTTTTCTTTCCTTTGGTAATTTCGTGGACGAAATTCTTATAAGAGGGAGAGAGTTGTAACGCCCCGAAACTCAAAAGGGTGACGGGTGGCATTTTGAGCCAAATCTGGGATTTGGTAGAGGTGACACGGCCTGGGACACGGGCGTGTCCCAGGGCGTGTCGTGCTCGGGTTCGGCATTGGTCGTGTGGATGATGATTGTTGGGGTCAATGGTCTTCGGGGAGTGAACACGGCCTGGGACACGGGCGTGTCCCAGGGCGTGTCAATCACTCAAAGCTTTCCACTCAACAATCGTTGAGTGAGGGCGCAGGGCCTGAGCCCAGGCATGTTCGGGTGGGACACGGGCGTGTGAAATTCGACATGGGCGTGTCGAATACCTGTGACCTCCTCTGGTCAGTTGGCGAGTTGTGCTAAGGCAGCTATATGGCCTGGGACACGGGCATTTCCCAGGGTGTGTCTATCATACGGTATGTGACACGGGCATGTCACATGGCCATGTCGTGCTCTGGTTGTTTTTGTCCTGTGTCGTTGGAGGAACATGCCCAATGATACGGGCATGTACTGGATGGCATGGGAGTGTTAAGCCTGACACCGGCGTATCGAGTGCCCGTGTTCTTTTTGGGATTCGACGATTATGACGGTGAATGAGTGACACGGCCTTCTAAACAGGCGTGTCGCAAGTCTTGTTCGGCACAGATCTTGGATTTCAATTTTGGATCGCAGCCGTTCGTTTCCTTTTTTTGAGATCTGACGATTGGGGGTTGTTCCTCAGGGATATACCTGAGTTTTAGGTTTATAAATCATCATTTTCTTAGGTTCACTCTCTTTCTAAGATCTAGAGAGAGGAGAGAGCAAGGAGGAAGAAGGAGGGCTAGATCCGGTCACCGACAGAGTTTCGGAGCTCCAAATCGCGAGCCGACTTTGGATCTACAGAGGCAAGGAGATTGCGGTGTTTTTCATCCTCATAGATTTACATGGCGGGAAGGAAAAACACTAGAGTAACGATTCTCTTTCTAGGACATGTGAAATCCTCTTTTCCTTTGCATAGGAAGCCCTCTCTCGCGAGTGTGCGGTGAGTTTGTGGCGTTCCTTGGGGTAGATATATAAAGTCCCCCTTTTGTAAAGTCCGCATATGAGAACGGACATAAGATTGATGTGTGAAGCCTACCCGAACAAGTTGGACTGGATTGGTGATGTTGCTTTGCATAAATGGCCGGAGAAGACTCTGTGCGAATGTTTGTTTTTCGGGTTTTCTGCGAGGTAGATTGCAACAGGGAACCTTGGGGACTAACTCCAAGGTGCACCCGGAAAACTGGGCAAACGCGTGGTTTTGCCAACATGGTGGCCGGGGAGCCAACTTGAACATAACCGGGTTATGTGAACTGTGTGATCGAAATAGGACTCGAGGAGTCTTGACCCGCGCATATGTCTTAAATTGATGTTGCGGTATGAGCACGGGTCAGGCGGAACCGTACCTTCTCTATGTCGTTCGGCGGAACCGTTGGCATAGATGAGGGTGTTCGACGGTCGACGGCTTAAATTGATGTGACCTATGCCAGGAAGACAAAATGCTCATAAGGTTGGCCGTCCAAGGGGCGGTGGTGAGACTGAAATGTCTATGGCTTAAATTGACGTGACGTTGTCCGGATCACTGTGAATGTTCCCTAAGTGCACAGGGTGTGTGGTCGTGCGTTCCTACGCCTGTGATGAAGTGTGTTTACACTATACTGCTTGGCTTTACTAACAAAATGCAGGGAAAAGTGCATCGCCACCCCGAGTTAGGGCGGTGTCGTTATAATTTTGTCAGCATGGCTGACCGTTGCTTTTATTTGCCACCATGTGGTGGATTGTTGCTTGTAGGTGCTGCGGAGCCGAGCGGTAAATAGCAGGCTAAAGCCCAAGTTGTTGAGCCGACCCTCGAAGGCCTAAATTTTGAGTGTTTTCTTGTAGTCTCATGTATGACCGGCCTGTGTGCCAAAGTTTGGAAGACACTTATTTTGAGCAAACTATTATAAGGCCATAAGGCCAGTTCTTGTGTATTGAACATTACTGTTGGTTTGTGTAGTGGACATTCATGCTTGGTTGGGTTCTTTATTCTTTGCAACTAAATGAATTACTTCTGCTTGATGCTCTGTGTAGGACATTGTGATTGGTTGATTGGTTTCAATGAGTAACCCACCGGTCTGCCTGTGGTATTTGGCGTCGGGCCCCGACCGTACCTACTGCTATATGCTATGTGACGGATATGGGTGTTACACGGCTCACCTCGGCTCCTATTCTTGCCCTTCCATCCGGGAGGGAAGGATTTCAGGTGTACACCGAAGCATCATACTATGGGATGGGTATTGTTCTGATGTAGAATGGGCATGTGATCGCTTATGCTTCTAGACAGTTGAAGAAGCAAGAGCAGAACTATCAGGTGCATGACTTAGAGATCGGAGCGGTGATTTTTGCTCTAAAGATTTTGAGACACTACCTCTACGGGGTTCATTATTATATCTTCTCATATCACAAGAACCTGATGTTTGTGGACACTCAAAAGGAGCTGAATATCTGGTAGAGGCGCTGGGTAGAGTTTCTATCAGACTATCAATATACAATACATTACCATCCCGACAAGGAAAATGTGATGGCAGACGCTTTGAGCCGGAGAGCCACCATGTCAGGAGCAGATCCTCAGTTGATGTCTATAGAGATGGTGCGCATGTTGTAGGAGATGCAGATATCCCTAGTATCCGAGGATGATCCAGAGTTGTATAGGGAGTACCTCGTATCGATTAGTACCACAGACGATATCCGGGATCGCATTAGGGATGAGCAGAGGCTGGATGCGAGGATGGAGCCCATTTTCAGATCCTTGGAGGAAAGCACGGCTGGGGATTATTCCCTGAGAGATGGGCTGCTTTTTTTCAGAGGCAGAGTCTTTATACAAGCGGGAGGCCGGATTCGGGAGGACATCGTGGCAGAGCCTCACTACAATCGATACTCCGTGCATCCGGGTATCATTAAGATGGCAGCAGATCTGAATAAGACCAAGATTTTGCCAGGCATGAAGAGGGACATCACGCATTTTGTGACCCATTGCGAGGCTTGTCAGCTAGTGAAGGCAGAGTGTAGGAGTCTAGCTGGGTTGCTGCATCCACTTCCAGTGCTAGAGTTGAAGTTTGACGACATAGCCATGGACTTAATCCACGGGCTACCCCGGTCGCATGCTTGGAACGATTCGATTTGGGTCGTCATCGAAAGGTTGACAAAGGTGGCCAAGTTTATCCCAGTCAGGAAGAATTCTCTGGTAGGTGATCTGGTGCCGAAGTTTGTAGAGTAGTTTATGCGTTATCTTGGAGTACCCAAGACGATCATGTCTGATCGGGACGGGCATTTTACGTCGAAGGAGTGGAGGTCGGTCCAGGCTTACCTGGGCTCTCGGTTGACATTTAGCACAGCCTTCCACCCTCAGATAGATGGACAGACAGAGCGCACTAACCGGACTATGGAGGATCTTCTGCGCTTATGTATCCTGGATCGTGGGGAGCCTTGGGAGACATTGTTTCCGCTGATCGAGTTCTCCTACAATAACAGTCATCAGGCCAGTATTCTCCATGCCCCTTATGAGGCTATGTATGGACGGAGGTGTCAGACCCCTCTATCTTGGGTCCAGGATGAGGACCCCAAGGATCTTGGCTCGGAGTTCGTGAAGGACACGGATGCTTAGGTGAGGTTGATTCGGGACAGGATGTTGGAGGCTTAGAGCAGGAAGGACAAGTACTATGATGCGCGACATCGAAAGGTGGAGTTCCAAGTAGTAGACTGAGCGTTCTTGAAGATTTGTCCGATGAAAGGAGTTTCATGGGATGGAAGGCGGAAGAAGCTCAGTCCTAGATACATGGGGCCCTACAGGATTTTGGAGCGGATCGGGCCCTTAGCCTATAGGATAGAGCTTCCGCCAGAATTAGCAGAACTTCAAGACGTCTTCTACGTCTCTTACCTTCGGAGGGCTCTGCTGCATCTTGAGCACCTGATCTCAGTACGGATGGCCCAGTGGCGTCGGATCGGTCTGTCAGCATGAAGTCGGTCAGGATTAACAATACAGCAATACGGACCCTGCGGTGCAAGAAGGTCTCATTGGTCAAAGTCCTATGGAGGAACCATGGGCAGGAGGAGCAGACTTGGGAACCACGGGACTTGATGATGCAGAAGTACCCGGGACTCTTCGAGGCAGGTATAATTTCAACCTTCTAAGGGATGTTACATATTTTTCCATTCACTCTTAGAACCCCGCAGGACAAACCTGAATTTCAGGGACCAAATTTTTATTTTTATGTATTGGGATTTGTAACAACCCCAAGTAAATAGACCCCCAAGAGTGGTTTTGTCATGGCAAGGGCATGACAAAACCCTAGGAAGCCCTAGAAGACTAAGTGAATCTAGAAGAAAAGGTGGGACCACCATGGTATGCAATTAGCACTTTTCAAATGCAATCCCTCGGGTTTGACTATAGGAGTTAAACTTGACTCTAGGACCCTACCATAACTTCCATAGCCCTTTAGGGTTCCCATATGATCACTAAGGACCCTTTAGGGCCAACCCTAGAGGCAAAGTTGACCAAAGTAAACCCTAACTCTAATTAGGTAAAACAAGTTCACCCATGGTCATTTGGTTCCCCCCTCCCTAGCCAAAGGGACCCACCTAGACCTTCCTGTAAAAATAGAGAAGAACGACTAGAAAAACAGGCCGGAAGATTGAATAATTGAAATTTTTATTATCCAAAAAGATATCATTTACAAAGGTATGGCCTCCCTTTTATAGAATGGAGGAGATAGAGGAGAGTACAAACTAACAATGTGGGACTAAATAAATGTACAAAGACTGGGCGGTTTAACATGTACAGACCGCACAGTCTGCGCGGTTAGACAACAGGCTAACCGCCCGGACAGACCAGAAGAAGATGCCGTAGGAGACCGCAAGACTGCCAGACCGCCAGACCGCCAGACCGCCAGATATACAAGTTGCTGGAGACAACCCGCAAGACCGCCGAACCATAGCAGCCACCAACTGGATATTTAGTCCGTCAGCCCCAGACCGCCAGACCGCGCGGTCTCCAGACCATCATATTCAGACCGCCAGACCGCCTACTTCAACACTCCCCCTCAAGCTGGAGCATAGATATCGATCATGCCCAGCTTGTCACAAATGTGGAAGAATGAAGTAGACACAGGCTTGGTAAAGATATCTGCCAACTATTTGTCGGAGGTGACGAACGGAGTGCAAATCTGTTTCTTCAAGATCTCTTCCCGGATGAAATGGCAGTCGACTTCAATATGTTTGGTTCTCTCATGGAAGACAGGATTTTTGGATATATATATAGCGGCCTTGTTGTCACAGAACATAGGAAGAGGATAGTCGTAGACCTCTCCTAGATCAAGCATGAGGGCCCGCAACCATTTTAGTTCGCAAGTGGTGGACGCCATGCTCCGATATTCAGCTTCAGCACTAGACCTTGAAACTACAGACTGCTTCTTGCTCTTCCAGCTCACAAGATTACCTCCAACAAATGTGCAGAAACCAGATGTAGATTTGCGGTCATCTTTATCATCAGCATAGCTAGAATCTGAGTAGGCTTCAACTCTCAAATGACCATTCTTCTGAAAGAGTAGTCCTTTGCCCGGTGCTGCTTTAACATACTCTAATATCTTCAAGGCAGACTGAAGATGACATTCCCTGGGAGCTTGCATGAACTGACTTACCTTGCCAACAGCATAGGCAATGTCAGGTCTGGTCACCGTGAGATAAATGAGTTTACCCACCAGACGTCTATACTTTGTGGCATCAGACATAAGAGGAGAGTCATCTGTCCACGTTTTGTCTTCTCCAGTAGCCATGGGATACCGTGCCGGTTTGGCACCGGTCAATCCTGCATCCCGTAGAAGATCAAGTGCATACTTCCGTTGGGAGAGAACCAGAGAGTCAGGCTTCCGACAGATCTCTATCCCCAAAAAGTATTTCGGGGAGCCCATATCCTTTGTGACAAGATGTTGACGGAGCTGCTTCTTTGTCAAGTCCACCCCAGCTTGATCATCACCGGTAAGAAGAATGTCGTCAACATAAACCGCCAAAACTACAAGGCCCGATGCGGTTTTGCGAATAAACAGGGAATGATCAGCCGTACTTCTTGTAAAGCCAACAGCAGCCACAATGCTGCTGAACATGTCGAACCATGCCCGAGGGCTCTGCTTGAGGCCATAGATAGCCTTCTTTAGCTTGCATACACGGGTCTCCCCCTGAGCAACATACCCCGGAGGTTGCTCCATGTAAACGTCCTCATGAAGATCCCCATAAAGAAAGGCATTCTTGACATCAAGCTGGGAGATAGTCCAATTGCGGTTGACAACCACAGAGAGAATAACCCGGATGGTGCTGAGACGAGCAACCGGGGAGAAAGTATCAAAGTAGTCAACCCCGTAAGTCTGAGTGAAGCCTTTGGCCACCAGTCGGGCTTTGTAGCGGTCCACAGTCCCGTCTGGGCGAAACTTCACAACAAACACCCATCGACATCCAACCACATCAGTACCCACTGGAGGAGAAACAAGGGTCCAAGTGCCCCGTTCAGTAAGAGTAGCGATTTCCTCATCCATGGCAGACTTCCAATGAGGAATAACAAGCCCCTCCTGGTAGGTACGGGGAGTAGTAGTAGCTGAAATAGCTAAAGCAAAATGCCGGCGAGAAGAAGTAAGCCGATCATAGGACACAACTGCCGCAAGCGGGTGTTGAGTGCATGCCCACACCCCTTTGCGAAGAGCAATGGGGAGATCCAGGTCGTTGGGGGCTTCAGGGACCGGAGCGTCCGTAGCGGAGAAAGCTGGCCCGGGACTAGAGAGAGATGGCTCCGGAGACGGGGGGGGGGGGAGAGGGGAGAGGAATAGATGGAGGAGGGGATGAGGAAGGGGGAGGAGAAACGTGGATAGGCTGAGAGGGAACAGACAGGGAGGGTGATGAGTCAGGAACAGGAGGAAGAAGGGGTGGAGAGGAGAAGTAGGCTGCATTTTCGAAGAAGGTGACATCGGCAGAAACAAACTGTTTGCGCAGAACGGGGTCAAAGCAACAGTAGCCTTTCTGAGTGACCGAGTAGCCCAAAAAGACACATTTGGTGGCACGGGGAGAAAGTTTGTCACGGGTAGCAGACGGGGCATGCACAAAGGCTGTACAGCCAAAGATTCGAAGAGGGAGGGGAAAAGGTTCCTTGCCGGGGTAGAGAATGGAGAAGGGAGTCTTATCCTGGAGAAGGGAGTCTTAACAGTAGAAGGAATACGATTGATGAGATAACAGGCGAGGAGAACAGCATAGCCGCAATAAGAGCGAGGCACATGCATCTGCGTTAGGAGAGTGCGAGCGACATCGAGGAGATGACGGTTTTTACGTTCCGCCACCCCATTCTGCTGGGAGGTGTAAACGCAGGTGGTCTGATGAATAAGACCATGTTGCATACAGAAAGATGAAAAATCATGACTAAGATACTCTTTAGCATTATCAGAGCGAAGACATTTAATAGAGACATGAAACTGAGTTTTAATCATATTATAAAAGCATTCCCAAACAGAGAAGAGTTCAGAGCGATATCGTAACAGATACACCCAGGTACAACGAGAAAAGTCATCAATAAAACTTACAAAATACAAACTACCCCGACCAATGGTTGGAGTAGGAGCCGGACCCCATACATCAGAATGGATGAGATCAAACGGGCTAGAGGAACTGCGAGCATGCTTGGGCGGGAAGGAGGAGCGGTGATGTTTGCCAAGTTGGCAGGCGTCACAGTTGAGCGGAGGACTGGTTGGCGGTAAGTGGGGCAGAAGCTGTCGTAGAATTCGAGCAGGAGGATGTCCAAGGCGAAGATGCCATTGAAGCAGATCAGTTGATGAGGAAGTGAAGGCCGACAGAGCGGAAACGTTGTCGAGGAAGTAGAGGCCGCCGCTCTCAGTCCCAGTAGCAATCGTCCGTTGGGTTCTCGGGTCCTGAAAGCAACAAGAAGTAGGAGTGAATACAACAGAGCACTGAAGTTGCTTGCATAAAGTAGTAACAGATAGAAGATTGCAAGGAAACTTCGGGACATAGAGAGTGTCCACCAAGCGCAGCGATGGGGTGACTTGAACCATGCCTGTCCCACGAACCGGGGAAGGAGAACCATCCGCAACAAGGACAGGAGGCAACCGATCATGCATTTTGAGAAGGGAAAACATTGAGGATTGCCTATCATATGATTTGTAGCACCAGAATCAATCAACCATTTACCTTGGATAGCGACATGAGCACTACCTGAGGTCATCGCCACTGAAGCAGACGACCGAGATGAAGGGTTCGGGGAGGGCGAAGTATCACCAGATGGGCGCAGATGAGGATGTTTCTGCCAACATCGGTCAATGGTATGACCGGTACGACCACAGTGAGAACAGAGGAACCTGGACGGACCGCGCGCCCCAGAGTGGCTGCGGCCACTATTACTGCCGCGCTGAGTGTACTGAGCATAAGAGTCCTGCGGAGGAGGGGAGGATAACAGAGGGTGCTGGAGCAGAGAAGTAACGGCGGCTACGCGAGCGGCGGTGGCATCCAAGGTGGGAGACTCAGCTTCACCCAAGATCTGCTGGCGGATGAGATCAAAAGACTCGGGAAGTCGCAGAAGATAACAAACAACCAGGAGTTCCTGGAAGTGTTTGTGTTGCTGAGCCAAGTCCGCAGAGAAGGGGCGATTCTGGAGGATCTCAGCGCCAAGAGCCTGAACTTGCTGATAGGCTGTAGCGGGAGTCATGGACGAATGGGCGAAGAGATCCGCATAAAGAGTATAAATCCGGGAGGTCTGCGTCCCCTTTAAAGAGCAGCCAGATGAAGCCACGCGGCCTTTACCGTCGCATCATGACGGATGACGGGAAGGCACTCATCAGAGAGGCTATTATCCAGCCATGTGCGGACAAGCGCATCACTCGCATCCCATTCGTCAAAGAGAGGAGAATTAGGAGGAGGCGGATCATCGGTAAGATGATGACGTTTGCGCTGAGAACGAAGAAGGAAAGTGAAAGAGACGCTCCAATCCGGATAGTTGGAGCCAATGAGCTTAGAAATAGTGCCCAGATTTCCGGAAGGAGTAGGGATAGAAGGCGGAGCCGGAGTGGCTGCAGGAGTGGTGGCAGTGGAATTGTCAGAGATATCCACAGAAGAAGACCGAAACCGGACGGTTAGGAATCAAACCGGGCGGTTAAGAGAGAAGGGAAAAGCCGCAGCGGTCACGATGTCAGACACCAGCGGCTAGAGAAGCCACGACCAAGCCACAGAGCCAAAACAGAGGGTAAGAGGTCGGGCGGTTGGAAGACAGACCGCACGAACGGGAGAGAAAGAGGAATCTGGCAAACAGGCCGGGGCGATAAGAAAGAGAAGAAGGGAGGCTGCGATAAGAACAGATCGCAAGCAGACAAAGAGAAACAGGCCGCGCAGACAGGGCGCAGGCAAACAAGACAGGCCGTGGGAAGAAGAAGCAGGTCGCACGGCTAGAAAGGAGCACAGAATCAGGAGCCAGAGATCGAGTCCTCTGATACCATGTAAAAATAGAGAAGAACGACTAGAAAAATAGGCCGGAAGATTGAATAATTGAAATTTTTATTATCCAAAAAGATATCATTTACAAAGGTATGGCCTCCCTTTTATAGAATGGAGGAGATAGAGGAGAGTACAAACTAATAATGTGGGACTAAATAAATGTACAAAGACTGGGCGGTTTAACATGTACAGACCACACAGTCCGCGCCGTTAGACAACAGGCTAACCGCCCGGACAGACCAAAAGAAGATGCCGTAGGAGACCGCAAGACTGCCAGACCGCCAGACCGCCAGACCGCCAGATATACAAGTCGCTGGAGACAACCCGCAAGACCGCCGAACCATAGCAGCCACCAACTGGATATTTAGTCCGTCAGCCCCAGACCGCTAGACCGCGCGGTCTCCAGACCGTCATATTCAGACCGCCAGACCGCCTACTTCAACACTTCCTAATCCCTAAGGGAGGCCAATAAGCCACCAAGGACCCATTAAGGTCACCCAAGGAGGCTAAGTTGACTAAAGTCAACCCTAATCCTAATTTGGTCAAAGTACCCTTCCTAAGGGTCAAGTGACCCCCAAGGTGCCAATCCCACCCCACCATGCTCTCCCTAGACCCTAAGAGAGGCCAAGGGGTTACTAATCCCCCCTAGGGTTAGCTAGGTAACCCAATATGTCCTAGGGTTGAGCTAACCCCCCCCCCCCATTTTGAGTTAAGTTAACCCAAATAGGCTAACTCAAGCAAAAACCCAAATCAATTTGGACTAGCTTCATTTGAATCATCTAGATGGTTTTAGGGTGTATAACTTGACTGAATTGATCCATCATTTTTGGCCAAGGTGACTAGGAGAGAGAAATACTCCACTTGCACTTTAATGGAGGAGAGAGAAATGTGGAGGAAGAACATTCATGGCCAAGGGAGACAAAGGGCCCCTCTCTTCATCCCCAAAGCTGTGATTCAATTCCCAATTCAGTGTACAGAAGGCCAGGGGTCATTTTTGTGGCTGTTCAGTGGCCGAAACAGTACAACCACCATGGTTGAAATAACTTCCATGTCCATTAATGGAGCCATGAAGAAAGACTCCTCCCCTCCCCATTCTGACTCTTTAAAAAGACTCCCAGACCCAGAGGAGTCATTTACACTCTTCCCTCGATGAAATCGAGACCTTCCACTATACTGTTGCAGAACTCCGACGACTCCTCCACCGCAAATGGCGACCCGACAATCGGCACGGCTGCGCTCCACCCAGAAGGTCAACTTCTCCCCCTCTCCCTCTATGTAAGCTTCTTAGATCGACTAGGTGAGATATCGGGCTCAATTGAGCTCGATATAGAGAGAAATTTTGAAGAATTTCCTAGAGATTTGAGTGCTTGCGAGTTTGCCAGAAACGGCCCCTCCGGCGCCCGTGTCCCTGCCTGTCGATAGCCACCACCTCAACGATGGTGGTGTTGGCGGTGGCCGGCCAGGGAGGTGGCTGGGTGGCCTGGAAATTGGCCTGGAGGTTGCTCAAGGACGGGTTGATCTGGACCATTGGTGCATTGGGGATGATGACGGGCAGTCTCTGGATTTTCTCCATAATTCGTGGGCCATCTGTTATAGTTTAGGATTTTTATTATTTCATTTTATTTTATTTCTGTCACAGTTTCTGTGGTGTTTGGTTTTAAATATTAAAAATACTTAGAGGCTTCTCCAGAAAAAGTGGTCAACACCATAGTTGTATCACTTGAGGTCTAGTTTAATTTAAAAGTTGTTTCAACTAATTTTTCTTAGTGGTCTGACCTCAACACCCAAAATAGTGGAGTCTATACTTAGGGCTAGCCAGAGATTAAAATGAGTGCCCCCACTTAATCACATCTCAAAATGACCTGAAATTTGGGAAGGTAGTCAATCTTATTTATACCTAGGATATACCCAAAAATTAGAATTTTTGGAGAAAACTTTTGTATAGTTTTGGTAAAAATTTAATAATCCTAGTATAGTTTAATTATTGTGTCTAATGACCTCACCAACACCCAAAACTTTGTTGGATGGTCTTAGGTGTAATCATAAGTCACTAGTTAAAATATCAATCCATTTTAGTATCTTTTTATTGGATTTTGATGTGACTAAAGTTTGGGCCCTTAAGGGTGAGTTTAGGGTTTTGGATTCTAAGGTCATGGAGGGGCCAATCCTCACCCAAAGGGGTTGGGGCACTGGCCAGAGTCCAAAGGTCAGTAAGGTCACCCTCTCTTAGAGTTTGGGGTGGGTTTGGGTGGTGGAGCCCTAGTGCCCTAGTTAAAAACCTTAGATTAGGGTTGATGTAGTTGGTAGTTAGACTCTTGCACCCCACTTAAATAACTTTAGGTCAAATTAGGCCGTAGTACCTTGAGTAATAAATTAAGGGTCATATGACCTTGAATTTCCATGGGATGATGGTAGGTGTCATTTTTAAAGTCAGATTAATCTTTGGAATATTTTACATGTTGTTGGGATTATTTTACTAGTAGGCTCCTTTGTAAAGTACACTCTCCTTGGTTTTCTTGAAGAATTATTGTACATGACTTTCTAACCTTGAAATTGTATAAGATTAGGTCAGTTATGTTTTGAGACCATTACAAAGCAGTAGAAATTTTAGGGTGGATTTTAGATCAATAATTGGTGTACTTCATTCACAATCAATCAAGTTGCTCTATCTACTTAGGAATTTTTTATAATTTAACCTCTTATTAGAAACTCATGAAATTTAGTCAGAGGTCCTTTTATGGCATTATAATGCTCTGTAAATGTTTGTGGAATTTTTGGAAGTCTGTTTACAGGTGTTGCTTCTTAAGGTGCTTGTTTCTAAGTTAACTTAATTGATTTTAATTTGGCCCTAATGAGCTTGGCAAATTGTAATCTTTAGTCAGAGGTCCTTTCTGGTCATCGTTAAGGTTTTTTAATTTTTCCATAATTTTCTAATGATAAAATCTAGTACTTTCTTCTTTACCCATAATTATTGGATTAATAATTGATAAATTAATTAGAGGCCAAAACATTTATGAAAAATTATGAAACTTGGTATTCTCGGATTTTTAGGCATAATATGGAGTTCATAATTTTTAGGTGATCATACCTTATGTAAATCTAGTACTTCATGTTCAAAATCACCCATGGCCTTAATTTGGAAAAAATTAAATAAATGCCAATTAGGTTAAGAAAATTACAAGTTTCTGGAATTAGTCTAATCTTGTCACAATAGAACCCCAATAATTATCTTAGGGCATTCAGATGAATATTTATGGGGGTCACCATTCTTGCATGTCTTTTAGCTCACTAGGTCTGCACATAGCAAAACATCAATGTAAGGAAATCTTAAGAACTTAGTTATTGGGTAAAGGGGTATGTGGTGTACTCAACCTATAAAGAATGACTGAGGCCATCATTGTAGGTTAGATTGTGAGAGCCTGGTTAGCTAGATTAAGGTCGTACTTGGGAGCGACGAACGATCGTCCTTCCATTGTGAGAGAGTCCAAATACACTTAGGAATTGCTCAAGAGTAAATAAATTAGTTGGGACAAGGGTAGTAACCAATAAAAATAAGTGTCTTGTGAAAGGGAGATTTGTACTTCAGCTCATCGTTGTTCCTAGTGCCCTCGAGAGCCCTTCACAGGGAATGCGCTGGGCAGTCCAAGGTTAACGTAAACTATAAGAGCAAATTGATTCCAAGAGTAACTAGTCTATACTAAAACTCCACTTACACTCACTTCTAGTTCAGGGTTGTTCGTTTATCTTGGTCATTTGAGTGATATGCTCGATGGTATTTGTAGTGGACAGGTTAGCCCGGCAAGCCGACGGCTCGATAGATATTTTTTGACGGACGGGTTAGTCCCAGGAGCCTATGGCTTGGAAGTTCTTGTTTGCATGTGCATAACATAAGTGGTGGGTCTTTATTACTTGATAGTCTTTCACGCCAACATCGGTACAATGACTCGGCAAGTGTAGTTCACACTTTGACAAAGAAAGACTGGTCGCTTTGCCAGTAAGGTACGTAGAGGCTCCGTTGTGTGTCCTTCACGTTGAGGCGTACAAATGTCTAGGTTGGGTGGCATGAATGCCGGCCTAATAGTGGGGTTGGCCCAATCCACTGCCTCTATTTTCCACAATGCGAGGTACCTGAGAGTTTAGCTAACTCCAAAATGTGGGAACTAAAGGTCTGTGTGCAGAGAGTCATGTGCGTGAGGTTCACTTGTGTGATCATAGCATTTCATCCGCATAACATTTCAATACACTCATACTTGCATAAAAACTTGACACCCCATCATATAACCTAGTATGGGATAACTTATACGATGGGAGCCTTGCAAAAGACCACTTAACTTATAATTTTGTATGCCATTCATATAAGTTAAGGTTAATATTCATTATAGTTTACTTTCTTACTGTTCTTACTTACTGCCTTACTTTGTACTATCATATTACTGTTGTCCACCTTTATAGCTCTATAATACCATTGCTAGTTTAGATCCACCGCCATCTGCTTTGGAACTTCTCCGCCTTATTATCTTCCCTATTCTCCTCTTCGCACAATTCCTAAGAGACGCGCGGGGAGGCGGGGTTGATAGTTGGCTTATTCTTATGACTAACGCTAGGTGGACCATATTTTTCAGGGGCTCCGGATGGGAGACAGGTAGCAGCCGCAGACACAGCACCAGCAGGGCATGATACACATGGAGGTGGGCCAGTATAGCATGGGAGCACACATTTCTTGCTCTGTGAGTGTTTAGTTTTACTAGTTTCCGCGAGTGACCTTGTAGTGAGGATTTTGACGTATCGGGCATAAGCCTGTATACCTTTCTACTTGTCTTTTCGATACTCTATTATTCTGGGACATGCTGTGATTCATATTTGATATATAAGTGATATGTTTTGTGGACTTGGCATTCAATATCTTCTTTTATAAGCTCCAGCATCCTTGGTGATTATGTTGTGCTGGTAGGGTTGGCGTTTCGAAGTGTCGACCTTCCCGAGCGAAGGTGTCACCGCGAAACATCAATTCTAGGCATAAGACCCAGTAGCTTAGCAAAAAATGGGGTCTTACTCCTGGAATATTCATCAACCACCACAAGGGTATAGACCTTCCTACACAGACTCTTAACAGGTATATGACCAAACAAGTCCATATGCAGGAGATACAAGAATCTCAATGAGTCCTTGGTCCCAATGTTTTTTAAGTAGGTCTTGGTTTGCTTACCCTTTTGACAAGAAGAACAGATACCCTCCTTGGAGCATTTTATTTTGGGACCATTCCTAACTAGCTCATCACTAAAGAGCTTGACAATGATATTATAATTCAAATGAACCAATCTCTTGTGGAATTGGACACAATATGAGACTTTGTCATTTGCTACTAGGCATATAGGGGAAGTACTATCTAAGCAAGAAAAGATTAAGCAATAAACATTCCCACTCCTAGTGTCTGTTGAGATGACACTCCGGTCACTTTACCTCTTGATGTTTCACTTGTTCTTGTGGAAGGAAATGGTATAACCAAGGTCACATAGTTGGCTTATGCTTATGAGGTTTTGTTGCAACCCCTCCACATAAGCTACCTTTGTGATGGTGATTATGATATTTGAGATCTTACCATAACCTCTGGTTATTCCCTTATCAGAGCCTCAAAATATGACCTTAGGTCCATTCTTTACTGGAGTGAACTCTTTGAACAGTTCCTTTGTTCCAGTAATATGCCTGGAAAATCCACAGTCCAAGTACCATTTGGGGGAATTTGTACTTGAACTCACTTGAAAATCACAATTTATCTCACCTTAGGACCCCAATTTCTATTGGGTCCTAGGTTCACATTAGTCTGAAAATAAGCTTGCCTTCCTGCAGTATTTCTGATAGGTTGGCTACCTCTAGACACAGAAGGATTGTGCCAGCAATCTACAACATAGTGACCCACTTTGCCACAGTACCAGCACTCATAGACATTATATCTTCTTATCTATTTAGGGCCAGCATTTTCCTGGAATGCTCCTTGAACAATGGAAAGATGTGATGTTGTATGTCTCTGATTTATTCCAATAGCTATTTTATTGAAGGTAAGTCTTTGAGCTAACTGTTTTGGTCTTTTTAAGAGCCATCAGCTGCATGTATCTTTTCAGCTAACATGCATCTGATTGCATCAGAAACTACCATTCCATCCTTGCTAGAAGACTCACCTTCAGTCATTATTTTTGTTGGATGACTCAGATTTCCTGCAGCAATAATATCCTTGAGTTTTGGTGCTGAGGCACCAAAAACAAATGGTCCAGGATGGGCCATTTGAATTTCCTCATGGGCACCCTTAAGGGCCCTCACATGGCTGTATCTTCCACCTTGGCTATTAGCACATTTTTCCATACCAGTGGATCTGCCATTCTCCTAGTGATCATAACAAATTTCATGGTCATACCTTGTTAGAAGGCAATATGACTTTCTAAAATGAGATTGGAGGCAATATGGCTAGAGGCACAACTGGTGCCTTCTCCTTTCCTTTTGGATTGAGAGGTTTATCAGGTCCCTTAAATCATAACCCTTTCTTACCCTTTTGGGTAAAGAGGGTGTCAATTAAGGGAAGCACAGTTCTTGACTTAGAAAACTTGGCCACCAGCAATTTCTCATTTAGGAGATCATCTTTAAGTTTCTGGTTAAGTTTCTAATTTGAGACTCTTACCACAGACTCCATATCAATGATTAACTTGAGCTTGGATGATTGTGCAACCATATCATTGAGATCCTTTTCTTGGCCCTCACACTTGCTCCTAAGACTGAGAAGCTCTTTTGCCTGTCTCTTGGCAAGGAGCTTGCACATCTTGAATGCTTCAAGAAGTTCTCTATACTTGTCAATTATAGAATTGACATAATCCTCAGACTCTGAATCCCCTTCATATCTTGATGATTGATCTTCAGAATCTGAGCTAGCCTTATGACCTGAAATAAAAGACAGAGATTTAGAATTTACTTGAGCCTGTCTAGGCTGATCCTAGCTGCTCTACTCATCTTTCATTGCCATTAATCCATGGCATAGAACAAATTATTCTTCACCTTCATCCACCTCCGAGTCACTGTTTAAATGTGATAGAGGGGCCCTGATTCCTATCCTAGCAGCAGGATATTCTTCAGGTTTTTCTTTAGCAACAACCATTAGCCCAATGTAGTCTTCTTCTTCTTCACTATCTGACCCAGAGGAGGAGTCAGACTAGGTCTTTTCCTTCTTGGCCACATGGTACTTCTCTTTCTTCTTCCCCTTGGTGTGCTTCTTCTCTCCTTCCTCTTTCCTCTTCAATGGGCAGTCAGCAACTATGTGCCCAGGTTTGTTGCAGCAGAAACAAACGACTTTAAAAAAAGTTTGTTTGCTGGATTTAAGGCCATACATGTCCTCCTTAAAGGATCTCCTTCTGTGATGTGTGGAAGAGGAAGGCCTGCTATTATTCCTATGCTCCTTCATGAATTTTTGAAACTGCCTGGAGAAGGCAGCAAAGTCCTCATCAGATATATTGTTGTCTGAGGAGTTGGTCTTTGAGCTCTCAGAGTCTGACTCAGTAATTCTCCTGGGTGGTGAGTTCTTCCTTCTGCTCCTGGTTGGGGCATCAGCTTTGAAGGCCACAGACTTCTCCTTGGAATGTGATATACTGCTCATTTCTTCTTCCTTTCTTGTAGCAAGCTGCATCTCATATGACAGCAACATTCCAAATAGGGTTGGAGGAGTTGTGTTAGCTAACCTGGCCATTTCTCTAATGACACAATTCTTTGTGTCCCAATCCTTTGTGAGGGGCTTGAGAAATTTTTCATTCAGCTCAAAGGTGCTGAAGACCCTTCCATATGTTCTCAGCTCATTTACTATTCTAAAGAATCTCTCGAAGCACTCAACAATGCCATCAGACTTACCTTGTCTGAAGGCCTCATACTCCTAGTTGAGCATGGATTTTCTATCATCCCTCACATCCTCTGAACCCTCCATGAACACAACTAGGGTGTCCCACATCTCCATGGAGGTATTGCAGTGCACCAGATTTTGGAATGTTGAATTATCTATTGCACTAGCAATAATGTTTTGAGCTCTCTTGTCCATGGAGGCAAGTAAGAGCTACTCTTTGTTCATTTCATCATAAGATTTAGGTGTCTGGATGTTGGCATCCAGAACTGAGGTCTTCATGGGGATTAAGGGTCCTTCTTTGACTGTGATGTAGATTGTAGGGCCAGAAACTTCCATGAATAGTCTTACCCTTTCCTTCTAGAGGCCAAAGCCCTCCTTTCTACAGATTGGTAATTTCATGGCACTTCTTTGACTGAGATTGAGCTCGACGAAAGGTGAGCTGCGTTCGATGAATTCTGGAATTAGTTCGACGATTCCTAAACCGGGCTTGACGAGCTTAGTGTCTTCAACCTTTAACTTGAGCTCAAAAACCTATGAGCTGGGCTCGATGAAATCTAGAATCAGCTCGATGAATTCATGAATCAGCTCGACGAATTATGGAATTGGGATTCTTCTTTAGAAGCATTGAGTGAGCCTGCCTCACTCAACACTTCTGGACTTAGAGAAAATCTATTGGCTTAATCTCAATGGTTTCTTCTCAACTGTCTCAACAGTTTTCTTTCTTCACAGCTTAGACTGACTTCTATCTCAGGAGTTTTCTTATCACTTGTCTCAACTGTCTCAGTGGTTACTCCTTCACAACTGAGACTATCTCCTGTCCCAATAGTTTAGCTGAGACCATCACTTCTCTCAACTATTTGTTTTCAACTTCTAAACTATCTCAGTGGTCCTACTGATACATTCTTCTCAGCTATCTCAGCGGTTTTGCCTTAGTCAAGTTTTCTGACTTCCAGCTTCCTCCTCCTGTTCACCTGTCTAATCAAGGACAACCTGCATGCAAGAACTCAAGTACAGATCAAATAAATTAAGTGTGTATGTCATTTACCAGTTTGACTTCTTTCAAATCTGGAACATTGGGGTCAATGGACCAACAGATTGCGATAGCCACTTAGTCTTTATGACTAATGATTTCTACGTCTTCCTTTTTAGGAGGAAACCCCGCAGATAGAGCAGCAGCAGGTTGTGTAGGAGGGCAGCCAGGACAGGGTGATAGGGTCTGATGCGACGTTACCATCGATGCCTTTAGTTATAGATATGAGTCTTTGAGATATTCTAGTTGCAGTCCTTTGGGCGAAGTTTATTTGTACTCTAATATTATAGAAGTCAGTTGATGCTTCTTATTATTGATGTATTTGTGGACTTTTATACTTATGTGGATTTTGACTTATGTTTATTCTTTATGTTGGGTTGGTATGGATGGTATTTGTTTTAGCCGGCAGGATAGGAATCTTCTAGTATCGATCAACCCGTATGTTAGTGTTACCATAAGGCGGCTGTTCGGGGCATAAGACTACCCTCGGCTGTGTCTTGTGTTCTGGTGTAACATCCCATTTCCGGCTAGACCCCTAGGAGTCGGTTGGTTGTGGTAGAATCCCAGGGAGCCCAAAACTTGAAATAAATCGACCAAGAAATCAGGTCGCGGGTCGGTCACGCCCGTGACCCGCCATGTCACGCCCGTGACATAGGGCGTGACCATGATCGTCGGTTCCAGGTCGACGGCCGTCGACCCAAAATGGACCCACGGGCATGTCACGCCCGTGACCCGCCATGTCACGCCCGTGACATAGGGCGTGACACGCTCGACGATCGTCGATTTCAGTTCGACGTCGTCGACCCAGAATTTGGCCACACGGGCCAGTCACGCCCGTGACCCGCCATGTCACGCCCGTGACATAGGGCGTGACCACGCTCGACGATCGTCGACCCCAGTTCGACGCTCGTCAACCCGGAATTGTCCACATGGGCCAGTCACGCCCGTGACCCACAATGGCACGCCCGTGACATTGGGCGTGACCACGCTCGACGATCGTCGATCTCAGTTCGACGGTCGTCGACCCAGAATTTGCCACGGACCAGTCACGCCCGTGACCCGGGTGTCACGCCCGTGACCACCCTTCGACGATCGTCGATCTCAGTTCGACGATCGTCGAACCCAGAACCGCTAACCGGGCCTGTCACGCCCGTGACCCATGTGTCACGCCCGTGACCAAGGCCGAAACGACAGCCAGGTTGGAAATTTTGGTAACCGACGCCTTAATAAATTTTGGCTGTGGGGATGAAAAATCAAGAGCATTTATGGGTCGTTCCCTACTTTAATTATGTTAATAATTAAGGAAGAAATGGGTCCAGTAGGAAATTGCCACCTGGCAAGCACCTCTTCATTCCCAACTTTTCAACTGCCATTCGTCATAACCGAAACGTCATAGGAGAGTTATTAATGGCTGCCAACGTTTCATCTCCAACGTTTCACCCGTTCCCCTCCCCATTTGCTCATCTATAAAAGATTCCTGACAGCAAGAGGAAACGGTTACACTCCCTCAAACTATTCCAGACTTCCCCTTGCTGTTGAAGAATTTCCGGCGACGCCACCACCGCGCAAATGGCTTCCCGACACTCTGCACGCCTTCAACCCGCGAACAAGGTCCTCCCCTCCCTCTTCTTCTGCGGATAGATCTTAGGAATCGTTAGGAGAGATATCGGGCTCAAAAGAGCCAGATCGGGTGAGCGTAATGGTGGTTTTCCGAAAATATCATGGTGGCGGGTTCGCCGGAAACCGCCTCTCCGGCGGCCGTGCCGCCGCCCGACGTTAGCCCTCGCCTCAACGGAGGTGGTGGTGGTGGTGGCCGGCCAGGGAGATGGCTGGGTGGCCGGGAAATAGCTTGGAAAGGCTACAGGAAAATTAGGTTTTCAGTCTCAGGTTCGGGCTGTAGAAGAAGATGAACAGTGCCTTTAATTAGATTTTATTTGTAAAATCAATTTCTGAATGAGATTTTTGTCATGTTAAATAATTTGGGAAAAATACTTAGAGGCTCCTACAGGAAAGGTGGTCAGCATAGAAACTGTAGCCCTTGAGGTCTAGTTTTATTCAAAATTAATTTCATTCAATTTGGATTCCTGGTTAGACCACAGCACCCTTTTTGGTGAGGTCTATCCAGAGGGCTGCCTTGACCTTAGAAATATTCCCCACTCCAATCCAGTCGTCCAAACGACTTGAAATCTGGGATGTGGTCTAATCTTACATATATCTAGGTGCTATCCAAAAATGAGAATTTTTGGAGAATATTTTTCTATAGTTTTTAGAAAAATTCAATAATCCTAGCCGAATTTAATTAGGTGGTTAAATAATTTCCAAACCCTCCCAAATTTTGGTGAGTGGTCCCTGGGTTCACCATAAGGTTCTGTATAATTTTTCATCTCATTTGGAGATGGTTTGGTTTAGAATTCATCAACCCTAAGTTTTGCCCTAATAAGAGGCCTTAGGTTAAAAGTGCACTTTTGAAGTTTGAGTGGTCAAATCACCTCAACAGAGGCTGAGATTTTTACCACTGGCTAGTAATATTCTCTAGCACCCCCTCATGGAGTTGGAGGTGGATCGGGGTAAGTTTACCCTAAGGACCAAGGCCAAACCCTAAGGATGGGTCTTGGTGGTTTGTGAAGGTCATGTGGTCAAATGACCTCGGATTGACCCGAGATTGGGTGATGAGAACCATAGGGCTAATATTGTTCTCTGGATGAAATCTTAGTAGATTTAGAGATCGTTGGAATATCTAAAAATCTAACCCTAGTTTAGGGCGCAAAACTTGTAGAGATAGGAAATGACACCAAATCACATTAAAAAGTGATGAGAAATGGGTAGAGTTGGTTATAGGGGTAGTACAAGCTCTGGATATTTTTCTATGAATTTTATGATCACTATTTTGGGTACTTCCTTAATGATTTTGTAGTTGTATGATTTGCTTAGAGAAAATTATTATGGAGTACAAACTTCCTGGAAATTGATGGAATTTAGGCAGAGAACCTTTATTATGATTTTAAAACTCTGTGAATTTTTATGGGATTTTTAGAAGCTTAATTCTAAGGCTTGTTTCATTAAGTATTATTTATCGTGGATATTGAATTAAATCTATTGTAGTGCTTATCAAGCTGGTAAAATTATGATTCTTT
The DNA here is from genome assembly GCA_039513925.1 of Platanthera zijinensis. NCBI lineage: Eukaryota > Viridiplantae > Streptophyta > Magnoliopsida > Asparagales > Orchidaceae > Platanthera > Platanthera zijinensis. Next base: position 116,242,334 of record CM077078.1, read on the forward strand.
GCACAATGGTCTTTTCTGTATCATACTATTAGCCAGTAATTTTTCAATAATTTTATGATGAGTAATTTCAGTACTTCCTTCTTTAAAAGAGAATAATGAGATTGTAATGGATAAATTAATTAGAGGCTAAATATCTTTTGTAAAATCCTACAAATTAGTATTTGATGATACCTTACAGTTATTTAGTGATCACAATTTTCGGGTGGCCATAACTTAAGAATATCATGTACTTCATGTTAAAAATTACCCATGGCCAATCTTTGAGAAAAATAAAATAAATATCAGATTAATTAGGAAAATTATAAATTTCTGGATTTAAGCTAATTAAGTCATGATAGATCTCCAGTAAATTTTATAGGAGATTTGGAAGATAATTTGGAGTACCTCCCCTTATGTACCTCATATAGTTTAGGATGGTCTGCATTTAGTAAAACCACGGAATTCTGATAATTGATGGTTGGTAAGGCAAGTTAAGGTTGAGTTCATTATTAGAAGTCAGGATAAGTAGAATGTGGGACTGGTTAGGGTAAGGGAGTACGGGGACGACGAAAGATCGTCCGTCTCGGGAAGAAGAGGAAGAGTCTTAATACTCTAGGGTTAGTACTAAAGCAACTAAAAGGGGATTGGGTAAAGGGTAGACAACCAATAATAATAAGTGCCTTGCGAAAGGGAACTTCGGGCCGTAATGCACCGTCTTGGTTCCTAGTGCCCCTTGAGAGCCCTTCACGGGGTATACCGGGGGCAGTCCTGGGCTAACGTAAACCATAGGAGTAATAAAATTAATAGAGCAACTAGTATAACTAGGGTTGCACACACTCACTCCCCGGTAGTTAGGAAAGTAGAATTATAGGATTACTTGCCATCAGACAGTAGCTCTGAAGGTAGATGCACGGACAGTACTGTCCGGGGGGCCGCGGGCTCGAGGGTTGGAGTACGGAGAAAAGTGGTGGGTCATCGGTACTAGGCGATCGATCACACCGACAGCGGTACGATGACTCGGCGAAAAGTCTGGAGGGTACATCCAGCAGCAGTACGCGGATACCCTAGGTTGTGTTCTTCTAGGGGCGTACGGAAGGGCTAGGCCTGGTAGTGTGGTTACCCGCCTAGGAGTGGGGGGCCCGACCCACTGTCTCCGTTTGCCACTACGGAGGTTCCTGGGGGTGAAGCTAGCCTCCCGAACAGGGGGAACTAAAGGTCTGTGCGCATAGAGTCGTGTGCGTGGGTTGCACTTGCATGAATCATGGCATAGCATATCACTACACTCATATTTACATACAACCGACACCCCAACGTATAAATCGGTATGGGACTTTTTATACGATGGGAGCCTTGCAGAAGATCCCTTAACTTATAAGTTTGTATGGGCATTCATATAAGTTAAGGTTACTTACATACTTACTTACTCGTTGCTTACTTTCTATTCTCTAGCAGTCTTTAATGCAATTTGCTATTTATTAATTGTTCTACCTATTACAACATTTATATTGTTCACCTGATATACCTTGCTAGATAGGTCCACCGTCACTTGCTTGACTATTCTCCACTTTTGTAGCTTCCCTTTCCTCCTCTCCGCCCGGTGCTTAGGAGCCGTGGTGGGAGGGGTAGGGGATGATAGGGCTTAGTCTTTATGACTAATGGTTTTCGAACCAAACATTACAGGATCTCCGGATGGGAGACAGGGACCAGCACCAGCGGAGTACGGTGCGCATGGAGGTGGGACAGTCTAGCACCGGTGCACCTGCGACCAGCTCCGTGAGTGATTAGCATTTTCTTATCTTCCGCGATGAGCGTCTTGTAGTGAGGACTTGATGTACCGGGCATGAGCCCTTTTATTTCCAGACTATTTATACTCTGATGATTTTCTGTGGACACTCCCTTCGTGGAGTTTATTTTATGTGATATTCTCTTTTAGTGGACTTGCTTCTCTCTTGCTTGCTACATATTGCGATCGAAAAGGCCGGCAGAATCGGCGCGTTGTAGTGGCAACCTTCCCGGGTGCGAAGGTGTCACCGCAAAGCGGCGGTTCTGGGCATAAGACCCCGATGGTTGAAAAAGAAAAAAAAGGGGGGTCTTACAAGTGGTATCAGAGGAAACCTCGATCGAAAGAGAAGTAGTCCACAAAAACCTTGGGCCACCCCCGTGCGAGCTTAGTTTGCGGACAAACTAACAGCGGAAGCAGTGGTGGGCCCATAAGGGAAATCACATGTGAAAGTCCATCATAACTCTTCTTAAATTCCATTCATTTCGCTCGCTAACAAATGGAATTTTTGCTTGTAGCCTGCGACGAACCCTACATCGCAGCAGGGGACACCTCAGGCTCCGAATGTGGTCCCGACTCCGCCAGCACCCGTTCCGTTCCAGCAGACGGAGATGGGGCAAACATTGACGGCCATCCTGGAGGCCTTCAGAGCTCAGCAAGCCCCGGCCCCACAGCCAAACCCCGGGGCCAATTGGATGACTGTCTTCCGGGGACTTTCCCCTCCATCCTACCAGGGGACGGAGTCTGCAGTACGTACGGAGGAGTGGTTGGACACTATTTACGAGATGCTGGCAGGGATTCGATGCCCCACGGAGGAGGCAGTCGCTTTGGCAGTCTCCTGCTTAGAGTCACATGGAAAGAGATGGTGGAAATCTCAGCTGGACACCACCTTCGCAGGGATGGACTGTGCTGATATTGCTTGGGAGGAGTTTAGGGCAGCGCTCTTGGGACATTTTGTGCCTCGGTCGGCGAGAGATGACCTGGAGGATAGGTTCCTACGGTTGAGGCAGGGGAACAGGACTGTGGTGGAGTACTATCAGGAGTTCACTCACCTGGCCCGTTATGCGGACGCTTACCAGTTAGACGATGCTGGCTACGCCCGGAGGTTTTATAAGGGGCTGCAGGATGACATGAGGCAGGCCCTCCTTTTTGTTTCAGAGGGGAGTCTGGCCAGGATTCTGGAGATGGCTAAGAAGAGAGAGGCGGATCAGCTCACAGTGAAGAATCGGAAGAGACCGGCTGATGATTCAGTGATTGGAGGCCGTAGAGACCATCCTCGGGGCCAGGTTATTGGAGAGAGAAGGAACGGGGATCAGCCCCGTCAGGAGTTTGGGCAGGAGCAGAGGACTCAGGGGGTATTGGCTCCCCAGCCTATACAGATGCTGGAAATGCCAAGGACGGCAGGGCAGCCACCGGTATGCTATCAGTGCAACCAGCCAGGGCATATCAAGCGGAACTGTCCTGTGGGGCGAGCACCCCCACCAGCACATCAGGGCGCTCCACCTCCCCGACAGTTTGGCGGACGAGGACAGGACCGAGGACGGGGATTCCAGGATCGAGGTCGTAGGCCAGAGAGAGAGCAGGTGTATGCTCTAGACCTGACACAGCCTCGGGACCCGGAGCAGGTTATCACAGGTATGGCAGTACTTTTCAGATTTTTCTTTATATAAACTACTATTTTAAACATAACCTGGTTAGAAATTAAGAGAAGATAAACTACAATAAGAATATTAAGACATTTAATTATCCCAGGCATAGTGTTCGTGAGCGGCAAGCCCGCTCACAACCTCTTCGACACTGGTGCGTCACAATCCTTCGTGTCGGAGGATTTCGTGAAAGGACTGGCAGGAGTGGAGCCATTCACCGGGAAGATGATGAGGGTGCGCCTACCCGACGGGTCAGAGATATTGACCTCTGCTCATTGTAATATGGAAGCAAGAATCGGCGGAAAGGCGTTTGAGGCACCAGCGACGGTTCTGAAGATGCCAGATTATGATCTGATCCTGGGCATGACTTGGCTCTATTGGAACCATGCCCAGATCGATTGCGTGGCGAAGAGGATCACCGTGAGGCACGGCAACTCCTTCATTGTTATCGAAGGTATTATACCAGCACCCCATACCTTGCTATCGTCTGTGCAGGCCGTTAAGGCCCATCTGCAGGGGGAAGAGGTTTATCAGGTCCTCTTTGAGGCGGTCGTAGCCAAGGATTCCATTGCAGATATTCCGGTAGTGCGGGACTTCGCCGACGTGTTTCCAGAGAAGCTACCAGGGCTACCCCCGCACAGAGAGAGGGACTTTCAGATTCAGCTCGTACCGGGGGCTAAGCCGGTATCCAGAGCTCCCTATCGAATGGCCCCAAAGGAGTTGGTGGAATTCCGGAGTCAGCTTCAGGAGTTAGTGGAGGCCGGGTTCGTCCGACCTAGCTCTTCACCATGGGGAGCTCCGGTGCTGTTCGTTAAGAAGAAAGACGGGACCCTTCGACTGTGCATAGATTACCGGGCTCTGAACAGGTTGACGGTCCGGAACACTTATCCCTTACCACGGATAGATGAGCTTTTTGACCAACTGGAAGGAGCCCATTGGTTCTCAAAGCTGGATCTGAGGTCAGGATACTACCAGCTTCGCATTCGGGAGGAGGACATCCCGAAGACGGCGTTCAGCAGCAGATACGGATTGTACGAGTTTACCGTGATGCCGTTCGGGCTCACGAATGCACCCTCCGCATTCATGACTTTGATGAATCAGGTGTTCGAGGAGTATCTGGATGTCTTCGTCATTGTATTCATCGACGACATCCTCATCTATTCAAGGACGGAGGAGGAGCACGCGAGACATCTAGCCTTGACCTTGGAGAAGCTGCGTGAGCACGAGATGTATGCCAAGTACAGCAAGTGCCAGTTCTGGCTAAAGGAGGTGGCCTTTCTGGGCCATGTCATCAGTGGAGCAGGTCTGGCAGTGGATCCGGCAAAGATCCAGGCAGTACGGGATTGGCCACCACTAAAGTCGGCCACGGATGTTCGGAGTTTCTTGGGACTTGCCGGTTACTACCGGAAGTTCGTAAAGGGGTTCTCTCAGATTGCCCTTCCTCTTACGTCTCTGACGAAGAAGGAGTCCCCTTTTATTTGGACGCCGCGGTGCGAATCTGCCTTCCAGGAGCTGAAGGATCATCTCACCTCGGCCCCCATCCTTGCTCTCCCATCAGGGAGGGAGGGATTCCAGGTATATGCAGATGCTTCCTATCAGGGGATGGGCGCCGTCCTTATGCAGAATGGGCACGTAATCGCCTATGCCTCCCGTCAGTTGAAGCAGCACGAGCAGAACTACCCCGTGCACGATTTGGAGATGGGGGCAGTCATTTTTGCCCTTAAGATCTGGCGGCACTATCTCTACGGGTTACATTGTGATATCTTCTCCGACCACAAGAATCTGAAGTACGTCGACACCCAGAAGGAGTTAAACATCAGGCAGAGACGCTGGGTGGAGTTTCTTTCGGACTACCAGTATACCATGCACTACCATCCGGGGAAGGCGAACGTGGTTGCGGATGCTCTGAGCCGGAGAGCGAGTACGACTGGAGTAGGCGCGCAGCTGATGGCCTTGGAGTTGATTAGATCATTCGAGGAGATGCAGATTTCGCTGGTATCTGAGGATGACCCGGAGCTGTACATGGAGTACCTGGGGTCGATGGCTACTACAGATGACATCCGAGACCGCATCAGAGATGGGCAGATGCTGGACGAGAGAGCTGAGCCGATATTCAGGGCCTTGGAGGAAGGCACGACAGGAGATTAGACTTTGAGGGATGGGCTTCTGTGTTTCCGGGGCAGAGTCTACATACCAGCTGGAGGACGGATCCGGGAGGACATTTTGACGGAAGCTCACTGCAGCCGGTATTCGGTACACCCGGGGATCACCAAGATGGTAAAGGATTTAAAGAGGACTATGTACTGGCCGGGTATGAAGAAAGATATAACGTATTTTGTGACGCATTGTGAGGCCTGCCAGCTCGTGAAGGCGGAGTGTAGGAACCCGGCAGGCTTGCTGCAGCCGCTTCCAGTGCCGGAGTGGAAGTTTGAGGATATAGCCATGGACTTCATACATGGGCTACCTAGATCCCGTGCGGGGAACGACTCGATCTGGGTGATAGTGGACAGGCTGACAAAGGTGGCCAGATTCATCCCAGTGGCGAAGGACACACCGGTCAGTGTTTTAGTACGGAGGTTCATCGAGCAGTTTGTGCGTTATCATGGGGTGCCCAAGACTATCGTTTCGGATCGGGATGGGCGGTTTACATCCAGGGAATGGAGGTCAGTCCAGGCCCATCTGGGTTCTCGGTTGACTTTCAGCACAGCTTTCCACCCTCAGACCGACGGACAGACAGAGCGCACAAACCGTACACTGGAGGACCTGCTACGACTGTGTATTTTGGACCGTGGCGAGCCTTGGGAGAGATTGCTGCCACTGGTCGAGTTTTCGTACAACAACGCTCATCAGTCCAGCATAGGCATGGCTCCATACGAAGCGTTGTACGGAAGGAGGTGCAGAACCCCACTATCATGGGTTCAGGATGAGGATCCGCAGGCACTGGGCTCGGAGTTTGTGGGAGATACAGATGCTCAGATTAGATTGATCCGAGACAGGATGTTGGAAGCCCAGAGCAGACAGGCGAAATACTACGATGCGAGGCATCGCCAAGTGGAGTTCCAGGTAGGAGACCGGGTTTTCTTGAAGATACGGCCGATGCACGGAGTCTCGCGGGTTCGCGGGCGGAGGAAGCTCAGTCCAAGATATATGGGGCCCTACAGGATCCTGGAGCGGATCGGCCCCTTAGCCTATAGACTGGAACTACCGCCGGAGTTAGCGGGATTGCATGACGTCTTCCACGTCTCCTCACTTCGGAGGGCTCTGCTACGCCCTGAGCAGCTGATTCCCTCGGCAGATGGCACGGTGGCCTCGGATCGGTCAGTCAACGTGGAGCCTAACAGGATTGACGATACGGCAGTGCGGGTCTTACGGAGAAAGAAGGTCCTGTTAGTCAAGGTTCTGTGGAACAATCATGGGCAGGAGGAGCATACATGGGAGCCACAGGACTTGATGCGGCAAAAATATCCGGAACTTTTCCGTCAGGTATACCTCAAACCCCTCTGTACGATCAATTTGCCTTCCTGTTTTAAACCAATAGAATTGAAATTTCAAGAATAGGGGCTAATCTTTTGTTTATTGGGGTGTATATACCTAGTTAGGTGGGGGAATTAACCTTACATTCGAAACCGCACAAACAAACGTAACGTAGGGAGGTAATCATTCGGTTCTCATGGGATGTTACAAGCTTATTTTCCCGATTTGAGTCCCATAGGCTTAACCTTGATTTCGGGGACGAAATCTTTGTTTTGTTTATTGGGATTTGTAACATCCCATTTCCGGCTAGACCCCTAGGAGTCGGTTGGTTGTGGTAGAATCCCAGGGAGCCCAAAACTTGAAATAAATCGACCAAGAAATCAGGTCGCGGGTCGGTCACGCCCGTGACCCGCCATGTCACGCCCGTGACATAGGGCGTGACCATGATCGTCGGTTCCAGGTCGACGACCGTCGACCCAAAATGGACCCACGGGCATGTCACGCCCGTGACCCGCCATGTCACGCCCGTGACATAGGGCGTGACACGCTCGACGATCGTCGATTTCAGTTCGACGTCGTCGACCCAGAATTTGGCCACACGGGCCAGTCACGCCCGTGACCCGCCATGTCACGCCCGTGACATAGGGCGTGACCACGCTCGACGATCGTCGACCCCAGTTCGATGCTCGTCAACCCGGAATTGTCCACATGGGCCAGTCACGCCCGTGACCCACAATGGCACGCCCGTGACATTGGGCGTGACCACGCTCGACGATCGTCGATCTCAGTTCGACGGTCGTCGACCCAGAATTTGCCACGGACCAGTCACGCCCGTGACCCGGGTGTCACGCCCGTGACCACCCTTCGACGATCGTCGATCTCAGTTCGACGATCGTCGAACCCAGAACCGCTTACCGGGCCTGTCACGCCCGTGACCCATGTGTCACGCCCGTGACCAAGGCCAAAACGACAGCCAGGTTGGAAATTTTGGTAACCGACGCCTTAATAAATTTTGGCTGTGGGGATGAAAAATCAAGAGCATTTATGGGTCGTTCCCTACTTTAATTATGTTAATAATTAAGGAAGAAATGGGTCCAGTAGGAAATTGCCACCTGGCAAGCACCTCTTCATTCCCAACTTTTCAACTGCCATTCGTCATAACCGAAACGTCATAGGAGAGTTATTAATGGCTGCCAACGTTTCATCTCCAACGTTTCACCCGTTCCCCTCCCCATTTGCTCATCTATAAAAGATTCCTGACAGCAAGAGGAAACGGTTACACTCCCTCAAACTATTCCAGACTTCCCCTTGCTGTTGAAGAATTTCCGGCGACGCCACCACCGCGCAAATGGCTTCCCGACGCTCTGCACGCCTTCAACCCGCGAACAAGGTCCTCCCCTCCCTCTTCTTCTGCGGATAGATCTTAGGAATCGTTAGGAGAGATATCGGGCTCAAAAGAGCCAGATCGGGTGAGCGTAATGGTGGTTTTCCGAAAATATCATGGTGGCGGGTTCGCCGGAAACCGCCTCTCCGGCGGCCGTGCCGCCGCCCGACGTTAGCCCTCGCCTCAACGGAGGTGGTGGTGGTGGTGGCCGGCCAGGGAGATGGCTGGGTGGCCGGGAAATAGCTTGGAAAGGCTACAGGAAAATTAGGTTTTCAGTCTCAGGTTCGGGCTGTAGAAGAAGATGAACAGTGCCTTTAATTAGATTTTATTTGTAAAATCAATTTCTGAATGAGATTTCTGTCATGTTAAATAATTTGGGAAAAATACTTAGAGGCTCCTACAGGAAAAGTGGTCAGCATAGAAACTGTAGCCCTTGAGGTCTAGTTTTATTCAAAATTAATTTCATTCAATTTGGATTCCTGATTAGACCACAGCACCCTTTTTGGTGAGGTCTATCCAGAGGGCTGCCTTGACCATAGAAAAATTCCCCACTCCAATCCAGTCGTCCAAACGACTTGAAATCTGGGATGTGGTCTAATCTTACATATATCTAGGTGCTATCCAAAAATGAGAATTTTTGGAGAATATTTTTCTATAGTTTTTAGAAAAATTCAATAATCCTAGCCGAATTTAATTAGGTGGTTAAATAATTTCCAAACCCTCCCAAATTTTGGTGAGTGGTCCCTGGGTTCACCATAAGGTTCTGTATAATTTTTCATCTCATTTGGAGATGGTTTGGTTTAGAATTGATCAACCCTAAGTTTTGCCCTAATAAGAGGCCTTAGGTTAAAAGTGCACTTTTGAAGTTTGAGTGGTCAAATCACCTCAACAGAGGCTGAGATTTTTACCACTGGCTAGTAATATTCTCTAGCACCCCCTCATGGAGTTGGAGGTGGATCGGGGTAAGTTTACCCTAAGGACCAAGGCCAAACCCTAAGGATGGGTCTTGGTGGTTTGTGAAGGTCATGTGGTCAAATGACCTCGGATTGACCCGAGATTGGGTGATGAGAACCATAGGGCTAATATTGTTCTCTGGATGAAATCTTAGTAGATTTAGAGATCGTTGGAATATCTAAAAATCTAACCCTAGTTTAGGGCGCAAAACTTGTAGAGATAGGAAATGACACCAAATCACATTAAAAAGTGATGAGAAATGGGTAGAGTTGGTTATAGGGGTAGTACAAGCTCTGGATATTTTTCTATGAATTTTATGATCACTATTTTGGGTACTTCCTTAATGATTTTGTAGTTGTATGATTTGCTTAGAGAAAATTATTATGGAGTACAAACTTCCTGGAAATTGATGGAATTTAGGCAGAGAACCTTTATTATGATTTTAAAACTCTGTGAATTTTTATGGGATTTTTAGAAGCTTAATTCTAAGGCTTGTTTCATTAAGTATTATTTATCGTGGATATTGGATTAAATCTATTGTAGTGCTTATCAAGCTGGTAAAATTATGATTCTTTGCACAATGGTCTTTTCTGTATCATACTATTAGTCAGTAATTTTTCTATAATTTTATGATGAGTAATTTCAGTACTTCCTTCTTTAAAAGAGAATAATGAGATTGTAATGGATAAATTAATTAGAGGCTAAATATCTTTTGTAAAATCCTGCAAATTAGTATTTGATGATACCTTACAGTTATTTAGTGATCACAATTTTCGGGTGGCCATAACTTAAGAATATCATGTACTTCATGTTAAAAATTACCCATGGCCAATCTTTGAGAAAAATAAAATAAATATCAGATTAATTAGGAAAATTATAAATTTCTGGATTTAAGCTAATTAAGTCATGATAGATCTCCAGTAAATTTTATAGGAGATTTGGAAGATAATTTGGAGTACCTCCCCTTATGTACCTCATATAGTTTAGGATGGTCTGCATTTAGTAAAACCACGGAATTCTGATAATTGATGGTTGGTAGGGCAAGTTAAGGTTGAGTTCATTATTAGAAGTCAGGATAAGTAGAATGTGGGACTGGTTAGGGTAAGGGAGTACGGGGACGACGAAAGATCGTCCGTCTCGGGAAGAAGAGGAAGAGTCTTAATACTCTAGGGTTAGTACTAAAGCAACTAAAAGGGGATTGGGTAAAGGGTAGACAACCAATAATAATAAGTGCCTTGCGAAAGGGAACTTCGGGCCGTAATGCACCGTCTTGGTTCCTAGTGCCCCTTGAGAGCCCTTCACGGGGTATACCGGGGGCAGTCCTGGGCTAACGTAAACCATAGGAGTAATAAAATTAAAAGAGCAACTAGTATAACTAGGGTTGCACACACTCACTCCCCGGTAGTTAGGAAAGTAGAATTATAGGATTACTTGCCATCAGACAGTAGCTCTGAAGGTAGATGCACGGACAGTACTGTCCGGGGGGCCGCGGGCTCGAGGGTTGGAGTACGGAGAAAAGTGGTGGGTCATCGGTACTAGGCGATCGATCACACCGACAGCGGTACGATGACTCGGCGAAAAGTCTGGAGGGTACATCCAGCAGCAGTACGCGGATACCCTAGGTTGTGTTCTTCTAGGGGCGTACGGAAGGGCTAGGCCTGGTAGTGTGGTTACCCGCCTAGGAGTGGGGGGCCCGACCCACTGTCTCCGTTTGCCACTACGGAGGTTCCTGGGGGTGAAGCTAGCCTCCCGAACAGGGGGAACTAAAGGTCTGTGCGCATAGAGTCGTGTGCGTGGGTTGCACTTGCATGAATCATGGCATAGCATATCACTACACTCATATTTGCATACAACCGACACCCCAACGTATAAATCGGTATGGGACTTTTTATACGATGGGAGCCTTGCAGAAGATCCCTTAACTTATAAGTTTGTATGGGCATTCATATAAGTTAAGGTTACTTACATACTTACTTACTCGTTGCTTACTTTCTATTCTCTAGCAGTCTTTAATGCAATTTGCTATTTATTAATTGTTCTACCTATTACAACATTTATATTGTTCACCTGATATACCTTGCTAGATAGGTCCACCGTCACTTGCTTGACTATTCTCCACTTTTGTAGCTTCCCTTTCCTCCTCTCCGCCCGGTGCTTAGGAGCCGTGGTGGGAGGGGTAGGGGATGATAGGGCTTAGTCTTTATGACTAATGGTTTTCGAACCAAACATTACAGGATCTCCGGATGGGAGACAGGGACCAGCACCAGCGGAGTACGGTGCGCATGGAGGTGGGACAGTCTAGCACCGGTGCACCTGCGACCAGCTCCGTGAGTGATTAGCATTTTCTTATCTTCCGCGATGAGCGTCTTGTAGTGAGGACTTGATGTACCGGGCATGAGCCCTTTTATTTCCAGACTATTTATACTCTGATGATTTTCTGTGGACACTCCCTTCGTGGAGTTTATTTTATGTGATATTCTCTTTTAGTGGACTTGCTTCTCTCTTGCTTGCTACATATTGCGATCGAAAAGGCCGGCAGAATCGGCGCGTTGTAGTGGCAACCTTCCCGGGTGCGAAGGTGTCACCGCAAAGCGGCGGTTCTGGGCATAAGACCCCGGTGGTTGAAAAAGAAAAAAAAAAGGGGGTCTTACATCTGGGAGGGGGGGGGTCTTACAAATGGTATCAGCTTGCAATGATCCTCAACTAAAGAAGACAATGAACAATGGTGCCACTCCTGTTAGATTGGTTAGTTTGCGGACAAACTGACAATGCGAATGCAGTGGGGTGTCCATGTGTAATTCACATAATGTATGTACAGTCATTACCCTACGTTTAGCCAACCTAACCTTAGGTTTGTTCCTTTATGTGTAGATTCTGGTGTGTGTAGAGCTAGTAGCGGGCACTCCCGCCCCTTTTGTACTTACCCGGTTATAGTAGTTTGAGTTGGGACAAACACTTACGATGATCTTAGATGCCTTCAGGTCTCAACAGGCCCCTGTGCAAAACAAGCCCTGGGCTCTAACAGGTTGAGCACCTTTCGAGCCCTCTCCTAGCCTACTTATCTTCGAATAAAGTCGACTATTCATACTAAAGATTGTCTCGACACTATGGTAGAGTTAATGGTTAGAATCAGATGTCCAGCCAATATGGCTGTTACCTTAGTGGTGTCAGTCTTGTAATTGCTTGTGAAGAGGTGGTGGATGTCCCTCATGGGTTCCACTTTCCAAGGCAGAGTGTACACGAAGATTAGTTGGAATGAGTTTTCTGAAACTTTCTTGGAGAATTTCATTCCCTCGACTGCTCGAGATGAGCTTGAATAAAGATTCCTACAATTGAAGCAAGGATCTAATTCTATGATGGAATATCAAAGGGTGTTTCAACACCTCGCTTGGTTTTTTGATACCTACAAGTTGGATGACCGTAGTTATGCAAAGAGCTTTTACAAAGGCTTGCGAGATCCCCTAAGGTAAGCCATTTTGTTTATAGCAAACTATATCTTGGCAGAGATAATAGAAATGGCGAAAAGTTGGAAGCGGATCATTTGGGAGTCCAAGCTAGCAGTAAGAGACCCACTGGGGGAGTAATGGAACCAGGCCCTAGTTATAGAAGGAGGCAGTGTTTGGTATTGTATCCATAACAAACCGGATTTGAAGAAGGGTTCAGTTAAGCTAAGATCAATTGTGATTGTATTTGATGTTGCCTTTTGAGTTTCGCACTTGCATGTTTTCATTGCTAAATACAAACTAACGCTAGATACAGTAGATCAGTAAACACAGGACTATACAATGTAATCCTTCATTGTATAGGTCAATGTGTTGACTCACATATAATCTCTCTATTAGGGTGTACTTCTCTCCCAAGTAAAGGAGAAGGTTTAGGAAGGAATAAGGCTTGGATTAAGAAGGACAGGAATTTGCCTAAGTTAAATTCGTCGAGTATTACAAGGATTGCACGTCGAATTCATCGAGTATGCTCATTCATATTCTTTAAATTCATCGTATATACCTTCCAACACACGTCGAATTCACCATTTGAACTTAGGGCAAATTCTCTGAGAATTGTAAAATCCGACAAGTAAAATTCGCCAAGTATAATCGTGTATACTCGTCCAATTCGTCGAATGTATCTAACGATACTCACCAAATTCGTCTAATATACTAGACGATACATGCCGAATTCGTCGAGTCCATTCGACGCTACTTCTCTAGATTATTATAACTCTCATTTGTCGAATATTTCTTGTAATGGAGTCGAGAGCGTTGAGTCATTCAGCCTATAATCGACGAATTCGTCGAGTATACCTGCTGATACTCGACGAATTCGTCGAGTATAATTCTCCGCTTTGTCGTTGAGTGTTTGGCTGGCCTGAGATAATTTGTCTAAGTCTAATTCGTCGTATATCATAGACCATTTGGCGAGTATACTAATGATAATCGGCGATATTTGACGAATTTTTCTTAGATCATTTTTTCCGAAATTTTCAAATCTCTGGTTCAAGTTTTTGGTCGGTCATGCACAGTACATTCTAAGTTTCTTTTTTGGAAATTGTTTTATAATCGTTGGAAGGGATATCTCTATAAATACCTAGGGGATATTTCCTTTCAATCTAATCATTTTATTGATATCATTTCAAACCTAGAAAAATTTCCAAAATCGGACTTTCGCCCATCCGCCGCCAACACATAGTTTTTTCACGAATTCTCCGATCGGCCGCTGACGTTCACTGCGATTCATCTTCTTCGACATATACAACTTGATTTCTCTCTCTCTACAAATCTATACTCATACAGATCAAGGCGTTCGAAGATTCAAGTCAAGATTCAAGATCTTCTGAGTCTATATATTTCGTGTTCTCCAAGCAATTTAAAGATCTACCATTCTAGAAGGACGACGGATTGAAGATCTTAATTCTTATCTTTGTGATTGTAATATTATTTTAAAATATTCATTTAATTTTGTAGTAGATTTTCTCCGAGTTGTAGATCCGGTTTGTGGATCGAGTTATAGATCCATTTGTGGATCGATTCATAGATCCATTTGTGGATCGAGTCATAGATCCGATTGTGGATCGAGTGGAAGGAGAGTTGTCTCCGAGTTATAGGAGTTACGGCTCTGAGGTGTAAGATTTGTATAAATCTGAGTTTGGTGACGTAGCCAAATCTAGTCCTTCGTGGTAGATATGCGAGGCGGGAAAGTAGGAGTACCCAACTTAGGGAACCACTATAAATCTTGGAATTTGTGTGCTTGATTTGTAAGTAATTTTAATCCGCAAAAAGACACAAATATCACCTATTCACCCAACTCAAGGTGATTTAGGTAGACGTTAGATACTTTCAATAGGTATCAGAGGGGCATTTTGTTTGATATAAGGTTAACACCTTGAACAAGATCCTTGTTCTAGCATCAAGAGATTCCATCTAAAAACCATGGACAGATGTAAAGACATGTCTTTTATGAACCTCCCAGTGTGCACAAAGGAAAACTTTCCTATGTGGAAAGAATGAGTAAGGTTCTTCATGGAAGCTAATGATCCAAGAATTCTTCAAATTGTGGAAGAAGGACCCCACATACCACTCAACCATCAGCTCTGTATCCTACAGTCATGATCCCCAAGAAGATGATGGATTTAACTAAGGATGAATTGCCTTGGTCTCCCTAGATAAGATGGCAAAGAACATCATCCCAAGTGTAGTGGATGACTTAATGCTTCAGAATCTATTCTACTGTAATTCTGCCAAAGAAATGTGGGGCTACATAGTTGTGTTGATGGAAGGGATATAGCAAGTCAGAGATGACCGCAGATTATTGTTGAATCAGGAATACAATGCATTTAAGTAAGGATCAAGTGATAGTATTGCTGACAGCTTCGAGAAATTGTCTAAGATTGTAAACGACCACATGAATTATGGTCATATTTTCACTAATAGCAAGCTCAACGACAAGTTTCTCAAATCCCTAACAAAGGAATGGGCCATTAAAGTGGTTGCCATCAAGGAGTTTGGAAAGTTGCTAGAGACTGACCTTCAGAACCTTTTTGGGAAATTGCTCTCGTGCAAACTACAAATGAACACTGGAAAGAAGGAAGAGCAAAGCAGCCAGACTTCCAGCAAATAGAAGTCGGTGGCCCTAAAAGCTAAAGGTTCAAGAAAGTCCAAAGTTTTTTCACCAGTAATGACTCGTGATCCTGACACCCCAGAAGACTCCGAGCCTAGCGCATCTAGCTCTGAGCTATCAGATTGGGAGTTCTCTCTCATATCTAAGTAGTTCAAGAAACTTCTCAGTAAGAGGAGACAGATGAAGAATCATTCATCCTCAACTAACTTTAAGAAATCCCATCGTGACGATGATCACTCCAAAAAAAGGTACAAACGAGTGGAAAGGTATAAATCAAAATAGAACAAACATTCTTCCACTGATGTTGTGTGTTATAATTGTAATAAGAAAGGTCATATGATTATTTAATGCCCATACAAGTAGAAGGGGGGCTCTAAGAAAGAGGAGAAAATATCCTTAAAGGGCAAGAGAAAAGAAGAAAAGAGTTTTGTCTCCAAGAAGTCCAAGACTCTCAGCGATAGTGACTCAAGTGAGTCGAGCTCAGAGAATGAAGAAGCCCACTTTGGGCTCATGGCTCAATTAGACGAGGAAGTTGGTGACTCTGAGTATCGCAGGAAGGTAAACTCGCACACGATACTATCAAAATTGTAAAAGTCCACTAATGGTCATGAAGACTACTCTTCTAAAGAGGGCGAGTCTTAGTTAATGGTTCAGTACAAGAACCTTTTGAAAGCTTTTGACAAATGTCACAAGGTAGTCAAAAAGCAGGCAAAAGAGATTGCCTCTCTCAAGGCAGTGGAATCAAGCCTGAGGGAGGAAATTGTTGAATGGACTCCTCTCAAAAGTGAAGTTCACTCCTTGCAAGAGGAATTGAAAAGCTCGGTTGAAATATTAAGTCTAAAATAGAAATATCTTGATAAGCTAGAAGAAAAGCTCTTGGTGGAGAGAAAACTTTTAGAGAGTTTCTCCATATCGAAGACTGTTCTCCCTCGCATTGATGAGTTCTCGGCTCTGAAGAATGATAGTGGTCTTGGACATGTAGTTGGTAACTATAAGCCTGCCAAGAAAGACAGTGCTAAGGAAAAGGGTAATGCTCCTATAAGTCAACACTCGTTTTGGAAGGTAATCTTCTCAACGAACAAGTTTGACCTTGAGTCGTCCTACGGTCATCTTATTAGGCCTACCTATGTAGAGCCCAAGAATCGATACCAGGGATGGACCTATCCCCATGACTATGGTTCCATTTGTAACATCCCTCAAACAACTAGACCCGTAGGAGTGGTTTTGTCATGACTAGGTCATGACAAAACACTAGGAAACCCAGGAAGACCAGGTGAACCTATGTATGATGGTGAGACCACCTTGGTCTACAAATAGTAGAATTCTAATCACTAGCTTAGGGATGGTCTTAGGGCTTCACCATGACTTGATGACCCCACCACAACATCACTAACCTATTAGAGGGTCCAGTAGAGCCATAGGACCCACTAGGGTCAACTAAAAAGGTCAAGTTGACCAAAGTCAACCCAAGCCTTGATTAGGTCAAACTAAGCTCACCCATGCACCCTTGACACCCCCTTAGCCAAAGGGACCCACCTATACCTTCCCAAGTCCTAAGGGAGGCCAATGGGTCACCAAGGACCCATTGGGGTCAACCAAAGAGGCTATGTTGATCCAAGTCAACCCTAGCCTTAAAAAGGTCAAAGTGCCCTAACTAAGGGTCAAGTGACCCACAGGATGCCCAACCAACCCTACTCAAGCCTTCCTAGACTTTAGGGGAGGCCAATGGGTCACCAAAGACCCATTGGGGTCAACCAAAGAGGCTAAGTTTACCCAAGTCAACCCTCATCTTAAAAAGGTCAAAGTGCCCTAACTAAGGGTTAAGTGACCCCCAAAATGCCCAACCAACCCTACCCAAACCTTCCTTGTCTTTAGGGGAGGCCAATTGGTCACAAAGGACCCATTGGGGTCAACCCAAATGGTCAATTTGACGAAGGTCAACTCAATCCTTGAAACAGGTCAAACTAGCTCAAATGGGCTAACTCAAGCTCAAGCCCTGCCCCCCTTAGGCTAACCATTTTTCCATGAATATTATGGGATTTAGTGGGGTGACATTAGGCTAGAGTAGTCATCAAAATCTTCCTTGATGAAAGATGAGAGAGACAGCCATTAATGGTAATGGGAGAGCAGAGTCCCTCTCCAATTGATTCCAAAGTCTTGACTCATCTCCCCCTCATCAGTTAGAGGAGACTAGAGGTTTTTCCCAGCCACTTGATATGTAGGCATGTGTACCGGTCACTGTCAAGTAATAAATTTGTGAATAGCTTCCCCGAATATCGATCTCTAGAGAATGCAGGTTGGGTATCTTGATAGCGTCGTGTGAAGATCGATACTAAGAGTAAAACAAAATAACAAGCGGTTTGGTTTTTTATCCCTAAAGCTATCAAAACAAAAAGAAAACTAATGCGGGTCATGAGCATCGCTTTTCTTTGTGATGTAATGAGTGCAGGCTGCTATGCCTTGCTTCGTTAGGCGAATGGACTGAGAGCAAGCGGATGGAATGATCACAAGTGCGAAAAGTGAGGGTCACAATCACCTGTTCAACCACCAACACTAGCCTTTGCTAGTGTGGTTCTAGTGCTCGAATGGATGGATGTGGATGGAGGCAAGTGCAATACAGCTACAACAAAGAATGCAACTAGCCAAAACAAACTTCATTCATAGACAAATAAAGTGAGTTCAAGTTCATTACAAGCTTTAAAATACAGTTCACTATGAGAAAAAGGGTAGAATAAACCGATAGGAGGAAAGCCTAGCTTCTTAGCCGGAGCGGTGGTTTGTCAGTCCACTTCTTGACTCGTACCGTTGGTTGCTACCAGAGGTAAATGGGTCGTAAATCCACTTGTTTCCCTCCGTCTTCATCCCTTTCCTTCAATCTCTTCTCCCTTTTTCCCAAATTAGTTGTACGGAAGAGTCTTCTTGCAAGCAGCTGGTGGCCGAAAACTCTCCAAAGAGTTGAAAATGGCTTTGGATCACCGGAGAAAGCTTCCCAGAGGATGGAGATGAGTGAAGGACCTGTGGGTGGTGGGAAATGGCGCTTGGGGCGCAGTAGTGGAGTGAAAAATGGAAGGCATTGACCTAAATCACGATGCATGAGGTTAAATACAACAAGAGAAATTCAGAGCGCATGATTAGTGGCGTATGACCAGTGGTCATGCGCACTGATGGTCGATGATTGTGCGCTCTACTCCAGAGAAACCTGAAGCAGACAGAAAATATATTATATCGGCGCATGATCAGTGGCACACGATCGGTGGTCGTGCGCACTGGATCCCATGATCATCCGATTAGAAAAGACAGAACTCAAGAAAAACTGGGATAACGTGCACGAGCAGTGGTGCAAGACCTGTGGTTGTGCGTAGTATGTCTAATGCTCGTGCGGACGCCCCAGACAGAACTTGGAAAAGTTGAGAATAGTGCGCACAATCAGTGGCTCACGGCCAGTGGTCGTGCGCTATAGGTCCAATGATCATGAGTAGTGTTCCTAGACTGTTTAGGAATTCAATGAACAGAGCGCGCATGACCAGTGGTCGTGCGCTAAGGAGTCCACTAATCATGCACATGTAAAAAATCACAACCAGTGGCCCTTTTGTAGAAAACATTCCAAAACAATCCGGAACATGCTCACCACCGTTGTACCTGCAACAAAAACAGCAGAGCAACCGAGATGGGCGTACTATAGTCTCCAAACATAGCAAGAAACCAAGTCGGGCAAAAGTGAAATAACTATGAAATCACAGTGAAAGCGGGCCAAAAGTGCACTTAACATGGAATGGACATAATAACTAATATGAACAAATATGGATCAAAAGTGTAGTGGATCAACGAGAAAACTAGCTCATATGAGTCCAAAAATATGTATATAACTTGGACTCATGACACCCCTAGACTTAAATATTTGCTCGTCCCGAGCAAATCATCACTCCGTGGACTATACAATAGTTAGCTTGCTTAGGAATTTCCGGATACATTATTGAGAGAAATCAAATATATCATGGGCATAAAAAATATAATAGGTGAACTTTTTAACTATACTACAGAATTTATACTTTTTGACAGGTGTAAATAAATATTATATCTACTCAAAATTGGAATTATGGAGAATCGTTCGGTCATATGTACGAAGAAAGTAGGCAGGTCACTAAGGTGAGCTTTGCCAAAGATCGAGGCTCAAGATCACCTCCAAAGGAATCTAGTAATGTTAGTGACCATATGCTTGCCCGTTCACAGTCTCTCCATGGTTCTAGTTCCACTCAAGCGTGAATCCGTAGGACTTAAGAAGAATCATTGGGCTTAGGCTAAGGTTTGGTAGTCAAAGATAAACATGGAGGTTTACACACAACCCAAGCGAGCAAACAATAAGCTAAACCACTACTGCCCCTCAGAATTGCTCGTGTGACGCACCCCCAGACTTTTCTTGAAAACCGGGTGTGTCCATGGCCTAACCCGACCAAAATCAAGATAAACCTGATGGGGATTCCATTACTCATTATAGTTCTTTAAAAAAAATTATTTTTCCATTCTTTCCTTTTTTTTCTTTTGCAATCCCCAATCTTAGCAAGTAGACATTTCATGAATTCATTCCACCACATCACTTGAATTCCACACATCACACCTCGTCAAAACATTAAATTTACTGCAGCTCATGGATTTGGTTGCGATAAGGGGATTGGCTTTAGGCTTTGGTGAATGAAGGTGGAGCTGAATCAAAGGAGGGATAGGCACAAAATTGGCTTGCAACGGTTAGCAGTTTGGACAAGGTAGACAAAGCACAAACTAGAGAAATTGATGGCCTACGTCTTGCTCACGCTTGACTAACCATGCACCAATGCTTCGAGAGTAGCTTGGGGCAAGTTCTTAGCCACCGAGAAAGATGATCCTTTCTCCCGACTCAAGCAAAATGAGTCTAGTGATGGCTACACACATCCCTACACTACCGTTTGATTTCACCAGATTCAATATTTTCAGTAATACAAAAAATATTTACATCTACAAAAAATAGTATAAATCTACGAGCATAAAGAAATATTATATCAATACTATTTCTACACAGACCATGTGTACTCGATTAGGAGCACTGCACGAGTTTCACACTACTCTATCCTAAAATCCTAAGCCAACACCATTATTTTAAAGTTTACACACAAGCAATGAATTTGAATCGAGTCGTGCGTGTGGGTAAGATCACGCTCAAGTGGGTATTCAGTGTGTGCAATGCGAATAAGAAATCATGAAAATAGAAAAAATAAAAATACTTATGGTATGAAAGTGATAGCAGTGCAAGTGCACAGGTAACTCGCATAACTCTCACCCACCAGACTTAAACTAAGCAACCTAACTGAAAGTCTTTTGTGTCAACTAATTCCACCTATTGGGGGAGGGGAATAGGTGAATTGCAGTCTTTTGCAGAATTTAAATAACCTGTACAATTAAACAAACACAGCACAGAAAAAAACACAAGCAATTATAGTGGTTCCCCGATTTGGGTACGTCCACTCTCCCCCTTCGACCTATCTCCCACCAAGGGACGACTCGGTCACTTCACCAAACGGATTGAAATCCAATCCTCACACTACGGAAGGCACCCTTCCAACCGAAGGAGTCACTACTCCTCCACCACGGGTTGCACCCAACCCTTAAAACTAGGAATCACTATTCCTTTACAACAAAACAAAAATAGAATGTACAAGAGATACAAACTACACGTGTGGAGAACCCGATGTCTCTCTTCATTCGTTGAAGCGTTCTTTATGAAGACGAAGAGTCCATGACCGAAGTACTCTCTTGGAGAGGATCTCGACAAGATCGGCGGCGGCAAGTGAATGCGGCGGCGATGCTTTGTAGATCCAAACTTCTTGACAAAGCAAGCAAGGTCTACCAACGATCTCAATCAGATCAGTCGTCTCAATCGATTCGGAATGAAGAGCTAACCTATTTCAACAAATCGAGAGACAATGGATCTCGAGAGAGAAGCGTGATACGCTAGACTTGCCTCATTTCTGTCGCCGGAAGATCAAGGATTATCTATGATCTGCGGCGGCGAAACCTTGCGAGCGGCGACGGCGATGGGAGGATTTCCGCGATCGGATAGGTCACGCTCGGCGGCTTTGATTTCTCGTGAATGATTACTGTTGAAGTTCGAAATAAGCATGTATATATACCCTGAGGCCAACCCTAAATTCCTTTGTGGGACCCACAAAGAGAAACCCTAGCCCCGTCCGAAACAACTTAACCCTTCTTGGTTCGGCCCAGCGAGATACGAAAATTACCTAAGGCAAAATCTACGAGAATCACTGGTGATTCTCGTCGAGTCGGCGAGAATCACTTGGTGATTCCCGTCGATTCTGCCTTAGCAGAATTTCAGTTGGAAACTAGGTCAGCCGGAGGGAATCGGCGGGAATGCAACCTGATTCTCGTCGAATCGGCGGGAATCAAAACGATTCTCGTCGAAGTCGGCGAGAATCACTTGGTGATTCCCGTCAATTTTGCCTTAGCAGAATTTCTGAAGGAAAACCGTCATTCGGAAGAGGTCGGTGGGAATTAAGCCTGATTC
Organism: Platanthera zijinensis; assembly: GCA_039513925.1. NCBI lineage: Eukaryota > Viridiplantae > Streptophyta > Magnoliopsida > Asparagales > Orchidaceae > Platanthera > Platanthera zijinensis. The sequence goes on from CM077078.1 coordinate 116,264,218, forward strand.
ACGTCGAATCGGCGAGAATCACAAGTGACTCCCGTCGAAGTCGGCGGGAATGAAATAGTGATTCTCGCCGATTTTAACTTAGACTATTTTTCTCTTCCTTCCTATGAGCTTGGTCTTTTACCCATCCTTGCTCCTCTTCTGCTCTTGCTCTATCTCGACCCTGTGCTTGAAAATAAGTACACTCCAATAGAGAGAGCACACGTGAGTCAACACACTGATCTGCTCAATGAGGGATTATGTTGCGCAGACCCGTATATATTGACCCACTGTACCCTGACATTGGTGTGTACTTAGCATGGAATAGCTGCAAGCAAAACTTGAAAGAAAATCATCAAATACTGTTGGGGTTTGTCTCCACAATACCTCAGATTTGTAGGAGGTCAGATCTTGAACTAAGATGAATTAAGTTGTATTTGATGTGGTATTTGAGTTGTATGTGTGCAGGTTCTAATTGACAAGTGTAGACCAATGTCAGTCTGTAATGGGTCACCAAACACAGGACCATGCAATGTAATCTCTCATTGTGTGATCCAAGGTGTTGGCCCATGTATAGCCTCTCTATTGGGATACACTTATCCTTCATGCACATTGGATGGATGGACAGAAGCTTTGGAGCTAAGCTTTCTCAGAGAAAATTTTCCTAAGTCCTTTATACTCGAGTAAGTTTGCTCTATACTCGAGTATAACTTCTGATACTCGAGTATAACTTCTGATACTCGAGTAAGTGTTTTCTGATACTCGAGTATAACTTCTGATACTCGAGTAAGTGTTTTCTGATACTCGAGTATAACTTCTGATACTCGAGTAAGTGTTTTCTGATACTCGAGTATAACTTCTGATACTCGAGTAAGTTTTCTCTATACTCGAGTATATCTTCTGATACTCGAGTAAGTATGTTCATACTCGAGTAATTGATCTTTGATACTCGAGTAAATTCTTCCATACTCGAGTATATCCTCTGATACTCGTGTATGTTAACGTTTCTCAGGTATATTCTCTGATACTCGAGTTTAGCCTTTTGATACTCGAGTATATCGTCTTGATACTCGAGTATACTTTCTATTACTCGAGTATACAATTCTGATACTCGAGTATACCATTTTTGATACTCGAGTAATTCATTCTTCTCTCCTGTATTTCTCTCTTTCTATACTCGAGTATACTGCTTCTTGCTACTCGAGTAATCCATCTCTCCATACTCGTGTATATCCTCCATTACTCGAGTATCGCAGTCAAGTTCTCCAGAATTTTTCTAAGTCCATTTTCATCATAAGTATTTTGAATCTGTCAATTCTGATTGGTCCACGTGTCATCAATAATCAATATTATGACCGTTGGAACCCACCTATAAATAGGTCTTTTCAGAAATGACTTTTAAGCGTTATTACAGAAATATTCTTTTTAAGAAAGAGAAATTCCGTGAACCCTAATTTTCACGCCGCCGCCATTGCCGTTCACGGAAGAAGAAGAAAAGTTTGGATCGCGACCTTCGTTTTCATCGATCTTTTCTCCAGCGATCCAGAAGAAAGAGAATCACTCGATCTTGCCGAGCCTTGAAGATTCCAGATCTCTCTTCTCGATCGAGGTGGTTCTAGTTTTCAGACTCGTGGATCTCTCTCAGGTCATCTTCAACCTTTTTCTGATCAAGCCGAAGTTCCTGAAGAAGAAGACCGTCAAAGATCCAGATCTGAGATTGTTGTTTTGATTTTTATTTTCAAACCAAATTTCATTGTAGGAGATTCTTCTCCGAGACTTGTAGGAAGTTTTGTCTTCCGAGTTTTTGTAGATCCGTTTTGGGATCGAGATTTGTAGGAAAGTGGTTCCGAGGTGTAGGATTGTTTTCAATCCGAGATAGTGGAGTAGCCGAGTCTAGTGATTTGCTAGATCGGTGAGGAAAGTGGACGTACCCAAGATTGGGGAACCACTATAAATCTCTTGTCTTCTGTGATTGCTTGATATTTGCTGTGTTAGTTTTTAATTCCGCATTTGACACGCATTTCACCTATTCACCCCCCTCTAGGTGATTTAGGCTAACATCTTAGACCTCTCAATTGGTATCAGAGGGAGGTTGATCGTTAAAAGGTTAACACCTTGATCTTATCCTTCTAAGTTGTTTCTTGAAAAGTATCAAGCATGAGTAAGACCAAGGATTTTGCTAAACTCCCTATCTGCACCAAGAACAACTTTCCTATGTGGAAGGAAAGAGTAAAGTTCTTCATGGAAGCAGTAGATCCCCGGATCTTCATGATTGTTGAAGAAGGTCCCCACATTCCTATGACTACTTCCACCATAGATCCCAACAAGCAAGTTCCCAAGAAGTTGATGGATCTAGACAAGGATGAGATTGCACTTGTCTCTCTGGACAAGAAGGCTAAAAATATTATAGCAAGTGCAGTCGACGACTCAATGCTGCAGAATCTAATTCATTGCCAGTCTGCCAAGGAGATGTGGCAATCCCTGGTGACTCTGATGGAAGGCACTGAAGAAGTGAGGGATGATCGGAGATCCCTTCTGAATCAAAAGTATGAAGCCTTCCGGCAAGGTCACAAGGAGGCCATAGCTGACACCTTTGAGAACTTCTTCAAGATAGTAAATGGCCTAAGAGTGTATGGCCGTGTCTTCACCAACGGGGAACTCAATGACAAATTCTTAAGATCCCTAACCAAGGAATGGGATAATAAGGTATGTGCCATTCGGGAGTTTGGAAGGTTAGCTGAGACGGACCCACAGAATCTGTTCGGAAAGCTTATGTCTTACGAGCTGCAAATCAACTCAAGAAAAGCTGAAGAAGAGACAAGCAGGTCTGCATCCAAGGAGAAATCTGTCGCTCTAAAGGCAGATAGCTCAAGGAAGATAAAAGCTAGCTCTCCTGCCCCAGTTCCTGAGGCTGATGAAGAAGAATCATCTGAGCCTAGCTCATCTGGCTCAGAACTATCTGATGGAGAGTTCTCCCTACTCTCAAGGCAGTTCAAGAAATTTTTGAACAAGAAGAAGCAATGGAGAGGCAAGGATGCCTCATATAGAAGATCACGACATGACAGTGATCATCGGAAGAAAGGCTCAAGTAGCCATGACAGGTATAATCCTAAACCGAACAAACAGATTTCTACTGACATCATTTGTTATTGTTGCAACAAGCCAGGTCACGTCATCGCCGATTGCCCTCACAAAAAGAAAGAGGGTGGAAGAAGAGAGGAAAAGAAATCCTCACACCCCAAGAAGAGGACAGAGAGAAGCCTAGTAGCCAAGAAGAGCAAAACTCTCAGCGACTCTGACTCATCTGAGTCGAGTGAAGAAGAGGAAGCTTACTTTGGGCTCATGGCTCATTCGGATGATGAACAAGTCCCCCAGTTTACTGGGGAGGTAAAATCTCACACTCCTCTCTCTGATTCTGAAAATGACAATGAGCAAGAGGGATATTCCTCTGAAGATGAATCTGAACTCATGGGACAGTATAAGGAATTACTCACCGCTTACGAGAAATGTCGTAGAATGGTGAGAAGTCAAGCCAAAGAGATCAATTCTCTACAGGCTAGTGAGAGCAACTTGAGAGAAGAAGTCAATAGGACTAACTCTCTTCAAGAGAACCTAAATGAAGCTATGGAGGAATACAATAAAGCTCTCAAGCACCTCGACCTTAAAGAGGAAATCATCAAAGAACTGGAAAAACAACTCGAGGCTGAAAAGAAGCTTGTTGAGAGTTTCTCTAAGCCTAAGACAGTTCTTCCAATCGTTGCTGAATTCTCTACTAAGGCCAAGGGTGCTGGTTTAGGCCACATTGGGTCTTCTAGTAAATCCTCTAGAAGAAACAAGGCCAGGAGAAAGAATAAGGCTGCCCGAAAGACTCTAGCTGAAGAAAAAGGGAAAGCTCCCTTGGAACCTGTTGTGTTCAAGAAAGTTATCTTTCCCACGAACGAACTCGATTATGAGTCCACCTACGGACACTTTTCTAGGCCAATCCCTGAGAAGCCTAAGTCAAGATACCAAGGTTGGACTCGTCCTCGTAACTTTGGCGAGAGTGTCTTCAAGGCACCTTATGAGGAGATTCAGCTTCAAAGCTATGGACCTTATGCTCATGGTCATAACTTTAAGAAGACACCAAAAGTAAAACCCATTGTAGAAAAGCCTATGAAGGAGAAGACCTCATGTAACTGCCATCATCATGAAGTCTCCTCCTCCAAGAGTAAAGCTCCTGCCAGACCGTCATTCCAGAAAGTCAAGCAGGACTACACAAGGCAAAGATACAACAGGTTCAACTGTTGGTGCTGTGGCAGAATTGGTCATTTTGCCAGTGATTGTTGGTTCAATCCTGAAAATGCTGCAACCCCTAAGGTTAGCAACGTGAGAGTGACCACTCATAAGGCTAATACTCGTAGGGGGAGTATTCTAACTCGAGACCAAGGACCCAAACTTGTTTGGGTTCCTAAGGCTAAATGATTGTAATTGCAGGTATGTCCAAAGGCCACCAAAATGCCAATCTGGTACTTGGACAGTGGATGTTCTCGGCATATGACCGGGACAAGGAGCCTACTACTAAACTACACCTCAGTCTGCGACGGACCAAAGGTCATCTTTGGAGGTTCAGATCGAGGAATCACTAAAGGCTATGGTATGATTTCTAACGGTAGCGTATCCTTCTCGAATGTAGCCTATGTTGAAGGATTGGAACACAATCTCATCAGCATAAGCCAACTATGCGACAAAGGATACGTAGTTGAATTTCATGCAGACAAGTGTTTGATAAAATCGGTTAACAATATGGAAACTATCTTATCAGGCACTCGAAGCAGAAATATTTTCTGTTTGAATTTTATTTGTATAGACTCTTCGACACCAGTGTGTCTTTTGGTAAAAAGTAGTGCATCTCTTGCTGACCAATGGCACAAGAGACTAGCACATATTAATTTCAAAACTATTAATAAATTATTCTCTCAAAACTTAGTGCGTGATGCACCCAAGGTCAAGTGCGTTACGGACAGTCCCTGTCACGCTTGTATCAAAGGCAAGCAAACAAGAAGTTCGTTTAAAAGCATAATAGGCAAGGATTCCAATAGAAGTTTACAGCTTATTCATATGGACTTGTTTGGTCCACTGCAGGATAGAAGTTTGGGAGGTAAGGAATATACGTTGGTTATTGTGGATGATTACTCGCGCTTTGCGTGGGTGTTCTTTCTGAAACACAAGTCAGATACCTTCGGTATTTTCACTAATTTTGTCAGGCAAATCCAGAATGAATACAACTGTTCCGTAGTCAAAATCAGAAGTGACAATGGAACGGAATTCAAGTCTGGAGCCATGACAGAATTTTGTGAAAGTCAAGGTATCTTTCATGAGTTTTCCTCTCCCCGCACATCACAGCAAAATGGAGTGGCTGAGAGAAGGAACAGAACAATCATAGAGGCTTGTCGGACCATGTTGAGTGATGCCTCACTTCCGGAGTATTTCTGGGCTGAAGCCGTCAACACCGCTTGTCACGTGCAAAATCGAGCACTCATCAACAAAGACCATGATAAGACTCCTTACGAACTTCTAAAAGGCAGGCAACCAACCATTTCATACTTTAGAATCTTTGGTTGTAAGTGCTTCGTACTTAACAATGGCAAGTATCACACTACAAAGTTTAGCGAGAAAAGCTTTGAAGGTATTTTTGTAGGTTATAGTAGCCATAGTAAGGCCTATAGAGTTTTCAATAGAAAAACTCTGGTTGTGGAAGAGTCGATACATCTTGTATTTGATGAGACGAGTCTGTTGCAAAGCAACTCGTCTAGTGTGCCTATTGTAGATGCAGGTACAAAGTTGAAAGAACTCAGCTTGGATGAACCTATTGAAGATAAAGATGAGACGTTCATCAAGATCCCCTCTACAACCACCTTTGGAGAGGGAAATGATCAAGATGAAGAAGACATCCCAGCTGAAGATACAACTCCAGTGGCTGAAGATATCCCAGATGCAAGGACTTTAGAGTTCAGACACCTGAAGGATCATCCTGTTGACCAAATCATAGGAGATCCTCGGGATGGTGTCAGAACTCGTCGAGGTACAACTAACGAGAATTTACACTTAAGCTTTCTCTCACAGGTTGAACCAAAGAAATTTGAGGAAGCCAACTCCGACGCATCCTGGATTCTAGCCATGGAAGAAGAATTAAACCAGTTTAAAAGATGCAAAGTCTGGACACTTGTTCCTAGACCCAAGCATAAGAACGTCATCGGGACAAAATGGGTCTACCGGAACAAGATGGATGAAGACGGAACAATTATAAAGAATAAAGCCAGACTTGTCGCCAAGGGATATCGTCAAGAGGAAGGGATCGACTTCGACCAAACTTATGCTCCAGTAGCAAGACTGGAGGCAATCAGGTTATTTCTTGCCTACGCTGCACTTAAGGGCTTTACCGTCTATCAGATGGACGTAAAGTCCGCCTTCCTGAATGGTGACATAAAGGAAGAAGTGTATGTAGAGCAACCGCCAGGTTTTGTTGACTCAACCCTTCCTAACTATGTTTACTTATTGCAAAAAGCACTATATGGTCTTAAGCAAGCTCCTCGAGCTTGGTATAAGACGCTATCTACCTTTCTTCTTGAGAACAAGTTCACGAGAGGAAAGATAGATAAGACATTATTTCTTAGGGAAATAAAAGGCAAGATTTTGCTAGTGCAAATCTATGTCGACGACATCATTTTTGGCTCTACAGATAACAACCTCTGCAAAAAGTTCTCTAAACTTATGCAAGGGAAGTTTGAAATGAGCAGTATGGGAGAGCTGAAGTATTTCTTAGGGCTACAAGTGAAACAATCTGAGGATGGAATTTTCATCTCTCAGACCAAGTTCACCAAAGAGCTGCTTAAGAAATTCGGAATGGAGAATGCAACCTCTATGAGGACTCCAATGGCCTCAGCTATGTCTCTGGACAAGGACGAGAAAGGGAAACCTTTTGATGAAACCAAGTACAGAAGCATAATTGGGTCCTTGCTCTACCTTACTGCGAGTAGACCAGATATAATGTTCTCGACATGTGTATGTGCTAGATTTCAGGTGAACTCTAAGGAATCTCACTACATCGCTGCAAAGCGAATCTTGAGATACCTCAAAGGAACACCAAATCTTGGCTTATGGTACCCAAGAAGTAATGATAGTGAACTAATTGGATTTTCAGATGCAGATTTTGCAGGAAGCAAAGACGACAGGAAAAGCACCTCCGGGACTTGCCAATTCCTCGGAAGGAGACTCATTTCCTGGAGCAGTAAGAAGCAAAACTGTGTAGCCATCTCAACGGCTGAATCAGAATACATCTCTGCAGGGAACTGTTGTGCACAGCTTTTGTGGATCAAGAATCAGTTTGAAGATTACAACATGAAGTTCCAGAACATTCCACTGTTCTGTGATTCTTCCAGCGCAATTGCAATAGCCAACAACCCAGTCTCCCACAGCAGGACCAAGCACATAGAGCTTCGCTACCATTTCATCCGGGAGCATGTGGAAAATGGAGATATAGATCTACAGTATGTCTCCACAGACAGGCAAGTTGCAGACATCTTCACCAAGCCGCTGGATGAGTCCAAGTTTTCATTCTTCAAAACTGAGCTTGGACTGCTTAACAAAGAAGACCAATGATGGACTCAGAAATTTAGAAGAGGTCAGAAATGTTGGATACTCTGAGGTACATTTCTTTTAGTTTAGTGAAAATTCCTTCAAGAAATTTGAGACTCGAGAATAGTTACATTTACACGAGTGAAATAGTGAATACTCGAGTAACAAGTCAAATATACTCGAGTAATCAAATCAATACTCGTGTATGCACTCCTTATACTCGAGTATGAAAAGTCTTCAGAATTTAATACTCGTGTATTGAACTTCATATACTCGAGTAATCAGATTGATACTCGAGTATGAATTTCTTATACTCGAGTATGGAAAAATCCGTCTAGACTTAATACTCGTGTATACTCAGTCCATACTCGAGTATATGTTAAGGATTACTCGTGTATGCCGTAAACTTCTCTCGTGTAATCGGATTTCTCTGGAATCTTTCAAACTCTCTATTCGCACAACTAATTTGCCGCCTCTTCAGGTATGTCTTTATACTTAATTCGTTTTAAACCTAATTAGGATTATTTATATATATATATTCAAAACGACAAAGTCCTTTCCACTTCTCATTCACTCGAGTAGCCGCCGGCTGTTCGTATTCCCGAAACCCTGTTCTTCGTCTTCCGTTGCCGCAGATTTCCGTCTTCCTCATTGCAGAATCGCTGATGGCTCCTCCCTCCTCCAAGTTTGGAATCGGCTCGGAATTAGTGACTGATGGCATTGAAGATATCTCCGATGATTTCAAGAACCTTCTGATTCTCCTCGACACGGCCGGATTGACCTTCGTTCTTCAAGAACCTTGCCGCCTTTTGCTTCCTGATGTTGAAGAGTTCTACAAAAACTTGAAGATTAGACACAATGGTACAGTTATGAAATCAAAGGTAAGGGGAGTTGATGTTCGGTTAGATAAAACCTCTGTCGCCACTCTGCTTCGGATGCCCGTGGTCGACGAAGAAGATGATTTAGACAAGGCAGATGCCGACCGCACCTCCTTATTCTGTGGTCGAGATCCAGAAGGTGGAGGTGAAACCCTGAACCGCTCTCTGTTCAATTCAGAAGGGAAGTTTCTAGTTGACATCATTGCCAAAATCCTCTGGTGCAAGACTTACTCCATTCGAGATGTATCACAAACTCTTTTTGATGTTATGCAAGCTATTGTCTGTAGGAAGAAGTTTCAGTTTGGAATGATGATACTGGATAAGATCAAAGAAAGCGTCAAACATCCCAGCTTTGCCAGGATTATCTCCCTCCTCCTCCATGAGATAAATCCTACAGTGTTTGACTTCTCTAAAGGGACTCCTCTTCACCACATGAAGAAAGTCTCAATATCATCCATTCAGAGGTATGACCTCAAGATCATGAACCCTGCCCAAACCTCCAGACAGCAAGCTGTCATCAGGACCCCATCTCCTCCTCAACATCAAATTGCTGACACTCTGGGTGCAGCAATTGAGGGGGAGCCTGCCTCTTCTCTTCCTCAGAATCAGGTTTCTTCAGAATCAGCAATTCCAGAAACAGAAGAAGTAAGAATTCCTACTCCTCCAATCTCTCCTCCTCCAGCAGATATTCACTCAGCAAATCCAGTCTCAGAGATTCCAGACTCAGCAGCCCTTCTGTCTACAGCTGAAGATATCAACAAATTCATTGATGAGCTCAGCTCAGATGCCCCTCTCTTCCAGAATGACTCAGCTGCTAAGTCTCCAGTTCAGTCTGAAGTCCATACTCCAGTTCAGTCTCCTACAAGAACCCCAGCTCCATCTCCTGCAAGATCTCCAGTCCATTCTAATGAGAGTGAGCCTAGAAAGTCAGCTCATATTCTCCTGTCTGATGATGAGATGTCTCCAGATCCTGTGGAGGCACCTCTGAAGAATTTGGATTTCTCCATGCCCTCTCTCCTACCCTCAGAAGAAGATGTTGAAACAGTTCCATTCAAGAGAGCAGTCAGCTCAGTGGTGATCTCAGAAATCCCTCCTTGGACTGCTTCTGCTTCTACTTCTGCTCTTGCTCCTGCTGCTTCAGCTCCTGAACCAACCTCAGCTCCCTCCTCTTCATCCTCAGATTTTATCAGCAAGATAGAGCTTATGCTAAAAGAACAGAGAGATTACTTTGATGCCTCTCTGCAATCAGTAACATCCAAGGTCTCTGCTCTTGAAACAGAGATGAGCAGAGGCTTTGCAGAAATCCAAGCAAATACTGATGAACTAAAAAGGTTGTTCCAACTTGGAGGCAAAGCCATAGACCACACCATTACAAGCATAGGTGAGCTAAGAAACCAGGCTGAGACAGTAGCTCACAATCAGATCAAGCTGGATGAGAGAGCTGAAATGAATGTTGTGACAGTATGTAATGAAGTGGGCACCTTCAAAGATGAAGCCATTGCAAAGCTAAACATAGATATCAGCAAGGGGGAGAAAGTTGTAAAAGAACAAGTGGAAAAACTTTATGAGCAAGCCCAAGCAGTTGCAAAAGAACAAGTTGAAACTCTCTCTAAACAGGCTCAAACTACAGTGGATGGAATTGTAAAGGAAATGAAAGCAGACATTCTCTCTCAACTTCAATCTGTAAAGTTTTATACCTATGACACTGCTGTGTGGCTGCATAACATGAACTTCCCCAATGCTCAGCTCAACCCAGCCATCATTCCTCAGCACCTAAATCCTCTTGAAGAGCAACCCTCTGCAGATGCCCCTGTCCAAGCTACCATTCCAGAAAGTGGTGTGCCAGTCTTCTCTCCTAGACCTGAGGGAGATGTAACTGAGCCCCCTCTTAACTACTCTGACATGTGGCAAGATGATTTTGTTTCCAGTTCTCAAGGTCCATCTAAGAGGAAAAGAAAGTATGGTGAAGGTGCTTCTGCAAGTCGTTCTGAACCCAGAAGAGATCCAGCAATTGTTCACTCAGAGATTTGGAGTCCAACCTCCAAATCCCTTATTCTTGATACCCTGAAATTAGTGACAGATCATGGGGAAAACAGAGACAATCATTACAGCTACTCAGAGTGGAAAGCATATGAAGCTTCACAGATTAAAATCAGACTCCATGATAGAAACTGGGGACACAACAACCCTGCTGCTCCTCCCAGGCCCAGGACCTATTTCCCAAAGCCTTACAGCTACCTGGAGAGGCAACAACTCAAAAGGGAAAGAATGCACAAGGATGCTCCATCATGAGTGGATCTGAGAAAGTGGATTTGGACTATTTTGTTTATGTGTTTTAAAAACATTTCCTCATATATATATATATTTAATTCTGATTATGGCCATATTTTGTCTATCCTGTTTTAATTAGGTTTATTCTCCTTGATATGCTTTTTGTTCTTTTACTCCTAAGTAATTCACCTTAGTATAGAGAGTGCTGACATCTACAAATAGGGGGAGATTGTTGGGGTTTGTCTCCACAATACCTCAGATTTGTAGGAGGTCAGATCTTGAACTAAGATGAATTAAGTTGTATTTGATGTGGTATTTGAGTTGTATGTGTGCAGGTTCTAATTGACAAGTGTAGACCAATGTCAGTCTGTAATGGGTCACCAAACACAGGACCATGCAATGTAATCTCTCATTGTGTGATCCAAGGTGTTGGCCCATGTATAGCCTCTCTATTGGGATACACTTATCCTTCATGCACATTGGATGGATGGACAGAAGCTTTGGAGCTAAGCTTTCTCAGAGAAAATTTTCCTAAGTCCTTTATACTCGAGTAAGTTTGCTCTATACTCGAGTATAACTTCTGATACTCGAGTATAACTTCTGATACTCGAGTAAGTGTTTTCTGATACTCGAGTATAACTTCTGATACTCGAGTAAGTGTTTTCTGATACTCGAGTATAACTTCTGATACTCGAGTAAGTGTTTTCTGATACTCGAGTATAACTTCTGATACTCGAGTAAGTTTTCTCTATACTCGAGTATATCTTCTGATACTCGAGTAAGTATGTTCATACTCGAGTAATTGATCTTTGATACTCGAGTAAATTCTTCCATACTCGAGTATATCCTCTGATACTCGTGTATGTTAACGTTTCTCAGGTATATTCTCTGATACTCGAGTTTAGCCTTTTGATACTCGAGTATATCGTCTTGATACTCGAGTATACTTTCTATTACTCGAGTATACAATTCTGATACTCGAGTATACCATTTTTGATACTCGAGTAATTCATTCTTCTCTCCTGTATTTCTCTCTTTCTATACTCGAGTATACTGCTTCTTGCTACTCGAGTAATCCATCTCTCCATACTCGTGTATATCCTCCATTACTCGAGTATCGCAGTCAAGTTCTCCAGAATTTTTCTAAGTCCATTTTCATCATAAGTATTTTGAATCTGTCAATTCTGATTGGTCCACGTGTCATCAATAATCAATATTATGACCGTTGGAACCCACCTATAAATAGGTCTTTTCAGAAATGACTTTTAAGCGTTATTACAGAAATATTCTTTTTAAGAAAGAGAAATTCCGTGAACCCTAATTTTCACGCCGCCGCCATTGCCGTTCACGGAAGAAGAAGAAAAGTTTGGATCACGACCTTCGTTTTCATCGATCTTTTCTCCAGCGATCCAGAAGAAAGAGAATCACTCGATCTTGCCGAGCCTTGAAGATTCCAGATCTCTCTTCTCGATCGAGGTGGTTCTAGTTTTCAGACTCGTGGATCTCTCTCAGGTCATCTTCAACCTTTTTCTGATCAAGCCGAAGTTCCTGAAGAAGAAGACCGTCAAAGATCCAGATCTGAGATTGTTGTTTTGATTTTTATTTTCAAACCAAATTTCATTGTAGGAGATTCTTCTCCGAGACTTGTAGGAAGTTTTGTCTTCCGAGTTTTTGTAGATCCGTTTTGGGATCGAGATTTGTAGGAAAGTGGTTCCGAGGTGTAGGATTGTTTTCAATCCGAGATAGTGGAGTAGCCGAGTCTAGTGATTTGCTAGATCGGTGAGGAAAGTGGACGTACCCAAGATTGGGGAACCACTATAAATCTCTTGTCTTCTGTGATTGCTTGATATTTGCTGTGTTAGTTTTTAATTCCGCATTTGACACGCATTTCACCTATTCACCCCCCTCTAGGTGATTTAGGCTAACATCTTAGACCTCTCAAATACATTGTCAATTCAACTTAGCTTGTTCAGGGGATTCTTCAAATCAGGTACATTTTGTATATAATACCCAACAATCTCCCCCTATTTTAAGAAGCCTAAATCCTACAAGCTAAGGTGAATAAGACAGATAGGAATGAAAAACATCAAATGTACAATCAGTTGAGAATGAAATTCATTACCATTTTCCTTAGAGCATACTTTGCATTCTTAGCCTTTGGTAGCCACTTTAGTACCTTAGCACCTTAGCCTTAGCCGAGAGGGTAATCTCCCCCTTTTCGGCTTCTATAAATCTGGGACTTCACTTGCAGCCACATGATCCCCCTCAGATCTTGCATCCGTGCTCGAGCTTGAGTTCCTTGCTGATGCTCCCCCTTGATCCAAGAGCCTTGAGCCTAACAGTCTTCACTCTTCATAGTTCAGCATGCCGAGTTCAGTTTTGAAGAGACAGAACTTGGCCTCGTCGAGGGCTTTGTGAGGATATCTGCAATCTGCCTATCCGTGGGGACATAGCAGAGAGAGATATTGATAGTTTTACTTTCAAGACAACCTAAACACCTAGAGGGGGGGGGGTGAATAGGTTCTAATGCTTGTTAACACTTTTTGGCAGAATTCAATTACAAAATTAAAACACACAGCACAGCAGTCACAAAAATTTAACCATCACAGATTGCACACTGTTTTATAGTGGTTCTCCATGGTCTGGGTACATCCACTTTCCCCCTTCACCTATCTAGCAGTATGCTAGATTCGGCCAAACTTCCTCTTTACTCAGATCCACAGATCCTACAGCTCAGAACCTGAAAAGGTTCCTACAACTCAGGCTCAACAGCCCTACCTCAGCCTTATCACAAAGCCTACAACTCAGAGAAGAACCTTCTCCTACACTCAGGCAAACAGCCCTACCACTCAGAGATCAACTCTCCTACACTCAGCCTTTATAACACAGGCTTACAACTCAGATCTGTATTGACAGATCCAACAGAAATTAGAAAAGAAGTTATTAATGTCTTGCCTTTGTTCAGAGAGAAAAGAACAAGACAATTCTTGATCAGCTGATGAAATTAACTGAATCTGAGCTTTCTTCAAAGCTTCTTGAGTCTGAACTTAGCTGAGTTGATTTCCAAACAGCTTCTTGAGAAACCAATGATGGCTTCCTTCTTCTTCTTCAAGTGGCTGGATCCCTCTCTATCCAACACCTTTGACGATACTTCTGAATTCTTGAAAGAACTCTACTTAGACTGATCCTGAGATCGTCTTCTTAGATCTTCTGATGAAGATCTTCTTTAATGCCTTGCACTTTCTTGAAGAGAGGACTTGTCTCTTAACTGATGTATTGATTAAGAATTAATTTCCTCTTGTATATTGTATATGTATTTCTTCTTCTGAATCTGTCTATTTATAGATCTTCCTCATGATAACCGGCTGATCCGGTTTCTAACTGACTTCTGACAAGTCTGACAGCTTCAGTTAACCTGTCATAACCCACAGCTGTCAAGTCTTCAAACAGATCCTGTGCCTTAGTCTTGGACAGCAAAGTGTTGAGACAGACTATCAGAAAGTGTCGAGACCAACTGTCTATATGTGTCGACACAAGTGACTTTGGTGTCGACACAGCCTTTGATGATGTCGACTAGTTTGCCTTTAAGTCGACACTGCTTCTTTAGAACTTCATCTTGAGAATGAGTCGACACAGAGAATTTGTGTCGACTCAACACTTCATCTTTCTTCAGAAAATAACTTGGTCTTGACTTTGCAGTGTGTCGACACAAGTCCTGTGTGTCGACACAGTTGTTGTAGATTCAGAACTCAGTATATGTCGACTCTGCCTTCAGGTGTCGACATAGTTGAGGTCGACTATTTTTCTGTGAGTCGACACTGCTTCCCAATGTCGACACAAATGTGGTCGACTATCTTTCTGTGAGTCGACACTGCTTCCCAGTGTCGACACAAATGTGATCAACTATCTTTTTGTGAGTCGACACTGCTTCCCAGTGTCGACACAAATGTGGTCGACTATCTTTCTCTGTGTCGACACAGCTTCCTTCAAGTGTCGACACAATTATTCTGAAGTGTCGACCCAATTTCTTCAGATGGCGACACATGGACTTAGAATAATTTCATGTATTCTTTAATACTTCTTCACCTGCACATGTCAACTTAAAACAACATCAAATACACCTTGATGTATATCATTAAGCTAAGTTAGGCTTCTTCAAATCAGGTACACATTTTCCAATATACCCAACAATCTCCCCCTATTTGGAGAAGTCATAACCCTTTTAGTTAATGATATACACCATTTTTAACAAAAATAATATGATGATGTATGACATTATAGGAATATTTTATATAAACAAAATATTAACAATTCATCACAGAGTGAACATGAATATATGATTCCAAACAAAATTTTGTTTATAACTTGATAATGTTTGATTACAGATGTTTACATTGAATGATCAAAACATTACAAAACATCTGGAAGAACTTAGAACTAAGACTGATCAGGCTCTCTTATAACAATTCCTTTGCCAGATTGGATTTGAGCCTTCACAGGAGCTTCAGCAACTTCAGTAGGCTTCTTGCCTTTTAGCTCAGCTTTCTTCTGAGCTTCTTCCTTTAGCCTTTGCCTTTCAAAGTAATGAAAGGGCTTTGGAAAGTACTTGCTCGGCTCCTGAGCATCTGGTGGCAGCCTTCCCATCTTGGCTTTTCTCCTGAACTGTACTATGGCTTCCTGCCTAGCTTCATACTTTTGCCATTCCATTTCATTATACCACTTTCCTCTTTCATGTACTTTGTCCTTTACAGCCTTCCATGCAGTTAGTATAATATTTCTTAAATTAGGGCTCCACTACTCAAAATCTGGCTTAAGTTCAGCCTGCTCTCTAAATCTTTTCTTGGATAGTAGAGCATCTTGCTGTTCTTTCAAGTTGGCATCAGGCTTATCAACTTTTTCAATAGCAACCTTGGTAACCTCCTTTGGAGGACTATACATATCCTGAACTTGCTGATTAATCATATCAAAATCAGGAGGAGGGTAAATGACTTGGGCAATCTCAGGTTGATTGCCTTCAAGTAGACCTGTTTGAATTCCTGATTCAGCCACCATATCATCATCACACAAAGGTGGATATCCCAATGTGGCTCGAATACTATTTGTCACCCATTTGGTGTGCTCTGAGCCAGCATGAACTAACAACCTCTCCTCCTTTATGACTTCTCTGGTAATATGATCTCTTAGATCATCCTTCTTAAATCTGATCTGGCCATCTAGATAATTCACACCTTCTTTAAAATATGGTTTCAATTTTTGAAGTTTGGCAGATATTTCCTTCTGAGATGTAGTGATGGCAGATTGAACTGAAGCTATATCCTCCTTTAGTTTCTGATCAAAAGCTTCCATCTCTTTTGTTCTTACTTCAGTCACCCCTGCAGTAGCCTTTTTGAACTCTTCAAGAATTTCATGGTGAGATTCAGCCAAATTATCATTCATCCTCAGCTGATTCTCTAAAACATAACCTTGCTTCAAAGCAATATCATCCACTTTAGCGAGGATAGACTGCTGTTGTTTAGCCAAAAACACTACAGCATTACCTCCCTTATGGAAGCAATCTGTCATCTCCTTCTTATTCATATTTACTTCAAATCTAATAGACTTAATATCTTGAGCCAAGTCAAATTGAAGGGATTTATTGCTCTCATCAACATACTTCTCCATTGCTAATCTCTGCTCATCCAACTTAACTTACAAATCTACCATGAACTTATTATAGTTAAATTCAGATGGAGATTGGTGAGTTGAAGTTTGGAGTGCCTGCTTATAACTTTGGCTCCTTCTCTTGAAGACTATGAGCTTTCTCTTCTTATCCATTCTGGCTTCTTCAGTCTGAGAGTCTGATGAACTTTCTATTTGAACTTTTTCAGGTGGAGAAGGAGGAATATTAGTTTCAGTGACATGTTGCTCAACCTCAACATTCACAGGCTCCCCCTCAACTACTTGCTCCTCCTCAACTCCTTGTTCCTTCTCAGCTTCTTGCTCTATCTCCATGTCTAGTGCCTTCTCATTGTCTTGCTCCTCCTCTACTCTATCAGTAGCAATTTCAACATTAGGAAATAACTCATCTAGAGTGTATTCCTTCTGAGCTTGAACAGATGTTGAATCATCCAGATCTGCAATATTCAAATCTTTTGATAAATCAATTTGTTCTTTCTCCTACACTGATTCAGACTTCTTCTCCCCCTGCACTTGTTTAGTATTTGGAATATCCTGGGCAGGTGAATACACTTGCTCCCCCTACACCTGTGCAGGAATAGAAATATTAGTAATGTTCTTGGCAGGAAAATACACTTGCTCTCCCTGTACCTGTACTCGGTCAGGAGTAGATACATTCTGGACAGGAGAGTGAGCATGCTCCCCCTGCAACTGTACAGGAATGGTTGATTTCTTAACTTGAGTAGACTCAGGCTGATCTTCAACCTGCTTTCTCACTTGCTCTTCTGGATGCTGGATAGTGCCTAGATCATGTGCAGGGGATCTCTCAGGGGTGTCCTGCCTGTTCTCATCAGGCACATCTTTAGACAGCACCCTATCCCACCTTGAAAATAATCTTATATCCATTTTCCTCATGTGATTAATCTTTGTCCCAGGCAGTTGTTGCATAACCTCAGGGATCACCCTAGTCAGGTATAAACTCACAATTCTAGCCAGATTTGGCTTCTTGATTCCTTCCTTGATCTTATCAAATACTACAGCTGACCAGTCAGTTGGAATTGTAAACACAATTCTGGTCATTAGGCTGAACATATAGGCTGAAATCCTATCATGTCCACCTGGTTTGCACAAAAGTACCTTCCCAACTACTTTTGACAGAAACTTGCCATGTTGATTCATACCCTTCCTATTGATAGCTGCTCCAATTTTCAGGGTTGGATCCAATCCACACCATTGGAGAGCCTCCCTGGTCTTAGAGGCTAGAACCTCTTCTTCATTCTCAATGTTTTATAATTGAAGTATTTTTCTTAAATTTCTTGGTGTCAGTTTCACCTTCGTCCCATGAACAGTGGATTTTATCTTGAGACCAGCTGAATCCACTGATACAGAGGTAAAGAATTCAATCACCTCCTTCTTCCAGATCTTTGATGGTTCAAAAACTAGAAATTCTAATCCAGATTCAGAAATTAGAGTGACAACCCTTTGAACATCTGTCGGGGCATCTGCAAAGGCATTGCGCACCAACTCATATCCTTCGTTGACGTTATCTGCAACCTTTGGCGCCATTGATCAGACGAGAAATCTTGAGAGAGAGGAGAGAGAGATTGTCGACACAGGGTTTCAGTCTCCAAAACCTTGTAAGCGTGTCGACAGAATAAGTTCTGGACCTATTTATACCTTCTAGGGAAAGAAGATCAAAAGTCAGGCAAAAACAGTCTATATGTGTCGACACAGATGGAGTGTGTCGAAACAAACTTCTATTATCTTGACAGCAAGTCTGTCTACTATGTGTCGACACCAATTGTGGATATGTCGACACCTGAGAGACATAGTAGAGCTTTAGAAATTCTGTGTCGACTCTTAGGATAAGTGTCGACACAAAATCTGTAAGTATCGACACCACTATTCTGGTGAAGTCGACACTACATTCCTGGATGAGTTGACTATTTGATTCTTAAGTGTCGACACAAATTCTCTGTGTCGACACATATTCTCTGACTAGTCGACATGACTTCACTGAGTCGACACATTATCATTGAATGTGTCGACACTATTTTACTTAACCAATTTCTGTTTTTGTCTATACCACTTGATAATCTAATATCACTTGTAAGTTTGTTGATAAACTAATCAATGGTCAGCATGCCTAATTCAATTTTAAATTTATTGAATTTTGTTTCATCCAGTGGCTTAGTAAATATATCTGCTATTTGACAATCTGTTTTAACAAATTCCAATGAGATGTCTTCTCTTTCTACATGCTCTCTAAGAAAATGGTATTTAATTTCTATATGCTTAGTTCTACTGTGAGAAACAGGATTATTAGCAATAGAAATAGCACTTTTAGAATCACACAATAAAGGTGTTCTACTTACTTGAATACCATAGTCTTTCAACTAATGCTGTATCCACAATAGCTGTGCATAGCAGCTGCCAGCAGCAACATATTCTGACTCAGATGTGGATATTGCCATACTGGTCTGCTTCTTACTACTCCATGATATCAATCTTCCTCCCAAGAATTGACAAGTACCTGTTGTACTCTTTCTATTCTCTCTACAGCCTGCAAAGTCTGCATCTGAATAACCTGTTAGTAGAAAATCTCTATTCCTAGGGTACCAAAGGCCTAGATTAGGTGTGCCCTTAAGATATCTCAGAATCCTTTTGACTGCAATATAATGAGATTCTTTAGGGTAGGCTTGGTACCTAGTACAGACACATGTAGCATACATAATATCTGGTCTACTAGTAGTGAGATATAGTAGAGAGCCAACTATTCCTCTATATAAAGATTCATCAACAGGTTTACCTGCATCATCTTTGCATATAGACATACTTGTTCCCATAGGAGTTCTTATAGTGGAGGATGACTCCATACCATACTTCTTAATTAATTCTTCGGTGAACTTAGACTGGGATATGGACAGGCCATCATCAGTCTGTCTTACTTGGAGTCCCAAGAAGAACTTAAGTTCCCCCATACTGCTCATCTCAAACTTCCCTTGCATAAGTTTGGCAAACTTTTTACAAAGGTTATTTTCAGTAGATCCAAAGATTATGTCATCAACATAGATCTGAACTAAGATGATCTTACCTTTGGATTCCCTAAGGAATAGAGTTTTGTCTATTTTTCCTCTTGAGAATTTATTCTCAAAAAGGAAAGTAGACAGGGTTTCATACCAAGTCCTTGGGGCTTGCTTTAACCCATAAAAAGCTTTCCTAAGCTTATAGACATAATCAGGTTTAAGAGGATCTACAAAACCTGATGGCTGCTCTACATAGACTTCCTCTTTTAAATCACCATTCAGGAATGCTAATTTCACATCCATCTGGTACACTCTGAAGTCTTGATAGGCTGCATAGGCAAGGAACATTCTGATTGCCTCCAGCCTTGCTACTGGGGCAAAGGTTTAATCAAAGTCAATCCCTTCTTCCTGCCTGTATCCTTTTGCAACCAATCTTGCTTTATTCTTCACTATCATTCCACTCTCATCCAATTTGTTCCTATAAATCCACTTTGTGCCAATTATGTTGTGGCCTCTTGGTTTAGGAACAAGCTCCCAGACATTGCACCTTCTGAATTGATTCAGCTCCTCTTGCATAGCATCAATCCAGTGCTGGTCTTGGATGGCTTCTTCAAACTTCTTAGGCTCCATTTGAGACAGGAAACTTGAATGCAGATTTGTGCTTTGATTTCTGCTTCTAGTCTGCACTCCCTGTCTTGGATCACCTATAATCTGATCAGCTGGATGATCTCTTAAATGTCTTGTAGCTGGAGGAAGATTCCTTTCTGGTTGAACATCTCCAGCTCCTTCTTCATGCTGAACCTCTTGGTTTTCATCAGCTTCTATTGAGTCTTGTACTCCCCCTAGACAGTAGCCTTCATTTTCCAATGCTCCATCTTCCTTTGATGCTTTAGCAATGGAGAGCTTGTCCATACTTTTGCTTATACCTGTTGAATCATTTGATCTACAAGACAACTCACAGTTGATTAATCTTGTTTCATCAAACACAACATGTACAGATTCTTCAACAACTTGAGTTGTTAAGTTGTAGATTCTATAGGCCTTACTATTTATGTTGTACCCAACAAATATCCCATCTTGGGATTTGGCAGCAAAATTAGTTAGGTATAACTTGCCATTGTTAAGTATATAGCATTTACAACCAAAGATCCTGAAGTAGGATAGATTTGGTTTTCTACATTTCATAATCTCATAGGGAGTCTTTTTGTGGTTCTTGGTGATAGAAGCCCTATTGATTATATGACATGCAGTGTTAACTGCCTCAGCCCAGAAATATTCTGGGAGAGAGGTGTCACTCAATAGAGTTTGCCAGCTTCAATTAATGTTCTATTCTTTCTTTCAGCAATGCCATTTTGCTGTGGTGTTCTAGGTGAGGAGAACTCTTGGAAAATCCCAAAGTCTTCACATAATTTTGTCATGCTTTCAGATTGAAACTCAGTACCATGGTCACTTCTGATTTTGACCACTGCACTATTCAGTTCATTCTGAATTTGCTTTACAAAACTAAGTAATACACTTGGGGTTTCTGATTTCTGTCTCAGAAAGAACACCCATGTAAATCTAGAATAGTCATCTACCACAAAAAAGTATAGACTTTCCTACCTAGACTATGAACTGGCATAGGACCAAAAAGATCCATATGTAAGAGGTATAGGCACCTCACAGAATCCTTGTTTTCAAGGCTTTGAAAGGAGGATTTTGTCTGCTTGCCCTTTTGACAAGCTGAGCATATTTCTCCCTTTATACACTTAACTTGAGGACCATTCCTCACTAACTCTTTGCTAAAGAGTTAGCCAATTGTCTTGTAGTTAAGATGAGCCAATCTCTTGTGCCACTTGACACAATGAGAAGCATTATCATCAGCTACAAGACAGATGGAAGAAGCCTTGTTCTCACATACAAAATTAAGACAATAGACATTTCTCTTCCTATACCCAGTCAATATGATCTTTTGATCACTTGACCTTTTGATATGACATCCATTCTTAACAAATGAAATGTCATATCCTAAATCACTCAGTTGGCTTATGCTTATTAGATTGTGCTTCAAACCTTTTACATAAGCCACTTGGGTGATAGTAATTAGGTTAGTAGAAATGTTACCAAACCCTTTGATGATTCCTTTTTCAGATCCACCAAAGATCACTTTGGGTCCATCTTTGACAGATGTATACTCCTTCAGCAGCCCCTTTGTTCCAGTCATGTGCCTGGAACAACCACTGTCCAAGTACCATATAGGGGCATGACCACTTGGACTTTCCTGCAATACAGATTTACTTACCCTTAGAACCCAAGTAAGTCTTGGGTCCTTGGTTCAGGTTAGCATTAACAAAGCTACCATTATCTCTTCTAACAGGTAGACTATTGTTCTTTCTAACACTTGTGTTATGCTAGCAGTCTAATGCAAAATGGCCTCTCTTGCCACAGCACCAACATTCAAACTTATTGTATCTAGTTCTAGATACACCCTTGACAGAAGAATTTCTGTCCATTACTGGTGCTGCAGCAGCTTCACCCACTGATTTCTTATAACCATTGGGTTTATGAACATGGATAGGCCTGTTGGCATTTACACCCTTGTTTATCAGAACATTAGTCTTAAAATGACCATGTATATTTTCATGATCATATTGGTTAGAAGGCACTTGCACCTTTCTAAACTTAATAGGGACTGAAAGGTTCAGTGGCTTGATAGGAGCTTTCCCTTTCCTCTTGAATTGGGCTGTCCTGGGGTTACCTTTGAATCCTAATCCTGCCTTACCCTTTTGAGTCACAAATTCATCTATCAAGGGTAAGACAGACTTGGGCTTAGAGTAACTAGCCACTAACTCCTTTTCTATTCTTAGTCTGGCCTCCAAACTCTTCACTTGATCATTGGTATAATTGATTGTGCCCATCTGAATAATAGTTATATTCTTCAGTTTGGCAATTTCATTGAACTTCTGATCAATTACTTTTTCAAACTCAGTTGCAGCTACCTTTAGATCAGCAATTTCCTGAGCCTGAGATTTAACCAGGTTCTTGCTTTTCTTAAGGGCCTGCAACTAGTCCCCATACTTATCTATCAATTGATAGACATCTCATTCAGATTCAGATGCATCTACATCACTTGATGCAGATATAGCTGATTCTGCACTTGTACTACAAACAGATTTTATTGAAGGACATAGTACCTTACTAGGACAAGACTGATTCTGGCACATGTCTTCTTCTAATCCTGCCATCAGTCCCATGCACTGATGATCTTCTTATTCATAGATGGAGTCTAGCAATTGCATGAACTCCTCTTCTTCAGTAGCAGCATACAGTCCAATATATGCTTCAGCTTTAGATTCTGATTCTGAAGTTGATTGATCTATTAGGCTCTTTTCCTTCTTTGCAACAAAAGATTTTTCCATCTTGCCCTTTTGTTAAGTCTTCTTCTTGTCTGATGACTCCTTTCTCTTATCAGGACAGTCAGCCACTACATGTCCAGGCCTACTGCAACAATAGTAGACAATCTTTGAAGTAGTGACCTTGCTGGGCTTTGTTCTGCTCTTCTCTTTCCTTGATGACTTTTTCTTCTTATAATAGTCATCAACTTGCTGTGATGAGGAGGGCCTAGACTTCCACTGCTTCTTCTTTAAGAATCTCTGGAATTGCCTTGTAAATGCAGCAAAATCTGCATCTGACTCACAGCTTTCTGAACCCTGATTATCTGAATTTTTAGAACTAACTTCTGCAACTTCCTTAGGAGGAGATGATGATATCCTCCTATTCTTTTTAGTGGCTTCTGCCTTGAAGGCCATTGTCTTCTCTCTATGCTCTCCTTTTGAATTCTTTTCCTCCTCCTTCCTCACCATAAGTTCCATTTCATAGGATAGCAACTTTCCAAACAAGGTTGGAGGAGAAATCTCTGCCAGTTTAGCCACTTCTCTTATGGCGCAGATCTTTGTGTCCCAATCCTTTGTCAAGGATCTTAAGAATTTGTCATTCAGTTCATAGGTACTGAAGACTCTTCCATAGGACTTTAACTCATTCACAATTCTATTGAATTTCTTATAGCATTCAGTTATGCTATCAGTTTTCCTTGTCTAAAACTTTCATATTCCTAGTTGAGCATATACTTCCTATCCTGTCTTACTTCTTCAGATCCCTCCATGTAGACAATCATGGTGTCCCACATTTCTTTGGAGGTCTTGCAGTGAATCAGATTCTGAAATGTAGAATCATCTATGGCACTCACAATAATATTATGAGCTCTCTTGTCCATGGTTGCCAAAATGATTTCATCCTTGGTCATTTCAGAATAACTCTTTGGAGTTTGAATATTAGCATCAAGAACAAATACCTTCATTGGAATGAAGGTCCTTCCTGAACTGTGATGTATATCCTTGGGTCAGATGCTTCCATGAACAATCTGACTCTTTCTTTCCAAATTCCAAAGATTTCCTTCCTGCAGATGGGTAACTTCATTGACCCTAACTCCTGGTGATTTTCTCCAGAACCCATCTTCTTGAATCTTGATTCTGCCTTTCAAATCTACCTCAGACTGTTAAGTCCTTTTTGAGGAACCTCCCTCTGATACCACTTGATAGTTTTACTTTCAAGACAACCTAAACACCTAGAGGGGGGGGGGTGAATAGGTTCTAATGCTTGTTAACACTTTTTGGCAGAATTCAATTACAGAATTAAAACACACAGCACAGCAGTCACAGAAATTTAACCATCACAGATTGCACACTGTTTTATAGTGGTTCCCCAAGGTATAGGTACATCCACTTTCCCCCTTCACCTATCTAGCAGTATGCTAGATTCGGCCAAACTTCCTCTTTACTCAGATCCACAGATCCTACAGCTCAGAACCTGAAAAGGTTCCTACAACTCAGGCTCAACAGCCCTACCTCAGCCTTATTACAAAGCCTATAACTCAGAGAAGAACCTTCTCCTACACTCAGGCAAATAGCCCTACCACTCAGAGATCAACTCTCCTACACTCAGCCTTTATAACACAGGCTTACAACTCAGATCTGTATTGACAGATCCTACAGAAATTAGAAAAGAAGTTTTTAATGTCTTGCCTTTGTTGAGAGAGAAAAGAATAAGACAATTCTTGATCAGCTGATGAAATCAACTGAATCTGAGCTTTCTTCAATGCTTCTTGAGTCTGAACTTAGCTGAGTTGATTTCCAAACAGCTTCTTGAGAAACCAATGATGGCTTCCTTCTTCTTCTTCAAGTGGCTGGATCCCTCTCTATCCAACACCTTTGATGATACTTCTGAATTCTTGAAAGAACTCTACTTAGACTGATCCTGAGATCGTCTTCTTAGATCTTATGATGAAGATTTTCTTTAATGCCTTGCATTTTCTTGAAGAGAGGACTTGTCTCTTAACTGATGTATTGATTAAGAATTAATTTCCTCTTGTATATTTTATATGTATTTCTTCTTCTGAATCTATCTATTTATAGATCTTCTTCATGATAACCGGCTGATCCGGTTTCTAACTGACTTCTGACAAGTCTGACAGCTTCAGTTAACCTGTCATAACCCACAGCTGTCAAGTCTTCAAACAGATCCTGTGCCTTAGTCTTGGACAGCAAAGTGTTGAGACAGACTGTCAGAAAGTGTCGAGACCAACTGTCTATATGTGTCGACACAAGTGACTTTGGTGTCGACACAGCCTTTGATGATGTCGACTAGTTTGCCTTTAAGTCGACACTGCTTCTTCAGAACTTCATCTTGAGAATGAGTCGACACAGAGAATTTGTGTCGACTCAACACTTCATCTTTCTTCAGAAAATAACTTGGTCTTGACTTTGCAGTGTGTCGACACAAGTCCTTTGTGTCGACACAGTTGTTGTAGATTCAGAACTCAGTATGTGTCGACTCTGCCTTCAGGTGTCGACATAGTTGAGGTCGACTATTTTTCTGTGAGTCGACACTGCTTCCCAGTGTCGACACAAATGTGGTCGACTATCTTTCTGTGAGTCGACACTGCTTCCCAGTGTCGACACAAATGTGATCGACTATCTTTCTGTGAGTCGACACTACTTCCCAGTGTCGACACAAATGTGGTCGACTATCTTTCTCTGTGTCGACACAGCTTCCTTCAAGTGTCAACACAATTATTCTGAAGTGTCGACCCAGTTTCTTCAGATGGCGATACATGGACTTAGAATAATTTCCTGTATTCTTTAATACTTCTTCACCTGCACATGTCAACTTAAAACAACATCAAATACACCTTGATGTATATCATTAAGATAAGTTAGGCTTCTTCAAATCAGGTACACATTTTCCAATGTACCCAATAGATATCTTTGTTTTCCACATGCTCCCGAAAGAAGTGGTAGTGCATTATCTCTTTTCCCAAATTTCTTGTTCCAGTGCAAGCCTGGAACATCTCTTGTCTAGGTCCTATCATATTCCTGGGAACCTAGACTATCCTGCAAAATAGAATTACCTTACCTTAAGAACCCAATAGGCATTGGGTCCTAGGTTCCTTATTAGCACACTCCCCCTCTGGTGGTTAACCCTACGAGTGGTCGACCTCGCTTTGCCAACATGAGGAGTCTCATTATTTCTTGGATTAAACCAGCAATCCACGGCAAAGTGACCAACTTTGCCATAGCACCAACAGTCAAATCTGTTATACCTTTTCCTAGGCTCCTGCTTCACCCAAGGAACGGTGGGTCCAGCTGGGGCCTTGGATCTGGAGGTGGAGGCATCATGATGACAACATTCACATGATTTCTTCACCCCTTGTTCCTTCAATATAACAGGCTTGGCTTTTGATGCCTGCTTCCTATTATGGTCACTAGAGAAGTGGCCATAATCCTCCACTAAGATTTCCTCATAAGGTGCCTTGATGACACTCTCACCGTAGTTGCAGGGGAAGGCCCAACCATTATACCGGCTCTTGGGCTTTTCAACCGAGGGCCGGAATATGTGGTCATAGGTTGACTCAAAGTCCTGCTCATTGCAAGGAAAGCCAGGATTTCTGAATAAAACAGGATCGAGTGGAGACTTTCACTTTTCTGCAGCAGAGGCCTTCTTAGCAGCCTTATTTTTCCTCTCCTTCTTGTTTCTCCTGGATGATTTACCAGGCACACCCACATTCCCTAAGCCAGCCACCTTAGCCTAAGCAGAGAATTCATCAACTAGAGGAAGAACGGTCTTGGGCATGGAGAAGCTTTTGACAATATTCCTTTCTACCGCAAGCTGTTCTTCCAACTTGTTGATTTTTTCCTATTTTAGGTCAAGGAGCCTTAGAGATCTGAGTGCTCAGAAGTCAGGCCCAGGTGTTCCTGTCGGAGAGAGATCAAGCTAGTGATCTCTTCTCTTAGAGACACACCCTCAGCCTTAAGGAATTTGACTTCATTTTTCTAAGCCCTCAACCTCTTGCGGCATTCCTCAGAGTTATTGAGTAGAAGCTCATACTTCTCGAGGAGCTCAGCTTCATGGGCAGATTGGCTGTCCTCGAGATCATAATTAGGAGACTCAGAGTCAGAGTCAAAGAGGGGGGGGGGTATAATCTTTTACCCTCCCAGTAAATGGGGGGGAGTCTCCTTCTGAGTAAGACCGACCCATTAGCCCGAAGTAGGCTTCCTCATCATCACTGGAGTCTGATGAATCAGACTCACGCAGTGTCTTTGTCTTTTTGGCAATGTAGCTCCTCTCCTTATTCTAATCTCTAGAGGACCTGTGCTCCTCTCCCTTCCCCTTGTCTTTCTTGCTTTGGTGGCAGTCAGCAACGACGTGACCTAGCTTATTGCATCCAAAACAAATAATGTCAGCAGAGCGATGTTTGTTATATTTAGGTTCATACCTGTCAGAAGAGTAATTCTTCTTCTGATGTCTGGAGGAGGAGCCGTCTCTCTTTTTTTGATTCCTCATCTTGAGGAACTTCTTGAATTCTCGTGTGATGAGGGAGAATTCTTATTCAGATAGCTCTGAGTCGGAAGAGCATGGCTCAGAGTCTTATTCCTCATCCCTTTTCTAAGAGCGGGACAAGGCTGCACCCTTTCCCTTCCTTGAGTGATTGGCTTTCAGGGCTACAGACTTTTCTTTGGCAGTGGCTTTGTCGGCTTCTTCTTCA
Organism: Platanthera zijinensis; assembly: GCA_039513925.1. NCBI lineage: Eukaryota > Viridiplantae > Streptophyta > Magnoliopsida > Asparagales > Orchidaceae > Platanthera > Platanthera zijinensis. The sequence continues at coordinate 116,291,718 of CM077078.1, forward strand.
GCTTTTCTGGTGTTCAGCTGAAGCTCATAGGACATAAGCTTCTCAAACAGAATCTGGGGATCAGTTTCTGCCAGCTTGCCAAATTCTTTGATGGTGCAGATCTTGGTGTCCCATTCCTTAGTAAGGGATCTAAGGAATTTTTCATTTAATTCACCATTGGTGAACACTCTGCCATAGCCCTTCAGGGCATTGACGATCTTCAGGAAGTTCTTGAAAGTCACTCCGATCTCTTCCTTGGGACCTTGCCTGAAGGCCTCATACTTTTGGTTCATAAGGGATCTTCGATCATCCCTTACTTCATCAGTGCCTTCCATCTGAACGATCAGGCAGTGCCATATGTCCTTGGCAGTCCTGCAGTTGTAGAAATTCTTCATCATGGAGTCATCGACGGTGTTGACAAGAATGTTCTGAGCCTTCTTATCTAGTCTGACAAGCACTATCTCATCCTTGTCCATTTCAGAGAGCTTCTTGGGCACCATTTTTGTTGGATCAATGGTGGAGGCCTTAGTGGGGATATAAGGTCCCTCCTCTACTACCATGAAGAGTCGGGGGTTAACTGCTTCCATGTATAATCTGATCCTTTCCTTCCAGATAGGAAAGTTCAGCTTGGTACACACTGGGATCTTCCCTGAATACTTGAGTCCTTCCATTTCAGAGATCTTCTTTCTTCTTGACACAGACACAGGATCTTACTCAAGCTGTTAACCTTATTGCTGAATAACCTCCCTCTGATACCACTTGAAAGTCTTTAGTGTTAACTAATTCCACCTATGGGGGGGGAATAGGTGAATTGCAGTCTTTTGCAGAATTTAAATAACCTGCACAATTAAACAAACACAGCACAGAAAAGCACACAAGCAATTATAGTGGTTCCCTGATTTGGTTACGTCCACTCTCCCCCTTAGACCTATCTCCCACCAAGGGACGACTCGGTCACTTCACCAAATGGATTGAAATCTAATCCTCACACTACGGAAGGCACCCTTCCAACCGAAGGAGTCACTACTCCTCCACCACGGGTTGTACCCAACCCTTACAACTAGGAATCACTATTCCTTCACAACAACAAAAAATATAATGTAAAAGAGATACAAACTATAAGTGTGGAGAACCCGATGTCCCTCTTCATTCGTTGAAGCGTTCTTGATGAAGACGATGAGTCCACGAATTGATTACTCTCTTGGAGAGGATCTCGACAAGATCGGCGGCTGCAAGTGAATGCCGTGGCGATGCTTGGTAGATCTAAACTTCTTGACGAAGCAAGAAAGGTCTACCAATGATCTCAATCGGATCGGTCATCTCAATCGATTCGGAATGAAGAGCTAACCTCGTTCAACAAATTGAGAGACAAGGGATCATGAGAGAGAAGCGTGAGACGCTAAACTTGCCTCGGTTCTATCGCCGGAAGATCAAGGATGATCAGAGATCTGCGGCGGCGATAACTTGCGAGCGGCGACAGCGACATGAGGATTTTCGCGATCGGCTAGGTCATGCTCGGCGGCTTTGATTTCTCGTGAATGATTACTGTTGAAGTTCGAAATAAGCATGTATATATACCCTGAGGCCAATCCTATAGTCCTTTATGGGACCCACAAAGAGAAACCCTAGCTCCGACCGAAATAACGTAACCCGTCTTGGTTCGGTCCAGCGAGAGACGAAAATTTCCTAAGGCAAAATCGACGAGAATCACTGGTGATTCTCGTCGAGTCGGCGAGAATCACTTGGTGATTCCCGTCGATTCTGTCTTAGCAGAATTTCAGTTGGAAACTAGGTCAGCCGGAGGGAATCGGCGGGAATGCAACCTGATTCTCGTCGAATCGACGGGAATCAAAACGATTCTAGTCGAAGTCGGCGAGAATCACTTGGTGATTCCCGTCGATTCTGCCTTAGCAGAATTTCTGAAGTAAAACCGTCATCCGGAAGAGGTCGGCGGGAATGAAGCCTGATTCCCGTCGAATCGGCGAGAATCACAAGTGACTCCCGTCAAAGTCGGCGGGAATGACTTAGTGATTCTCGCCGATTTTAACTTAGACGATTTTTCTCTTCCTTCCTATGATCTTGGTCTTTGACCCATCCTTGCTACTCTTTTGCTCTTGCTCTATCTCGACCCTGTGTTTGAAAATAAATACACTCCAATAGAGAGAGCACACGTGAGTCAACACACTGATCTGCTCAATGAGGGATTACGTTGCGCAGACTCGTGTATATTGACCCACTGCACCCTGATATTGGTGTGTACTTAACATGGAATAGCTGCAAGCACAACTTGAAAGAAAATCATCAAATACATTGTCAATTCAACTTAGCTTGTTCAGGGGATTCTTCAAATCAGGTATATTGTGGATACAATACCCAACAATAACCAAGATTTTCAATTATATCAATTAAACAAGAGTTGGGGGAGAGGTTACCCATGCTCAACAAATGAGCATACCCGAAGATTGGCGTTAAATTCAGCAGGAAGTCCACGACCCAAGCAAGCACCACCTACAAAAGAGAACATCTCCAAGCACAAAAACTACAAACATATAATGACGAAAAGCTTAATTGAAAGCAGAGAAAATTGGTTGTCTCCCATAAGCAACTTTTCATTACCTTCCTTAAGGTGGACCAAATACCTATATTAACAGTTATATAATGTTCAGAGCTTAAGTTTAATATGCAACGAAAAATTCTAAAGTTACACACATCATTAAGCAAAAAAATAAAACTAGAAAAGGAAAAAAAGGTGCCCCAGAGATCCTTCACTTCTCAGCTGAATTTTGACTTGTGATAGATCCCCCCAGTCATACGATATGATGGAGAGGTGAAAGCTTTAGGGCCCAGGGAAGATGAATCTCCCCTACCCCTAACCTCTTTCTTCTCGCGTCGGCGGGCAAAATTCTGTGCCTTGCGAGTGAGCAGTTCTTTTCTTTACAAATCCACGGATGGGGATCACAAGGGATGCATAACCACACCATCTGAATCAGCAGCAGGTCTAAGCTTTCAATCCGCGGGAATCCTTTCCTCACCCGTGGCGAGTGATAGATCATTCTAAGTGACCTGTTTTAAAGTCTTATAAAATTTGTTCGGATCAATAAAAGTTTTTAATTCTATCTTCTACACGCTCTCTACAGCCGTGCTCAGCTCACGTTCCTTCTTATCTGAGTCTTGTTTCACTTCAATCAATTCCATCTTCGTATCTCCTTCAGCTAACTTTAGCAGTTCTGCCACTTTCTTAACCTTATCTTTCTCAATCAGTAGAACACCTGTCTCATCAACATGCACTAGATAAATCATCAGATAACAAAACATTCAACTCCGGCATTTTTCTGGGTTCAATCGGGGGAATAGGGGGAATGGATGACAATGAAGGCAAATCAACCTTGGGAGACAAGGTGAAGCCGCTCGCATTAAATTGCAATGTAGCCTCACTAGCTTTTAGGAATGGAACCCCCAAGATGGGTTTCGATGCATTTCCCATAGGTCCCAACACCTAGAAGTCAGTAACTACAATAGCCCCATTCAGTTTCACTTCCACCTCCTTAATTTCCCCATCGGTCTTTACTACCGACCAATCAGCTAGCACTAGTGACTTCCAGACATTTGATTAGATATTTAAATTCAGTTTCTCAACATCTTGCAAAGCAAGAATGTTGCACGATGATCCAAAATAACATAAAGCTACTGTCTCCACCGCATTAATCTCACAACTCACGACCACTTCATTTAAATTGCACTCATCCGCCTCTCTAACACTCTTCCCTTGCTCATGAGGATTTTTCTCCGTGTCGCGTTGAAGGGTGCCACGAGTATGCTCGTAGAGCACCTAGGCCAGTTGCCCCAGCTGAGTCTCCAAGTTCCTCATGGAAGCGGTTTGAGTGGCCATATTAGATTGAGCCATATGCATAAATTTTTCCATCATTTCCTCCAACGCACTCTTACGCATCCCTTGCGTGTTCTGATTATAACCCATATGCGGCGGTCACGGTTGGCTGTTAGAGGCTTGTGCATCAAATTGATGTTGGCCTCCCTACCACCTTTGACCGGGAGAATTTTGATTCCACGAGAAATTAGGATGATTTCTCGCATTAGGGTTGTACACATTATTATAGGGAGCGGCGCGGTTATGATTATTTATAAAATTAACGCTCTCGTAAGAAGTTATACCTTACAGACCAGTAAATGTTTCTCCAGCAGGGCACTCATAAGCATGATTGTCGGGGTTTCCACAACCCTGGCATGAAATGTCCATAACCCGAGCTGGAGGAGGGGTCGATCTAGTCAGCATCATCCTTCCATCCATCATAGGATAGCTCCCCTCAACATGTTGCACCACCATGTTCACTTCAAACAGATTTCTCGCCCCTCTATGGGTATTTCTTCCGGCGGTCCAGTAGGTGCTATGGGAGGCGGTATCTCGAAGGAGCCTTAATGCCTCGTCAGGAGGGAGCTTCATTATCGTGCCACCGGCTGCCGCGTCGATCATAGCCCTGTAATTTGGCTCAATAGCAAAATAGAATATTTCGACTAAATTCCATGGCTCACAGCCATGCTGGGGGCATCGACGCTACCGGCCAGTAAACCACTCCCATGCTTCAGATAAAGTTTCCTACTCTAGCTGTCGGAAGGTAGCTATTTCCATCCGAGCGTTCACAATTTTATCCACCAGGTGGAATTTAGCTAAAAACATAGAGGAAAGAGCCTCCCAAGTAGTAACAGTCTTGGGCATAATTGTATGGAGCAAGGTTTTGGCCTTGTCCCTCAATGAAAACGGGAGCAGCCTCAGCTTCACTACATCATCAGTAATTTCGGCATAGCGAAAGGTGCTATAAATTTCTGAGAACTCCGCTAGATGGAGCTGCGGATCCTCACTCGGCTGGCCTGAATATTGCGTATTATTTCGGATCTTGTTCAGAATGGTGGGCTTTATCTCGAAATGGTTGTTTACAATGGTCGGTTCGAAGCCAGGGTAAATACTTCTCGCAGTAGGGGTAGTGTAGTCTCTCATCCAGTGAGGTCTCGACCTATTTACCTCATTCTCATCAGCATGCTACCCTCTAACAGCAGCTCCATTCCCTCTCGGATTAGCCCTATGCATCGGCTTTCCTTGCCAGTTTCAGATGTTCTCATCAGCATTTGGCCCTAAGATGGGCTCTTCTCCTCTTCAACTGCCTCCCAGCTGAATTAGATTGTGATCCATCTCTAGAAGAGCGTTTGCATACCCGCCTTCGTGCTCAAGCGGTCCTCTCTATTTCAGGATCGTAGGCAAGAAACTCCCCCCGATCCTTGCCTCAGCATACACCAAAGATAAAAACAATACAAAAAAATCAAAAACAACAACTTTTGAATAACCACCTTCGATAACCGAGATCACTTACGCCTACAATCCCCGACAACAACGCCAAAAACATGATGTGTCGGCAAGTGTACCGGTCGCTATCAAGTAATAAATTTGGGAATAGCTTCCTCGAATACCGATCTCTAGGGAATGAAGGTTGGCTATCGTGATAGCGTCATAAGAAGACCGCTACTAAGAGTAAAACGAAATAACAAGGGGTTTGGTTTTTGATTCATAAAGCTATCAAAACAAAAGGAAAACTAATGCTGGTCGTGAGCACCACTTCGCTTTGTGATGGAATGAGTGCAGGTCACTATGCCTTGCTTCATTAGGCGGATGGACGGAGAGAAAGCAGATGGAATGATCACAAGTGCGAAAAGTGAGGGTCACAATCACCTCTAAAACCACCAACACTAGCCTTTGCTTGTGTAGTTCTAGTGCTCGAGTGGATGGATGTGGATGGAGGCGAGTGCAACACAGCAACAATAAAGAATACAACTAGCCAAAACAAACTTCATTCATAGAGAAATAAAGTGAGTTCAAGTTCATTACAAGCAAAAGAATACACTTCACTATGAGAAAAAGGGTAGAATAAACTGATAGGAGGAAAGCCTAGCCGTAGTTCTTGGCCGGAGCGATGGTTTGTAAGTACACTTCTCGACTCGGACAGTTGGTTGCTTCTGGAGGTAAATGGGTCGTCAATCCACTTATTTTCCTTCATCTTCTTCCCTTTCCTTCAATATCTTCTCATGTTTGCCCAAATGAGTTGTACCTAAGAGTCTTCTTGCAAGCTGCTGGTTGCCGGAAACTCTCCGAAGAGTTGAAAATGGCTTCAGATTGCCGAAGAAAGCTTCTCGGAGAATGGAGATGAGTGGAGGACCTGTAGGGGTGGAAAACGGCGCTTGGCGCACAACAGCGGAATGAAAAATGGAAGGGCATCTACCTAAATCACGAAGCATGAGCTTAAATACAACAGTAGAAATTCAGAGCGCACGATCAGTGGTGCACGACCAGTGGTGCACGACCAGTGGTCATACGCACTGATGGTCGATGATCATGCGCTCTGCTCAAGAGAAACCTGCAGTAGTCAAAAAAATAATATATCTGCGTACGACCGATGGTCGTGCGCACTGGATCCCATGATCGTGTGATTAGAAAAGGCAGAACTCAAGAAAAATTGGGATAACACGCATGAATATTGGCGCACAACCGGTGGTCGTGCGCACTATGTCCAATGCTCGTGTGAATGCCCCAAATAGAACCTGGAAAAGTGGAGAATAGTGTGCACGATCAGTGGCTCACGACCAGTGGTCGTGTGATATAGGTTCAATGATCGTGTGACCTTAGGCATAAAACTTTACAAAACAATCTGGAACACGCTCACCACCTTTGTACCTGCAGCAATAATAGCAGAGCCACCTAGACGGGCATACTATAGTATCCAAACATAGCAAAACACCAAGTCGTGCAAAAGTAAAATAACAATGAAATCACACTGAATGCGGGACAAAAGTGCACTTAACATGGAATGGACATAATAACTAATATGAGAAAAATATGATTCTAAAGTGTAGTGCATCAACGAGAAAACTAGCCAAGATGAGTCCAAAAATATGTATATAACTTGGACACATCACCTCTAGTTGGCTGAATTCAGAGGATCTTACCTTGGCCGAAATTCACCTTAATGTCCATTAATGGAAATTAGTGTTGGGCCCTTCACTTTCTAAAATTAACCACCATAAAAGCATCCCTGGACCTAGAGGAGTCTGTTCCACACTTTACCTGAAGGAGCCGAGCAAGTTGATAGTGTTGTTGCAGAACACCCAACGGCGCCACCACCGTCCATGGAAACTTGACAATTAGCCTGATTCCAGCCCTCCACAAAGGTCCTCCTCTACTCCTCTCTTCATGGGCTAGCATCTTAGATCTTTTAGGAGAGAAATCGGGCTCAATTGAGCCTGATTGAGTGAAAGAAATTTCTGGATTTTCATGGTTTTTCTACCTTGCGGGTTTGCCAAAAACCGCCCCTCTGACGGCCGTGCTGCCGCCCGGCGATATCCCCCACCTCAACGAAGGTGGTGGTCGGACAAGGAGGACACTGGGTGGCCGGCAAATGGGCTTGTAATATGCTCTAAGTCGAGTTGTTCTCAGCCAATGGCTGGAGGAAGAAAATAAGGCCAGAGCCACTTGATCTGCTTTAAGATCTGTTCTAGATCAAGAGTATTAAATTCCGATTTATGTATTTTCTATCAAAGTTATTGGGCTGTTTTAAATTAATTATTAAAAATACTTAGGGTCCCCTACAGTAAAAGTGGTCTACATAAGAGTTGTAGCACTATGAGTCTAGTTTAATGTAAAATTGGTTTGAACAAATTTGGAATTCAGATCAGACCACAACACAGATTTTGGTGAGGTATATACCTAGGCTAGATCAAAGATTGTTTTTAGTGCTCCCATCAATCAAGCAATCCAAATGACTTGATATTTTGGATGTGGGTCACTCTTACCTATACCTAGAACATATCCTAAAATGAAATTTTTTGGAAAATATTTTCATAAAGATTTTGTAGAAATTTAATGATCCATGTATGCATTATTTAAAGGGACTAATGACCTCCAAACCCTCCCCAATTTTGGTGTGTGGTTCTTTGGATCAATATAGGACTCTGAATAAAATTTCATCCCATTTTGAGATGAATTGGTATGGAATTTGATAAACCATAGCCTAGGCCCCAAAAGGGTTAATTAGGTTAATTTGGCCCTTGTGGTGTTGAGTGACCAAATCACCCCAATAGAGATTGAAACTTGGGCCACTAATTTGTTATGACATTTAACACCCTCACATGGAGTTTGGGGTGGATTAGGGTGGGTTTTTCCTAGAACCCTAGTTCAAACCCTAAGGTTAAACTTTGGGGGTTTGTGAAGGACATGGGGTGATATGTCCTTGTATGGACTTGGAGTTAATTCCATGTGATCTTAGGGTATTTGAATGCCCTAGGAAGGATTTTTGTGACATTTAGACTTAGGTACACAACATAAACAAATTAGGGATAGTTTGGGTCTATACCTTTTATGAAACTATTGGAGGGTCATATGATCTTGGATCTTCATGAGATTTTGGTAGAAGTAATTTTATAGTGCTATTGACCTCTGAAATTTATTATATGATGTTTAGAAAACAGTAGCCTATACTAATAGTTATAATAATCATATTTTCCCTAGTGATAATTTTGAATTAACCATTGCTAGATTAACTTAAAATAATATGACACTTTGGCAAGGTTAATTAAATAGCATTTAGAGGCACTAGTAAATTATTTGGATCATTTGGGCATTTCCTCTTAATACTTCATGTGTTAAGTGAACTAGTGCACCATACTTAATAAATAGAAAATAAATATTATATCTTATTGGAAAATTGTGTTATTTGGCCAGAGAATCTTTTACCGAATATTAACGCCTAGATAATTATTACATGTTATTTGGAAGAGTTTATAAGAATGTTTCTTCACAAATTGCACTTTAATTGATTTACTTGAAGTATTTTTCTATATAGTGTATTGAACTTGGAATTACATGAAACTTATTCAGTTGTGTTTTATCATCATTATAAGGCTCTGGTAATTTTTATGTAATTTTTGGACAATGATTTATGGTACTACCTTCTTTAACTCCAATTATTTGAATTACTTTGAATTAATTATTTAGAGGTTATTACATTTATACGACTCTGTGAAATTTGGTATTCACTGATATTTTGCTATCATATAGTGTTCATAATTTTTGGGTGGCCATAACTTAAGGAAATCTAGTACTTCATGTTCAAAATTACCCATGGCCCAACATTTGGGAAAGTATAATAAATGCTAAATTTATTAGTAAAATTACAAGTTTATTGATATAGGCTAAATGTGTCATGATAGACCCACAATAATTATCTTAGGTCATTTGGATGAAAATTTGGAGTACCTCCTATCATGTACATCATATAGCTTAGGTTGGTCTGCATTTAGTAAAACTGTGAAAATTGTAATAACATGTGGAATGGATATATGGAGATGGGGATTATTGGTTTACTGGTCTTGGTAAAGTGAAAAAGAAAAAGAGAGCATCATTAGGAGTCATGATGAGGAGAGTGTTTGGTTGACTAGTGTTAAGAGGTGCTCGGGATCGACGGACGATTATCTTTCCTGTGGAGAGAGAGTGAGAGAGTCAAAATACACTAGGGTTAGATCCAGAATAATATTAAAATGGATCGGGAATAGGGTAATAACCAATAATACTAAGTGCCTTGCGAAAGGGAGCTTTGGGCTTCAGCCCATCGTAGTTCCTAGTGCCCCCAAGAGCCCTTCACAGGGAAAGCCCTAGGCATTCCAAGGCTAACGTATGTCGTAAGACTAAATGGATTACAAGAGTAATTAAAAATACACTAGGATTTCACTTACTCCCACACTCCCCGGTGTTGTGGGAGTTACGTTGTCACAAGAGCGGTTGGCTCGATGGTTTTAGTGATGGGCAGGTTAGCCCAGTGAGCTAATGGCTCGATAGATATTTATGATAGACAGGATAGTCCGGGGAGCTTTGGCTTGGTAGATAATTGTGACATATGGGATAATCCGGGGAGCTTTGGCTAGGCGTGAAAATATAGTAATATTGCATATGCATAAGATAAAAGGTGGTGGGTCTTTGGTATTGAAGAGTCGTCACACCGACATCAATACTTTGACTCGGCAAGTATGGTTTTGCACTTTGCCAAATAAAGTTTGGTGCGCAGCCGGCAAGAGTATGCAGGAGCTCTGCTTAGTGCACCAGCGTTGAGGCGTACGATAGGTCTGACTGGTAGTGTTGATACCGGTTTAGAGGTGGGCAAGACCCAACCAACCGCTTTTGTTTGCCACTATAGAGGTTTCTTGGGAGGTTAGGCTCTAGAAAGGGGGAACTAAAGGTTTGTCTGCATAGAGTCGAGTGTGTGTGTTGCACTTGCATGTTCTCTTCATAGCATACTTGCATTACATAGCATCATCATTGTGTGTAACCCTTGACACCCATTGTATAAATTGGTATGAGACATTTTATACAATAAGTCTTACAAAATGACCCCTTGGTATATAGGTTTGTATGGCAACTCATATAGGTCATTGTTACTTAGTTTACCTTCTCATACTATACTTGCTTACTTTTTCTTATGTCTACTTATACTGCGTACCTACTATTGCTTATATATAGTTGCTCTGTTGATGAACTCATGATAGACTAGTTCCGTCGCCACCTACTTACCTTTGTAACTCTCTACCTTCATTACCTTCCCCATCCTTCGCCCCGCTCAGTGCCTAGGAGCCATGGGGGAGGGGTGGGGGATGATAAGACTAAGTCTTTTAGACTAACAGTCGTTGACCAAATCATTTTAGGGGATCGTAGAGCCGAACCATGAGATGCAGCCCCAGAGGTATTTGTGCATGGAGACGGGGAATTCTAGCACGGGAGTCCATCCAGTAGGGACAGTGAGTCCTGACCATTAGTAGATATTATAGATTTTCTTCTGCAATTGAGTGATTTATAGTAGGGATTTTGATGTATCTGGCAGGAGCCCTCTTTAGTACTTTGTTTTAACATTTTTGTGGACTCTCCCTTTGTGAATAACTATATTATATTCCATATGATTTTTTTGGACCAGTATTTGAGTTTTCATGTACTCTTATATTTATTCTACTCTTTTGCGATCGATATGACCGGTAGGATCGTCATTTTGTAGTGACGGCCTTCCCGGGTGTGTTGGTGTTACCGTAAACCTGCGGTTCTGGGCATAAGACCCTGGTGGTTTAAAATAAAAAAATGGGGTCTTGTACCAGTGTTTTCAAAACACCTTATGAAGAGATTGAACTCAAGAGTTATGGTCCTTATATTCATGGACATAACCATAAGAGGGAACAAAAGGCCAAAACTTCTGTACCTAAGGAAAGGTGATGGAGAAACCCCGTATATGCTGTAATCTGGAGGCTTCCACCTCTAAGTATGTTGCCCCTTCTAGACCTCATGTTAAAAAGGTAAAGCATGAGTATAAGAGAAGGTACAATAGGTTTGATTGTTGGTGTTGCGGCAAAATTGGTCATTTTTGCATAGATTGCTGGTTTAACCCTGCTAACTTTGTAACTCCACAAGTTAACCATACGAGACCGACCACTCGTAGAGTTAATGTTCTTAGTGTTGTTAAGATGGCCAGGAACCAAGGACCCAAATACGTTTGGGTTCCTAAGGTAAAAGGATTTATGATTGCAGGTATATCCAAAGGCTAACAAAACTCCTATTTGGTATTTGGATAGTGGATGTTCTCGGAATATGACCGGGACAAGAAGCCTATTACTTGATTTCACCCTAGTCAAAGACGGGCCAAAAGTCATCTTTGAGGGTCAGACCGGTGAACTACAAAAGGCTATGGTATGATATCAAGTGGAGTAGTATCTTTCAAAGACATGGCTTATGTTGAAGGATTACACCATAATCTTTTAAGCATAAGTCAGCTATGTGATAAAGGCTACATCGTTGAGTTCTGTAAGGACAAGTGTTTGATAAAGTCATCTACAAATTTGGAGACAGTCATAACAGGCACTCGGAGCAGAAATATTTTCTGTTTAAATTTTCTTTGCTTAGACAATTCTACACAAGTCTATTTTCTTGCAAAAGATAGTGCGTCTCTTTGTGACCAACGACACAAGAGATTAGCACATATTATTTTCAAAATAATAAATATGTTATTTTCTCACAACTTAGTGTGAGATGCCCCCAACATTATGTGCCTTAAAGAAAGTCCATATCACTCATGCAAAATGGGTAACCAGACAAGGGCTACCTTCAAGGGCATCACTGAAAAAGATTCTTCAAGAAGATTATACTTACTTCATATGGACTTATTTGGTCCTATGCCTATTGATGACTAGTTTTAGTCATCCTTTTTGGGGGTAATTTAGTAGCTTATTTCCCTAAGTTTTATTATAATTTTGTGTTTTGTATTCTTGTTTTGATGTCATTTTATGTTTTGATATTAAAATCTTATTATATGTATTATATTACTATATTTTGTGTTATGTTTAGTAATTGTAATCAATATTTGTTTATGTTTTGTTGTTTTATTTTAATGTTTTAATGTTTTTTATGTTTTGTTATTTTATTTTAATGTTTTAATGTTATTGATATGTTATTTTTATTTTAAATGTTCTTGATGTTTTGTGTTTTAACTTTGATTATAACATAACTAATGTTTTATTTTTATTTTATTTTGTAGGTTGGCCGGCCCCTCCCTTAAGTGCAGCTCAAGCCCAAGTTCATCAACATGCAACCCCCTACATGAATCAATTTGGAGCAGCCACCTTGCCCAACCCGAGCTCCTACCTTGGTGCAGCCGGCCCTCCACATGGTGCCACCCACACTTGAAGACCAAGCCCGGCCACCATGCAGCCCTACATGCAGCTCTTGTCCAACCCGAGCCCACCACATACAAGTAGCCCACTTCAAAGCTTGTGGCCGGCCCTCTTCATTTAAGCAGCGCCCCCCCTCTTTCATTTATTACCATGCATGAATATTTTCATGCATGGCCGGCCACCTTTCAATGTCATACATGCATTTTGCCATCCCTCTCTCTCCATTTAATGAAATGCATGAATCCAGCCCTACATGGCCGGCCCCCTCCGTCTTTCCCCTTCATTTTATATTTTTATTTTTCATCTCCATAAATGTTGTACAATGCATGTAGCTATTCTCTCTCCCCTTTATTTAATGCATGCATGAACCATTCCCCCTTGAAGAGGCCGCCCCCCCTTGTGTCCCTCCTTCTCCTCTTCTTTCTAGAATCCTCTCCATCCCCTATATAAGCCACCCCAACCATCAAGCCAAAGGATGACAAATTGTTGGAGTGAAGTTCTAAGCAAAGTTTGAATGTTGAGTTGGAGAGTTTGAGTGTTTGTGAGTTGTAATTTTCTTTTTGTTATTGTCATATTTTCCATTAGTGCAAGTTTTTATTTTCATGTTTTGTTTCCTCCAAGTTATAATTTTCCTTGTAATAGCATAATATTTCCTTTTATTATCATATTGGGTAATCTTCTCTTCCCTTTCAAGAAATGAAAATGCTTTTCTCTTCTCTTATTTTGTTTTTCATTTCGAATATGCGTAGCTAATTTTCCTTTAGCATTCGATCGTGAGGATACATAAAATGAGATGAGGGTTTCTTTTATTTCATAGTTTTATTTTTGCTTAATTCTACTCGGTCCTTCTTTGATTTTTATTTCGTCGACTCCGTATTTCCGGTATACAGTAGTAGGCTTAGGATCTCTTATTTGAGTAGCCGAGAGGCTCGTGAATGTGAAAGATCACTCAAAGAAGGAAGGAGTTGAACGCAACCCTAGAGATAGGATGACGTAAATCTTCCGAATTGGAGTCAAATCCAATAGTGCGGATCACCTCGATAATGCAACTTTAGGCCATTTTGACTTGGAAGAGATTTCGGTCAAAACGTCTATAAGTTATGGGATTTAATTCTCTAGCGAGATTATTTCCTAATATCGGATCCGTCACGGCCGAGTATGATTTGCAAATTTAAAACTATACCTTTTATCCCTCTCATTTCATTTTATGGTGAATCATTGATCGAATGCTAGCTTTTTAATATAAGTTTTCCGTCTAAATATTATCATTTATTTACTTTGAAAAATTCTCAAATCCCAATAGTTTTCGGGTAGGATAATAGTTCAAGCGTGAGTAGCAGTACTTGACAGTCCCGTGTTTAAATACGACCTTGATACTACGATTCGACAGGTACGCTTGCCTGTTCGGGTTTTAGCCCATCACCTATTCATAGTTTAGGAGATAAGGTCTACACGTTAGTAATTATTAATGACTACTCGCGTTTTACTTGGGTGTTCTTTCTGAAACACGAGTCAGACACCTTCGACACATTCACAAATCTTGTCCGGCAAATTCAGAAATAATTGAACTTCTCAGTGGTCAAAATCAGAAGTGACCAAAGAACATAATTTGAGCCTGGTGCCATGAAAGAATTTTGTGGAATTCAAGGTATCTTTCATGGGTTTTCCTCCCCGCGCACTCCACAAAAAAAGGAGTTGTTGAGAGAAGGAACAGAACCCTAATTGAATCATGCACAACTATGTTGAACGACGCTTCACTTTTGGAGTACTTTTGGGCTTAAGTAGTCAACACAGCTTGTCACATGCAAAACAAAGCACTTATCAACAAAAGCTCTCGTAAGACCCCCTATGAGCTATTGAAGGGCAGAAAAATGACTATGTCCTATTTTAGAATCTTTGGAAGTAAATTTTTCGTACTTAATAATGAGATGTATTACCACACAAAGTTTAGTGAAAAATATTTTGAAGGTATTTTTATAGGTTATAGTAGCCATAGTAAGGAATATAGGATTTTTAATAAGAAAACTATGGTGGTAGAAGTGTAAATCATTGTAGTATTTGATGAGACAAGCCTGCTCCAATGCAGCTCGTCTAGTTTTATTAGTGCAGATGTAGGTACCAAGTTCAAGGAATTAAGCTTGGATGAAGCTGTCAAGGAAGAAGATCCAAGCTCGGTCAAGATCATCGATCCAGGGGTAGTGAATGTAGAACCACTAGAGGAAGAATTGCTTCAACCTCTAGAGGTTGCACCTAATACTGCAGATCTTGTTGGTGGGAGAGCAAGATATCTAGGGTTCAGACACCTATGAGATCACCCATTTGATCAAATAATTGGATAGCCAGGCGAAGGTGTTAGAACCAGAAGAGGTACAACTAATGATATTATGCATCTTAGTTTTCTGTCACATGTTAAGCTGAAGAAATTTGAAGAGGCAAATAAGGATGCTTCTAGGATTTTGGCAATGCAAGAGGAGCTCAAAAAGTTTGAACGTTCCAAAGTCTGGGAGTTGGTACCCAAACCCAAGGGACAGAACGTGATCGACACCAAGTGGATCTTCAGAAACTAGCTGGACGCAAATGGAGTCATTTTCAAAAATAAAGCCATGCTTGTAGCGCAAGTATACAGACAAGAAGAAGGGATCGACTTTGACAAGACCTTTGTTCTAGTGGCAAGGCTCGAGGCGATCAGGTTGTTTCTTGGGTATGCTGCCCTCAAAGGCTTCATCGTCTACCTAATGGATGTGAAGTAAGCATTCCTCAACAGGAATCTCAAATAGGAAGTATATATAGCTCAACCCCAAGGTTTTGTAAACTCCACTCACCCTGAACATGTTTATTCTCTTAAGAAATCTCTTTATGGATTAAAGCAAGCTCCACGAGCTTGGTATGTGACATTGTCTAGCTTTCTTCTTGAGAACAAATTCACAAGTGGAAAGATAGACAAAACATTATTTCTTAGGGAAGTAAAAGACATCATTTTGCTAGTTCAAATATATGTCGAAGACATCATATTTGGCTCTATAGAAGATAACCTTTGCAATAAGTTTTCCAAACTTATGCAAATGAAGTTTCAAATGAGCAGTATGGGAGAGATGAAGTATTTCATAGGACTTCAGGTGAAGCAATCTGAAGATGGAATTTTCATCTCTCAAACAAAGTTCACCAAGGAGATTATTAAGAAATTCGAAATGGAGAACACAACCTCTATGAGGACTCCAATGGGTTCAACTGTGTCTCTGGATAAGGATGAGAAAGGGAAACCTTTTGATGAAACCATGTACAGAAGCAAAATTGGATCCTTGCTCTACCTCACTATCGGAAGACCAGATATAATATTTTCAACATGCGTCTGCGCTAGATTTTTGGTGAACTCAAAGGAATCTCATTACCTTGCTGCAAAGCGAATTCTAACATACCTTAAAGGTACACCTAATCTTGGCTTATGGTACCCGAGAAATAATGATGTCGAGCTAAGGTTTTTCAGATACTGATTTTGTAGGAAGCAGGGATGACAGGAAAAACACTTCTGGGATGTCCCAATTACTCGGAAGATGGCTTATTTCATGGAGCAGTAAGATACAGAATTGTGTGGCAACTTCTACTATTGAGTCAGAGTATATCTCTGCGGGTAGTTGTTGCACACAACTTTTATAGATCCGAAATCTGCTTGAAGGCTATAACTTGAAGCTTAAAGAGATTCCAATGTATTGCGACTCATCCAGCATAATAGCGATTGCGAATAATCCAGTATCTCATAGTCGGACAAAGCACATCGAGGTGCGATATCACTTCATTCGGGATCATATGATGAACAAGGATATAGCCCTCAGTTATGTCCCGACGGATAAGCAGATTGCAGATATTTTTATAAAGCTACTAGACGAGGCCAAGTTCTCGTTCTTAAAAACAGAACAAGGCATGCTTAAGATAGACTCATGAAGATGGCCAAGCAAGCTAGAAACCCCTCAGAATATGCTACACAATGGAATAAAATTTTCCCAAGGAAAATTCGTTGAGTATAAGGGCCCAAGTCAGTGATTCGTCAAATATGTATACGAAACTCGTCGAATCTTACTCGACCTCTAGTAAAACTCATCGAATTTTACTTAAGGCAAAATTCCACATTTCTATATTGGATCCCAAGCATCGTATATATCAGGTACACACGTTTCTTATCAATTTTAAAATCTGAATATCATATATATATATATATAATACAGGTAAAAGGGCGTAACCGACAACACTCGCTGAAACTTGCTGATTCGCCGCAAAATAGCAAACATCCTCCCGACGGTTCGGCTCCCACGACAATGCTCATCATCTTCCTCCTATGGTTTTTGCTCTCAATCGTCATCGCTAGGTCAGTAATAGAAATCCACAACGTGATCCCAAGGTTCCATCAGATCTGATAGTTTTACTTTCAAGACAACCTAAACACCTAGAGGGGGGGGGGTGAATAGGTTCTAATTTCTTGTTTATAAATCTAGGCAAAATTCAATTACAAATTAAATTATCTAGCACAACATTCACAGACAACTAAGCATCACAGATTGCACAATGTTTTATAGTGGTTCCCCAAGATCTGGGTACATCCACTTTCCCCCTTCACCTATCTAGCAATGTGCTAGATTCGGCCAAACTTCCACTATTCTCAGATCCTCAGATCCTACAGCTCAGAACCTGGATAGGTTCCTACAACTCAGGCTCAACAGCCCTACCTCAGCCTTGCCTCAAGGCCTACCACTCAGAGAATAACCTTCTCCTACACTCAGGCAAATAGCCCTACCACTCAGAGATCACCTCTCCTACACTCAGCCTTTATAACACAGGCTTACAACTCAGATCTGTGTAAACAAATCCTACAGAAATTTAGAAAAGATATTTTGATGTCTTGCCTTTGTTGAGAGAGAAGAGGACAAGACACTTCTTGATCAGCTGATGAAATCAACTGAATCTGAGCTTTCTTCAAAGCTTCTTGAATCTGAACTTAGCTGAGTTGATTTCCAAACAGCTTCTTGAGAAACCACTGATGGCTTCCTTCTTCTTCTTCAAGATGACTGGATCCCTCTCTATACAACACCTTTTCTGATACTTCAGACTTCTTCTTAGATTTTCTGATGAAGATCTTCTTTAGAGCTTCGCACTTTCTTGAATTGAAACTTCAATAGGATCGTAATCCTTTTGTTTCTTCTTCTTAGATTTTCTTCAGTTATGTTTCCTAGCTTTTGTTTCCTTCTGAATATGTCTATTTATAGACTTTCTTCATGGTAACCGGCTGATCCGGTTTCTAACTGATTTCTGACAGGTCTGACAGCTTCAGTTAAACGGTGGCAACCCAAAGCTGTCAAGTCTTCAAACAGTTCCTGTACCTTAGCCTTGGACAGAAAAATGTCGAGACAGTCTGTTAGAAAGTGTCGAGACCAATCTGTCTATCTGTGTCGACATAAGTGACTTTGGTGTCGACACAGTCTTTGATGATGTCGACTAAGTTGCCTTTAAGTCGACACAGCTTCTTCAGAAAATAACTTGGTCTAGACTCTGTAGTGTGTCGACACAAGTCCTGTGTGTCGACACAGTTGTTGTAGATTCAGAACTCAGTATGTGTCGACTCAGCCTTCAGGTGTCGACACATCAATCTTCAATTCTGCCAAAATGTGTCGACTCAGTCTTCTGGTGTCGACACAAGCATAGTCGACTTCTACCAATATGTGTCGACTCAATCTCAAGGTGTCGACACATCCACCCAGTGTCGACACAGTAGAGGTCGACTATCTTCTTCTGTGAGTCGACTATCTTTCTCTGGTCGACTATCTTCTTCTGTGTCGACACTCTTTCACTAGTCGACTATCTTCTTCTGTGTCGGATATCTTTCACTAGTCGACTATCTTCTTCTGTGTCGACACTGCTTCCCAGTGCTGAGGTCGACGATTTTCTTTATGTGTCGACACTGCTTCCCAGTGTCGACATAAATGTGGTCGACCATCTTTCTCTGTGTCGACACTGATTTTCTGAAGTGTCGACACAAATATTCAGAAGTGTCGACACAATTTCTTCAGGTGTCGACATGTGGACTTCGAATATTTTTCTGCATTCTTTAATACTTCTTCACCTGCACATGTCAACTCAAAACAACATCAAATACACCTTGATGTATATCATTGAGCTAAGTTGGGCTTCTTCAAATCAGGTACACTTTTTCCAATGTACCCAACAATCTCCCCCTATTTGAAGAAGTCATAACCCTATAGCCAATGATATACACCATTTATAAAAAATATAAACTGATGATATAAGACATAACAGGAATACTTAATATAAACAAAATAAAAACCATACATCACAGAATGAACATTATATGATATCACACAACATTTTGTTTATAACTTGATAATGTTTGAATACAGAGATTTACATCTAATGATGTAATCAAAACATTACAAAACACTTTGAAAGAACTAAGAATTAAGACTGATCAGGCTCTTTTATGACAATCCCTTTGCCAGATAGAACTTGAGCCTTCACAGGAGCTTCAGAATCTTCAGCTGGCTTCTTGCCTTTTAGATCAGCCTTCTTCTTTGCTTCTTCCTTAAGCCTTTGCCTTTCAAAATAATGAAAGGGCTTTGGGAAGTACTTGCTTGGCTCCTGAGCATCTGGAGGCAGCCTACCCATCTTGGCTTTTCTTCTAAACTGTACTATGGCCTCTTGCCTGGCTTCATACTTCTGCCATTCCATCTCATTGTACCACTTGCCTCTTTCCTGCACTTGGTCTTTGACAGCCTTCCATGCAGTGAGTATAATATTTCTGGAAGTAGGACTCCACTGCTCAAAGTCTGGCTTAAGTTCAGCCTGCTCTCTAAATCTTTTCTTAGATAGTAGAGCATCTTGCTGGTCTTTCAAAGTAGCCTCAGGCTTATCAACCTTCCCAATCACAACATTAGTAACCTCCTTTGGAGGACTATACATTCCTTGAACTAGCTGATCAATCATATCATAATCTGGAGGAGGGTAAATGACTTGAGCAACCTCAGGTTGATTGCCTTCAAGTAGACTTGTTTGTATTCCTGACTCAGCCACCATAGCATCATCACACAATGGTGGATATCCCAATGTGGCTCGAATACTATTGGTCACCCATTTGGTGTGCTTTGAGCCTGCATGAACTAACATCCTCTCCCCCTTTATGGCTTTTCTAGTAACATGATCTCTTAGATCCTCCTTCTAAAATCTGATTTGACCATCTAGATAATTCACACCCTCTTTAAAAAATGGTTTTAACTTTTGAAGCTTGTCAGATATTTCCTTTTGAGAGGTTGTGATAGCAGTTTTAACAGAATCAATAGCAGCTTGAAAGTTCTTATCAAATTCTTCCATTTCCTTTGATCTAGTTGCAGGCAGACTTGGAACAATCTTTTTCAATTCCTCAATGATCTCATGATGAGATTCAGTTAAATTGTCATTCATCCTTAGCTGATTTTCCAAGATATAGCTTTGCTTTAAAGAAATATCATCCACCTTAGGGATGATAGACTGCTGTTGTTTTGCCAAATATACCACAGCATTGCCTCCCTTATGGAAGCAGTCTGTCATCTCCTTCTTATGCATATTGACCTCAAATCTAATAGATTTTATATCTTGGGCTAAGTCAAATTGCAGGGACTTGTTGTTTTCATCAACATATTTTTCAATAGCCACTCTGTGTTCATCCAATTTCACTTGTAAATCGATAAAAAACTTATTATAATCAAAGTTAGAAGGAGTGTGATGTGCTGTAGACTGTAAAGCTTGCTTATAGCTCTTACTCCTTCTCTGGAAGACCAGAAGTTTTCTCTTCTTGGCCAGCCTGGCTTCTTCATTCTCAGAATCCGAAGTACTATCAATTTGTACTCTTTCTTTGGGAGGAGGAGGAACAGCTGCTTCAGTGCCATGGTGTACAGTCTCCACATGCACAGGCTCCCCCTCAATTTCTTGCTCCAATTCCATTTCATCTGTAATTATTTCATTATCTGGAAATAACTCTTCTAGAGTATATTCCTTCTGGGCTGAAACATCTGCAGTATTCAAATTTTGAGATATATCAATTGGAGCATCCTCTTGCACTTGCTCAGACAGTCTCTCCCCCTGTACTTGTTTAGTATTGGTGATGTCTTGGGCAGGTGAGGACACTTGCTTTTCCTGGACCTGTGAAGAAATAGAAATATTAGAAATGTCTTTTGTAGGAAAATACACCAGCTCCCCCTGCACCTGTACCTGGTCATGAGTAGATACAGTCTGTGTAGGTGAATAACCTTGCTGAGCTGGTATACTTACTTCTTCTTCTTGAACTGCAGGTATTGTGGCATCCTGAACTTATGTAGAAGCAGGCTGATCTTCAACCTCTTGTCTTACTTGCTCTTCTTGTTGGTGCTCAGTACTGGTAGCATGACCTGGGGATTTCTCAAGTGAATCCTGTCTTTACACTTCAGGCATTTCTTTGGTCAGCACCCTATCCCATCTGGAGAACAATCTCATATCCATCCTTCTCATGTGATTAATCTTTGTTCCAGATTGTTGTTGCATAACTTCAGGAATCTCCTTACTTAGGTATATACTCATTATTCTAGCCAGATTTGGCTTCTTGATTCCTTCCTTAATCTTTTCAAAGATTACAGTTGACCAATCCGTTGGAATTGTAAACATAATCCTGGTCATTAGGCTGAACATATAGGCAGAAATCCTATCATGTCCACCTGGCTTGCACAGAATAACTTTTCCAACCACCTCAGACAGGAACTTCCCCTGTTGATTCATTCCTTTCCTGTTGAATGCTGCTCCAATTTTCATGGTAGAATCCAATCCACACCATTGAAGAGCCTCCCTTGATTTAGAAGCAGGGACATCCTCTTCATTCTCAATTATAGGTAATTGTAGAATTGTTCTTAACTTACTTGGTGTAATGTCCACTGGTGACCCATGGACAGTGGATTTTATCTCATGACTCTCAGAGTCTACAGATGCAGAAGTAAAGAACTCATGCACCTCCTTCTTCCATATCTTAGATGGTTCGGAGACCAGAAATTCTAATCCGGAGTCGGAGAGGAGAGAGATAACCCTGAGAACATCTGGAGGGGCAGCAGCAAAGGCCTGGCGCACCAATTCATATCCTTCATTCACATTATCTTCAATCTTTGGCGCCATGGATCAGTCGAGAAAGCTTGAAAGATGAGAGAAAGAGAGAGAGAGAGAGAATGTTGACACAGGGTTTCGAAAACCTTGTAAGCGTGTCGACAGAATGAGTTCTTGACCTATTTATACCTTCTGTTTAAAGAAGATCAAAAGACGCCAAAAACAGACTATAAGTGTCGACACAGATGGAATGTGTCGACACAAGCTTCTATAGTCTCGACATCAAGTCCGTCTATTATGTGTCGACACCAATTTGCTGTTTTGTCGACACCAGAGATAAATAGAAGAGCATCAGAAATTCTGTGTCGACTCTTAGTATAAGTGTCGACACAAAATCTGTAAGTGTCGACACCACTATCCTGGTGAAGTCGACACTACATTCCTGGATAAGTCGACAATAAGATTCTTAAGTGTCGACACATATTTTCTGTGTCGACACAATATCTCTGATTTGTCGACATTACAACCCTGAGTCGACACAATATTATTGAATGTGTCGACACCATCTTTCTTAGCCAATTTCTGTTTGTTCATCACAACTTATAAGTACTACAGAGTACTTGATACTACTTCAATGTGTCTTTTTATCACTTGAATGTCTTGTTACCACTTCAACTTCATTGTTGATGATATTGTGATTACACTAATCAATGGTTAACATACCTAATTCAATTTTGAATTTATTGAATTTGGTTTCATCTAGGGGCTTAGTAAACACATCTGCTATTTGATAATCTGTTTTCACAAATTCCAATGAAATGTCTTTTTTTTCTACATGTTCTCTAAGAAAATGGTATTTTATTTCTATATGCTTAGTTCTACTATGAGAAACAGGATTATTAGCAATAGAAATTGCACTCTTAGAATCACATAAAAGAGGTGTTCTACTTACTTGAATACCATAATCCTTAAGCTGATGCTGCATCCATAATAGCTGTGCACAGCAGCTTCCAGCAGCAACATACTCAGACTCAGCTGTGGAAATTGCCACACTGGTCTGCTTCTTACTACTCCATGATATTAGTCTTCCTCCCAGGAATTGATATGTACCTGTAGTACTCTTCCTATCCTCTCTACATCCTACAAAATCTGCATCTGAATAGCCTGTTAGTTGAAAATCTCTATTCCTAGGGTACCAAAGACCTAGATTAGGTGTGCCCTTAAGATATCTCAGAATCCTTTTGACTGCAGTATAATGAGATTCTTTAGGGCAGGCGTGGTACCTAGCACAGACACATGTAGCATACATAATATCTGGTCTACTAGCAGTGAGATATAGTAGTGAGCCAACTATTCCTCTATACAAAGTCTCATCAACAGGTTTACCTGCATCATCTTTGCATATAGGCATACTTGTTCCCATAGGAGTTCTCATGGTGGAGGATGACCCCATACCATATTTCTTAATCAATTCTTTGGTGAACTTAGACTGGGATATGTACAAGCCATCATCAGTCTGTCTTACTTGGAGTCCCAAGAAGAACTTCAGTTCCCCCATACTGCTCATCTCAAACTTCCCTTGCATAAGTTTGGCAAACTTTTTATAAAGGTTGTTTTCAGTAGACCCAAAGATTATGTCATCAACATAGATCTGAACTAAGATGATCTTGCCTTTGGATTCCCTAAGGAATAGAGTTTTGTCAATTTTTCCTCTTGAGAATTTATTCTCAATAAGGAAAGTAGACAGGGTTTCATACCAAGCCCTTGGAGCTTGCTTTAACCCATACAGAGCTTTCCTAAGCTTATAAACAAAATCAGGTTTAAGAGGATCTACAAAACCTGATGGTTGCTCTACATATACTTCTTCTTTAAGATCACCATTCAGAAATGCTGACTTCACATCCATCTGGTATACTTTGAAGTCTTGATAGGCTGCATAGGCAAGGAATATTCTGATTGCCTCCAGCCTTGCTACAGGAGCAAAGGTTTGATCAAAGTCAATCCCTTCTTCCTGCCTGTATCCTTTTGCAACCAATCTTGCTTTATTCTTTACTATTATTCCACTTTCATCTAGCTTGTTCCTATATATCCATTTTGTGCCAATTATGTTGTGGCCTCTTGGTTTAGGAACAAGCTCCCAGACATTGCACCTTCTGAATTGATTCAGCTCCTCTTGCATGACATCAATCCAGTGCTGGTCTTGGATAGATTCTTCAAACTTCTTAGGCTCCATTTGTGACAGGAAACTTGAATGTAGAACTGTGTTTTGATTTCTGCTTCTACTTTGCACCCCCTGTCTTGGATCACCTATTATCTGATCAGCTGGACGATCTCTCAAATGTCTTGTAGCTGGTAGAAGATTCCCTTCTGGTTGAACATCTCCAGCTCCTTCATTTAGCTGAATCTCTTGGTTTTCATCAGCTTCTATAGTGTCTTGTTCTCCCCCTGGACAGAAGCCTTCATTTTCCAATGCCCCATCTTCCTTTGATCCTTCAGTAATGGAGAGCTTGTCCATACTTTTGCTTATACCTGTTGAGTCATTTGATCTACAAGACAACTCACAGTTGATTAATCTTGTTTCATCAAACACAACATGCACTGATTCTTCAACAACTTGAGTAGTCAAGTTGAAGACTCTATAGGCCTTACTATTAGTGTTCTAGCCAACAAATATCCCATCCTGGGATTTGGCAGCAAACTTAGTCAAATATGACTTGCCATTGTTAAGTATATAACACTTGCAACCAAAGATCCTAAAGTAAGATAGATTTGGTTTTCTGCCTTTCACAATCTCATAGGGAGTCATTTTGTGGCTTTTGGTGATAGTAGCCCTATTGATCACATGACAAGCAGTGTTAACTGCCTCAGCCCAAAAATATTCTGGGAGAGAGGTGTCACTCAACAGAGTTCTACCTGCTTCAATTAATGTTCTATTCTTTCTTTCAGCAATTCCATTTTGCCGAGGTGTTCTAGGTGAGGAGAACTCTTGGAAAATCCCAAAGTCTTTACACAATTTTGTTATGCTTTCAGATTGAAACTCAGTACCATGGTCACTTCTGATTTTGACCACTGTACTATTCAGTTCATTCTGAATTTGCTTTACAAAATTAAGTAATACACCTGGGGTTTCAGATTTTTGTCTCAGAAAGAACACCCATGTAAATCTAGAATAGTCATCTACAACCACAAAAGTGTAGACCTTCCTACCTAGACTATGAACTGGCATAGGACCAAAAAGATCCATATGCAAGAGGTATAAACACCTCACAGAATCCTTGTTTTCAAGGCTTTGAAAGGAGGATTTTGTCTGCTTGCCCTTTTGACAAGCTGAGCATATCCCTTCCTTTATACACTTAACTTGAGGTCCATTCCTCACTAACTCTTTGCTAAAGAGTTGGCCAATTGTCTTGTAGTTTAGATGAGCCAATCTCTTGTGCCACTTAACACAATGAGAGGCATTGTCATCAGCTACAAGACAGATGGGAGAAGCCTTATTCTAACATTCAAAATTAAGACAATATACATTTCTCTTCCTATACCCAGTCAATATGATCCTTTGATCACTTGACCTTTTGATATGACATCCATCTTTAACAAATGAAATGTCATATCCTAAATCACTTAGCTGGCTTATGCTTATTAGATTATGTTTCAAACCTTTTACATAAGCCACTTGAGTGATAGTTATAAGGTTAGAAGAAATGTTACCAAACCCTTTGATGACTCCTTTTTCAGATCCACCAAAGATCACTTTAGGTCCATCTTTGACAGATGAATACTCCTTCAGCAGCCCCTTTGTTCCAGTCATGTGCCTGGAATAACCACTATCCAAGTACCATATAGGGGCATGGTTACTTGGATTCACCTGCAACACAGAATTACTTACCCTTAGAACCCAAGTAAGTCTTGGGTCCTTGGTTCAGGTTAGCATTAATAAAGCTACCATAACCTCTTCTAATAGGTAGACTATTGTTCTTTATAGCACTTGGGTTATACCAACAGTCTAGTGCAAAATGGCCTCTCTTGCCACAGCACCAACATTCAAACTTATTGTATCTAGATCTAGATACATCCTTGTCAGAAGAATTTCTGTTCATTGCTGGTACTGCAGCAACTTCACCTACTGATTTCTTAAAACCATTGGGATTATGACCATAGGTAGGCCTGCTTGCATTTACACCCTTGTTCTTCAGAACATTAGTCTTAATATAACCTTGAATATCTTCATGATCATATTTATTAGAAGGCACTTTCACCTTACTAAACTTTATGGGGACTGAAAGATTTAGTGGCTGAACAGGAGCTTTGCCTTTCCTCTTGAATCTGCCAGCCCTGGAGTTACCTTTAAATCCTAATCCAGCCTTACCCTTTTGAGTGACAAATTCATCTATCAAGGGTAAGACAGATTTTGTCTTAGAGTAACTAGCCACTAAATCCCTTTCAATTCTAAGTCTGGCCTCCAGACTCTTCACTTGATCATTAGTATAATTAATTGTGCCCATCTGAATAATAGTTATATTCTTCAGCTTGGCAATTTCATTTAATTTTTGATCAATAACTTTCTCTAACTCAGTTGTAGCAACCCTTAGTTCAGCAATTTCCTGAGCCTGAGATTTAACCAGGTTCTTGCTTTTCTTAAGGGCCTGCAACAAATCCCCATACTTGTCTATCAATTGATAGACATCTCCTTCAGATTCAGATGCATCTACATCACTTGATGTAGATGTAGCTGATTCTTCACTTGTACAACAAACAGATGTAATAGAAGGACATTGTACCTTATTAGGACCAGACTGATTCTGGCATATGTCCTCTTCTGATCCTGCCATTAGCCCCATACACTGATGATCCTTTTGTTCATTGATGGAGTCTAGCAACTGCAGAAACTCCTCTTCTTCAGACACAGCATATAGTCCAATATATGCTTCAGCTTCAGATTCTGACTCTGAAGTTGACTGGTCTGTTAGACTCCTATCTTTCTTTGCAACAAAAGATTTCTCCTTCTTGCCTTTCTGATGAGTCTTCTTCTTGTCTGAAGACTCCTTTCTCTTATCAGGACAGTCAGCCACTACATGTCCAGGCCTATTGCAATAATAGCAGACAATCTTTGAAGTAGTGGCTTTGCTGGGCTTTAATCTGCTCTTATCTTTCCTTGATGACCTTTTCTTCTGATAATAGTCATCATCTTGCTGTGATGTGGAAGGCCTAGACTTCCATTGCTTCTTTTTCAAGAACCTCTGGAATTGCCTTGTGAATGCAGCAAAGTCTGCATCTGAATCACAGCTTTCTGAACCCTTATCTGAATTTTCAGAACTATCTTCTGCAACTTCCTTAGGAGGAGATGGTGATTTCCTCTTATTCTTTCTGGTGGCTTCTGCATTGAATGCCACAGTCTTTTCTCTATGCTCTCCTCTTGAATTCTTTTCCTCCTCCTTTCTCACCATAAGTTGCATTTCATAGGATAACAACTTTCCAAACAAGGTGGGAGGAGATATCTCTGCCAATTTAGCCACTTCTCTTATGGCACAGATCTTTGTGTCCCAATCCTTTGTTAAGGATCTCAAGAATTTGTCATTCAGTTCATAAGTACTGAAGACTCTTCCATAGGACATTAGCTCATTCACAATTCTATAGAATTTCTTGTAGCACTCAGTTATGCTATCAGATTTTCCTTGTCTAAAACTTTCATACTCCTGATTGAGCATAGATTTTCTGTCCTGCCTTACTTCTTCAGATCCCTCCATGTAGACAATCAATGTGTCCCACATCTCTTTGGAGGTCTTGCAGTGAATCAGATTCTGAAATGTTGAATCATCTATGGCACTAACAATAATGTTCTGAGCTCTTTTATCCATGGTTGCCAAGATGATTTCATCCTTGGTCATTTCTGAATAACTCTTTGGAGTTTGGATATTTGCATCAAGAACTGATACCTTCATTGGAATGAAGGGGCCTTCCTGTACTATGATGTAAATCCTTGGGTCAGATGCCTCCATGAACAGTCTGACTCTTTCTTTCCAAATTCCAAAAATTTCTTTCTTGCATATGGGTAATTTCATAGACCCTAGCTCCTTATGATTCTCACCTGAACCCATCTTTTTGAATCTAAATTCTGCCTTTCAGATCTACCTCAGACTGTTAAGTCCTTTTTGAGGAACCTCCCTCTGATACCACTTGATAGTTTTACTTTCAAGACAACCTAAACACCTAGAGGGGGGGGGGGTGAATAGGTTCTAATTTCTTGTTTATAAATCTAGGCAGAATTCAATTACAAATTAAATTATCTAGCACAGCATTCACAGACAACTAAGCATCACAGATTGCACAATGTTTTATAGTGGTTCCCCAAGATCTGGGTACATCCACTTTCCCCCTTCACCTATCTAGCAATGTGCTAGATTCGGCCAAACTTCCACTATTCTCAGATCCTCAGATCCTACAGCTCAGAACCTGGATAGGTTCCTACAACTCAGGCTCAATAGCCCTACCTCAGCCTTGCCTCAAGGCCTACCACTCAGAGAATAACCTTCTCCTACACTCAGGCAAATAGCCCTACCACTCAGAGATCACCTCTCCTACACTCAGCCTTTATAACACAGGCTTACAACTCAGATCTGTGTAAACAGATCCTACAGAAATTTAGAAAAGATATTTTGATGTCTTGCCTTTGTTGAGAGAGAAGAGGACAAGACACTTCTTGATCAGCTGATGAAATCAACTGAATCTGAGCTTTCTTCAAAGCTTCTTGAATCTGAACTTATCTGAGTTGATTTCCAAACAGCTTCTTGAGAAACCACTGATGGCTTCCTTCTTCTTCTTCAAGATGACTGGATCCCTCTCTATCCAACACCTTTTCTGATACTTCAGACTTCTTCTTAGATTTTCTGATGAAGATCTTCTTTAGAGCTTCGCACTTTCTTGAATTGAAACTTCAATAGGATCGTAATCCTTTTGTTTCTTCTTCTTAGATTTTCTTCAGTTATGTTTCCTAGCTTTTGTTTCCTTCTGAATATGTCTATTTATAGACTTTCTTCATGGTAACCGGCTGATCCGGTTTCTAACTGATTTCTGATAGGTCTGACAGCTTCAGTTAAACGGTGGCAACCCACAGTTGTCAAGTCTTCAAATAGTTCCTGTACCTTAGCCTTGGACAGCAAAATGTCGAGACAGTCTGTTAGAAAGTGTCGAGACCAATCCGTCTATCTGTGTCGACATAAGTGACTTTGGTGTCGACACAGTCTTTGATGATGTCGACTAAGTTGCCTTTAAGTCGACACAGCTTCTTCAGAAAATAACTTGGTCTAGACTCTGTAGTGTGTCGACACAAGTCCTGTGTGTCGACACAGTTGTTGTAGATTCAGAACTCAGTATGTGTCGACTCAGCCTTCAGGTGTCGACACATCAATCTTCAATTCTGCCAAAATGTGTCGACTCAGTCTTCTGGTGTCGACACAAGCATAGTCGACTTCTTCCAATATGTGTCGACTCAATCTCAAGGTGTCGACACATCCACCCAGTGTCGACACAGTAGAGGTCGACTATCTTCTTCTGTGAGTCGACTATCTTTCTCTGGTCGACTATCTTCTTCTGTATCGACACTCTTTCACTAGTCGACTATCTTCTTCTGTGTCGACTATCTTTCACTAGTCGACTATCTTCTTCTGTGTCGACACTGCTTCCCAGTGCTGAGGTCGATGATTTTCTTTATGTGTCGACACTGCTTCCCAGTGTCCACATAAATGTGGTCGACCATCTTTCTCTGTGTCGACACTGATTTTCTGAAGTGTCGACACAAATATTAAGAAGTGTCGACACAATTTCTTCAGGTGTCGACATGTGGACTTAGAATATTTTTCTGCATTCTTTAATACTTCTTCACCTGCACATGTCAACTCAAAACAACATCAAATACACCTTGATGTATATCATTGAGCTAAGTTGGGCTTCTTCAAATCAGGTACACTTTTTCCAATGTACCCAACAAGATCTAAACCCTAACCCTATTTCCCGTGACAGTTTTTTCGACACGTGTTATCCCGACACAGTGATACAATGATACAGTAGTTCTAAAAGTACACTAACGGTACTTCCTTCAACCTACAGTAATCCAGCCATTTCTATATTACAGTTGTCTTGATTCTCCATGGCTCCCAGATGCACAAGTGGTCTATTAGGGGGAGGAGAACTAGTACGCTCAGGGTTTTCCTTAGCCTCCGATGAACTCCGAAATATTATCCTCATGCTGAAGACCACTAGACTCTCCTTTGTCCTAGAACATCCATGCAAGGTTCTGGACAAGGAAGTTCTCGAATTCTTCCATAATGCCAAGATCCGTCATGAGGATATAATCATTAAGAGCAATGTTCAAAAGACAAAAGTGAAAGTGAAAGCATCACTCCTATCAAGGTACTTGCGGCTTCCTACGTGTGAAGAAGTTGACTACCTTGATGAGGATGACTTCTTTAGGTCTCTCCTATTTTGTGGACTGCCCCGAGGTACTAAACCAGTTATGTGCAAAGGAATGAATGAAGAAGGCAAGCTCCTTTCAAACATCATAGGCAAAGTGTTGTTATGTAAAACTTGTTCCCATGATTACCTTTCTACTGATATGTTCAAGACCCTAGTAGTTGTCATCTGTAGAAATCAACTTGATTGGGGTGCTCTGTTATTTGAGAAGATCAAAGACAGCTTCCACACACCTAACTTTGGACGGATCATTAGTCTATTCCTGAATCAGATGGACAGAGATAAGTTTGATATGTCCAAGGGCATGCCTATCCATCATATGAATAAGATCGACTCAACTATCTTTTCACGGTAGGATATAAGGATCATCAGGCAAGGGGAAACCCTGTATCTGCATGTGGAGGAGTTAGAATAAGTACCTGAGGACAGGATTCCTACTCCACACCCTAGTGAAATTCCTGAGAGTTCGAGTACCAGAATCGAGGGGGAGTCATTTGAAACACATGTGGCTACTAGTATAGTGCCCTTGAGTGTTATTCAAGAGTTAGTGCCTATTCCAGATACAATTGTTGCAGAGACCGAGAATCTGATGACAGAGGTTGCCAAGATTGCTCAGACTATTGTTGAAGAGTTAGTGCATGAAGATGATGTTGAGGAGGATGTTGGTGTTGAATATGATATTAATGTTGCTTTTACTGATGACCTGACATCTTCTGAGGGGGAGGTTACTAGGCACACTATATCAGTTGCTACTGAAGTTTCCAGGCTCATGACTAACCTTGAGAAAAGGATACGTAAGATGCTAGGTACAAGTCCTGCTGCTGTAGAGGAGGTTGTGGTTCTTTTTGATGAGGAAGGAGATACGGAGGAGAAGACTCCAGTTCTAACCGTTGTTGAAGACTGTGCTACAACTTCCAATGCTCATTTATCTCTGATAGATGAGTCATCCAATGAGGATTTTCCTAGCACTCCTATCCCAAAGATCCCAAGTTTTACTCTTGAGAATACAATTCTATAGAGCATATAGGTGATGTTGGCCAAGCATAAGGCATATTTTGATTCCTCAATGCAGAGAGTGTTAAAAAAGGTGAAAGAGATAGAGAAAGATCTGAACAATGGCCTAGCTGAAGTTAAGGTAAGATTTGACAAGCTAGATGCCAAGCTAGACTCCTGGATTATTCAAGGTGAAAAAGGTATAAATTTTGTCATGAAAGGATTAGAGAGCAATCAAAAGTTATGTGCAATGTTGATACTAATGCCAAAACTATGATTGAAGGTCATAAAAATGTGGTGGTACATTATGACGATAGCATGGAAGCTTATGCAATTGCTTTGGCTGAAGTAGTCAGAAAGGGGGAGGAGACCTTGGAAGCTAAGGTGGTAGCAAAGGTAAATGCGCTTGAGGAAGCGATGTTAGCAAACTGTAAAGGAGTAAATGACTACAAATATGACAACTGTGTGTGGCTTTACAGTCAGTTGATAGGATCTCAAGTACCTATTGTGACTATACCAGCACATGATGAGACACATACTCCCTAAGATTAATCTCAGTACTGGTTAGGCACATAAGATTTTTACCAGGCTGCTGCTGCTGCTGCTGATGTGTTTCTAGAGGCTCAGATGACTGAAGACTTCCCTCTTCCTATTCACAAGCAAAGAGGATATGGGGTAGGCCCGTAGGTAGTCAGGTTAGAGCCAAACAGAGAGATGGAAGAGACCAGAGCCCTATATTCAGAGGAATTATCTTAGATACATTCTCCTCGGTCGGCCTTGGTTGTAAAAAATATCACCACCACTACGATCAAGAAGAATGGAACAAGTAGAAGCTGGCGTGTATAAAAGAAGATACATTTCAGGAATAAACAAAATGCTGATCCGATGCCTCAAGTACCTCCAAAGTACTTTCTAAAGCCAAGGGCATATTTTGACATGCAGAGATTGAAGAGTCAGGGAAAGCAGATCTAACAGTCATATATTATGTCTTATTTTCAGTGTTGTGGGTCCACCCCCCCCCCCCCCCAAAATAATGAACTATTGATATATATACATATATATATATAAGATTTTTGTGTTGATTGGGAATGTGAAACACCCCTTTGTGTCACATAGCATATAGCAGTAGGTCCGTCTGGGGCCCGATGCCATATACCACGGACAGACGGGTGGGTTACTCAATGAAACCATTCAACCATTACACACGTCCTACACAGAGCATCTAGCCGAAACAATTTATTAAGTTGCAACAATAAGAACCCAGCCAACAAGCATGAATGTCCACTAACAAACCAAACAAGAATGAAATACAAAGTACCAAAGAGTGCTGGCCTTATGGCCTTACAACAGTTTACTTAAATAAATATTTTTTTACAAACTTCAGCTCGCAGGCCGGCCACACATGATTTAAATAAGTAAACAAACGAGGCCTTCGAGGGCCGGCTCAGCAACTTGGGCTTTGCCCCGCTATTTGCCTCTCGGCTCCGCAGCACTTGCAAGCACAAATCACAGCAACGGTGGTAAACAAGAATAACGGTCAGCTAAAGATGACAAAATTATAACAATTCCGCCCCCAAACTCGGGGCGGCAAAGCTTCTTCCCTGCATATGTTAGAATAGCAAGTAAAATAGTAAATAAGCACATCATCACAAGTGCAGGCTCACACGACCACACACCCCGTGCTCTCAGGGCACTAACTCGGTGGACCCAGTTATAACCACGGTCTCACCATCATCCCTTGGACGGGAAATCTCGTGAGCATTACTAGTCTTTCCGGTCTAAGCCTAAGACTCGCACGACTATGCCAATGGCGAAACCCTTTTTCAGGTATGTGACACTAAACCACATAGCCCGGGTCTGTTTCCACTTGCCCGTTGCTCACACCGCCAAGTCACTTTAAGACGTACGCGCGGGCCAAGCTTCTCCCGGATCCCAAATTCGATCACACAAGCACATAACCCAGTTATGTTCAAGGTTGGCTCTCAGGGCACTAATATGGCAGAAATGTGTTTCTGCCTAGTTTTGTGGGTGCACTTTGGGGTTAATACACAAGGATCCCTGCTGCAATCGATGCCGTAGAAACCCGAAAACAATCAAATGCACGGAGTCTTCTCTGGCTACTCATGCAATGCAACATCAACGATCCAGACCAACTTGTCCGGGTAGGCTTAACGCACTATGCATATGCCCGTACTTCGATTTCAGACTCTAAACAAGGGGGACTTTATATATCTACCCCAAAGAACACCACAAACTCGCCGCATACTCGCAGGAGAGGGTTTTCCCATACAAAGGAAGAAGAGCTTCACATGCTCAAAATGAGAATCTTTACGCTAGCATTTCTCTTCGGCGCCTTGGAACACTACACAGATGAATAGCACCGCGATGATCTTGCCTCCGCAGATCCGGGCTCGATTTGCGATTTTGCGCTCCGAATCTCCTCCGGCGACCAGTTCTCTCTTCCTTCTTCCTCCTTGCTCTCACTTTTTTCTAGAAGTTATTGAGAGAGTGAACCCAAAAGAAATGAGGGTTTAAACACCCAATCCCGGCCTTAACCCTAGCATGGAGAGATCTAAGCCGTAAGATCCAAAAATAAGGAAACGAACGGCTGCGATTTGGCCCAAAAATAAACTTCATGGGCCAAACACAGCTTGCGACATGCCCGTGTCCAAGTCCGTGTTCCTCAATCGATACCAAAACTAACGTGTACCGAAAAGAACACGGGCACTCGACACGCCCGTGTCAGGCTTGACACGCCCGTATCATTTAGTACATGCCCGTGTCGATTGGCGTGTTCCTCAATCGGCATAGGTCCAAAATATCAAGAGCACGACACGACCATATGAAACGCCCGTGTCACATGTCGTGTACTAGACACGCCCTGGGACACGCTCATGTCCCAGGATGTGTAACTGCCTTAGCATAACTCGCCAGATGACTCGAGCAGGACACGGGTATTAAACACGCCCGTGTCGAATTTGAAACACCCGTGTAGGACCCGAACACGCCTGGGCTCAGGTCGTGCGTCCTCACTCAACGATCGTTAAGTGCAAGGCGTTGAGTGGCTGACACGCCCTGGGACATGCCCGTGTCCCAGGCCGTGTTCATACCCAGATGACCGTTGACTGCGATTTTGTCGACCACGTGGCCATCGTCAACCCCGAGCACGACACGCCCCTGGGACACGCCCGTGTCCCAGGACGTGTCACCTCTACCAAATCCCAGACTTAGCCCAAAACACTACCCGTCACTCTTTTGAGTTTCGGGGATTTACAACTCTCTCCCTCTTTAAAGAATTTCGTCCATGAAATTACCAAAGGAAAAGAACACAGAAAAACAAAAGTGGTACCTGAGTGAAATAACTCTGGGTACTCCTCAAGCATGGTCTGCTCCCTTTCCCAAGAGAGCTCCTCATGACAGCAATTGTCCCAACGGAACTTGACCATTCTGATATCCTTATTACGAAGTCGCTTGACTTTAGAGTCCTCAATAAAACGGGCTTGACCCTAGCTTTCAACCCTTCGTCCACCGGTACTTGATCAACTGCGATCACCTGCAAAGGCTCTTGCACCGCCTTCCACAACACTGATATATGGAATACATCATGTATACCACTTAACTCCACCGATAACTTCAGACGGTAAGCCGATTCACCGATTCGCTCCAGGACCTCAAATGGTCCAAGGTACCTCGGGCTCAGCTTCTTCAAGCGTCGTACCCGTGAAACACCCTTGAACGGCTTTATCTTCAGATACACCCAATCGTCAACGGCGAACTCCACGTTCCGGTGCTTGACATTGTAGTGTTTAGCTTGTCTATCCTGAGAGATCAGCAAACACTCCTGAATGGTTCTCACCAATGAAGTAGAGCTTTCCACCTCTTGCTTTTTGTACAACCTTGCCACACCCATTTCTATCCATGACAATGGCGTGCGACACTTTCTACCATATAAGGCCTCGGAGGGTGCCATTTGTATGATCGCTTGGTAGCTATTGTTGTATGCAAACTCCACCAAATATAGATGGTCTTCCCACTACTTTCCGAAGTCCAGAACGCACATGTGATGCATGTCCTCAATCATCCTGTTGACTCTCTCGGTCTGCCCATCTGTCTGTAGATGGAAGGCTGTGCTGAACTTCAACTTAGTCCCAAGCATTTGCTGCACCAACCTCCAGTCATTGGACGTGAACCACCCATCTCAATCACTCACGATGCTGAGGAGCACACCGTGAAGCCGTACAATATTATCCAATTATAACTTTGCCAATTTCTCCACGCCCAAAGATGGCGTTGCAACTGCTCGGAGCATCAACAATGACGAACCGACCGTTCTTGTATGTTCCTCCCAACATCACGTGGAGTACGACTCCTTCCTTTCTCTGGAGAACCCAAACAGCGGTCCGTCCGAGGCCAGCAATCTCCATGGTTCCACCTTCATCTCATCAAAGGCTTTCTTGAAGATAGCGTTCAAGATAACCCCCGGCTTTTGGCACTCTTCCTTCACTAAGGCGCAAGTCTGACATTTCGCCACGAATAGTGCCACATCCTTCTTGATTCCTCCCCACCAAAAAAACTTCTTTAGATCTCGTTACATCTTCGTGCTCCCTGGGTGGATTGAGTACTTTGTATGATGAGCCTCATACAGCAACTCCGCCCGTAGATTTCCCACGTTTGGGACACACAAACGACTGTCCTTCCTTAACAGTCCATTTTCAACTGAAAATTGGGAATTTGACCCATCTGAAGAGTCATCCATGATGACCTTCATGCTGCTATCCAACTCCATAGGCTGCCAAATCCGATCAGCCAGGTCATAATGAACTTTCGTCCAGTTCAATAATGCCTCTGCGCTAGTCTGCTTGTCAACACAACAGATCTCTAATGCCTCTAACTCCTGAATAAATCACTCATCATGAACCGC
The DNA here is from genome assembly GCA_039513925.1 of Platanthera zijinensis. NCBI lineage: Eukaryota > Viridiplantae > Streptophyta > Magnoliopsida > Asparagales > Orchidaceae > Platanthera > Platanthera zijinensis. Next base: position 116,327,938 of record CM077078.1, read on the forward strand.
CAACCAGTTGGCTTGGGCGGGAGCCCTGCGACTCAACGCATCCGCAACTGCATTGCCTTTCCCAGGCACATAATGAATTTTAAATGTATAGTCCCCAAGGAACTCCATCCATCTCCGCTACCTCATGTTCAAATCTTTTTGATCCAGCCGGTATTTCAGGCTCTTGTGGTCGGTGTAAATATCGACCTTTACACCGTACAAATAGTTCCTCCACAGCTTTAGCGTAAAAATCACGGCCGCTAACTCCAAGTCGTGGACCGGATAATTCCTTTCATGCACTTTCAGCTGATGCGAGCCATACACAATAACACTGCCATGCTGCAGCAGCACGCAGCCCAAACCACTGCCCGATGCATAGCTATAGATCTCAAAGCCTTCGGTCCCACTCGACAAACTTAGCACTGGCGTCATGTTCAACCGACTCTTCAACTCTTCGAACGCTTGCATGCACTCTTGTGTCCATACAAACTTCTTATCTTTCCTTGTCAATGTCATGAGAGGTAATGCTATCCGCGAGAAGTTCTCTACGAAGTGCCTGTAATTACCAACAAGCCCCAGAAAACTCCGGACTTCCGCTACCGAAGACAACACAGGCAACTCTTGTATTGAAATAATCTTCGTCGGATCCACCGCAATCCCTTCTCAACTGACTATTTGACCAAGGAACGCCACTGAGGATAACCAAAACTCGCACTTAGAGAACTTCGCGTATAGTTCATTCCTCCTCAGCGTCTCCAAAACCAGATGCAGATGCTTGAAGTGATCTTCTTCGTACTGCAAGTACACCAATATGTCGTCAATAAAGACGATCACAAAACGGTCTAGGTATGCCCTGAACGTTCTGTTCATCAGATCCATGAATACGAATGGTGCATTTGTGAGCACAAACGGCATGACCGTAAACTCGAAATGCCCATACCTTGTGATAAACGCTGTCTTTGGGATATCACTCTCCCTTATCCTCAGCTGATAGTAACCGGACTTCAGATCCAATTTTGAATATACTGACGACCCAACTAACTGATCGAAAAGATCATCAATCCGTGGGATCAGGTATTTGTTCTTTTCCGTTAACTTATTCAGTTCTCTGTAGTCGATACACGGCTGCAAACTTCCATCCTTCTTCTTTACAAAGAGGACCGGTGCGCTCCAAGATGACTAACTTGGATGCACATAACCTTGCTCCATCAACTCTTCTAGTGAACCTTTAGCTCCGCAATCTCCTTAGGCGCCAACCTATAAGGAGAGCGTGACACAGGTTTGGCACCTGGCACTAGCTCGATGGTGAAATCGATCTCTCGCTGTGGTGGGGCTATGGGAAGATTGTCCGGGAACACTTTAGGGTACTCGCACACTACTGCGATACTACCCAAAGTGGCTTTAGGCTTTACAGCCTCCACTAACGTGAAGAACAACTCTGCACTAGCACGGACTTCCTTGACCACCTGAAGAGCAGACATCAACTGTAACATCTCATTTCTAACTAGACCCCCTAAGAGTGGTTTGGTCATGACTAGGTCATGACAAGACCCTAGAGAACCTTAAAGATCAGGTGGACTTAAGAATAAAGGTGATTGTGTTAGATGGTCTGCAAATAGTAGATTCCTAAACCTTAGTTTAGGATGATCATGTGGTTTCACCAGGACTCCAAGACCTCACCAACCCTTGGAAAGGACCAACAAAACCCTATGGGCCCATGTGAGTCAATTTTAGGTGGCCAATTTGGCCAAGGACCCACCAAGGCCTACTTTGGGCATTTGACCTATATAAGGACAAGGTGCCCTTAGTAAACCCAAATAACTATACCAAGGTCTCTCTAGACCTAAAGAGGGGCCAATGAGTCGATAAGGATCCATTGGGGTCAACCCAAATGGTCATGATGACCAAAGTGAACTCTACCATAGGTCATGCCAAACCTTAGCCCAATTAGGCTAACCCAAGCTAAAGTCTTTTTACCCTTAGGCTAACTTTGATTTCTTAAGTATTAGGATTATATTGGCTGCACTTATCCTAGAGAGTTGACCAATCAGCATGGTGACTAGGAGAGAGAGAGAGAGAGAGAGAGAGAGAGAGAGAGAGAGAGAGAGAGAGAAAGCTTCATTTTAATGGAGGAGAGAGAATTTTGGGAAGAGGAAGAATGGAGTGGGGCTCGGCCAAGGGAGGCCAACAACCACCCTTGATGGCTGCAATCAACTCCTATAGGGAAGAGGAGTTGATTCCAGCCGTTTCCCGGCCACCAAGGGGCTTATTCAGCCCCACTCCTCTCAACCCGAGCCATGCCATTAATGGCTTTGATGGGCAATGAATGATCCAGCAACCCCCCCCCTCCCCAATTGATCATTTAAACATAATCAGTGGGCAGAGGGAAGCATTTTCAAACTCTCACCTGGAAGGAACAAGCCGTCCCACTGTGCTGTTGCAGAAGCCGAGCGTCGCCGCCGTCGTCCATGGTGTCCTGCCGCTCCTCTCGCCTTCAGGCCGCCGGAAAGGTCCATTTCCTCTCCTTGTCTTATGGTTAGATCATAACAATGCCTAGGTTCAAAGTTTGGTATCAATTGAGCCTAAACCAATTTCTAGTTTTCATGGTTTTGGCCGAGAAATTCTCTTGGTAGAACCGCCGGAATTCGCCCCTCCGGCGGCCGAGTCGCTGCCAGTCGATAGCCACCACCTCGACGGAGGTTTTGGTGGTGGTGGCCGGCCGGGGAAGGGCCGGGATGGGGTGCGATGGCGGCTGGAAGTGGCTCCAAGCTCGGGCTATCTCAGTCGTTGGCATGAGGTACACAATGAGCCCGGGCCCTTGGATTTGCGCCAAGATCCGTGCTGGATCAAATGTAAATATTTCATTTTAATTGATTTTCTGTCACATTATTTACAGTATTTAAAAGTAAATATTAAAAATAGTTAGGAGCCCCTGATGAAAAAGTACAAAACATAAAAGTTGTAGCCCTAAGGGTCTACTTTCATCCAAAATTTACTTGGACCCATTTAGACCTCTGGTTGGACCAGGGAATCCATTTTGGTGGGACCTGTACCTAAAGCTATCCTGAGATTGAAAAGGGTGCCCACACTTCATCCATTGATTAAATCTAGTACATCATGCACAAATGATTAAAAAGGGGTTTGGTGGTATAAAATTATTCATAGATGATATATCTGTTAAAAAATTATGAGACTTAGGCAAAGATGATTTCAGGCCTAAATATGCTTCTAGTAATTTATTCATAATTTCTAGATGGTTGATTACAGTACTTTCCTTACATGTCCATTATATTGAGGTTTTTGGTAATTATTTTTATTTAGAGTTTAATCCCTGCTGAAAAATTATGAAACTTGGCCAATGATGTTTTTAGAGTTTTTTTAGCCCAATATAATTAATTCATAATTTTTTGGATGATAATTTTCTATACTTGTTTCATTAATAATGAAAGATAGAAATTATTTCTAAAATAGTTTTAAGGCCCCTTAGATGCTAGAAAAATAATGATACCTTGGATTTACATTACTGAGTTAACCTAATATTTATCATAATTTTGCCATATAACTCATTAAAAGGGTGTGAAACTTAAGGAGCATGAGTTTTAAAGTAGAAAGAACCCTTGGTAATTGTACAAGAATTTTATGAGCAATATTTTTGGTTCTTCATTTGTTGGTTGTGATATAGACCTAATTAATGTTTTAATTATTAAGAATCATTCGGTTCTTTTAAACCCCATGGAACCTTGGCAGTGAATGTTTTAGGTTGAAATTGTTGCCCTGATTTTTAGCTTAATTTTTTTTTGATTAAATCTTGTACATCATGCACAAATGATTAGGTTTGGTGGTATATAATTATTCATAGATGATATATCTGTTGAAAAATTATGAGACTTAGGCAAAGATGATTTCAGGCTTAAATATGCTTCTAGTAATTTATTCATAATTTCTAGAGGGTTGATTACAGTACTTTCCTTACAAGTCCATAATATTGAGGTTTTTGGTAATTATTTTATTTAGAGTTTAATCCTTGCTGAAAAATTATGAAACTTGGCTAATGATGTTTTTTGAGTTTTTTTAGCCCAATATAATTAATTCATAATTTTTGGATGATAATTTTCCTTATTTGTTTGATTAATAATGAAAGATAGAAATTATTTCTAAAATAGTTTTAAGGCCCCTTAGATGCTAGAAAAATTATGATACTTTAGATTTACATTACTAAGTTAACCTAATATTTATCATAATTTTGTTAGGCTTCTTGTATGAGTACTTAGGGTAGTTCATGTTCAAATTGGTAACCCTTGGAAGTTTTAAGGAAATTAATTAAATGCTAGATAAAATAGGATAATTACAATTTTCTGGATTTAGTCTATTTGTACCATGATAAGTCTCCGATAAATAATGTAACGTCCCAATTCGCGCTAGGCCCCTCGCACGTGTTCTGAGTTAAGAGACTCAACTCAGGCTCGGGGTGCACCGACGCGAGGTGTCAGGTATATAGAATAAGTGTTGGGTTGGGTTCAAGGTTACCCCAACCAGTAGCCGAGATGAGGGAACTCGGCTAAGTAAAAGTCGTCGAGAATGGAGGTTGATGCTCGTCGATCGTCGAGAATGGAGGACTGATTCTCGCCGATTCGACGGGTATCGGTGGTCGATACCCGCCGGACACAGAGCTGCAAGTAGACTAAGGGAAATTCGGCGAGAATGCTCGCCATTTCTCGCCGATCGTCGAGAATCCCCTGTTATACCCACCGATCGTCGAGTATCGCTGAGAATACTCAACGCAATCAACGCAGGATGTCCAGTAAAAAGTCTAAGGGAAAATCGTCGGGAATCATTGTTGATTCCCGACGAATTCGCCGAGAATGACCTGACGGTTCTCACCGATCGTCGAGAATGACCTGACGATTCTCGCCGATCGGCGAGAATGACGACTGATTTCTGCCGAATTTTACTTGTGCATTTTCTTCGCCCAGGCAGATTCGCCGGCTTGTATAGGCGGACTGAACCGGACTTCGGGATTCATGCTGAATGATCCTTGGACCGGTCACTTCAAATGAAACCTAATTTGGGCGGTCCAATTAGAGAGTGACACGTGGCGGAAGGGGGTTTAGCCTAATATGTAATATAAAAAGGGAGTAAACAAAACCCTAGCCGATCGATCTTGTCGAGCCATCACCGTGCAAATCGACGGGAGCGGAAGAGGAGATATCGCGGGTCGCCGGAGCTGGATTCTGGAGGAAAAGCTCCGCCGTTTCTGTGGAAGAACACTGCTAACGAAGCCAAGGATGCCGCCACGGAGAATAACGCGATCCATGGCCGGCAACGGAGGAAACGCCGGAAATGAGGTGAGTTTCCTCCCCTCTCCCTTGGTGCTAGATCTATAGTTATTCTTAGGCGAGACATCGACTCAAACGAGTCTTGATGTGTGAGATGAAACTTTCTAGGAATGCCATTCTAGAGCTTGTGCTCTAAAGCTTAGTCGTCTTCAACCTCCCCTCGCTTCAAAGTGATGATAGGGGTGGTCTCATGAAGAGGAAATGGCCACAAGAGGGAGAATAAGGGTGGAGGAACTTCTGGCTGCGATTTGGGGAAAAATCGCTTGAGGAGGAAGATGAACGGATGCCGTTCACTTCGCTTCAAGATGCGTGCAGAATCTGTATTCTACACGCAGCGACCTTCTTGGCTATTTTTAAGCAAGAATGGGGCGGATCTGGGCTTTTAACTAAACACGAAAGTTGTAGCCCTTAAAATTACCTCTCCAACGAGTGGTTGCACGTTTCCATGCAATACCTGTAGCCACGGGAAAGTCCGTTTGAATCTGTTGCGGTTGGAAGTTAATGCCCAGGAATTCTGTATCCTGTACGCAGCAGACTTCGAGTTGCATTTCTGGTATGATGTGACCAGATCTAGGCTTTCGAATAAACACAAAGGTTGTAGCCCTTGAAATTACCTTTCCAACGAGTGGTGGCACGATTTCGGGCGATACCTGTAGCCACGGGAATCCTCAGTCAAAGTGGCTGACCAGATTACATACAATTCTAGGTGATTATAATATGAACTTGGATTCGATGGAATAGATGTTGCAATTCATCTCAAGGTTGGGTGAATTCTTTTGTGTTAATCACCGAGGTAATGTGAAGATTGATGTTTGAGGATTTGAATCCCTATGCCGAGATGTGAATCAAGCCTAAGAGAATGAAAGGCTTTGTTATATTTGTTAGATCACCCTTATGCACATTATCTATAATATGTGGATTTAATTTGGAAGGATTTGTAATTGGTTAAAACTATGGCCAGGATGTGTAATGGATTGATGGAAGGGAATGGATAGTCCAATGCTTAGAGTGTCGTCTCCCCGCGGGTAGCGTTGTGAAAGTTAACAAGTGCGGTGTTGACCGTCACTAATGGGAATGAGGTTAAGTTGGATAAAATCGGACGGTTGGGTTTGGTCCTCGGTGTTCACGTCCCGAGGCTCCTTCCGTATTTGATGGATGGTTGGGCTTGGTCCTCGTGCTTTCTCCGAGGCTCCTTCCATGCCACGGAATTGTGGAATTGCATGTGGTGTGAGTCGACATGCGGTGTCGTAATCCCGGGTTAAGGATAGTGTGGCAGGTCTACGGGCTCGCCAATCATCACACCGATGGGAGTTAACAGATAGACCTTGGGCGGTTGGGCTTGGTCCTCGGTGTTCACGTCCCGAGGCTCCTTCCGTGCTAAGTGAACGGTTGGGCTTGGTCCTCGTGCTCATTTCCGAGGCTCCTTCCGTGTCATACAATAGGCCAGTCAGGGGCTAGGATCTTGGTGCATATTTACCCGAGAGAACCCGCTGAGCCGTAGTACGCATGTGAGCTCCGCTGTTGTGTTCTTAGCGTTGAGGCGTACGGAGGCCTAGGCCAGGTAGTGTGGAGACCAGCCTAGTAGTGGAGATGCCCGCTCCACTATCACCGTTTGGCCACGACGGTTGATGCCTGAGAGGTTAGCTACCTGCTCGAATAGTGGGAACTATAAGTCTGTGTCGACATAGCGATTGCATGTGCTTGAGCATGGGTGTGTCATTGCATTACATACATAGCATTGCACTTCATTATATACACAAGACCCTCATCGTATAAGTTTGTATGGGCACTCCTATACGATGAGTTACTTTCTGCTGAATGACTCTCAACTTATATGCTTGTATGGGCATCCATATAAGTTGAGTTACTGTTCTAGTTATATACTCTCTTGCTGCTGTAGTTCGTAGATTTGAAATAAGAGCTTGTTTATTATACACTGCTGATGTTGCTGCTTATAATATGTATACTCACTTCACCTATTGTACTACTGTTATTTATATATTGTACCTGTTCCTTTCTCCGCCCGATGCCGAGGAGTCGCCGGGGGAGCGGATGTGAAACCACTTAGTCTTTTTGACTAACGGTTGCTACGTCTTCCTTTTTAGGAGGAAACCCCGCAGGTGGAGCAGCAGGCTATGCAGACGGACAGCCAGGCTAGGGTGACAGGGCCTGAAGGGACGGTACCGTCGCTACCGTTGGTTACCGATATGAGTGAGAGAGAGATTTTGTTGTAGCCCTTCGGGGCAATTCTGTTTACGTACTCTGATATTAGAAGCTTATTGTAGCTTCTTTATTTATGATATTATGGACATATGCTTGGTGTGGATTTGACTTTCATATTATTATGGTTGGGTTGGCATTTATCTGTTAATATTGTTGGTAGCCGGCAGAATAGGCGTCTTGTGGTACATGCTAGCCTGGGTGCTAGTGTTACCGCAAGGCGGCTGTTCTGGGCATAAGACCCCTCTCGTGCCGTATCTTGTGTTCTGGGAGGGGGGTCTTACAAATGGTATCAGCTTGCTACGATCCTCCAAGGCGAAAGTCACTTAACAATGGTACCACCCCCGTTTTATTGGTCAGTTTGGGGACAAGCTGACTTACCGGAAGCAGTGGTGTGCCCATATGTAATTCACATTAAGTTGTCCATCTTTAACCTTAGATTAGCCAACCTAACCCTAAGTTTGTACCTTATGTGTAGATCCCAACACTTGTTGAGCCAGTAAGGGGCACCCCCGCCCCGTCCGTACCTACACAATTCCAACAATCAGAGCTGGGGCAGACGCTCACAGCTATTCTGGACGCCTTTAGGTTCCAATCTCAGCAGACACCTGTACAACAACAGGGTCCGGGATCTAGTTGGTTAAGCGTTTTCCGAGCTCTCTCCCCTCCCGCTTATGTTGGGACAGAGTCGGCAGTGCGTACGGAAGAGTGGCTCGACACTATACAAGAGTTGTTGGCAGGAATAAGATGTCCAAACAACATGATGGTGACCCTTGTGGTGACACTCTTAGAGTTGCACGCCAAAAGGTGGTGGAAGTCCCTCATGGGCTCCACTTTTCGTGAAAGAGTGTACACGGACATTAGTTGGAGCGAATTCTCCGAAGCCTTCTTAGAGCATTTCATCCCCTCGGCCGCTCGGGATGGTCTGGAAGAGAGATTTTTGCAACTTAAGCAAGGGTCCATGTCGGTGACGGAGTACTAACGGGAGTTTCAGCACCTGGCTAGATTCGCTGACTCCTATGAGCTGGATGATGGAGGGTACGCCAAAAGATTCTACAAAGGCTTACGAGACCCCCTAAGGCAAGCCCTTTTATTTATAGCGGACTCTAGTCTGGCGGAGATTATTGATATGGCGAAGAGATTGGAAGCGGACCACTTGGGAAGTGGTAAGAGGCCAGCAGAGGGCGTGATGGAAGCCAGCCCCAGCAACAGAAGGAGGTTTGACAACAAAAGAGGAAGAGGATATCGGAGGGGTGGCAGGCGTTTTCCCCAGAACTTTGGAGAGGAGCGCCTGGTTCCACAACCGCCAGCATTACCTCCACCTCCACGGTTTCAGCAACACGGCGGAAGGCAGGAACGGGTGTGCTTCGAATGCAACCAACCGGGCCACATTCGACGCTACTGCCCACAACTGTTTGGTGATGCGACTCTTGCTTTCCCTCCAGCAGCCCCTCGGGGGCGGGGATATGTGCGTGGTCGAGGATGAGGACCACGAGGAAGAAACCCCGGACCCACTCGAGATCAGATGTATGCCCTGGACATGACTCAAGAATGGAACCCTCAAGAGATGATTGCAGGTACGATTCGAATTGGTCATTTTGCTTTCATTAATATCCTCTAGTTGCTTGAGATATACTAGACATCTAGCTTGAGTATTATTAATGACACTTAGGCACCGTGATGGTCGGTGGGAAGCCGGCTCATACGTTATTTGATACCGGTGCCTCACATTCATTCGTGTCTGAAGACTTCATCAAAGATATACACGGAGTGCAATATTTCACTGGTATTGCTCGAAGAGTACGCCTCCCAGACGGATATGAGATGATGGCAACCGCAAAGTGTGAGTTAGAGATAGCCATTGGGGGAAAGACCTTTGATACCCCTACCATAATTTTGAGAATACCAGAGTTCGACCTCATCCTGGGTATGGCGTGGCTAGATTGGCACCATGCAAGAATCGACTGTGCGGAGAAGCGTATCTATTTGAGACATGGGGATACTGATGTAGTCTTCCAAGGTATAAATTTCGCACCACGAATCTTGTTATCCTCAATTCAGACCTTGAAAGCTCATATGAGAGGGGATGAAGTCTACATGATACGATTCGAACTAAAGGAGATGAAGTTAGATGTGAAGGATGTGCGGGTAGCACGGGATTTCCCTAAGGTATTTCCCGAGAAACTGCCAGGGTTACCCCCGCATAGAGAAGTGGATTTTCAAATTAAGCTTGTACCAGGAGCTAAGCCTGTCTCCAAGACCCCTTATCGGATGGCCCCAAAAGAACTTTCGGAGTTTAGAGTGTAATTGCAGGAGTTGGTAGAATCATGGTTTGTTCGCCCCAGCTCGTCGCCTTAGGGAGCTCCTGTTCTATTCGTCAAGAAGAAGGACAGAACCCTGCGTTTATGTATAGACTATCGGGAACTCAACCGACTGACAGTACGGAACACCTACCCGTTACCTCGAATCGATGAGTTGTTCGACCAACTGGTGGGAGCGCATTGGTTCTCCAAGTTAGACTTGCGCTCGGGGTACTACCAATTGAGAATACAGGAGGATGATATACAGAAAACGGCTTTCAGCTCAAGGTACGGCTTATATGAGTTCACAGTGATGCCGTTTGGACTCACAAACGCCCCATCGGCTTTCATGAGCTTGATGAATAAAGTGTTTGAGGCCTATCTAGATGTCTTCGTCATTGTGTTCATTGACGACATCCTAGTCTACTCGAAGACGGAGGAAGAGCATGCCGGACATTTGGCCTTAGTTCTAGAGAAGCTAAAGGAGCACGCCCTGTTCGCCAAGTTTAGCAAGTGTGAATTCTGGCTTAAGGAGGTTGCTTTCTTGGGCCATGTAATCAGTGGGGCAGGACTAGCTGTAGATCCAGCCAAGGTGCGCGCTGTGAAGGAGTGGTCACCTTTAAAGTCGGCGGCCGATGTGAGGAGTTTTCTTGGACTTGCCGGATACTACCGCAAGTTCGTAAAAGGATTCTCCAAGATTGCCCTCCCGCTTACTTCCTTGATAAAGAAAGGAGTGCTATTTGAGTGGACACCCCAGTGTGAAGCGGCATTCCAGGAATTGAAGCATAGACTTACCTCCGCCCCCATCCTTGTCCTTCCGTCTGGGAAGGAAGGATTTCAAGTTTATACGGATGCGTCTTATCAGGGGTTGGGAGCGGTGTTGATGCAGCACGGGCACGTAATTGCTTATGCTTCAAGACAATTGAAGAAGCATGAAATCAATTACCCGGTGCATGATTTGGAGCTAGGAGCGGTGGTGTTCGCCTTGAAGGTATGGAGGCATTATCTATACGGCGTCCACTGCGAAATCTTCTCGGACCATAAAAATTTGAAGTACGTCCATACCTAGAAGGAATTGAACTTAAGACAACGGCGGTGGTTAGAGTTTCTATGCGACTATGAGTTCACCTTGAACTACCACCCCGGAAAAGCAAACTCAGTAGCCGATGCGTTGAGTAGGAAAGTACCCGGCTCGAGCCCAGAATCTCGATTGATGAGCATGGAGTTGGCACGGATGATCGAGGAGATGGACATCACCTTAATATTTAAGGCTTCTTCGGAATATACGGAGTACCTGTCCAGCATGAGCATAGTTTGTGATATCCGGGACCGGATCCGAGTGGAGCAAGGATTAGATGCGGCTTTGGCCCCGGCAATAAAGTTAATTGAAGACGGGACTACCGACGAATACACACAAAAGGACGGCCTCGTTTACTTTCGCGGCCTACTCTACATTCCCAAAGGTGGCAGAATCCGGGAGGATATTATGAGAGAAGCACATTGCTCTCAATATTCCGTGCACCCAGGAATTTTAAAGATGTACGCCGGCTTACGAAAGACGATGTGTTGGCCAGGGATGAAGAAAGATGTGCGGTACTTTGTCACGCATTGTGAAGCCTGCCAAAGAGTGAAGGCAGAATGTAGGAGCCCTGGTGGCCTGTTGCAGTCATTGCCAATCCCCGAATGGAAGTTCGAGGATATATCCATGGACTTCGTACATGGGCTACCTCGCTCCCGCTCAGGGAATGATTCAGTATGGGTGATCGTTGATCGCCTGACGAAGGTTGCCCGGTTCATTCCTATGAAGAAGGAGGCTCACGTGGATGTCTTGGTACGCCTGTTTGTGGAACAATTTGTACGGTATCACGGCGTACCTAAGACGATAGTTTCAGATCGTGATGGTCGTTTCACCTCCAAGGAATGGAAGGCGGTACAGACGTATTTGGTCTCACGTCTTACCTTCAGTACCGCATTTCATCCTCAGACGGATGGACAGTCTAAGCGGACCATCCGAACATTGGAAGATCTGTTGAGGTTGTGTGTGATAGATAGGGGAGAGCCGTGGGAAAGACTCTTGCCCTTGGTGAAATTCTCCTATAACAATAGCCATCAAGCTAGTATTGGCATTTCGCCCCATGAAGCCCTATATGGAAGGAGGTGTAGGACCCCCTTGTCTTGGGTCCAAGATGAAGACCCGAAGACTTTGGGAATTGAGTACATAGATGACACTGATGCGGTGGTTAGGCTAATAATGGATCGCATGTTGGAGGCTCAAAGTCGGCAGGCGAAGTATTACAACGCAAGGCACCGTATGGTGGAATTTCAAGTGGGTGATAAGGTGTTTCTAAAAATTCGGCCGATGCATGGAGTGTCACGAGTGCGAGGAGTGAAGAAGCTCAGTCCACGGTATGTTGGGCTCTATGTCATATTGGAAAGGGTTGGCCCTTTGGCCTACCGGCTGGAGCTACCGCCCGAGCTAGAGAATCTCCACGATGTGTTCCATGTGTCGTCGCTTCAGAAGGCGTTGTTGCGGCCCGAACAATACATCCCCACAACTGATGGTACTGTGGCGTCTGACAGATCTGTGCGACTGGAGCCGGTGCGGATCGTTGATAATGAGATAAGAACCTTGCGCCGCAAAAGTGTCCCCTTGGTAAAAGTGTTATGGTCTAATCATGGGAAGGAGGAATTCACATGGGAGCCAATGGATTTGATGCAAAGATGCTACCCGGAGTTGTTTGCTTCAGGTAACTTTATTTAAAAACATATTTTGTTTTCTGTATGCTTTACTCCCCACGACCTCAGCCTGATTTCGGGGACGAAATCTTTTTATTTTGTTTATAGGATTTGTAACGTCCCAATTCGCGCTAGGCCCCTCGCACGTGTTCTGAGTCAAGAGACTCAACTCGGGCTCGGGGTGCACCGACGCGAGGTGTCAGGTGCATAGAATAAGTGTAGGGTTGGGTTCAAGATTACCCCAACCAGTAGCCGAGATGAGGGAACTCGGCTAAGTAGAAGTCATCGAGAATGGAGGTTGATGCTCGTCGATCGTCGAGAATGGAGGACTGATTCTCGCTGATTCGACGGGTATCGGTGGTCGATACCCGCCGGACACAGAGCTGCAAGTAGACTAAGGGAAATTCGGCGAGAATGCTCGGCGATTCTCGCCGATCGTCGAGAATCCCCTGTTATACCCACCGATCGTCGAGTATCGCTGAGAATACTCAACGCAATCAACGCAGGATGTCCAGTAAAAAGGCTAAGGGAAAATCGTCGGGAATCATTGTTGATTCCCGATGAATTCGTCGAGAATGACCTGACGGTTCTCACCGATCGTCGAGAATGACCTGACGATTCTCGCCGATCGGCGAGAATGACGACTGATTTCCGCCGAATTTTACTTGGGCGTTTTCTTCGCCCAGGCAGATTTGCCGGCTTGTACAGGCGGACTGAACCGGACTTCGGGATTCGTGCTGAATGATCCTTGGACCGGTCACTTCAAATGAAACCTAATTTGGGCGGTCCAATTAGAGAGTGACACGTGGCGGAAGGGGTTTAGCCTGATATGTAATATAAAAAGGGAGTAAACCAAACCCTAGCCGATCGTTCTTGCCGAGCCATCACCGTGCAAATCGACGGGAGCGGAAGAGGAGATATCGCGGGTCGCCGGAGCCGGATTCTGGAGGAAAAGCTCCACCGTTTCTGTGGAAGAACACTACTAACGAAGCCAAGGATGCCGCCACGGAGAATAACGCGATCCATGGCCGGCAACGGAGGAAACGCCGGAAATGAGGTGAGTTTCCTCCCCTCTCCCTTGGTGCTAGATCTATAGTTATTCTTAGGCGAGACATCGACTCAAACGAGTCTTGATGTGTGAGATGAAGCTTTCTAGGAAGGCCATTCTAGAGCTTGTGCTCTAAAGCTTAGTCGTCTTCAACCTCCCCTCGCTTCAAAGTGATGATAGGGGTGGTCTCGTGAAGAGGAAATGGCCAAAAGAGGGAGAATAAGGGTGGAGGAACTTCTGGCTGCGATTTGGGGAAAAATCGCTTGAGGAGGAAGATGAACGGATGCCGTTCACTTCGCTTCAAGATGCGTGCAGAATCTGTATTCTGCGCGCAGCGACTTTCTTGGCTATTTTTAAGCAAGAAGGGGGCGGATCTGGGCTTTCGACTAAACACAAAGGTTGTAGCCCTTGAAATTACCTTTCCAAGGAGTGGTTGCACGTTTCCATGCGATACCTGTAGCCAAGGGAAAGTCCGTTTGAATCTGCTGTGGTTGGAAGTTAATGCCCAGGAATTCTGTATCCTGTACGCAGCAGACTTTGAGTTGCATTTCTGGTATGATGTGACCAGATCTGGGCTTTCGACTAAACACGAAAGTTGTAGACCTTGAAATTACCTTTCCAACGAGTGGTGGTACGATTTCGGGAGATACCTGTAGCCACGGGAATCCTCAGTCAAAGTGGCTGACCAGATTACATACAATTCTAGGTGATTATAATATGAACTTGGATTCGATGGAATGGATGTTGCAATTCATCTCGAGGTTGGGTGAATTCTTTTGTGTTATTCACCGAGGTAATGTGAAGATTGATGTTTGAGGATTTGAATCCCTATGCCGAGATGTGAATCAAGCCTAAGAGAATGAAAGGCTTTGTTATATTTGTTAGATCACCCTTATGCACATTATCTATAATATGTGGATTTCATTTGGAAGGATTTGTAATTGGTTAAAACTATGGCCAGGATGTGTAATGGATTGATGGAAGGGAATGGATAGTCCAATGCTTAGAGTGTCGTCTCCCCACGGGTAGCGTTGTGAAAGTTAACAAGTGCGGTGTTGACCGTCACTATTGGGAATGAGGTTAAGTTGGATAAAATCGGACGGTTGGGCTTGGTCCTCGGTGTTCACGTCCCGAGGCTCCTTCCTTATTTGATGGATGGTTGGGCTTGGTCCTCGTGCTTTCTCCGAGGCTCCTTCCATGCCACGAAATTGTGGAATTACATGTGGTGTGAGTCGACACGCAGTGTCGTAATCCCGGGTTAAGGATAGTGTGGCAGGTCTACGGGCTCGCCAATCGTCACACCGATGGGAGTTGACAGATAGACCTTGGGCGGTTGGGCTTGGTCCTCGGTGTTCACGTCCCGAGGCTCCTTCCGTGCCAAGTGAACGGTTGGGCTTGGTCCTCGTGCTCATTTCCGAGGCTCCTTCTGTGTCATACCATAGGCCAGTCAGGGGCTAGGATCTTGGTGCATATTTACCCGAGAGAACCCGCTGAGCCGTAGTACGCATGTGAGCTCCGCTGTTGTGTTCTTAGCGTTGAGGCATACGGAGGCCTAGGCCAGGTAGTGTTGAGACCAGCCTAGTAGTGGAGATGCCCGCTCCGCTGTCACCGTTTGGCCACGACGGTTGATGCCTGAGAGGTTAGCTACCTGCTCGAATAGTGGGAACTATAAGTCTGTGTCGACATAGTGATTGCATGTGCTTGAGCATGGGTGTGTCATTGCATTACATACATTGCATTGCACTTCATTATATACACAAGACCCTCATCGTATAAGTTTGTATGGGCACTCCTATACGATGAGTTACTTTCTGCTGAACGACCCTCAACTTATATGCTTGTATGGGCATCCATATAAGTTGAGTTACTTACTGTTCTAGTTATATACTCTCTTGCTGCTGTAGTTCGTAGATTTGAAATAAGAGCTTGTTTATTATACACTGCTGATGTTGCTGCTTATAATATGTATACTCACTTCACCTGTTGTACTACTGTTATTTATATATTGTACCTGTTCCTTTCTCCGCCCGGTGCCGAGGAGTCGCCGGGGGAGCGGATGTGAAACCACTTAGTCTTTTTGACTAACGGTTTCTACGTCTTCCTTTTTAGGAGGAAACCCCGCAGGTGGAGCAGCAGGTTATGCAGACGGACAGCCAGGCCAGGGTGACAGGGCCTGAAGGGACGGTACCGTCGCTACCGTCGGTTACCGATGTGAGTGAGAGAGAGATTTTGTTGTAGCCCTTCGGGGCAATTCTGTTTACGTACTCTGATATTAGAAGCTTGTTGTAGCTTCTTTATTTATGATATTATGGACATATGCTTGGTGTGGATTTGACTTTCATATTATTATGGTTGGGTTGGCATTTATCTGTTGATATTGTTGGTAGCCGGCAGAATAGGCGTCTTGTGGTACAGGCTAGCCTGGGTGCTAGTGTTACCGCAAGGCGGCTGTTCTGGGCATAAGACCCCTCTCGTGCCATGTCTTGTGTTCCGGGAGGGGGGTCTTACAAATAATTTAGGGCATTTGGATTATTATTTAGATTATCTCCTATCCAGTTCGACATATAGCTTAGGTTTGTATGCATTTTACAAATTAGGTTAGCTGCAATAGGATATGATTGGACATGGTGTAGGAGTTAGTCATTTTGCTGGGTTGGATAGATGTGGATGAATTCACCATAGAAGGATAGGAAGAGTAGTGAGAAGTGGTTGGGATAAAGTTTAGAGGTGCTCGGGTTCAACGAAAGATCGTCTTTCCCGAGGAGAGGAAGAGTCAACATCACCCTAGGATTAGCCTACTGTAATATGAGAAGGGAATAGGTAAAGGGAATCAACCAATAACAATAAGTGACTTGCGAAAGGGAACGATGGGCTTCAGCTACCATCATAGTTCCTTGTGCCCTTTGAGAGCCCTTCGTGGGGTATACCGGGGACAGTCTTGCTCTAACGTAAACTGTAGGAGTGATAAATCTTAAAGAGCAACTAGAATAATTAGGAGTTCACTTTCACAAACCCGGGAGTCTCGGGAAGTTAGTTTGACTATGATATTCGAGCAGTAGGTTCGGTGGTTGTGGAGATGGACGGGATAGTCCGGGGAGCTTTGGATCAGTTAGTTTTGAGTCGGACAGTTTGGTCTGCGGAGCTTTGGCTCGGTTGTTGGACACGTTATATATTGCATGTGCTTAAAGAAAAGAAAAAAAGGATAAGGTGGTGGGTCTTCGGCATTGGAGGGTCGATGCACCGACACCAATACGCTAACTCGGTAAGTGTGGTTAGCACTTCGCCAATAGAAGAACGGTGCGCCAACCGGCAAGAGTACGCAGGAGTCCACTTCGTGCACTAAGCATTGAGGCATATGATAGGTCTAACCGGTAGTGCTTTACTGGTTTAAAGGTGGGCGAGGCCCAACCCACCACTTCCGTCTGCCACTACGGAGGTATCCTCGGAGGTTCGGCTCTAGAAAGGGGGAACTAAAGGTCTCTATACACAGAGTCGGGTAGGTGAGTTGCACTTGCATGATCACTTCATACCCACTTGCATGTCATAACATCATCATTGCATTTAACCTCTGTCACCAATTGTGTAAGTGGTATGGGACGCATACACAATTGGACTTGCAAAACAATCCCTTAGTCTATAAGCTTGTGTGGGCAAGTTTATAAATTAAGGTTAAATTGTTCATGTATATATTGCTGTTAATAACTGACACCCCAACGTATAAAGTGGTATGAGACTCTTTATATGATGGGAGCCCTGTAGAAGATCCCTTGGCTTATGCGTTTCCGCACATAAGTTAAGGTTACTTTTCATACTTTACTTTACTGTCGCATATACTATAAAATGGCTAGTATAGGTCCGATGTCATCAGTTTCTTGATTACTCTCCACCTTCAAGCCCTCCCCTTTCTTCCTCTCCGCTCGGTGCCTAGGGGCCATGGGGGAAGGGGTGGGGGATGATAGGACTTAGTCTTATAGACTAACAGTTTTCGGACCACATCATTTAGGGGATCGTGGAGCCCAGCATGGAGGAGCAACCCCAAAGGTCGGCCCGTTTGGAGATAGGGCAGTCTAGCTCAGGAGTTCAGACAGCTGGGACTGTGAGTCCCTGATTTTAGTAGTGTTGTATTTTGCTTCCGCTTGAGTGACTATGTAGTGAGGATTTGATGTATCGGGCTTTAGCCCTTATTTTCAGTACGTTTATATTCTGTGGACTCTCCCTTCATGGAGATTTTATTACTCTGATATGTGATTTTTTCTGTGGACTTGCTTTTACTTTATTGTGCTACCTCTCTGTGATCGAATTGGCCGGCATAATCGGCGCTTTGTGGTGATGACCCTTCAGGGCGTGAAGGTGTCACCGCAAAGCGGCGATTCTGGGCCTAAGACCCCGGTGTTTTAAAAGAAAAAAAAATGGGGTCTTACATCAACGTCTTGCTAAACCCCTTCAATCCCGCAAATGTTGTCTCCCGCCCAGCACCCAGCTTGACCTCTTTACGGTTGTAATCAATAAAAGCCTTCTGCTCTGAAAGCCAGTCCATACCAAAGATGACGTCGAACTCTACTAGCAGCAGCAACGACATTAGCAAGTCGAACTCCTGACTTCCAATATGATCCCTTACGAAACATACTCTGTCCGCATACATAGAACACCCATTCAGCAGTAACACATCCAATTTGTCCTTCTCCATCGAAGAAGGGACTCTGATGCACGATATGGAACCTTCAGACAAAAAGGAGTGCGAATCTCCTGTATCAAATATTGCCCTTGCCGGACTATCGCAAATCCAAACAAAGCATATTCAAATAGTATTAAGCTAACAAGCACTAGGTAACAATATTTAAAGCTAACTTGCTATAAATTAAATCGTACCTATCACCACATTTGCTTATTTGATGGCCTCCTACTGGCCCATATTGTAGACTCTTGGTTGAATCGGAGCACAATGGGACACGGTTGACTCCACCGCCTTGCACTTTTCTTCATAGGTTGCTCCATGCTTCCTCTCGGACTTTGAACATCCGCTCCAATATTCACAGGCGAAATGTCCCGTCTTCCCACAAGTAAAATAAGCGCCCGGGGTTCGGTTAGTAGTTTCCCCTGAGGCACCCGAAGAAGGGGCTGGACCCGACGTCCTAGCCTTCTTATTCTACCTTTGAAAACCAGAATTTGAATTCGGCACCTTGAACTCTAACTTCCTACCACTGGAGTCCATATTTGCCTTAATATTCTTCATGTCTTTCTCTAAAGACCGGGCCGTGTTGACCAAGGTCAGGAAACCCTCCGTCATCGGCCCCGAAAGTAGCAGTATCAAGCCATCCTTTAGGCCTTCGCAGAATCGGTTGGTCTTTCGCTCCTCATCATCGAAGGTAGCACTTGCATATAACCTAATCGATTAAACTCGTTGAGATAGTCATCCACGCTGCTCTCACCTTGCACTAGCTTATAGAACTCATTTTCCATTTCTATCCTCTGAGCTGAGGGGAGGTATCGAGCCAAGAACAATCTCGAAAACTCCTCCATTGAGACGTCAGTCAACTTCCTACCCCTCAGATGGTGTAGCTCCAAGCCTCCCCACCTTAGTCTTGCATCACCATCCAGCAAGAACGTGGTAATTATGGTCTTCTGCCACTCTTCAGTCTTAGTAGCTATCAACAATCCCTTAATTCTGGAGAGCCAATCCTTTGCTTGAGTTGGGGTTCCTATCCCCGAGAACACTGGAGGATTGAAGCCCATCACATGCTTAATCTGTTTCTCCGTTGCTCTACTAGGAAACACTGGCTCCACTATCACCTACTCCACTGTCCTTGGCTCCGCCGCTTGGAGCGGTACTTGCTCCACAGCAGGGGCAAGCTGCTGCACCTGTCTCACAGGCTGCGCATTAATCATTGCAAACACTTCCTCCGCTACCAATCGAATGGTCTCAGCCGAAGGAGGTGTTGCTGGCGCATCATTTGGTGCGCTTCTTGCCTCAGAAACTGGGCGTTCTGGCGGCCCAGCACAACTCCTAATCACCTATAATCATATAAAACACCGATACGCGACCAAACAATATTGCACAACGAAATTATAGGAACACGCAGGTTCCTCAACCATGTGTATTTTCATTCCTAAGTGGACATTCATGGGTTCTTTTCATGTTATAACAATGACGCACACACATTGCTCACCACCCGTTAAAGTGAATTCGTCCACGAATTCATTTAATCCTGACCGAAACCGGTAGTCTTATACTAAATTGTAACACCCTTATCCGCAACATAGCATATAACAGTAGGTCCGGTCCGGGCTCGATGCCATATGCCACGGAAAGACTGGTGGGTTACTCAATGAAACCATTCAACCAATACACACGTCCTACACAGAGCATCTAGCGAAAGAAATTTATTAAGTTGCAATAATAAGAACCCAACCAACAAGCATGAATGTCCACTAATAAACCAAATAAGAATGAAATACAAAGTACCAAAGAGTGCTGGCCTTATGGCCTTACAACAGTTCACTTAAAAAATAGTGTTTTACAAACTTCGCCTTGCAGGCCGGCCACACATGATTTAAATAAGTAAACAAACGATGCCTTCGAGGGACGACTCAGTAACTTGGGATTTGGCCTTCTATTTACCGCTCGGCTTCGCAGCACCAGCAAGCACAAATCACCGCAACGGTGGTAAACAAGAATAACGGTCAACTGAAGCTTACCAAATTATAACGATTCCGCCCAGAAACTCTGAGCGACAAAGCTTATTCCCTGCACTTGTTAGAATAACAAGTAAAATAGTGAACAAATACATCATCACAGGTGCACGCTTACACGGCCACACACCCCGTGCTCTTAGGGGACTAACTCGGTGGACCCGTTCATTACCACGGTCTCACCACCATCCCTTGGACGGCAAATCTCGTGAGCATTACTAGTCTTTCCGGTCTAAGCCTAAGAATCGCACTACTGTGCCAATGGCCAGTTCCTTTTTAGGTACCAGACACCAAACCACATATCCCGTGTTCGTTTCCACTTGCTCATTGCTCATACCGCCTAGTTACTTTAAGACGTACGCGCGGTCCAAGCTTCTCCCTAATCCCAAATTCGATCACACAAGCACATACCCCAGTTATGTTCAAGGTTGGCTCCAAGGCCACCAAGATGGCAGAAATGCGTTTCCGCCTAGTTTTCTCGGTGCGCCTTAGGGTTAATCCCCAAGGATCCCTGCTGCAATCTACCCCATAGAAACCCGAAAAAAATCAAAGGCACGGAGTCTTCTCTGGCTACTCATGCAATGCAACATCACCGATCCATACCAACTTGTCCGGGTAGGCTTCACGCACCATGCCTATGCCCGTACTTTGATTCTGGACTCTAAACAAGGGGGACTTTATATATCTACTCCAAGGAATACCGCAAACTCGCCGCATACTCGCGGTAGAGGGTTTTCCCATGCAAAGGAAGAAGAGCTTCACATGCTCAATATGAGAATCGTTACCCTAGCATTTCTCTTTGGCGCCATTGAAAACTATGCGGATTAATAGCACCGCGATGATCTTTTCTTCGCAGATCCAGGCTCGGTTTGCGATTTGGCGCTCCGAATCTCCTCCGGCGATCGGCTCTCTCTTCCTTATTCCTCCTTGCTCTCTCTTCTCTTTAGAAGTTAGTGAGAGAGTGAACCCAAAAGAAATGATGGTTTAAACACTCAATCCCGGCCTTAACCCTAGCTTGGAGAGATCTGACTAATTAGATCCCAAATTAAGGAAACAAACAACTACGATTTGGCCCAAAAATAAACTTCCTAGGACGAACACGGCTTGCGACACGCCCGTGTCTAAGGCCGTGTTCCTCAATCGACACCTAAACCGACGCATCCTTAAAAGAACACAGGCACTCGACACGCCCATTTCAGGCTTGACGCGCCAGTGTTATCCAGTACATGCCCATGTTGATGGGTGTGTTCCTCCATCGGCACAGGTCCAAAACATCTAGAGCACAACACGGCCATATGACACGCCCGTGTCATATGTCGTGTGCTAGACACACCCTGGGACATGCCCATGTCCCAGGCCGCTTAGCTGCCTTAGCATAACTCGCCAGACGACCCGAGCAGGACACGGGTATTAGACACGCCCGTATTTAATTTGACACGCCCTTGTCGGACCCGAACATGCCTGGGCTCAGGACGTGCATCCTCACTCAAAGATCGTTGAGTGCAAGTCATTGAGTGGCTGACACGCCCTGGGACACGCCCGTGTACCGGGTCGTGTTCACACCCCGACGACCATTGACTGCAATTTCGTCAACCATGCGACCATCGCAGACCCCGAGCACGACACACCCCTGGGACACGTCCGTGTCCCAGGCCGTATCACCTCTACCAAATCCCAAACTTGGCTTAAAACACTACCAGACACTCTTTTGAGTTTCGGGGCATTACAGAATACGTGTTGTTTATTTTTAATTTCATTTATCTTTTCATGTCTTAGTGTTTTATTATTTGTTATGTACAATTCACCTTAGCTTATAGGGTTCTGACTTCTTCAAATAGGGGGAGATTGTGGGGTATTGTATCCAGAATAACCGGAATTTGAAGAAGGGTCCAGTTAAGTAAGATGAATTGTGACTGTATTTGATTTTGCATTTTGATTTACTGACTTGCAGGTTTCCATTGCTAAGTACACACCAATTTCAGGTTACAGTGGGTCAGTAAACACAGGACTATACAATGTAATCCCTCATTGTGTAGGCCAATGGGTTGACTTACTTGTAATCTCTTTATTGGGGTGTACTTTTATCCCAAGTACAGGAGAAGGATCAAGGAAGGAACAAGGCTTGGATTCAGAAGGATAGGAATTTAGCTAAGTTAAATTCGTCGAGTATGGCTGCGAATACACATTGAATTTGTCGAGTATGTTCATTCATATTCGTCGAATTCATCGCATATACTTTCCAACACTCGCCGAATTCACCATTTGTACATAGGGTAAATTCTTTGAAAATTGGAAAATCTGCCAAGTAAAATTCGTCGAGTATCATCGTATATACTCGTCGAATTCATCAAATGTATCTAACAATACTTGCCGAATTCGTAGAATATACTAGACGATACATGCCGAATTGGTCAAGTCCATTCGACGCTACTTCTCTAGATTTTCTTAGACTTATTCATCGAATATTGCTTATCATGGAGTTAAGAGCGTTGAGTCATTTACCCTATACTCGACGAATTTGTCGAGTATACTAGCTGATACTTTACGAATTCGTCGAGTATGATTCTCCGCTTTGGCATTGAGTGTTTGGCTAGCCTGAGCTGATTTGTCTAAGTCTAATTCATCATATATCAAAGACCACTCGGCGAGTATACTAATGATACTTGGCGATACTTGATAAATTTGACTTGGGTCTTTTTTTCCGAAATTTGCAAATCTCTGGTTCGGGTTTTTGGTCGTCCATGCACAGTACATTCTTGGTTTCTTTTTTTGGAATTTTCTAATAACCATTGGAAGGGATATCCCTATAAATACCTAGAAGATATTTCCTTTCAATCTAATCATGTTATTGATCTCATTTCAAACCTATAAAAATTTCTAAAATCGGATTTCCGCCCGTCCGCTGCTGACACATAGTTTTTTTTGTGATTTCTCCGATCTGCCGCTGATATTCATTGTGATTCATCTTCTTTGATATATACGACTAGATTGCTCTCTCTCTCTCTATAGATCTATACTCCTCCAGATCAAGGCATTCTAAGATTCAAGTCGAGATTCAAGTCAAGATTCAAGATCTTCCAAGTCTGCATATTCCGTGTTCTCCAAGCAATTTCAAGATCTACCATTCTAGAAGAATGACGGATTAAAGATCTTTATTATTATCTTTGTGATTGTAATATTGTTGTAAAATATTCGTTTAATTTTGTAAGAGATTTTCTCAGAGTTGTAGTTCAGGTGTGTTGATCGAGTTGTAGATCTGGTTTGTGGATCGAGTTGTAGATCCGTTTATGGATTGACTCGTAGATCCGATTGGGGATCGAGTGGCACTACTAGAAAAGTGATTATTGGCAACACTTTTTTGTCCAGGGACTAAAAATCATGGCTAATAAACTGACATTAACAACGATTGCAAAAACCGTGGTTAATAGTTATTTTATAGCCAGGGTAAAAAATATTGTGGTATTAGCCATGAAAAATAATATTCACGGACAAAACCCACATATCAATCAAAACCCGTATGTTTATTTACCCTCCAACTCTTTCATCCCGATCTCAACCCTAGCCATCACTCCACACCGCAACCCCTCCCCTCGCGACTCCCTCTCTTCCCTCGACAGACCGCGACTTCCCCTCGACAAATCGACAAAGCGGGTCTTCCTCCCCCATTCTCCTCTTCAATGGAGATCATGTATTCCATTCATTCGACATCCTATTTTTCTCTCCAAATTGATTTTACCCACTTTCTCGTTCATCTCTTCACGTTTTTAGTGACCGCCGAAGTCGAATGCCTTTACAATGCAATGGAAAAGCCTGAACACTTGAGTCCTCGCCATCTATTTTACGTGATTACTACTTGGACGAGGAAAAGGTCGGCGCTCGTGAGGTCTCTTCTAGGTCTAAAGGAGGCAGGCGGTCACTTTATGACAAAAGGTGTTCGGAGGTTGATGCTTCAGAAGAAAAGAGGTCAAGGTGTTTCCTGATATTTTTTCCGCTCCCAAGGCGGCAGCATTTTGATCAGATGTCGGCAAGGTGTTGCTTGATCTCATTCCTCGATATAAATCCCCGTTATCAATCGGCTTCCTCGATTGAGCTTTAGAACTCCTACCTTGATAGTCATCCCGGATCCAGATCCTATGGCAATCAAGATCCCGATCCGGAAAAGATAACACCTACCTCTTCTATCTACAATGGTTATGGTAATATGTTGCCTCCTATGGTATCTGTAATGGAGAACATGACTGATTTGTTTTCTAGATTTTATATCTGTTGACACCTTTATTTTAGATCTATTGTTTCATTTATCAAGAGCTAATGATAAGAAAATAATTTTAGAACCGTTACCTCCTTTATTTTCTTGTTTTTCTCTCATTTTTTGATATTTGATTATGTAATCAATTTCTGATGTTAGAAATATATTGATTAGGAATATTGATGCCGAAAAAAAGATGATCATATATCCATTTATGTTTTGGAAATCTTTGTTCCTTATAAAAAATCACTTTACAAGTCTTTTATTCAATGATATGTGGTTGATTACACTATTTGGAATTCTTTTGATACTTTTATTCAAGTAGGGTGTCCTCCTTTCGCTGAAATGGGTTGTGTAAAAACATTCACCCACATCCTTCGTCCAAACACAATATGGCCCAAACACAATTTTCTCAATTTTAATTTGCAAAGAACTCTATGGAAGTGTATATGATAAAATGTGAAATTTTGGATAAAATTATATGGAAGTGCATCATTATTCTAAATTTTCATAGAATTGTATGAAAGTGCTTCAGAATAATATAATACTATGACATATTGACATTCTATATAACACGAACACTAAATAAAAGATTGCATATACCATTGCATATGTTGAGTATGGTGTTGTAATATCATATAGTGGGCATATTCATCAAGTCCCTCAAACATTACAAATACTACATCCTCCCATTAGATTCTCTCTGAATCTAATGGTAAGCTCTTTAGAATCTTTATATTATCCCCATTACTTTAAAGTTTCTTGTTAGTAAAAAGCTATGAAATCCTAATTTAATCTGGATTTAAAAATACCCTAGCATAAGGACATTGTTGGTTGTCTTTATTTTGTACAACATGATGAAATGTTTGTCCCTAGTGCCTTTTTGCATCTAAAAGGGCAGAGTTTAATGTGACGACCTTAGAAGAAACTATCAGATAAGTTTGATAGTGTAAAATGCTTATTTTTTTCTCGAGTTGTGTAGGTTGTGGTCAAAATATTATGCATGGCCAGTATATTGAATCACAGTAAGATCTCTATCAGTGAGGAAGTTGCAAAAAGATTGAAATCTAAAAGGGGTTCTGGATGGTGAGATATGGTGCAGCGCCTGTGGACAGTGAAGGCCAGGTTGCATAGTGTTTCATCGCAGAAGACCTGGGAGGTACATTATGTATATAAACTGATTTTATAATGCCATTGTCTGTGCTGGATATTGAAGATTTGTATGACATTTTGTGGGCTGTGTGTATTTGTACTTGTTATTTATTATATTTGTACATCTAATTTCTATCTTTGTTCATTTGTGGGTATGTAAATTGCTCCTTTAAATTTTGAATTCTTAGGATAGAGTAGGCAAGAATTTATTGTTGTATATTATAATAGAACATGTGCCATCATTGATCTAATGCGTTGGTTGACAAATGTTAGGGATTTAAGTTTGATTGAAAATTACAAAGCTTCCTAAAAAATTAGTGGTGTTCATATTTAAATGTAATCGATTAGTATTTTTACAAAGCTTCCTTAACAATTAGTATTTGATATATTTTTACAAAGCTTGTGAAGACCGTACGAGTATGTCAAAGGATCAAATATGCGGTTGGCAGGGTGTTATGAAGAGCTAGATTTCTACGGTATGTGAAATTTAGGGATTTTAAATTAGTGGAGGCAAGTAGAGGGAGGTGTATGTGTTGAGTGTTGGTTAGAATGGATGTGTGGGTTTGTTGGTGCAGGATGCTCTCACTGATAGAGGCCCTTCTGTGTGGACTGGCATTGCTGGAGTTTTGCAGTGTGTATGTGTTCTTATAAGGTATTTGTGTATATGTATTTAAGATTATTTTTTTACATAATTTAGTTTTTGCATCACAATTTTTAAGGACATTAATTGAAATCAGTTTACGCACTTGGATCATGGATCATGCATGTGACTAAACAAATTTCAAGTGAATCATGTTGTGACCATCCCTTTACGCCCATGTTTTTTTGTAAATTGATTGTAGTTTTCATTCAGTAGTTTATTGTTTAAAGTGAATCATAATGTGAGAATGTGCATACAAGAGATACTCTGCGCATTTTAAAGTTATTTCCTTCTTTTAGTAATATGTATAAGATTATTAAACCCAAAGAACATTTATTTCTCTCAATGCTATAATTGTATTGAATCATTTTTTATTTTGATTATCTGTTTCTATGAATCAATGTCTTAATATTGCCAATAGAATGTTGAGTAATATAAATCCGTGAACTTAAAAAAGTTGGACTATTCCTGAACTTGTACTAGTTGACCAAGCCCATAACAGATTGATTGTATGAATTCTCATTTTTCATTCATTTTTATTAAGTATTGTCCGAGTTATTACCTAACCCTACCTAGTCATCTAATTGATGCATTTTCTACCGTTCACTGTATATGTCCAAGCCACCTAATTCTATCTTATCAAAGGATAAATTTGTAAATCTTAATTATAAATTTGCACGTTTAGCATGACAACTGTAATGACCTTCACCCAAAAATGAAAATGAGTTTTGAACATTAACTTCTCTTGGCTCTGAACCTCAATGCAGGAAATGGTTGTATGCTTTACAAGTACTATTTGTTAGCTATAGTAATTCATTTTAAATGGGATTAAAATCTTCTCTCTTTTTACTTGCATATTTGTTACGGGCTCAGGGAAGGCGGCATACCACCGCGGGACGTGAAACCTCAAAGTCCTTGGACACATGTATCTGCATGTTATCAAAGAAGTACTTTTTTTAAAATAATTCACGCCTTGTGTTTTGCCCACCAGTAATGTAGCTTGGGCTGAGTGACAACTTTTGTAATATTGGGAACCCTTATTTTGTAATATTGGGAACCCTTATTTTTTAAAAAAAACATAAATTAGTATTTTCCACGGCTTGTAACTATGGCAAATAGTTTTTAAAAAATGATGAGTTCACTTTTAGCCAGGGTTTCATATCATGGCTAATAGTTGGCTTATTTGCCAGAGCAATTTTCCCCATGGATAACACTATTTGCTACGGCTTATCCGTGGCTTAAAATATTTAGTCACTCCGACTTTATCCACGAATTTTTTCCGTGGCTAGACTGTGGCTAAAGCTTTATAGCCACGGTTTTGGACTTTTCGTTAGGGAAATTTGACCTGGCCAAAAGTCTTTTTTCTAATAGTGTGGTAGGAGAGTCATCTCCAAGTTATCAAGGTTGCGGCTCCTAGGTGTAAGATTTGAAGAAATATGAGTTTGGTGAAGTAGCCGAATCTAGCCCTTCTTAGTAGATATGCGAGGCCGAAAAGTGGACGTACCCAACTTAGGGAACCACTATAAATCTTGGTGTTTGTGTGCTTGATTTTTTAATAATTTTTATTCTACAAAAAGATACAAACATCACTTATTCACGCCCCTCTAGGTGATTTAGGTAGACGCTAGATAATTTCATGCAGGACAACAAAGAATGTGGAATCAATAGAGGCAGTGGTCGCTTCCGTCAGAATTTTAGAATGAAACGTCTGGCCCTACAACCAGCACTACCTCCACCTCAACAAATGTACCTTCAGCCCAGAGAGTAGTACGAGCGAGTTTTCTTCCAGTGCAAATGGTCGGGCAACATATGACATCTCTACCTACAACAAGGTGGAGATGCTCACCCTTATCTTCCTCTAACAGCTCCACGAGGAAGAGGGTATGTGTGTGGTCAAGGATGAGGACCATGAGGAAGTAATCCTGGACCTGCTCGAGAACAGATGTTTGCACTGGATTTGGCGCAGGAGTGGAATCCACGGGATGTGATTGCAGGTATGTCTCAATTTTGTTATATGTTATAAGAATTTCTCTTCAATTGCCTAAGTCATGCTAGGAATCTATATTTGAGTCTTTATAATTGATACGTAGGCACTGTGACCATTAGTGGGAAACTGGCCTACACCCTATTTCATATCAGTGCCACATATTCATTTATCTTGGCGGACTTCGTTAAAGATTTAGACGACATGCGATATTTCACCGTTGTCACTCGGAGAGTATGCCTTCTAGATGTCTCTAAGATTACGTAATCCGCCAAGTGCGACTTGGAAGCTTACATTGAAGGGAAACCTTTTAAAAACCCTGCGATGGTGTTGAGAATCACAGAATTTGATCTCATTCTTGGCATGTTGTGGTTGGATTCGCACAATGCCAAGATAGATTGTGCAGCGAAGCAAATCACCTTGAGGCATGGAAACTCGAGGTCACTTTCAAAGGTATCAAATTTATATCCCATATGTTGTTGTCTTTGATTCAGGACCTTAAGGCTCATATGGAAGGGGACGAAGTATATATGATATGTTTTAAATTAAAAGAGATGGCACCAAGTATGAAAGATGTGTGGGTAGTGCGGGACTACCCTGAGGTTTTTCCTAAGAAGTTGTCAGGATTACCCCCATATAGAGAGGTGGAATTTCAGATTAAATTAGTATTGGGTGCCAAGCTCGTCTCTCGGACCCCTTACTGAATGGCTCCAAAGGAACTCACAGAGTTTAGAGTTCAGTTGCAGGAGTTTGTAGAATCAGGGTTTGTTCGCCCAAGTTCATCTCCTTAGGGAGCCCCTATATTGTTTGTTAATAAAAAGGATGGGTCACTACGGTTGTGCATAGACTACCGGGAACTCAATTGATTAACGATGTGTAACACCTATCCTCTACCCCGGATCAATGAGTTGTTCGATCAGTTAGTGGGAGCACATTGGTTTTCCAAATTGGATCTGTGCTCGGGGTACTTTAAATTAATAATACAAGAGGTAGATATCCGGAAGACAACATTTAGCTCGAGATATTGTTTGTACGAGTTCGCGGTGATGTCATTTGGACTCACAAATGCCTTATCTACGTTCATGAGTTTGATGAACAGGGTGTTTGAGCCGTATTTATACATCTATGTCATCATCTTCATCGATGACATTTTGGTCTATTCGAAGACGGAAGAGGAGCATGCTGAGCACTTGGCCCTAGTTTTGAAGAAGCTAAAAGAGCATGCCATATTTGCTAAGTTTAGCAAATGAAAATTTTGGCTCCAAGAAGTTGCCTTCTTGGGTCATGTGATTAGTGGGGCTGGGTTAGCAGTAGACTCGGCTAAGGTGCGTGTCGTGAATGAGTGGTCATCTTTGAAGTCAGCGGCCAATGTACAAAGCTTCCTTGGACTTTCTGGATATTATTGCAAGTTTGTGAAGGGATTTTAGAAGATAGACCTTCCTCTCACAACCTTAACAAAGAAAGGTGTGCCATATGAGTGGACACCTCAGTGTGAAGCTGTGTTTCAAGTGCTACAGGATTGAATAACCACCACACCCATCCTAGCTCTTCCATCAGGGAGAGAATGATTTCAAGTTTTTACCTATGCATCCTATTAAGGGATGGGAGCAGTGTTGATGCAAAACATGCATGTGATCACTTATGCTTCAAGGCAGTTGAAGAAACATTTAGTTAATTATCCGATACATGATTTGGAGTTAGGAGTAGTGGTGTTCGCCTTAAAGTCTAGAGGCATTATTTGTATGGCGTTCACTACGACATCTTTTTTGATCATAAAAAATTGAACTAAGTCCACACTCAGAAGGATTTGAACTCGATGCAATAGTGGTGGTTAGAATTTTTGTGTGATTATGAGTTTACATTGAACTACCACTCCGAGAAAGTAAACTTTGTAGCTGATGCATTGAGCAGAAAAGTACCGAAGTCGAGCCCTGAGTCTTGGTTGATGAGTATGGAATTGACTAAAGTGCTCGATGAGATGGAGATCACATTAGTATGCAAGGGTCATTATAAGAAGTATACTGAGTATATAACTTTTATGAGTATAGTATGTGACATTTGAGATCGAATTCGGGAAGAGCAAGGGGAGTATGCTGCTCTGGCGTTTGTGATTAAAAAATTGACGATGGATCTACAAAAGAGTATACAATGAAGGAAGGCCTCATTCATTTCTGTGACAGGCTCCACATTCCCAAGAGAGGTGAAATCCGAGAAGATATCTTGGGAGAAGTATAATGCTCCAAGTATTTGTTGCATCCCAGGATTTCCAAGATGTATAGTGACTTACGAAAGATCATGTTCTGGCCAGGAATAAAAAGTGCAATTAAGTATTATGTTACACACTATGAGGCTTGCCATAAGGTGAAGGTGGAATGGAAGAACCCTGGAGGATTGTTACAATCGTTACCCATTCCAGAGTGGAAGTTTGAAGATATCTCAAAGGATTTTGTTCACGACCTTCCCCGATCACGATCGGGGAATGACTCAGTTTGGGTAATTGTGGATTGCTTGACGAAGGTTGCCAGATTCATATCAATGAAGGAGTCGCATGTTGATATTTTAGTGTATCTCTTTGTGGAGCAGTTTGTATGGTACCATGGGGTGCCTAAGATGATAGTATCTGACTGTGATGGTCGCTTTACCTCCAAGGAGTGGAAGGCAGTTCAAGCATACTTGGGATCTCGCCTTACCTTTAGCAAAATCTTTCATCCTCAGACGGATGGTCAGCCCGAGAGGACCATAAGAATAATGGAAGATCTACTTAGATTTTGTGTATTGGTTAGAGGGGAACCATGGGAAAGTCTCTTGCCACTGGTGGAATTTTCATACAATAATAATCATCAAGCTAGCATTGGGATGACACCCCCACAAAGCACTTAATTGAAGATGCAAAACTCCATTATCATGGGTGCAGGATGATGATCCAAAGATTTTTGGAGTCGAATATATTGATGATATCGATGCTGCTTTTAGATTGATACACGACCGCATGCTTAAGGCTTAGAGTCGACAGGCAAAGTACTATAATGTGAAGCACCAGATGATAGAGTTTCATGTGGGTGACAAAGTGTTCTTGAAGATCATGTCAATGCATGGAGTGTCACGAGTGCGTGGTAGAAAAAAGCTCAACCCGAGATATATGGGGCCTTATGCTATATTGGAAAGGATTGGCCCTTTGGCCTATCTGCTAGAGCTACCACCTTAGCTAGAAAGTTTGTACGACGTCTTCCATATATCATCGCTTAGTAAAGCACTACTATGGCCCGATACACATGTCCCCACCGCAAATGGAACAGTGGTAACATATATGTCCGTGCAACTAGAGCCAGTACGGATAGTGGACACCGAGATAAGGAACTTGCGTCTGAAAAGTGATCCTTTGGTGAAGGTCTTGTGGCCTAATTATGGGAAAGAAGAATATACTTGGGAGCTGGTGGACTTGATGCGGAAGCGCTACACGGAGTTGTTTCCCCAAGGTAAAATTTAAGACATAATGTATTTTCATGCTTTATCTTCCTCAAAGCCTTAGCCTGATTTCGGGGACGAAATCTTTTATTTTGTTTATCAGATTTGTAATGTCATATTTCGTGCTAGAACCCTCGCACTCATTTTGAGTCAAGAATGTTGACTCAAGTTCGGGGTGCACTGGTAATAGGTGTCGAGTGATACTCGACAAATATGACATATATGACTTAGAATAACTCTAGACTCGACAAAGCATCGAGTGCGTTGAGTGGTCTCAACACAAATCGAAAAAATTTAACTTAGAATTATTTTGGATGCTATAGGCGTTGAGTGAACTAGACGCCATTCGACGAAGCATCGAGTGCGTTATGTGGTCTCAATGCCACTCGACAAATTTTAATTTGAATTATTCTAGATAATATATGCATTGAGAGAACTCAATGACATTCGATAGAGCGTTAAGTGGGTTGAGTATTATCAACGCCTCTCTACTAATTTTGACTTTGAATTATTCCGAATGCTATAGGCGTTGAGTGAACTCGACGCCATTCGACGAAGTGTCGAGTGCGTTGAGTGGTCTCAACACCACTCGACTAATTTTGACTTAGAATTTTTCTGGATTCTATTGGCATTGAGTATACTCGATGCCTTTCGATGAAGCGTCGAGTGTGTTAAGTAGTCTCAATGCCGCTCGACGAATTTTGACATAGTATTATTCTGGATTCTATAGGCGTTGAGTGAACTCGATGCCATTTGACGAAGCGTTGAGTGTGTGGAGTGGTCTTAACACCACTCGATGAATTTTGACTTAGAATTATTATGGATTCTATAGGCATTGAGTGAACACATCATCATTCAACGAAGCGTCGAGTGCATTGAGTAAAGTCGATGCCACTCGACAAAGCATCGAGTGATCTAAACGATTTTGACTTTGGGTATTTTTCAGCCCAGAATGTTTTCTGATTCCTATACACGGGCTGAACCAGGTTTTCGGGAAACATGTTATATGACTAATTTGGACCCGGTCTTTTCGACAAGAATTAATTTAAATAATAATGGACTGTCCAATATTGTGGTGACATGTGGCAGGCGGTCTTACCAAAATTCCTCATATAAAAGGTGATTTATGGGAAAACCCTAGCCATCACTTCATCCCCTTGTCGATCTATTACCTATGCGGAAACTGTCAGAAGTGAAGAAGTTGCTAGAGTTAGATTTTCTAGAGGAAGGGTTGTTCCTTTCCGTTAAGAATAACGCCAATAAGGAGAAGATGTAGCTGAGAAAGATAACACGATCCATGGATGGAATCGAGGTGATTGAAAGTAAGGGATATATCTAACTTTACTCTAGAGGAGAGTGAATATAGTATTTTAAAACTTTGATATATTTTTATAGCGGATTTTAAATTAAGTGATAAATATATATATATAGAAAGAAAAATCACAACACATAAATAAAGAAAGCGATCAATCACAGTCGACACAAGGATTTATAGTAGTTTCCCAATAAATCTGGGTACGTCTACTATTCTACCACCCTGGTAGGAATCCACTATAGGTTTATGATCAGGTTCCCAGCCACCAGAAGATCTATTTTCTAAGGGAGATCTTGCAAACCTTTGAGCTTTTGACCAGGTTCTCAAAAACCAAGCTTAAGTCTTTTGATTAGGTGACTTATGAACCAAGAGATAACTTTGGAAGGGAGTTAAAAACCCTATACACACTTTAGAAATAAACTATAAAAAAAAGATATTGTCTTCTCTGTCAAGATTCTCTGAGAAGACTTAGTGGATGAAGAAGCAAAAAGTACCCCCAGATTTAAATAGAGATTTGAGATCAGAAGGGGAGGCATTTCTTCAGGGTATAGGCCTTCTTATATTGACTGATGAAGACTTTGCACTTATAGAGACTGAAGCAGAAAATATGTTAAAAATATGTTGATCTTTAAGAGTGTGTGTATATGTTTATGTAACCCTTTGAAGCAGTAATAATCTGAATATATTATCCCTGAGAAGAATTCAAACATTTTAATTAAAACCATTCTGAAACTCCTAGAGAATCTCTGAGAATTGTAACTGCTCTGGGTAATAAATTAGAAATAGACTCTGTGATAAATCCATATTAAATGATGCCTGAAACAGCTATATTAATTAAGAATATTTAGCATTAAATATCAGAGTGTAACTGACTAAAGTTAAGCCTTTCAAAATTATTCTACCTTCAGAATATAAAACTGCTTGAACATTGAGCACTACATAAATTCATCGAACTGAGCCTGGAAATCGTCAAACTGAGCCTGGAGTTCGTCAAACAGAGCATGGAGTTCATCGAGTTGAGCTTCTGAGTTGTGATCATCATTCATCGAACGAAGCCTAGAGTTCATCGAGCTAAACTCAGAGTTAGAACTCTGATTTCGTCGAACTAAGCTCGACGTTCGTCGAACAGAGCTCAGCTTTCGTCGATCCGAATTCTGCGTTCGTTGAACTGCACTTTTCTAGAATTCTTCTGAAGTAAGAACCCTAGAAAAATAACCTATGACTTGAAACAATACAATTTGAGTCAAACTAATCTTCTTAAATAAATAATAGTTATCCTAGCCCAAATCAGTAATAGGGTTCCAACAATCTCCCCCTATTTGGGTGAGGATACTATCAAAAATAGAAAGACACAAAGAAAAAATGATCTGACAGAATTATAAAATTTTCAGCAGATATAAAGAAAGTGCTTTGAGTGTTCATAGTCATCAATAATGTTTTAAACTTATAAACAAAATTGAGAGTCTTTTTGAGGAGCTATTGATGAAGAATCTGAAGATGATTTGATGAAATCAGCTTTCTATTTGGATCTTTAGATTCCCTTTTACTCATTGTTAGGTATTGAGAACCTATGATTTTTAGGGAGGTGGTTCTTGGAATAACTGCCTCTGGATGCAGACTCATACACTTATTAACATTGAACAAGCTCTTCTTTGAATATCTGTCAAGTTCTTGTTTCCTATAGGTGGATATAGTAGAGATTTGAGAGGTATCCAAACCTTCAGCCCTTGCTTTCCTCATATGAGCAAGGGCAACTTGCTCATTAAACCTTATCATTCTAAACACTGGATCCAACTTTGGATCATAAACTAGAGAAGGTGGCCTTTCTTGGCTTGACTGTTATTGCAGGCTGCTTTGACGGCTTTGAGTATCAGACCTTGAAGATCTGTCCTTTTTTCCCTGAGCTGGTCTTGAATGATGAGAAGAAGACTTCTAAGAAAAGAAAACACCTTCTGCTGACCCTACTGCTGGATGAGGAGGAGGAGGAGGTCCTCTCCAAGACTTTTATGGGGAAGAATATCTCCTCATCTTCTTCTTATTTTTCTTCTCATTCTTGGAGTACCTCTGTAACACCCCAAAATCTCAAAAATGAATTTGAGGTGCAGGTTGGTTTACACGGCCTGGGATACGGGCGTGTCCCAGGGCATGTCGGGGGTACACGGCCTGGGACACGGGCGTGTCCCAGGGCGTGTCATGCAAATAATAGGCGAATGGAGTCAGAAGAATACACGGCCTGGAACCAAGCCTTGAACACGGCCGTGTCAGATTTGACACGGGCGTGTCCGATGCTGTGTGCCGAACCGTGTACTGCTGGTTGAGTTTGGAGCTCGATGAGGCAGGGGTGACACAGGCGTGTCTTATGACTGACACGGGCATGTCAGGTTCGACACGGGCGTGTTGATGCCCGTGTTCTGGTAAATATCAGTCGGTACGAATACCGCGTGTGCCGCTTAAGGGTACACGGCCTGTGACACGGGCGTGTCACAGACCGTGTCAGGCAAAAATTGTGATTTTTGGGAAAATCATGGCCGTTCAGTTTCTCTCTTTGGATCCAAGGGCTCAGGTGATTCCTGGCTAGATTTAGTCAGCAGAGGCTGTTGAAGAAATCATTCTTCATTTGGTTAAGGAAGAGAGAAAGAGAGAGGAGGAAGAAGAAGGAGGAGGAGAGCAAGCCACCGGTGGAGCTCCCACGGTCCGATTCGTGATCCCAGGCCAGCGTTGTGACGGCAAAGCTGCTGCGGTTCTTTCTCACCGGCTAGTTTTCGATGGCTCCCAAGAGATCGACAAGGGTAACGATCTCCCTTCTTGGACATGTGAAGTCCTTCTTTTCTGCATTGCATAGGGAAAACCCTTCCCCGCGAGTGTGCGGTGGGTTGTGGTGTCCCTTGGGGTAGATATGTGAAGTCCCCCTTGTTAGAGTCCGGAATTGGAGTACGGATCTAGGCATGCTGTGTGAAGCCCATCTGGACATGGTCTGGATTGGTGATGCTTGTTTGCATATCGGAGAAGGCTCCGTGATTATGGATTGTTTGCCTTGTGCCTACCTGTTGGCTTGGTGCAGCAGGAAGTACTGGATGAAGTCCAGGAAATGAAGAGGGTTGGATGCAACTCTTGTGGCCGTGCGTTGCCACTTTGTGTGCGGTTGAGCCGTTGGGCTGCAACTCGATGAAAAGGCAGATTGCCGAACAGGAAAGGTGAAACCGACCCGTGCCTATAAATTGCCATGGATACTTTCGTATTCAAGGTGGCACGGCGACTTGAGCAACGGGGGGTGGCTGATCCGTACCTGCGTTAGGTCCGTCTGACTTGGAAGCCTGGTTATAGGTTTTGTTGGAGCGCCTAATGAGAGTCTTAGGCCCGCGCGCTGGAAAGACTAGAATGCTCAAATACCGTGTAGACGGTGGTGTTGACCCTGGTATTCCAGTACACCAAGAATGTGCCCTGAGTGCACGGACTGTCGGGCCGTGTGGCCGATAGTTGTGATGGCTTGAATGTGCCTGCGCGCACATAGTTGCTATATGATGATGCCATGTTATGCAGGGAAAGAATGCTAATGCCCCGAGAAAGGGGTAGGATTGTTATAATTGGGTCAGCTGAATGCTGACCGTTGCATTGTTTGCCACCGTTTGGGTGGATTGTCCCTATGCAGGTGCTGAAGAGCCAAGTGGTAAATGAAGGGCTGAAGCCCTACTGCTGTTGCTGCTGCTGCTGCGGCTAGCCCTTGAAGGCTAAGCGAATGTTTTTGCTTGTTTTCTTTTACTCATGTATGGCCGGCCTGCGCGCCGAGGTTTGTAAACCATACGGTGTGGAAAGAGGAACTGTAAGGCCTTAAGGCCAAACTCTATGTAATTGTTGTACATTCCGTGGCTATATATATAAGTGGTTTATATATTAGACATTCCTGGTTAGAGTTCAAATTACAACTTAAAGCTTCCGCTAGCATGCTCTGAGTTAGGATTCGTGTATGGTTTGGTATTATCCTGTGACCTCACCGTCTGTTTGTGGCATATAGTGTGGGGCCCCGGCCGGACCTTCTACTATACGTCATTCAACGGATGGGGTCATTACATTTTGGTATCAGCTTCGTTCGGTCTTCCTCTATCGAATTCGTGGTCGAATTCTTTTGTGGGGTGGCGAGCGTGTGTTTGTGCACCCTGCTGTAACACTAATGAACTCTAGAATGTCCACTAAGGAATGTACAAAATCTTATTTGAGGAATCTGTGCGTTCCTTTTTGTGTTGTTTTGCTTGTATACGATCGCTAATGTGTGTCTTGTCCACCTATAGGTGACGCGTAGTGGTGCTGGGCAGTCTGAGCCCCAGCGATCTGATGAGAGTGCGGCACCAGCTGAGGTGCCAACACCTCCTCCATCTGCGGAAACTATTCGCTTAGTGGCTGAGGCGCTATTTGCCATGATTCAGCCGACCGGGCAAGCACAGCCGGCAGTAGAACCAGTTCGTGTTGTTGTAAGACCCGAGCCGGTTGAGGCTGTAGATCCACGAGCAGATGACCGACAGTTGAAGCAATTCATGAGCTTCAGTCCGCCTACGTTTACGGGACTGGGATCCCCAACGCAGGCAGAGGATTGGTTATCGCGTGTCAAGCGGATAATGACAGCGATCAGGGCGGAGGAAACTCTAAAGGTCACCTTGGCCACCTTCATGCTTGAAGGGGAGGCGCGGTTGTGGTGGGACGAGGTTGATGTACACCATTTGGCGGGCAAGCAATTAACGCAAGTGTCGATTGAGGAGTTCTCTCGAATATTTCTGGCGAAGCATGTCCCAGCGGCGCAACGCATTACCATGGAAAATGAGTTCCAACGGTTAAAGCAAGGAGAAGATAGCGTGGATATCTACTTGCATGAGTTTACCAGGTTGGGGCGGTATGCGGGAACAATCTTCGCAGATGACCAAAGGAAAACGAATTGGTTCTATGAAGGATTGCGGGATGAGTTGAGATTCCTGCTTTCGAGTTCAGTGAACCAAGGGTTTCAGGCGTTGGTTGATACTGCATGTGCGTTGGAGAAGGACATGCGGCGGGTGCAAGGGAACAAGGGCTTGGTTGTGTCAAAGCCAGAGGTTCAAGCACCTCGCCCGAGCAAATTGTTCTACCAGAAGAAAGGGGGCAAGAGGTCCAAGCCGTCTGGGCAAGTGACTACGACCGTTGTGTCGGGGGCGACATCAAGGCCGGATTCTCGTACATGCTATAACTGTGGCCGGGTGGGGCATATAGCCCGTGACTGTCGGGTTGTTCAGCCCAAAGGGGAAAAGAAGACGGGTGCGTCTTATGCTGAGAAGGGCAAAGCGGTGGTTGATTCCTCTACGTCCCAGGCACAGCCCCAAATTTATCAGCTTGGCCAGCAGGAGGCGATTAACCTAAGTGACGTCGTCACAGGTACGAGTGAATATAGCTTACTTGCTTAAGTGCTATTGCTTTTGATTACGTATAGCTTGTGCATGATGTGTGGGTGCTGCAGGCTTTGTCCTGATTCAGAATAATTTGGCGAGAGCCCTGTTTGATACGGGTGCTTCGCATTCTTTTCTGTCTGAGGACTTCGTATCTCGAATTGGGGTGCCGAGTCATGTGACGGTTGATAGTACAAGGGTGCTATTGCCGAATGGCTGTGTGATGCTTGCGGAGAGGGCTTGCGATGTGGATGTTCAAATAGGAAGTCGGGATTTCGGTTTGAGTGCAG
This sequence comes from Platanthera zijinensis, assembly GCA_039513925.1. Lineage (NCBI taxonomy): Eukaryota > Viridiplantae > Streptophyta > Magnoliopsida > Asparagales > Orchidaceae > Platanthera > Platanthera zijinensis. The sequence goes on from CM077078.1 coordinate 116,366,747, forward strand.
CGGTGCTACCGTTATCGAAGTTTGATGTGATCTTTGGTATGGACTGGCTCTCGGAGCAACGTGCCTTTATTGATTGCAACTCCAAGGAGATCACACTGGGTCAGAATACCGGACTTGTGACGAAGTTCGCTGGTATGCGAGGAGTTGGCGGGACTTTGTTGTCTGCACTCCAAGTCGTCAATGCTGTTCGGAAGGGCGCGGAGTTATTCTTCACGCTAATTCAGGCTGTTGAGCCAAAGGCCAGTGTCGGTGAAGTTCTGGTTGTGTCAGAGTTTGCCGATGTATTTCCTAAAGATCTTCCTGGGTTACCACCCCAGCGGGAGATTGACTTCTCTTTTGAGTTGGTGCCAGGTGCGAAACCTGTGGCCCACTCTCCATATCGCGTCGCGCCAAAAGAGATGACTGAATTGAAAGTCCAATTGCAAGAGTTGTTGGAGCAGGGATACATACGCCCAAGTATGTCACCTTGGAGCGCGCCTGTTCTATTTGTGAAAAAGAAAGACGGTAGTTTACGGTTATGTATTGACTACCGCGAATTGAATAAGCTGATGGAGAAAAACAAATATCCGATCCCACGGATTGATGACCTCTTTGATCAATTGGCAGGATCAACGGTCTATTCCAAGTTGGATTTGAAATCGGGATATTATCAGTTGAGGATTCGGGAAGGTGACATTCCCAAGACGGCGTTTGGAACATGCTACGGTCATTATGAGTTCACGGTAATGTCGTTTGGCCTATGTAATGCGCCTTCGGTATTTATGGACCTAATGCATCGAACATTCCGAGAGTACTTGGATTTGTTCGTGATTGTGTTTATCGATGACATCTTAGTATACTCTCAGTCGGAAGAGGATCATGCAAACCATTTGCAGTTGGTTTTGCATACCCTGCGGAGGAATAAGCTTTATGCCAAGTTCTCAAAGTGTGAGTTCTGGCTCTCTTCAGTAGCCTTTTTAGGCCATGTGGTAAGTGGAGAAGGTATCGCGGTGGATCCGTTGAAGATAAGTGCCATTCAAGATTGGCCAGTGATGTCTTCAGTGGCCGAGGTCAGGAGCTTCCTTGGACTTGCGGGCTACTATAGACGGTTTGTGGAAAACTTCTCACGGATTGCGTTATCTCTGACCACGCTGACGAGAAAAGATTAAAAGTTCATTTGGACGCCGGAGTGCGCGCGAGCTTTTGAAGACTTGAAGAGTCGTTTGACCACGGCGCCTGTGTTGACATCGCCATGTGGTATAGATGGGTATGAGATCTATAGTGATGCTTCTGGGAGCGGCTTAGGCTGCGTTCTTCTGTAGTTTGGGAAAGTGATTGCTTATGGCTCGCGTCAGTTGAAAGTGCATGAGCGGAATTACCCCGTCCATGATTTGGAGTTGGCGGCGGTAATCTTTGCGCTCAAGTTGTGGTGGCACTATCTTTATGGCGTTAAAGTGGACATCTATACAGATCACAAAAGCCTAAAGTATTTGTTGGATCAGAAGGATCTGAATATGCGACAACCAAGATGGATGGAGTTCCTTGGGGACTACACCTTCGAGATTCACTATACACCCAGGATGGGGAATGTGGTCGCTGGTGATTTGAGTCGGAAGACTCCGGTACGGGCAAGCTGGTTGCAGAGGCATGATCAGCGTTTAATCCAAGAATTGGAAGCATTTGAGATATCTTGTGTTGACAAGGGTTCGTCGACCGATGCATGCTTGAACTGGACAGAGGTTCAATATGACCTTACGGACAGAGTTCGGCGAGCAACGGAGCTTGATGAAAGTCTCCAGCGCTATGCTAAAGATGGGCCGGATGACCAATTCTCTTGGGATAACGGTTTGTTACGAAGAAATGGTCGAGTGTGCGTCCCGAGTGTGGGTAAATTGAGGGAAGAGGTGATGTACGAAGCTCACTTTGCAAAGTACTCAGTTCACCCAGGGAGCACAAAGATGTACAGGGATCTGAAAAAGCTGTTCTGGTGGCCCGGATTAAAGAAAGATGTAGCACGTTATGTGGCGGAATGCAATACCTGTGCGTTGGTGAAAGCAGAATGCCAGAAGCCTGGCGGTTTCCTGAAGTCGTTACCCATTCCGGAGTGGAAGTTCGATGACATTTCTATGGATTTCATGCACGGGTTGCCGAGATCGCAACGCGGTCATGATTCAATCTGGGTGATTGTGGACCGGTTGACAAAAGTGGCACACTTCCTTCCAAACAGAAGAGACGATTCAGTGGAAACCTTGGCCAAGCTCTATGTGGAGCAGATTGTTCGACTGCACGGTGTTCCTCGGAGCATCGTTAGTGACCGTGATGGGCGATTCACATCGAATGATTGGCGGCTAGTTCATCAAATGTTGGGTACAAAGTTAGCGTTTAGTACGGCCTTTCATCCCCAAACAGATGGACAGACTGAACGAACCAACAGGACGATGGAGGACATGCTCCGCATGTGCGCCCTAGACTTTGGTAAGAGATGGGAAGATTATATTTTTCTTGTCGAATTTGCCTATAATAATAGCTACCAAGCGAGCATCGGTATGGCACCATTTGAGGCTTTGTATGGTCGTAAATGTCGTACACTGTTAGCTTGGGCAGAAGCAGGCGAATCTAAGCTGAATGGGAAAAAGGAAGTCGAAGAAGCGACCTCTCTTATACGCTCTATTCGGGAGAGGCTATTGATAGCCCAAGATCGTCAAGCAAAGTACTACAATGCCAAACACCGGAATGTGGAGTTCGCGGTGGGTGATTGGGTATATTTGAAGATCAAACCCTTCAAAGGCGTGTCCAGGATTCGGCGTTTGAAAAAGCTAAGTCCGAGGTATCTTGGTCCATTTGAGGTGGTGGAGCGAGTTGGGGAAGCTGCTTATTGACTAGCACTTTCAGCAGACTTGGGTGGATTACATGATGTATTTCACATCTCAGTACTGCGTAAGGCTGTTAAGGATCCAGCTCAAGTAGTGTAGCATGATCGGGTACCGGTCGAGTATGGGCTAACGACGAGGGTTCGACCCATTCGGATCAAGGATCGAGCCGAGAAACAGTTGCGGAATAAAGTGATCGGGATGGTCAAAGTCCGATGGGACAATTATGGCCGTGAAGAGCTAACAAGGGAGCGAGAGCAGACCATGCGAGCTGAATTTCCCGAGTTGTTTGTTTAACTGTAAACCGTGTACCTTTTGTTATAACAAAGTTATCAAGTTATAGCATTATTTTTCCTTGTTTCCTTACCGTGCAAATTTCGGGACGAAATTTTGTTAAGGGGGGGAGGATTGTAACACCCCAAAATCTCAAAAATGAATTTGAGGTGCAGGTTGGTTTACACGGCCTGGGACACGGGCGTGTCCCAGGGCGTGTCGGGGGTACACGGCCTGGGACACGGGCGTGTCCCAGGGCGTGTCACGCAAATAATAGGCGAATGGAGTCAGAAGATTACACGGCCTGGAACCAAGCCTTGAACACGGCTGTGTCAGATTTGACATGGGCGTGTCCGATGCCGTGTGCCGACCCGTGTACTGCTGGTTGAGTTTGGAGCTCGATGAGGCAGGGGTGACACGGGCGTGTCTTATGACTGACACGGGCGTGTCAGGTTCGACACGGGCGTGTCGATGCCCGTGTTCTGGTAAATATCAGTCGGTACGAATACCGCGTGTGCCGCTTAAGGGTACACGGCCTGTGACACGGGCGTGTCACAGGCCGTGTCAGGCAATAATTGTGATTTTTGGGAAAATCGTGGCCGTTCAGTTTCACTCTTTGGATCCAAGGGCTAAGGTGATTCCTTGCTAGATTTAGTTAGCAGAGGCTGAGGAAGAAATCATTCTTCATTTGGTTAAGGAAGAGAGAAAGAGAGAGGAGGAAGAAGAAGTAGAAGGAGAGCAAGCCACCGGTGGAGCTCCCGTGGTCCGATTCGTGATCCGAGGCCAGCATTGTGACGGCAAAGCTGCTGCGGTTCTTTCTCACCGGCTAGTTTTCGATGGCTCCCAAGAGATCGACAAGGGTAACGATCTCCCTTCTTGGACATGTGAAGTCCTTCTTTTCTGCATTGTATAGGGAAAATCCTTCCCCGCGAGTGTGCGGTGGGTTGTGGTGTCCCTTGGGGTAGATATGTGAAGTCCCCCTTGTTAGAGTCCGGAATTGGAGTACGGATCTAGGCATGCTGTGTGAAGCCCATCTGGACATGGTCTGGATTGGTGATGCTTGTTTGCATATCGGAGAAGGCTCCGTGATTATGTCTTGTTTGCCTTGTGCCTACCTGTTGGCTTGGTGCAGCAGGAAGTACTGGATGAAGTCCAGGAAATGAAGAGGGTTGGATGCAACTCTTGTGGCTATGCGTTGCCACTTTGTGTGCGGTTGAGCCGTTGGGCTGCAACTCGATGAAAAGGCAGATTGCCGAACAGGAAAGGTGAAACCGACCCGCGCCTATAAATTGAGATGGATACTTCCGTATTCGAGGTGGCACGGCGACTTGAGCAACGGGGGGTGGCTGATCCGTACCTGCGTTAGGTCCGTCCGACATGGAAGCCTAGTTATAGGTTTTGTTGGAGCGCCTAATGAGAGTCTTAGGCCCGTGCGCCGGAAAGACTAGAATGCTCAAATACCGTGTAGACGGTGGTGCTGACCCTGGTATTCCGGTACACCAAGAATGTGCCCTGAGTGCACGGACTGTCGGGCCGTGTGGCCGATAGTTGTGATGGCTTGAATGTGCCTGCACGCACATAGTTGCTATATGATGATGCCATGCTATGCAGGGAAAGAATGCTAATGCCCCGAGAAAGGGGTAGGATTGTTATAATTGGGTCAGCTGAATGCTGACCGTTGCATTGTTTGCCACCGTTTGGGTGGATTGTCCCTATGCAGGTGCTGGAGAGCCAAGTGGTAAATGAAGGGCTGAAGCCCTACTGCTGTTGCTGCTGCTGCTGCGGCTAGCCCTTGAAGGCTAAGCGAATGTTTTTGCTTGTTTTCTTTTACTCATGTATGGCCGGCTTGCGCGCCGAGGTTTGTAAACCATACGGTGTGGAAAGAGGAACTGTAAGGCCTTAAGGCCAAACTCTATATAATTGTTGTACATTCCGTGGCTATATATATAAGTGGTTTATATATTGGACATTCCTGGTTAGAGTTCAAATTACAACTTAAAGCTTCCACTAGCATGCTCTGAGTTAGGATTCGTGTATGGTTTGGTATTATCCTGTGACCTCACCGTCTGTTTGTGGCATATAGTGTGGGGCCCCGGCCGGACCTTCTACTATACATCATTCAACAGATGGGGTCATTACAACCTCATCTAGTGTGGAAGATTTGAAGTTAGAGGTATCCACTGAAGAATATAATATGGAATATATGCAGTTTATGAAGGTTGAGGAGCAAACTTAACTGGAGCCTTCTTCTTGAAATTTCTTTTCTTAGACCCAGAGTATTCTAAATCATCTGACTCTGAGTTATCATCAGATTCTTCTGTTGGCTGATCATATAAATAATCTATCTATTTATATAAATTAGTATTATCCTCTGGATATTTATGCACACTATTTGTATCAGCTGCTTCTTCCATATCTTCATTAAGAAGATCATCAAAATTTGGCATTGGAGTTTCATCCCATGTAAAAGTAGGAGGTGAAGAAGCTTGCTAAGAAAAATTTATTATATTATCAACTACTATAGGCTGAGGGATTAAAGTAATACTAGTATAAACAGCTTTGAAACTAGATCTAAGATGTTCTAGAATAATGGGATCAACAGGAGCAGTATAACAAACTACTGCTTTAGAAAGATTTTCTTCCAAAACTGGTAAATTAGAAATAAAACTATGCAAAATGTCAAAATTTGATAATAGAGACTGCAAACTGACTGTGGGATGGATAAACACATCACTAATAGTAATAATTTCTTATTTTGCAGCCAACACATCCTCAATTGAAATCATTTCTGAATCTGAAACAAAAACTATTGTTATTGCTGCTGTAACTGCTTCTGAAATTGATGTGACTAGAACTACTGTATTTGGAGCTTATTCATGAAACATATCCCCCTACCTAGATCCAGGGAGACCTTAATTTAGGCCCCTAGAAGAAGGGATAAATGAGGAAGTGGTTAGCTTAGAAATGAGTTCAGAGATAGAAGTTATTATAGGATCTAAAGACTTTTTTAAGAGCTTCTTGAGAGTAGGGGTAATGAAGTTAAGAAGGTTAGATGTAATGGATGAAAAATCCAAATACATAAACTTAGGTGGTGCCTGAGTAGATGTAGAGAATGGAATCTGGGATTAGAAGTGGAGGGAATAGAATAGTTACCAAAGTTTGGACATAGGGAAGATGACTGTGGTATAGAAGTAAGATTGATGATAGGGGGAATGACATCAGGAATAATCTCATGGAAAGGTGACTGTGGTGAAGATGAAAGAGGTGGAGATAGTGGAACTAGATTATATTGAAGTGGATAGGAGAGTAGAGGAGATGATAGAAGTGGAGATGAAGGTGGTGAATGATTAATTGGGGAATGAGTATGGAAAGATGTAGATGGAACATCTTCAAGAAAAGTTTTTTGTTGACTAGGTGGAGATGACTGCCTAGGTGAATGGTGTGGAGATGGTGGAAGAGAAGAAACATGAGGAACAAAGACCTCTTCTGGGGTTGAGAGAGTGGCTAGCACAGCCCTGGTGCTTTTAGAAGTAACCCTAGATGGATTAGCCCTTGGGGGCTTAGGGATTACCCTCTCCTATTTTCAAACAAGGCAGAGGCCAGCCTCTTGGAATAATTAATATGAATGGTCTGAGAGACAAAAACTTCTGGACATTTTACGGGTAGGAAAATGCCTAGTATCCTACCATAACCTCCAAACTTGCTGGTGATCTTCTTCTTAATAGAATCAAAAAGAATTGATCCCAAGTTTTTGTTATTTTGATCAACCATAGCACACATCAAAAGGAATTGATGCCTGGTAACATAGTCATGGGCTGAATGCTTGCCCAATTAAACTAAAAGTCTTTAAATTCAAGGTAGCTAGCAACTTAAAGGGGGTGAATAGGTTTGTCTAGGTCTTTTGATAGCTTTCATATGTCTTGTTTATTTCTTATAGCTTTCAACTTAGTGTGATCTAGAACTTGTCCTTAACACCTGCACTTAGGAAAAGAAAAGATAACACAGAAAAGCACACAAGTGTTTTATAGTGGTTCCCCAAAATTATGGGTACATCCACTCTCCTCCCACCTTGCTAACCTCTTGTTAGTCAAGGTACTTCTCCAAACCAATGCTCCAAGGAGCTTACACCTCAGATCCCTAAGGATCTCTCAGTCTCCTCCAAGACTTACACCTTAGTAACAAAGTACTACACTCAATGATACAAGTATCACCTAACTCAGGCACTTAAGCCCTACCACTTAGGCTATGGAGGATAGCCCTACCTTAGAGCAAACTTTCTCCTATTACTCAGAGAGATACACTCTCCTACAGCTCAGGAAATACTGCCCCACTACTCAGTGAGTAAAACTCACCTACCTAAGATCCCTCGGGATCCTATAGAAAGAAATAGTTTAATTAACTTTGACACAGAGAAATTTCTCTGTATTAATAACTTGAGCAAATAAATTTCTGCTCCAACTCTCCTCACAGAAGGGAAAGGATTTGCTAGAGGAACTCAAAAGATAACTTCTGAACTTGCTATAGAAAGCTAAAGATCTTTTGATCTTGAGTCTTCAAACAACACACTGAACTTGCTAAAGGATGAAGGTTCTTCTTTCTTCAAAATTGATTCTGAATCTGCTGTGGCAGATGGATACTTGCACAGCTAACTGAACTTTTCTTGCTCGAGAGCTTCAAGCTTTTCAAATACAGTAATGGCGGAGAAGATGAAGATGGCTTCTCTCCTTTTTGAATAATATATATCCTAAAAGTTCTCTTTGTCTTGGCCCCATCTCTTCCTTTTGTAGTTCATCGATCAACGACTCTTAGAGATTGGTGGGCCCCACCTACATCTTCCAGCTGCACCTTGCTATAATAGAAGAACACGTACAGCAGCTTCACGGCAAGCATTTTCATGTATTGTAGCTTCCCCATACCTGATTTGACCTTAGTTGATTTTATCGATTTTGCTGACGTCAGCACCTGTGGACTTAGCCAAAATCGAGCACCAGTAGAATAGGAATTGAGTGAGTAAGCATCACTCAATGCCAAAATACTTAAACAGATTTACTCTCTCTTTGTGTTGAGTGAGTAACCTTCACTCAATGCCAAACTACTTAAAATAAAAATCTACTTCTAGGCGTTGAGTGACTTAGCTTCACACAACGCCAACTTACTTTATCAGCTTTCTACTTTTTGGCATTGAGTGAGTGAGCATTACTCAACACCAAACTCCTTAGACAAAATTCTGTATTCACTATGCGTTGACAGCATTGAGTGAGCAACCTCCACTCAACGCTTTTTGCCTTAACCATATTTCTTCCTCTTTAGAATCTTAGGCGAAGAGAGTGTTGAGTGAGCTTGCCTCACTCAACGCTTTCTTCCTTAGCCAATTTTCTGTGTTTATAAAACTCGTGGCTTAAACTGACTTACTTTGAATTGAGTTCGACGAATGATGAACTGAGCTTGATGAACTTTGAACTCCGTTCGATGAAATCTCAACTGAGCTTGACGAACTCAGAATTTCAAGCTCTGAACTTAGCTCGACGAATGGTGAGCTGAGCTCGACGAACTCTGAACTCTATTCGACAAATTTTGAACAATGTTCAACTAGTTCAACTTACAGCCTTTTAGCTGTATGGAGTTGAGTGTGTATTCATCATTCAACGCCAAAACACTTAGCCAAATTTCTCTTTAGTAGCATGGCGTTGAGTGAGTTGACTTCACTCAATGCCAGTGGACTTAGACATATTTCAGCTCATTCCAACTTAGGCTATAACTGTATAGGCTTCACTTAGCGCTATAAGTCATCTAGCATTGAGTGATGTACCTTCACTCAATGCCTATGAACTTAGAGAGATTTTTGTCATCCCATGCCTTACGTAAGTATTTACCTGACTTAGCCACCGAGGCTACCTGACCCATCACAGTCATCTACTGATATGTGTATATCATTGATAAGATTGACTTCCTCAAATCCAGGACATTGTGGGCAATGGCCCAACAAAAACCTTACCAATAATATCAGCTTAGAATTTGTATTCCATTGAAAAGTTCCTTTTCAAAAGATGATTAAGGTTTATCTTGGAGTGACCCAATCTATCTAACATTATCTCAAATTCAGAACTACATAGTTAGATATCATCATTTCAAATAACAAAATTGAAAACTTCAAAAAGAATTTTAGGCGTTAGAGAAACCTGATTGCCAGAGATAGAACCAACAATGTTTGGGGAATCCTGAAACTTGGCTATATGGATCCACACTTTGATTTCTTCCACTGGAAGTTTGATCCTGGTGGACATAAACTGTCGCAGATTCTGAGTCTCAAAGAGTTTCAGAATATCCTGGAAAACTTGATCTGAATGAATGAATGATTCCATGTCAATATCAAATCGAGCATCAAATTTCATTGCTGAGAGAATTGCCTGAGAAATCACCATTGGCCTGCTAAACAGAGAGATCAAGTGCAAGACAAATGGGAAATGTGCGGGATAGAGTTTGATGAAAACCTAATTATAAGTTTTCTGAAGTCGAAAAGGCAAACTCTGTCCGACAAAAAGCAAAACATCAAACTCTGTTCGATGAAAAATTTCTCAAAAGAAATACATTTCGTCGATCTTCGTTCGACGAAAGTTTTGTGAAAGGAATACATTTCATCGTGCTCCATTTGATGAAAAGTACTAGAAACTAATCCGTCAATCTCCGTTCGATGAAAGTTTCTGAAGAAAGTTCATCGATCTCTGTTCGATGAACGTTTCACGAAAAGTTAACAGTTTGTCGAGCTTCGTTCGACTAAAGGTGTACAATTCGTCGATCTCAGAACAAAATCAAAGTTAAGACACTCTAAATAAAGAATAAGTATTTTATAACTTTGATATATTTTTATAGCGGATTTTAAATTAAGTGATAAATTTATATATAGAAAGAAAAATCACAGCAAAAAAATAAAGAAAGCAATCAATCACAGATGAAACAAGGATTTATAGTAGTTACCCAATAAATCTAGTAACGTCGACTGTTCTACCACCCTGGTAGGAATCCATTACAGGTTTTTGATCTGGTGCCCTGCCACTAGAATATCTATTTTCTAAGGGAGATCTCGCAACCCTTTGAGCTTTTGACCAGGTGCTCAAAAACCAAACTTAAGTCTTTTGATCAGGTGACTTATGAACTAAGAGATAATTTTTGAACGGAGTTAAAAACCATGTACACAGTTTAGAAATAAACTATAAGAAAAAGTTGTTGTCTTCTCTGTCAAGAGTCTCTGAGAAGAATTAGTGGATGGAGAAGCAAAAAAGCTCCCCCTGATTTGAGTAGAGATTTGAGATCAGGAGGGGAGGCTTTTCTTCAGGGTGTAGGCAATCTTGTATTTGACTGATGAATACTTTCCACTTGTAGAGATTGAAGCAAAAAATCTTTTAAAAATATGTTGATCTATAAGAGTGTGTATGTATGTCTGTGTAACCCTTTGAAGCAACAATAATTTGAATATATAATCTCTGAGAAGAATTCAAACATTTGAATTAAAACCATTCTGAAATGCCTGAAGAATATCTGAGAATTGTAACTGCTCTAGGTAATAAATTAGAATTAGACTCTGTGATAAATCCATATTTTATGCTGCTTGAAACAACTATATTCATTAAGAATATTTAGCATTAAATATCAAAGTGTAACTGACAAAAATTAAGCCTTTCAAAATTATTCTTCCTTCATAATATAAAACTGACTTAAAATTGAACACTGCAAGAAATTCGTCGAACTTAGCCTGGAAATGATTGAACTGAGCCTGGAGTTCGTTAAACTGAGCCTGGAGTTCATCAAACTGAGCCTGGAGTTCAGTCAGTTGAGCTTCTGAGTTTTGATCATCGTTCGTCGAACGGAGCCCAGAATTCGTGAAGTAAAACTCAGAGTTAGAACTCTAAGTTCGTCGAATTGAGCTCTGCATTCGTCAAACAAAGCTCAGCTTTCATCGATCAGAATTCTGCGTTAGTTGAACTGCACTTTTCTAGAATTCTTCTGAAGTAATAACCCTAGAAAAATAACCTATGACCCGGAACAATACAAATTGGGTCAAACTAATCATCATAGATAAATAATAGTTATCCTAGCCCAAATCAGTAATAGGGTTCCAACAGTGATCTTCCTACCCTCTCCACTGGTGCTATATCTCTAGTTATTATTTATAGTAGAGATGTCGACTTAAACGATTTTGACTTGTGAGAGATGAAGATCTCCTAGGAAGAGACCATGCTAGAACCTTGTCCTAGAGATTTTTAGTCTTCAACCTCTCCTCTCTTCGATGTGAAGTTGATGGACTTGGTTTCATGAATAAGAATATACTTTTGAGGGTGAATAAGGGAGCAAGAAAGTCGGAATATAGTCTTGAGCAAATAACAACAAGAAGAAGATGAACCGATGACGTTCATATTTCATTAAGATGCATGCATTAATCTATTTTCTATGCGCAGCAAACTTTGAGGCCATTTTAGAGTGTTATATGGCTAAATCTGTGTTTTTGACTAAACACGAGAGTCGTAGCCCTTGGAAAGACCTTTACAAAGGATGGTTATACGTTTTAATATGAGTCTTTTAGCCTCAAGAAAGTTCAGTCCAAGTTATTGCACAGTATCACTTAAGTGCACATTATTCTCAGGTTAGTGTATAATCAGATCTGGACTCAGTAGAAGGCTGTAACAGGAAGATGCTGAGGTTTTGGCAAACTTAGTTTATTTGTGATATTGATAAAAAAATGGTTGATAGGCTTTGTTTGTTAGATCCTTAAGTAAAAAAAATGGTTTGGTTAAACATGTTTGTACATACGGTTTGAAGGATTTTAATAAACAAATGGTTTGGGAAAAATTTGGTGAACAAAAGATTTGATACGATTTGGGTGTGCAAATGATATTCTTGTGAAATTCGATAAGGATATGCATGATTATAATCAGGAGAATGAAACAAGTTTTGTAAAAGGGTGTGACACCCGATAATTGCATATGTAACCCATATCTATATTATCATGTTTGATGGATATGTGAAGTATCGTTATATTGTTGTGGTTATCATATGGAGTTATACTTGTTGTGAATGCTTTATCATGTGGAAAGAAATTGGATGAGTTTAATGCATGGCCAGGTGATATGATGATTAATGGAATGTGTATAGTAGTCCAATGCCTAGAGTTGTGTCTCCCTATAGGTAGCAGTGTGGGATTTGTATGATGTGTAAGGTGGCTTGCCACCTATATAAATGATGAAACCTTATGTGGTATGGAAATGTGTGTAACGCCCCCAGTTTTTCTGTGGTTTGTTTAATCCTTATTTAGCGTTACGGTTACGCATTGTCGGCCTTTGCCATTGTTAGAGCGTTGTCTTAGCTCTTTAGGTTACTTGAGTGACCTATTCGTAGCCTGTTTGCAAGATTCCCCAGCTAGCCGGAGTCTATTTTTGTGACTTGGCTGAGCCTCCCATGGAATGCTTGTGCTTTGGCTTCGGGAGGTGTTAGCGTGAGTTTTGAAAGTCGGATGTTGTTTTCGACTTCACCGTTGTTTTCGTAGGATGGGTGTTTAGCTACGGTGCGAGTTTCGTCGAATTCCGAGATCTTTTATTTTTGCGTCATTTCGACGTTGTTTTTAATTTTTTTTATGCGACCTGGTAGCGGTTGCTTTTGCTGTGCATAGCCTTGTGTGGCCGAGCTTGGTGAGGCTCGTGCCTTGTTTATGTATTATTTATAAGTATATATATATGTTTATATATATATATATATATATCAGTAAATACATTTATATATAAGTATATAACCATATTTGTGTGTGAAGACTTGTGTGGCTGATTTTTGGGTTAGTTTAAAGAATAAAGCTATATAACCGTATAATTATATACGCTAATTAAAATATATGATTATACTTATTAAAGCAATTGGTTTGTGGCCGACCAATCAGGATTTGTTTATTTTCTAGATCTAGCTGAGTGGGGAGTTTTTCCAAGCTTTAGTATTATTATAATAGCTGGGTGGCTAGAGATATCTTAAAATAAGGCTCCAACTATTCTCTTCTTCCCCATTTTCATGAGCTAGCTTCAGCCTGATAGCTTCCAGCAGAAGGAAGCGATCGGGAGGCGGAGGAGCTGCTTCCTTGACTGCCGGATAGCAGTAGATTTAGGGCTTGTTTCGCTCGAGTAACAATGGATATGAGCTGCTCTCGTCGAGATCTTGCTTCCTAGGTATGTAATTTAGCTTTTCGGGTTGTCTATAGGAGCTAGGGTTCCGGTGGTTTCTTCTTCTTCTTCTTTTCTTAAAGCTCCAGGTTTTCCTCTATAGGTAGCTGGAGGTGCAGGTGGCCGATTCTCTTGCCATCGGTGCCAAGCTTGGGAGTTGACTGTGGTTTCCTAGAGCTAAAGGCAAGTGGATCCCTTTGCCCTTACTAAGCTTGTTCCTTTTTTGTGTTGTTTTATTTTTCCCTGGGTATAGCTATAGCTTAGCTCTTCTTCTCCTAGAACCAGGACTACTTCAATCTTTAATTTTTTGTAAAACTTGTCCATAGTTAAGTTCTTATCTACTTGTTGCTGTTGGTTGTCCATATCTATAGCTAGAGGTCGGGTTAAGTCCAGGTCAATAGTTGGAGGTCAGGTTTGTAGTTTAAGTCAAATAGCTGCTATAAAGGTATCAGGGTTAGGAGGTATTTCTTTCTTAGGCCAAATAGAGCTCTCTGGTTATTAGGTGTTGAGTGGGCTGGGGTCGGGTTAGCTCCAGGGTTTCTGATTAATGGTCTAAGTCAAAAGCATTGAGTGAGTGTACCTCACTCAATGCCAAGATTGTTAGGCTTTTGGCATTGAGTGTGGTGCCCTCACTCAACGCCATGGTTGTTTTTAAGTCTAAGTGTTATGGTGTTGAGTGAGCGGACATCACTCAATGTCGTTGCTGTTTGTCATTGAGTAAGGTGGACTCACTCAACGCCGCAGCTTTTCCCAGTGGCTAAGTCATTTGGCGTTGAGTGAGTCGACCACACTCAACGACGTGGCTATTTTGGCATTGAATGTGGTGGACTCACTCAACGCCAGCGCCTGTTTTTGCGGCAAAGTCATTTGGCGTTGAGTGAGTCATCCTCACTCATCGCCGTGGCTATTTTGGCGTTGAGTGTGGTGGACTCACTCAATGCCAAAGCCTATTTTTGCGATTAAGTCTTTTGGCATTGAGTGAGATGACCTCACTCAACGTCGTGGTTGTTTTTGTGTAGAGTGTGGTAGGCTCACTCAACGCCAAAGCTTGTTGAAGCAGTTAGGTTACTTAGCGTTGAGTTAGTTACCTCACTCAATGTCGTGGTTAGTGCTTGGTGTTGAGTAACCGACTCAGCGCCGCGTCGAGTGAACTTGACGCTTTTTGCCTTAGGTTTGGTGTGTTTCCTTAGGATTGTTAGTATGGATTTTTTCCTTAGGGGGGAGTGTGGTGATCGGCTAGTTTTTGCATGCCGACTATTATGGCAGGTGGTGTTGTTTTGTGGGCTCTGTAAGGGGTGAATTGTGTGTGCTGAGCTGTGGCCACCACCACCTAGGCCGTATTTGGCCGGTATGGTTTGGTGTATGGACTCTTTAGCTTCCACCATTTGTTTTCACCATGGAGTGTTTTTTTTTGGGTCTGATGGTTGGTGAGGCCCGTGCCGCCCACTATGACCCAAGGTTTTCACCACGGCCAAAAATTCACCAAGATTAGGACTGTTAGTTCCTTTCCTTTCTCATGGCTACTTCTTTTGGCATATGTTTTCCTTGGTGCTGCTGTAGGTTTTTTTTCGCAGAGCTTGATGCTATTTATGTTCACACTTGGTGTGTTTTTACTGCTCTTTCGACAGTGTTTTACTCTTACTATCATGCTTTTCTTCTATGATAACATTTCTTGTTTTCGGTATGGTAAACCCTTCTTTACTTATTCATAAGCCTAATGCTCTATTTATTTTGATTATTTTCTGAGGTGTTCTTTCTTGAATGCCTCAGGTACAGGTTGTGGCCGGTTGAGCGGCTAGTTCTTCTGGTGGGTTTGCTGATAGCCTCCCTGGTAGCTGAGGTTTCCAATCTTCTTCCTTTTGAGGTAGTTGTTTTCCTTTCTGTATGGACATGCATACTCACCAGTGGGTTCTTGTCAGGTTGTTGACGCCCACTGGAGGCTTACTTGTGATGCTTGGTATGAACTAAAACTTTTATCTTTACCTTTTTAGGGTCATTTACTTGTCTTCTGGGAAGGATTTATGCTAGGTTGCATGTTAGGTATTTTAAACCCTAAAGCATTACTATATGTATCTCATGCGCATCATATTTATAAAACTAAGACACTACGTTTCCTATTAGAGTAAAGACTATATTATTATATATACTGTACTAACCTCTAGAGTCGTGCATACCATGAGTCGTCCCTCGGGGACACTTATGCTCACTAAGGATGTCTAAGCAACTTAACCAAAGTATTTTCCGCTGCGTATAAATATATATTTTGGACTAGCTTATCCATTGTGCCGAGGGATACAACCATTAAAATATAACTGGTTTTCTTTCATATTAAACTATGAATTTTCCTTAAAATCTAAAGTCTGGAGTCTTGCCCGAGCATGTGCAGTTATCCCCTGCACGACATGGCATCACGACACATATTTTCTCTTGCTCTAATACGATTTAATCGTTGAGAAAATGTGGGTTATGACAGTTGGTATCAGAGGGAGGTTGCTTGACAATTGGCCAGGTAACCTTTCCCTTGTTTGCATTGATAGTTTAATATCATATCATACACATACCGATATGTCATCAACACGTCTTGGCTAAAGCACGAACACTACGCTCATAAGCATAAATAGAAGTATACGTGGCATATTATGCAGTATGGGATGCATAATATGTGTTTGTATATGGATCCACAATAGGAGGCAACATGTGAGGGTTATATAGTATGGGATGCATAACCTCACCACATGAATGCGGCTAGCACGTTTTATTTTTTTTCGTTGCATGGAAATGTTATGTAGTATGGGATGCATAAAATTTTCATGTGTACGCCTCCCATGGCATGCATTAAGGCCTTTCTTTAGAATGCATAGCACAACATGCATAGCATAACATTACATAAGCACAATGTGCCAAGCTAAAGATTTGCATGATGACATATGTACACACATGGTTTTGAGTCAAAGGAAATGCCAATTCATGCATTCATGGTCTAAGCACATGAGTTAGAATGGTGGTGAGGAACCATCGTAGGTTAAGCATAACATCATCATTGTAAAAAAAACAAATCCCAGAGCAAGTTTAGTAATTGAAGTTCATATTTAAGTATGTTTGTCTGTACCAGGTAGCTTTGTTCTAGCAGTTAGGGTAGGTTCTAAGTCATGCTGATACGATTATAGGATGGCAAGGCGTCCTTCGATGAGATCGACTCCCCAATCTGAGGGTGAGTCTTCTGGAGCGCAAAGCGAGGCATTGATTGAAAGTCCGCGGCAGAGTAATGAAGCCTTATCTAGGCAAGTGATGGGTATGCAGACTCAGATCCAGTCTCTGTTAGCAGTTGTGGACGGATAGCCTCTGAGAGTGTCGGACCCTGCTGTAGGCATAGCTGTTCCTATTCCTCCTGCTCCCCTGGTACCTCCTGTTGTGCTGCCCCGGAGATGACATTCATATCACACTTCCAGCGACTTGGACCACCTACTTATAATGGGAAGGCAGACTTTATGGTTTTGGATGATTAGCTTATAGCCATCGAGGAGATGTTCTCCTATTCTGGAGTTACCCCCGATCAGAGGGTGATGATCGCCGCCTATCAGCTTAAGGTATTGGCGAAGAGTTGGTGGCTGAGAGAGAAGGAGAGCTTGAAAGAGGGATGCTCTTGGGAGACCTTCAAGGAACTTTTGCTAAGGAAGTTTCTGCCTTCGGTCGAGCGCGACCGCTTGATGAATGATTTCCTACATTTGAAGCAGAGGTAGCTAACAGTTGCGGAGTACGAAATAGAATTCAGCAAACTGAGCCGGTTTGCCCTCATCTTGGTGAGTTCCGAAGCAGATAGAGTTAAGCGATTTCTTGGTAGCCTGAGAAGTGATGTTCAGCAGTTAGCCGTTGCTCATGGAGCAGTGAGTTATGCTAGTGTTGTAGAAGTTGCTTTGAAGGTGGATGTCATTGATAATGCTAAGCAAAGAGGGCAGCAGGTAAGAAAAGATAAAAGGAAAGCTTTTGAAGAAAGAGCCCCCAGGTACTCGGTGCTTCTTCAAGAAAGAAGAGCAAGGAGGTTTGCAGCTTCTGTGGCCGGCCAGGCCATCCCGTGGAGAAATGTTTCAAGAGGTTGGCAGCTCCAAAGGAGCAGGTGCATGCGATTCAAGGCGCTCCCAGGAAAGATTTATTCTGTTCTACGTGTAAGAGGCCAGGGCATGATGTTGCCCATTGCTGGGGTAATGATAGGAGTAAGGTAAGAGGTTGTTTTCTTTGCGGTCAAGAAGGGAACATCAAGGCTCAGTGCCCCCAGCTCCAGCCGGTGTTCTAGCCAGTGCTACTCCAGGCATTGCCACCGCCTCAACGGGTAGACAAAGGCAAGGGAAAGCTGAATGTAATTTCTTAAGAGGAAGCACAGACTTCGACTCAGGTCATTTCAGGTTAGATTTCTCCCTAGCCTAAATGTTTTGTTTCTAGTATAGCTTTAGCATTTGTTTTTATTAGTTGTGTCTGGCATCTTATAGGAATATTTAAGGTGAGAAACTGTTGGGCGCGTATTCTCTTTGACTCTAGCGCTACCCACTCCTTTGTGGCTAGAGCCTTTGTGGAGCGCTATCGTTTGGGTCTAGAGCAAGTTAGTGATGCCTTTTGCGTCAAGTTTCCTTCCAGTGATTTTGTTGTTTTGGATCAAGGCATTCAGGATTGTCTGATTTTTTTTGGGGGATTTTCTAGCGAAGGCAGATTTGAAGGTGATCGACCTGGAAGACATCAATGATATCTTTGGCATGGATTGGTTGTCCAGTTATGATGCAGTTATACAGTGTAAGGGTAAGCGCTTGGACTTCGTTAAGGAGGACGGTCAGCCTGGGAGTGTTTATGCTGATCCGCGCCAGGATTCTCTAGTCATTTCTGCGGTATGTGTTCAGAAGCTGCTTGATTCTGATTGCTTTGCCTGCTTTGTATCAGTAGTGGTGACTATTGTTAGTGTACCGTGTTTGGAGGAGATTCTTGTTGTGTGCGAGTTTTTGGATGTTTTACCTGACGATCTTCCTGGTCTTCCACCTGATCGAGATGTCGAATTTGTTATAGATTTAGAGCCAGGCATGCGTCCTATTGCAAACCCGCCGTACCGGATGGCCCGGTGAGAGCTGGAGGAGTTGCGTACCCTACTGGATGAGATGTTGGCAAAGGGTTTTATCAGGCCGAGTTCGTCGCTTTGGGGTGCGCCTGTTCTATTTATAAAGAAGACAAACGGGTTGATTAGGCTTTGCATTGACTATAGAGAGTTGAACAAGGTTACTATCAAGAACAGGTACCCTCTGCTTCGGATTGATGATTTGTTTGATCAGTTGCGCGGTAGCATAGTATTCTCCAAGATTGATCTTCGATTTGGCTACCACCAACTCAAGATCCGTGAGTCTGACATTCCGCGGACAGCTTTTCGATCCCGCTATGGGCATTTTGAATTTTTGGTCATGTCGTTTGGTTTGACCAACGTGCCCTCAGCTTTTATGGATTTTATGAACCGTGTGTTCAAGGATTTCCTGGATAAGTTCGTGGTCGTATTTATCGACGATTTTCTTATTTATTCCCGCAATGCGGAGGAGCGCGACCAGAATCTGCGTTTGGTTTTATCTGGCTTGAGGGACCACAAGCTTTTTGCCAAGCTGAGCAAGTGCGAGTTTTGGTTGCATCAGGTTGCATTTCTGGGCCACGTGGTGAATAAGAGTGGTATTTTGGTTGACCCAGAAAAGATCACTGCTGTGATGGATTGGTGTAGGTCGGGCACACCCAAGGAGATTAGGAGCTTTCTGGGATTAGCTGGCTATTACTGGAGATTCGTGGAGGTTTTTTCTACCCTAGCTGCACCATTGACTAGATTGACTCAGAAGAACGTAGCTTTTGTCTGGAGAGAGAAGTGCGAGGAAGCCTTCCTGGAGCTCAAGGATAGATTGTGCAGTGCCCCTGTTTTGATCCTGCCTACTGAGGGTATTGAGTATGATGTTTATGTGGATGTGTCGCATGTTTTTCTTGGTTGCGTGTTGATGCAAGACAGGAAAGTGATTGCGTACGGGTCGAGATAGCAAAAGACTCATGAGAGGAACTACCTTACGCATGACCTGGAGTTTGCAGCCGTGATCTATGCGCTGAAGTTGTGGAGACATCTGCTTTATGGCATACACTGCAAGATTTTTACTGATCACAAGAGCTTAAAGTACGTCTTAACCCAGAAGGAATTGAATCTGCGCCAGCGGCGATGGTTGGAGTATGTGGTCGACTACGACGCTGAGATCCAGTATCATCCGGGCAAGGCTAATGTGGTGGCTGACGCCCTGAGTCGGAAGTCAGGAAAGATTTTTGTTCTCTCCGCCGAGCTTTTAGTAGAGGAGTTTCTTTTGATGGGCATTTTTGTGGGAAGCGGCGATTTGTAGAGAAGTTTTGCAGTGACAGAACCTTCATGGATTGCGCTTACAAGACTGCATCAGAAGGACGATCCCGATCTTCTACATTTATATCTTCGAGTTGAGAAAGGGAAGCCCATGGATCTAGTGTTGCCTACCATCCAGGATCAACTAAGATGTATCATGATTTAAAGCAGATTGCTTGGTGGTATGGGATGAAGGGAGACATAGCCAGATTTGTTTCTGAGTACCACACTTGTAAGCGTGTGAAAGCCGATCATGGAAGGCCTGGTGGCAAGCTGACTCCCTTGGAGATTTAGACTTGGAAGTGGGAGAGCATCTAGATGGATTTCATTACAGGCTTACTGAGATCTCCTAGGGGCATGATTCAGTTTGGGTGATCGTGGACAGATTAACGAAGTGTGCTCACTTCGTACCGTTTAAGATCGACTATCCGATGAGGAAGATAGCTGAGCTGTATTTGAATGAGGTCATCCGGTTGCACGGTGTGCCAGTAAGCATTATTTCAGACCGAGACTCTCGTTTTACATCTCGCTTTTGGAAGAGCCTGCAAGAGGGTTTGGGTACGGATTTGAGATATTCTACTATTTACCACTCGTAGACTAATGGCCAGACAGAGCGAGTCAATCAGATAGTGGAGTACATGATCCGATGCTATATTCTAGACAACGGAGGAGCGTGGGATGAGCGTTTGCAGCTTATAGAATTTGCGTATAACAACAGTTACCAGGAAAGCTTGCAAATGGCTCCTTTTGAAGCATTGTATGGGAGGCGCTGCAGGACTCCCTTGTTTTGGACTAAGGTTGGCGAGGGACTGATGTTGGGTCCAGAGGCGCTCGAAGATATGGAAATTTCTGTGAACCTTATTCGGGAGAAGCTTCGGAGAGCCCAGGAGAGATATGAGAAGAATTCCAACAGGCGTAGATCTAGCATGGAATTTGTTGTGGGGGACTTGGTGTTCTTAAAGGTTTCCCCAATGATTGGAGTCAAGATGTTTGGAAAGAACCGAAAGTTGGACCCGAGGTATGTGGGTCCATATAAGATTGTTGAGCGGATCGGTGTGGCAGCTTATAGGCTGGATTTGCCCGCGAGTTTTCCTAGCATACACGATGATTTTCACATAAGCCAGCTGCAGAAATGTGTGCAGAGTGATAGGCAGGTTTTGGATTCTGTGCCACAATTAGAGCAAAATCTTTCTTATGTGGAGGTGCCTGTCCGTATTGTGGAGGCTCAGGATCACGTGTTGCGGACGAAAACAATTCCTATGGTTAAGATTTTGTAGAGAAATTAAGGGGTGGAAAGCATGACTTGGGAGCGAGAGTCGGCAATGAGGAAGGCTTACCCTCATCTGTTTCCCTGACTTGTGGCTGGTATGTTTGCACTCTTTCTTTTATGGCATTTGGTTAGTTTTTTCTTTTCCCTTATGCTAGAAGGGTTGTGTGTAAAGTTTCGGGGAGAAACTTTCTTTTAGGGGGAGTTACTGTAATGCCCCCGGTTTTTCTGTGGTTTGTTTAATCCTTGTTTGGCATTACAATGATGCGTTGTCGTCCTTTGTCGTTTTTAGAGTGTGGTATTAGCTCTTTAGGTTCCTTGAGTGACCTATTCGTAGCCTGTTTGCAAGATTCTCCAGCTAGCCGGAGCATGTTTTGGTGACTCGGTTGAGCCTCTCAGGAATGCTTGTGCTTTGGCTTCGGGAGGTGTAAGCCCGAGTTTTGATCGTAAGATGTTGTTTTCGACTTCACCGTTATTTCGTAGCATGGGCGTTTAGCTACGGTGCGAGTTTCGTCGAATTCCCAGATCTTTTGTTTTGCGTCGTTTCGACATTGTTTTTATTTTTTTATGCGAGCTGGTAGCGGTTGCTGTTGCTGTGCATGGCCTTGTGTGGTCGAGCTTAGAGAGCCTCGTGCCTTGTTTATGTATTATTTATAAGTATATATGTATATATATATATATATCTCAGTAAATAAGTTTACATATATGCATATTGAAAGTGAAGGGATAGATACTACTCTAGAGGGGGGGTGAATAGAGTTATCAAATTTTGCACAGACAAAACTTAATAGTCTACTCAACTCCCTTGGAGTGAAGTGCGGAATGAAAAGATTATAGATATTGATTTAACCTTAAAGCCTAACACAAGTGATGTGTACAAACACAGGCTAACTGTAATTACAGTTAAGCTTGGAAAAACCTAAACAGCAACTAGCACCCTAGTTATATCTAATCACAGCCACAATGCAGGAATTTAAACAATTGAATCCAGACGACACAAGGAGATTTATAGTGGTTCCCCAAACAACTTGGGTACGTCCACTCTTCTACCCACACGGTAGGAATCCACTCAGGTTTTTGATCAGGTGCCCTGCCACCAACAGAATCTGATTCAGGTAGATTCAGAAACCCTTTAGACTTTTGATCAGGTGTCTAAAAACCAAGCACAGGTTTTTGATCAGGTGCCCTGCCACCAAGGGATACTTTTGAAGGGAGTAATAACCCTGTACAGGAGGGGGAAGAAGGTTAAGATGTCTTCTCTATTTTACATAGATTAGAGAAGCACAAAAAGCTTGCACTGAGCTAGAATGCTCTAAAGAATCAAGGCTCCCCCTGGCTCAAAGATGTCCAGGTGAAGTCTTGCTTCAGTGCAGAAAACTCTTCAGAAAATTCTGAAGGAAAAGCTACAGGAAGAAAATAAATAACAAAAAGAAATTTCTTCAAGCAGCTATTCTTCTTCTTCTTCTTCTTCAAGGAATCTCTGAGTTTGAACTTCCTGAAAGCAGGAGAACTCAGGTTGAAGAAGAGATGAGGATCTTAACACTTCTCAGTTAGATGAAGTTTGCTGAGAGCAGGAAGCTTGAGCTAGACGAAGGCTTGAGTGCTTAAGAATATGTGTTACTAGCTTTTTAATCTTCTTCAAAGGGTCCTTTATATATTAGCAGCAAGCAACGGCTCTCTTCCATTTGAATTCTTTGTCTTCTTGTGAGCCTTGAGACCTGGGCTGTAAATATCAAAGAAGACAGAAATATCTCTGCAGCCAAACATTCTATAAAAAGAAATAAACCTCTTTCTAAGAAGCTGCAGGCTTAAATCAAATAAACAGAATGACCAAATAAAGTCACATCAGAAATAATCTCTTTATAGCAAAGAAGAAGACTTTTCAGTCCAACGGCTATAAAGGGCTGTCAGCAGATAAAGTAAATTATAATGACAGCTAATAAGACAAACAACTTTATCTTAAAAGATTTGAACTCAGGCAAACAGAATGAAGCAAATAATGCCTGGAAACTTTATCATACAGCTTGAAATAATATGCCAGAAAATGTATTAAATAATTAAATATAATAAATAAATACAAAATACAAAGGCAGGCAGAAAACGTCGAACGACCTTCGGAGATCGTCGACCGACGCACGGAGATCGTCGATCTATCGGGCAGATAGTCGAACGATCCAGATAGTCGACCTATCGAAGAAGATAGTCGAACTACCCCGGCAGATAGTCGACCTATCAGAACAGATAGTCGAACTATCAGATAGTCGATCTATCTAGGACAGATAGTCGAACTATCAAGCGCACAGAGATAGTCGACCTATCAAGCAGATAGTCGACCTACCTCAGAAAACAGATAGTCGACCTATCAACAGATAGTCGACCTATCAACAGATAGTCGACCTATCAGCGCAGAACAGATAGTCGACCTATCAACAGATAGTCGAACTATCAGCGCAGAACAGATAGTCGACCTATCAACAGATAGTCGAACTATCAGCGCAGAACAGATAGTCGACCTATCAACAGATAGTCGAACTATCAGCGCAGAACAGATAGTCGACCTATCAACAGATAGTCGAACTATCAGCGCAGAACAGATAGTCGACCTATCAACAGATAGTCGACCTATCAGCGCAGACCAAAGCGTCGACCAACTGATAGACGATCGTCGATCAGTCGATAGACGATAGTCGAACGGCGTTCGACTATGGTCGAACGAAAAAACTACTTAACCAAATTCTCAATTTGGAAAAGCGAGGACTCTACAGCTAGACTCCTAACCATTGACCATAGATATTTCTTGGGTCAAGGAGCACAAAGGAGAGGACTGAACTCAAATCAAACTAGGGTACCAACAATCTCCCCCTATTTGAGTTAAGTCTCTCAAAAACTAAAAACAGCTAGCAATAGAATACTAAAAATAATTTAAGCAAATAGATAACAATAAACTGGCAGATTATCAATCAGATAAATAAATATACCACAACAGTTTAATTAAACTATTTATGAATCTTTAGAGTCTGGTAAAGGATCAGAAGAACTAGAAACAAAAGAGATTTTTCTAAGCGGGTCATCTGATTCTTTCTTTGACATCTTTAGGTCCTGAGCACCAATAATCTTCAGTTCTGTAGCTCTGGGGACAACAGCTTCAGGATGTTTTTCCATGTACTTTGACGGGTCAAACATCTCAGGATTTATCTGGAACTTTTCAAATTCTTTCTTTCTATAGGCTGACATGGTAGTAAAACCAGTTATATCTTTTCCTTCTGCTCTTGCTTTTCTTATCTGAGCTGCTCCTACAAGTTCTTGAAAGCGAGCCATCCTAAAGTTAGGATCGAGCTCAGGATTTTCATATACGGGCTCAGGAGAAGCAGCATCAGCTATTTTATCTAGATAAGACATTAAAGAATACTTAGCAGATAGGTTCTTGCTATATATTTTAAAACAAAGGTGAACTATTTACCTTTTGATACAATTTCCTCAGTCTGTACTGGAGAAGGAGATGAATTCTCTTCTTTGGAGAAGGAGGTGGGGAAAAGGTTGGTCTTTGACTCACAGTCTCCTTCATTTGTCTTTGAGAACCATGAAATGATTTTCCTTGAGAGCTTTGATAACCTTGCCTTGGCTGGGGCTGAGCAGACGCAGATTTTCCAGAGGAGGTAGTAGAATGAGCTGAAGGGTTCCCAGAGGCTCCTGCACCGGGAGGAGGAGGAGGACCTCTGGGAGTCCATCTAGAGACAGGACTATCATACCTCTTGGTTCTTTTCCTTTCTTTTTGCTGATTTTTCGAAAACCACATCCAATGCTTAAAATCCTTAGATTTGGGGTCAATGCCCTTCAAAATATAATACGGAGTATCATTATCCTTGCTAGGAGGTGGAGGAGGAGCAGCTTTTCTCTTCTTTGCAGCAGATTTCTTTCTCTTTGATTTTTCAGAAATATCAGAATCATCATCATCATCAGAATGGGATGATGGAGGGTTCTCATAAGGATCATAGGCTTCTGAGACAGCCTTTTCTTTAAGCTTTGAAGCAGATTTCTCCTTTTCTTCTTCTATGGCATCCAAAGCCAGAAGGGAGTCTAAATCTAAACCTGGAGAGTCATCCCAGATGGATGACTTCTCAACTTGCACATCTTTCTCTTTCTCTTTTAAAGATTGAATTCTTAAATCCCATGCTGCTCTTGCTTGAATTTCTTCCAAACTCAGAACTGGAGAGTCAACTTTGACTTCCTCTTTCTCAGACTCATCTTCTTTATTATCCAAGAAGGATTCCAACTCAGGGTCAACTTGAATATCGGGAATACTTGGTACAGCCTCAGAAACAACTTCTATTATTTGGGCAGCTAAATCTTCTCTAATAATATCTGTAAAATTATGAATATAGATCTGCTAAATAAACAGATATCATTCCTTCAATGTATTCACAGACTATCAAATTAATAGACTCATCAACAAAACAAATGAGAGAGTTACCTTCATATTTAACCATCTCCCAGCAGTCATTCAGATAAGAAGTTATAATTCCTTCCAGGAATCTAACTATCACAGGAGAGGTTAGATCTTCTAAGCAGACCTTAACTGCAATCTCAGATAATAATATTCCATCTGCAATTTCTTTCTCAGACAAAACTGGAGCTAATACTAACTCAGCAGGAGCTATTTCTTCCTGGGCTGGAGCTATCTCTATTTCAGCTGGAGGAGAGGCAGGAAGGACTGAGACATCCTCATTGAACATCTCCCCCTGCCTGATTTCAGTAGCTACTGAAACCAGGCACCTAGAGGTAGATGGCTCAGCAGATTTTGAGATGGATTGGATGGAGGCAGTCAAACGGTCAATGGAGGCGGCAAGGGGAGCGATTGCCTCGTCAATCATGGTTTTGATTGACGGGGTAATCAGCTCCACAATGCGGGAGATAATCTCTGGAGAGATTTCAAAAGATGATGGATGAGAGGTGGATGGAGCAGCAGCAGATATGGTAGGGGTGCTGGGATGAGAAATAATGGGGACAGGGGATCGAGCTGGAGATACAGCAGGAGAATGAATTGGGGAATGAACTGGAGAATGAATTGGGGATACATGAGGAGTAAGAATTCTCTCTGATCCTAACAAATCGAAGCTAGGAGCAGATATCCTAGCCAGATATGTAGGTAGAGGAGAGGCTGGAGGGGAAGAAGGAACAACCGTAGTTGTTTCAGGGACAGTAGAGGAAGAAAGTCTTACTTCAACTGAAGTTGATGGTACTTCAGCTGAGGCAGACGGCAAAACAGAGGAGGAGGAAGGAAGAGCTGAGCCAGCTTCAATAGGTTGAGGAGCGACTGAAGCAGTCCTTGTGTCCTCAGATGGTGCTGGAGCAGATTTCACGAACGTCCTCTTCCACTTTGAGAACAGATGGGGATCCATCTTCTTGCTGGCATTGATGGTTGTTGCAGTAGAGCTCAGCAGCTGGGGATATCTTTCCTTCAGGAAAATACCTATAACCCTTCCGAGGGTAACTTCCTTCTTTCCATTCTTTTTCCTGATTAAATCAAACAGAACTGCAGCCCAATCGATCCTTTTCCGATTAACAATTGCACACATAAGTGCGAATTGCTGCCTTGTTATGTTATCATGGGCAGAGTGCTTGCCCAGAAGCACTTTTCCAACTATCTCAGCCAAAAACTTAATCTTGAAGGGGAAGTTTACCTTGAGCAGCTTGGTGGGAATGCCCTCGGCATGTCCCAGCTCGACCAGCATTCTTCCAAACTCCTGAGCGTCTTGCTCATAATCTTCGTCACCAATAACTAAACCAAAAACATCAGATAGGACGGCCGGAGTCAGGATAGCTTCTTCTCCGCCTATGGTACCAGTCATCGCTTCGTCTGAGGAAGACGACGTGAAAGCCCATTCTTTAATTTCTGGAATGTTAATCTTAATTCTTTCAGACATTAACTTTTCTAAACCTTGATCCCTGCAGAGCTGGAGAACTTCCACTATTTCGGCATCGCAACTGCTGAAAGCTTCAAAATCCACACTGAATCCTGCATCGAACTTGACGACGGCTAGAACAGCTGGGGAAATCGCCATTGAATCGCTGGAGAAACGCGAGAAGGAGGAGGAAGACGAAGAGGACGAAACGGCACAAAATCGCAAGCGGGAAAGCAGAATGCGAAAGGGCACGCTCCGTCGACGATAAAGCACAAGATCTTTTGACCTAGGTTGACTATCGGCTTTATATCTGACGGGATATAGTCGGTCTATTAAAAAGATCTTGACCCGATGGTCGAACGGTCGTTCGACGATCGGCTCAGAAGCAGAGTAGTCGGACAATCGTTCGACTATTTCTGACTTCTCAAACAACAGGCTATCGTCATCCAGAGATCGACGATGTGCCCAACCTGTTCGACGATGGTCGAACGTCGATCGACGATCTTCAAACAGATAAGCTATCATTAACCAGAGGTCGACGATAGGCTTAAACCGTTCGACTATCTTCGAACGTCGTTCGACTATCTTCAAACAGATTTCAACATAGGCAGATAAAGTCACACTTAGTCTCGTCCATTGATCATGCCTAGTTGAACTAAAAAGAACAGATGCTTCTGTTCATCTAAGGGCTTGGTGAATATATCACCTCTCTGAAACTCAGTGGATATGAACTCAAGACAGATCTTGTTCTTTTCCACACAATCTCTCAGGAAATGGTGCCTAATCTCAATGTGCTTCGTTCTAGAGTGGTGCACTGGATTTTGTGCAATTGAGATAGCACTGGTACTATCACACATGATCTTGGTGTTCTTGTGTGAGTAACCATAATCCACAAGCTGGTTTTGAATCCACAGGATCTGTGAACAACAACTAGCAGCTGCTATATATTCAGCCTCTGCAGTTGAAGTTGAGACAGAAGCCTGCTTCTTACAGAACCAAGAGACCAATCTCTCTCCCAGGAACTGACAAGTTCCTGAGGTGCTCTTCCTGTCAACTCTGCAACCAGCATAATCAGAATCAGAATATCCAATTAATTCAAACTCTGACTCAGCTGGGTACCAAAGTCCTAGATCTGGACATCCTTTCAGGTATCTCAGGATTCTCTTTAGAAGAATCAGATGAGATTCCTTGGGGTTGACCTGGAATCTAGCACAAAGGCATGTAGCAAACATTATATCTGGCCTACTTGCAGTTAGATATAATAGGGAACCAACAATGGCCCTATAATTCTTTTGATCAACTGGCTTGCCGTGATCATCAGAATCAATAACTACATTAGTAGCCATGGGTGTAGGCATTGCTGAAGCATCAGCCATCCCAAATTTCTTTACCAATTCCTTGGCATATTTGGATTGGGAGATGAAGATACCATCAGCATCTTGCTTAACTTGGAGACCAAGAAAGTAAGACAGCACACCCATGCTACTCATCTCAAACTTGGAATGCATTAAGTTAGAAAACTTTTTGCACAGTTTGGGATCAGTGGAGCCAAAAATAATATCATCTACATACACCTGAACTAACAGGATTGTGTCCTTGTGATGCTTAACGAACAGGGTTCTATCAACTACTCCCCTAGTGAAGTTGTGCTCTAACAGGAAACTAGCTAAGGTCTCATACCAGGCCCTAGGAGCTTGCTTTAGTCCATAAAGAGCTTTCTGTAACTTAAAAACATGTGAGGGCTGAGTTGAAGAAACAAACCCTGGTGGTTGTTCAACAAACACCTCTTCCTTAAGCTCACCATTCAGGAATGCACTTTTGACATCCATTTGGAACACCTTAAACTTCATGAAGGCTGCATAGGCCAAGAAGATCCTTATTGCTTCTAGCCTTGCAACAGGAGCAAAGGTTTGGTCATAGTCTATACCTTCCTCCTGTCTGTAGCCCTGAGCTACAAGCCTAGCTTTATTCCTTACTATGGTTCCATTTGCATCTAACTTGTTTCTATACACCCACTTGGTGCCTATGATCAGTTGGCCTTTAGGTCTTGGAACCAAAGTCCAAACTTTACATCTCTCAAACTGATTGAGCTCCTCTTGCATTGCAATGATCCAGTGGGGATCTAGCTCTGCATCTTTAAAGGTGAGGGGTTCAACCTGTGAGAGGAAACAAGCATGCATCACATCCTGTCTTAATTGATGTCTTGTTTGCACACCAGCTGATATGTCTCCAATCACTTGAGATGTGGGATGATCTCTAAGTGTGACAATATCAGTAGGTGGGATGTGATCTTCAGCAACAGTTGGGATTAATTCCTCAGGAGGAATTTGATCTACTGTTGGTGGTACTACAACAGCTTCAACAGCTTCAGCAATGTCTTCATCACTGTCTGATTCAGTGATCTGAAGAGTTGAAAGTTGAAGGATTTCTTGAGGGGCATCATGTACCTGCAAAGAACTGGAGGAAGGAGAATTTTCTTTCTCCTTGTAAAACATCTGATGCTCATCAAATGATACATGCACAGATTCTTCTATCTTACAGGTTGATTTGTTATAAACCCTATAAGCTTTGCTTACTTGGGAATATCCAAGCATGATTCCCATTGAAGCTTTTGCTTCAAACTTTCTAATATATTCTTTATTATTATTATGAATATACACAATACAGCCAAAAACTCTAAAGTAATTAATTTTTGGTTTCTTTCCTTTAAGCAACTCATAAGGAGTTTTACACTTAAGTTTGTGTATCAAACTTCTATTCAAGATATAGTTGGCTGTACTAACAGCTTCTGCCCAATAGGATAGAGGCATGTTAGCATCTGCCAACAATGTGCTAGCAGCTTCAATTAGTGTTCTATTCTTCCTTTCAACTACCCCATTTTGTTGGGGAGTTCTAGGAGCTGAGAAACTATGTTTGATACCTTCTCTCTCACAGAATTCTTGCATGAGAAGAGAGTCAAACTCAGTACCATGATCACTTCTGATCAAGGCCACATGAGTAGAGTACTCAGTCTGCACACAAAGTAGAAAGTCTGTAAGGGCTTTGAAGTTATCAGACTTAGTTCTCAAAAAGAAAACCCAACTGAATCTAGAGAAGTCATCTACAATTACTAAAGTGTAATACTTCCCTCCTAAACTCTGTACATTTATTGGGCCAAACAGGTCCAAATGTAATAAATACAGGATCCTAGGAGAATCACTTTTGTTTACAGATTTAAAAGAATTCTTGGTTTGCTTGCCTAGCTGACAAGCCTTGCAAAGGCTCTCCTTCTTGTAGGGGCAAGAAGGTAAACCTCTAACAAGGTTGTGCTTAGATAACCTAGATATATTTTTAAGGTTTACATGACTAAGCCTTTTATGCCATAGGGAATTATTATTAAGGGTTACTTCATTAAACAGGCAGATTTCAGATTGAGATGAATTAAAATCTACCAAATATATATTCCCTATTCTAATACCTACTAAAACAACATTATTATTTAAAGTAATATTGCAAGAGAAATTAGAAAATGAAACCTGGTAGCCAGCATCACATAGCTGGCTGACTGAAATCAGATTATGCTTTAGTCCGTTGACATAAGCAACTCTCTTGAATGTAACTGCTCCAATGGTGATCTTGCCATAGCCTTCTGTCTGACCACAGCTGGAGTCTCCAAAGATAACCTTTGGGCCGAGCTTAGCTTTGAACTTTGACAGTAGATCTTTATTTCCTGTCATATGCTTAGAGCATCCACTATCCAAATACCACTTGTTTTGAGTGATTGGATAGGCCTTCACCTGCAAGACAATTATTTAGACAGAGTGGACCCAGGTAACCTTGGGTCCCTTGTTTTTCACATAAGAAAAACTGGAAATGTATGAGAATGCAGGCTGAGGGTGATAACCTAGTGGGTGAGATCTCCTAGGTGGGATTCTCCATGCTGATGATGGGTCAACAAACCTAGGGTTTCTATTCTCATTTAGGTTTCTATGGAATTGATTATGATTTTGAAAATCATATTGAAATCGTCGATCGACGTTCGACGATGGGCGCTCCGATCGTCGACCTTCGTTCGACCATGGAGCTTCCGATCGTCGATCGGCGTTCGACGCCCTTTGCATTTCTTTGAAAAACTTCTTTCTCTTTTCTCTCTTAGCCTTATTTAATGTTTTATTTACAAGGTTTACTTGCTCAGTGTTCTTCTTTCCACTAGCTGAAATGAAGTTCACTGGAGTTGAAAGATTATTTTTAAGCAAGACTGGGGGTTCACTGGGAGAAGCTCCTAAGCCTAGTTTATCATTACCTGACCTAGTGTTAGTCATGCTGGTAATTTCTAACAGCTTAAGGCTTCTACCATTAAGGGATTCTTCTAATCTCTTAGACTTAGCTAATTCTATTTTAAGAAATTTAATTTCTTCACTACAAGTAGTGAGATCTTCCTTTAACCTAATGTTTTCAGAGGCTATTGATTCAGAGTCAGCTAGCCTATTTCTAAGTTCTTTTATCTCTTTCTCTGAGCTAATTAGATCTAAACATAAAGATTTAAATTCTAACTTAAATTCTTCAGAAGTAAAATCATAAGAAGAAAGTACCTCATCTTCAGTAGGCATCTCTTCATCAGAATCAGAACTCTCTGCAGCAGAGTGGTTGTTGCAGGCATCTATTGCCATGAGGCAAATTTCTTTTGCCTTCTTCTCTTCCTCATCTTCACTGGAGCTTGATGAGGAGGATTCTTCATCAGAATCACTCCAGGTTTCAGCAATGAAACCTCTCTCCTTCTTCTTGTTTTTGTAGGAGGATGGCTTGGAGTGCTTCCTGTGTTGTTCTTTGTCTTTTCTCTTTTCCTTGTTCTTCTCCTCTGGACACTCTGGCAAGATGTGTCCAGGCTTCCTGCAACCATAACATATAATTTCTTTAGCAGGAGAGCGATCATACCTTGGTTTGTCTTCATAACGTGAAGACTTCTTTCTGAACTCCTTTCTCCCCATCTTGAGAAATCTCTTGGCAAACAGTGCCATGAGTTCCACATTGGATTGGCTGCTTTCAGAAACATCTGCAGCCTTAAGAGCTAGAGATTGCTCTTTTCTTATAGGAGTGGGGGTCTTGGCTTCAGCTTCTGCTTCTCTGGTCTTCAGCACTTGCTCAAAAGACTTGAGCTTGCCGAGGAGAGCTTCAGTGGATATCTCATTAGTACTTCTGGCTTCTTTGATGGGCCAGATTCTTAGATCCCATGTGCTAGGGAAGCACATAAGAATCTTATCATTGACCTCTGTCAATGATATGTCCTTGTCCAGGGTCCTCAGCTCATTGATGATTGAGCTGAGCCTGGTGTACATAGCTTCAACTGATTCAGCATCAGTTTTCTTGAAGTTCTCGTACTGTGAGATCAGGTTGGACCTTCTGTCCTTCCTTTCATCAGCTGAACCAGCTACAATCTGGTTCAGTGTGTCCCACATGGCCTTTGCTGAGGAGCAGTCAGCAACCTTCTGGAACACCTCATCAGACATAGTCTGAGCCAGTATGTTCATTGCTTTGGCATCAGCAATTTTGGCCTTCTTGTACTCATCATTATAATCTTGAGGAGGCACTGCACTCATATCAGATGATGAGGCAGTGGCAGCAGCAGGTTCTCTTGGGGGACCTGACAAGATAGAAGCAAAAATACTTTCATCAATAGAATTCATATAAAGTTTGATCCTTGCCTTCCAGATGCCAAACTTTGCTAAGTTGCATGCTGGAGGTCTGGTGCTTGAATAATCCTTAGACTGGGCCATGATAGTGAATATCTATAAACTCTTGGTATCTATCAGGATCTTGTGACTTAGGTGTTAGCCTATACAGTCAGTCAACCTCCCTCTGATACCAATTGAAAGTGAAGGGATAGATACTACTCTAGAGGGAGGGTGAATAGAGTTATCAAATTTTGCACAGACAAAACTTAATAGTCTACTCAACTCCCTTGGAGTGAAGTGCGGAATGAAAAGATTATAGATATTGATTTAACCTTAAAGCCTAACACAAGTGATGTGTACAAACACAGGCTAACTGTAATTACAGTTAAGCTTGGAAAAACCTAAACAGCAACTAGCAGCCTAGTTATATCTAATCACAGCCACAATGCAGGAATTTAAACAATTGAATCCAGACGACACAAGGAGATTTATAGTGGTTCCCCAAACAACTTGGGTACGTCCACTCTTCTACCCACACGGTAGGAATCCACTCAGGTTTTTGATCAGGTGCCCTGCCACCAACAGAATCTGATTCAGGTAGATTCAGAAACCCTTTAGACTTTTGATCAGGTGTCTAAAAACCAAGCACAGGTTTTTGATCAGGTGCCCTGCCACCAAGGGATACTTTTGAAGGGAGTAATAACCCTGTACAGGAGGGGGAAGAAGGTTAAGATGTCTTCTCTATTTTACATAGATTAGAGAAGCACAAAAAGCTTGCACTGAGCTAGAATGCTCTAAAGAATCAAGGCTCCCCCTGGCTTAAAGATGTCCAGGTGAAGTCTTGCTTCAATGCAGAAAACTCTTAAGAAAATTCTGAAGGAAAAGCTACAGGAAGAAAATAAATAACAAAAAGAAATTTCTTCAAGCAGCTATTCTTCTTCTTCTTCTTCTTCAAGGAATCTCTGAGTTTGAACTTCCTGAAAGCAGGAGAACTCAGGTTGAAGAAGAGATGAGGATCTTAACACTTCTCAGTTAGATGAAGTTTGCTGAGAGCAGGAAGCTTGAGCTAGACGAAGGCTTGAGTGCTTAAGAATATGTGTTACTAGCTTTTTAATCTTCTTCAAAGGGTCCTTTATATATTAGCAGCAAGCAACGGCTCTCTTCCATTTGAATTCTTTGTCTTCTTGTGAGCCTTGAGACCTGGGCTGTAAATATCAAAGAAGACAGAAATATCTCTGCAGCCAAACATTCTATAAAAAGAAATAAACCTCTTTCTAAGAAGCTGCAGGCTTAAATCAAATAAACAGAATGACCAAATAAAGTCACATCAGAAATAATCTCTTTATAGCAAAGAAGAAGACTTTTCAGTCCAACGGCTATAAAGGGCTGTCAGCAGATAAAGTAAATTATAATGACAGCTAATAAGACAAACAACTTTATCTTAAAAGATTTGAACTCAGGCAAACAGAATGAAGCAAATAATGCCTGGAAACTTTATCATACAGCTTGAAATAATATGCCAGAAAATGTATTAAATAATTAAATATAATAAATAAATACAAAATACAAAGGCAGGCAGAAAACGTCGAACGACCTTCGGAGATCGTCGACCGACGCACGGAGATCGTCGATCTATCGGGCAGATAGTCGAACGATCCAGATAGTCGACCTATCGAAGAAGATAGTCGAACTACCCCGGCAGATAGTCGACCTATCAGAACAGATAGTCGAACTATCAGATAGTCGATCTATCTAGGACAGATAGTCGAACTATCAAGCACACAGAGATAGTCGACCTATCAAGCAGATAGTCGACCTACCTCAGAAAACAGATAGTCGACCTATCAACAGATAGTCGACCTATCAACAGATAGTCGACCTATCAGCGCAGAACAGATAGTCGACCTATCAACAGATAGTCGAACTATCAGCGCAGAACAGATAGTCGACCTATCAACAGATAGTCGAACTATCAGCGCAGAACAGATAGTCGACCTATCAACAGATAGTCGAACTATCAGCGCAGAACAGATAGTCGACCTATCAACAGATAGTCGAACTATCAGCGCAGAACAGATAGTCGACCTATCAACAGATATTCGACCTATCAGCGCAGACCAAAGCGTCGACCAACTGATAGACGATCGTCGATCAGTCGATAGACGATAGTCGAACGGCGTTCGACTATGGTCGAACGAAAAAACTACTTAACCAAATTCTCAATTTGGAAAAGCGAGGACTCTACAGCTAGACTCCTAACCATTGACCATAGATATTTCTTGGGTCAAGGAGCACAAAGGAGAGGACTGAACTCAAATCAAACTAGGGTACCAACACATATAACCATATTTGTGTGTGCAGACTTGTGTGGCTGATTTTTGGGTATGTTTAAAGCATAAAGCTATATAACCGTATAATTATATACGCTAATTAAACTATTTGATTATACTTATTAAAGCAATTGGTTAGTGGCCGACTAATCAGGATTAGTTTATCTTCTAGATCTAGCTGAGTGGGGAGTTTTTCCAAGCTTTATTATTATTATAATAGCTGAGTGGCTGGAGATATCTTAAAATAAGGCTCCAGCTGTTCTCCTCTTCCCTTTTTTTCCGAGCTAGCTTCAGCCTTATTGCTTCCAGCGGGAGGCGAAGGAGCTGCTGCCTTAACCGCCGGGTAGCTGTAGATATAGGGCTTATTTCGCTCGGGTAACAACGGATTTGAGCTTCTCTCGCCGAGATCTTGCTTCCTAGGTATGTAATTTAGCTTTTCGGGCTGTCTATAGGAGCTAGGGTTCCAGTGGTTTCTTCTTCTTCTTCTTTTCTTAAAGCTCCAGGTTTTGCTCTATAGGTAGCTGGAGGTGCAGATGGCCGATTCTCTTACCGTCGGTGCCAAGTTTGGGAGTTGACTGCGGTTTCCTGGAGGTAGAGGAAAGTGGATCCCTTTTCCCTTGCCAAGCTTCTTCCCTTTTTTGTGTGTTCTTTTATTTTTCCCTGGTATAACTGTAGATTAGCTCTTCTTCTCCTAGAACCAGGATTGCTTCAGGCTTTGATTTTTTTTAAAACTTGTCCATAGTTAAGTTCTTAACTACTTGTTTTTGTTGGTTGTCTAGATAGATAGCTGGAGGTCGGGTTAAGTCCAGGTCAGTAGCTGGAGATCGGGTTTGTAGTTTAAGTCAAATAGCTGCTATACAGGTATAAGGGTTTGGAGGTATTTCTTTCATAGGCCAAATAGATCTCTCTGGTTATTAGGCGTTGAGTGGGCTGGGGTTGGGTTAGCTCCAGGGTTTCTGATTATTAGGCTAAGTCAAAAGCATTGAGTGATTGTACCTCACTCAATGTTTAGACTGTTAGGATTCTGGCATTGAGTGTGGAGCACTCACTCAACGCCATAGTTATTTTTACGGCTAAGTGTTTTGGCGTTGAGTGAGTGGACCTCACTCAACACCGTGGCTGTTTGGCATTTAGTAAGGCAGACCCACTCAACGCCGCAGCTTTTCCCAGCGGTAAAGTCATTTGGCATTGAGTGAGTCGACCTCACTCAATGCCATGGCTATTTTGGTGTTGAGTGTGGTGGACTCACTCAACACCAACACTTGTTTTTGCAGCTAAGTCATTTGGTGTTGAGTGAGTCATTCTCACAAAACGTCGTGGCTATTTTGGCGTTGAGTGTGGTGGACTCACTCAACGCCAAAGCCTGTTTTTGAGGTTATGTCTTTTGGCATTGAGTGAGTCGACCTCACTCAACGTCGTGGCTGTTTTGGCATTGAGTGTGGTAGGCTCACTCAATGCCAAAGCTTGTTTTTGCAGTTAGGTTACTTGGCGTTGAGTGGGTGACCTCACTCAACGCCGTGGTTAGTGCTTGGTGTTGAGTAACCCACTCAGCGCCACATCGAGTGAACTTGACGCTTTTAGCCCTTGGTTTGGTGTGTTTCCTTAGGATTGTTAGTATGGCTTTTTCCTTAGGGGGGAGTGGGGTGATCGGCTAGTTTTTGCATGCCGACTCATGGATTATGGCAGGTGGTGTGGTTTTGTGGGCTCTGTAAGGGGTGAATTGTGTGTGCTGAGCTGTGGCCACCACCACCTAGGCCATGTGGGGAGGGTATGGTTTGGTGTGTGGACTCTGTAGCTGCCACCATTTGTTTTCACCCTGGAGTGTTGTTTTTTTGGTCTGCTTGTTGGTGAGGGTTGTGCCGCCCACTCCGACCCAAGGTTTTCACCAAGGACAATAATTCACAAAGATTAGGAATGTTAGTTCCTTTCCTTTCTCATTGATACTTTTTTGGAATATGTTTTCCTTGATGCTGCTGCAGGTTTTTTTTCGCAGAGCTTGTTGCTATTTATGTTCACATGGTGTGCAGTTACTGCTCTTTCGACAGTGTTTTACTCTTACTGTCATGCTTTTCTTCTACTGATAGCATTTCTTATTGCCGGGATGGTAAACCCTTCTTTATTTATTCATAAGCCTAATGCTCTATTTATTTTGATTATTTTCTGAGGTATTCTTTCTTGAATGCCTCAGGTCCAGGTTATGGTCAGTTGAGCGGCTAGTTATTCTAGTGGGTTTGCTGATAGCCTCCTGGGTAGCTGAGGTTTCCAATCTTCATCCTTGTGAGGTAGTTGTTTTCCTTTCTGTATGGACATGCATTCTCATTAGTGGGTTCGTGTCAGGTTGTTGATGCCTGCTGGTGGCTTACTTGCGATGCTGAGTATGCACACAAACTGCTATCTTTACCTTTTTAGGGTCGTTTACTTGTCTTATGGGAAGGATTTTTGCAAGGTTGCATGTTAGGTATTTTAAACCCTAAAGCATTACTATATGTATCTTATGCGCATCATATTTATAAAACTAAGGCACTACTTTTCCTATTAGCGTAAAGACTATATTTTTATATATACTGTACTAACCTCTAGAGTCGTGCATACCATGAGTCGTCCCTCGGGGACACTTATGCTCATTCAGGATGTCTAAGCAACTTAACCAAAGTATTTTCCACTGCATATAAATATATATTTTGGACTAGCTGATCCATTGTGCCGAGGGATATGGCCATTAAAATATAACTTGAATGTGAAGGGATAGATACTACTTTAGAGGGGGGGGGGTGAATAGAGTTATCAAAATTTGACTTAGCAAAGTTGACTTTCTACTCAACTCCCTTGGAGTGAAATGCGGAATGAAAAGATTATAGATATGGAGATAACCCTAAAGCCTAACACAAGTGATGTGCACAGACTCAAGCTAACTGTAATTACAGTTAAGGCTTGGATATCCTAATCAGCAACTAGCAAACCTAGTTATATCTAATCACAGCCACAATGCAAGAATTTAAGCAAGGGAATCCAGACGACACAAGGAATTTAAGTGGTTCCCCAAACAACTTGGGTACGTCCACTCTTCTACCAACAAGGTAGGAATCCACTCAGGTTTTTGATCAGGTGCCCTGCCACCAACAAGATCTGCTTCAGGTAGATCAAGAGACCCTTTAGACTTTT
This sequence comes from Platanthera zijinensis, assembly GCA_039513925.1. NCBI lineage: Eukaryota > Viridiplantae > Streptophyta > Magnoliopsida > Asparagales > Orchidaceae > Platanthera > Platanthera zijinensis. The sequence continues at coordinate 116,404,766 of CM077078.1, forward strand.
GATCAGGTGTCTAAAAACCGAACACAGGTTTTTGATCAGGTGCCCTGCCACCAAGGGATACTTTTGAAGGGAGTAATAACCCTGTACAGGAGGGGGAAAGGGGTTAAGGTGTCTTCTCTATTTTACAATAGATTAGAGAAGCACAATAACTTGCACTGAGCTAGACAGCTCTAAAAGAATCAAGGCTCCCCCTGGCTCAAAGAACGTCCAGGTGAAGTATTGCTTCAGTGCAGAAACTCTTCAGTAAGAACTGAAGGAAGAACTACAAGAAGATATAAAATAATAAAAGAAAATATAATCTTCTAGCAGCTATCTTCTTCTTCTTCTTCTTCAAAAGATCTCTGAGTCAGAACTTCCTTGAATAGGAGAACTCAGGTTGAAGAAGAGCAGAAGAGCGAACACTTCTCAGTTGAATGAGGATTGCTGAGAGCAATGAACTTGGACTTGATGAAAGCTTGAATGCTAATTGAATAACTCTTAGAATAACTGGTTAGCTAGCTGAAATCCTTCTCCAAAGGATTCCTTTTATAGCAGCAACAAGCAACGGCTCTTTTCAATTTGAACTGTTTGTCTTCTTCTGAAACTTGAAACCTGGGCTGCAAATATCACAAAGACAAACAAACTCTGCAGCAAAATATTCTATAAAAGGGATAAACCTTTTTCAAAGAAGCTGCAGGAAGCAATCTGATAATAAAGGTACTAAATAAAATCACATCAGAGACAAACTCTTTATAGCATAAGGAAGACTTTTCAGTCTAACGGCTATAAAGGACTGACAGCAGATAAAGTAAAATACAATGTCAATTAATAAGACAAACAACTTTATCTGAAAAGATTTTACTCAGGCAAAAGGGATGGAGCAGATATAGCCTGGAAATATTATCATAAAACAACTGAAATAAAATGCCAAATAATGTATTAATTTATTAAATAGAATAAATAAATACAAAATAAAAAGGCAAACAGAAAATGTCGAACGACCCTCGGAGATCGTCGACCGAAGAACGGAGATGGTCGAACTATTGGACAGATAGTCGAACGATCCAGATAGTCGAACTATCAAAGAAGATAGTCGAACTAACTAGGCAGATAGTCGACCTATCAGAACAGATAGTCGATCTATCAGATAGTCGATCTATCTGGACAGATAGTCGAACTATCAAACACAAACAGATAGTCGACCTATCAAGCAGATAATCGACCTATCACAGAAAACAGATAGTCGACCTATCAACAGATAGTCGACCTATCAAAACAAAACAGATAGTCGATCTATCAACAGATAGTCGAGCTATCAGATAGTTGAACTATCAGGACAGATAGTCGAACTATCAAAGACGACAGATAGTCGACCTATCAAAAGATAGTCGACCTATCAAAGCGGACTAGATAGTCGACCTATCAACAGATAGTCGAGCTATCAGAAAGTTGAACTATCAGGACAGATAGTCGAACTACCAAACCAAGCAGATAGTCGAACTATCAACAGATAGTCGAGCTATCAACGCAGACAGAGAGTCGACCAACTGATAGACGATAGTCGATCAGCCGATAGACGATAGTCGAGCGACGTTCGACTATAGTCGAACGAAAAACTACTTAACCAAATATTCATCTGGAAAAGCAATTCTACACAACTAGGGAATCTAACCTATCAACTAACCTTTGACCATAGATAAATCATGGGTCAAGAGACTAAGAAGACAAGACTCAACTCAAATCAAACTAGGGTAGCAACAATCTCCCCCTATTTGAGTTAAGTCTCTCAAAAACTAAAACACAGAGCTAGCTATAGAACAATAAAATCAATACAGAAAATAGTTAAACAACTAACTAGCAATTAACAATCAGTCAGATATATATAACAGCAGTCAATCAAAATTAAGAATCTACAGAATCAGGCTTGGGATCAGAAGAGCTAGGAATAAAAGAAACTTTCCGCAAGGGATCAATGGCTTCTTTCTTAGACATCTTCAAATCTTGCACGCCAATAATCTTCCGTTCTGCAGCCCTTGGAACAACTGCTTCTGGGTGCTTTGCCATATATTTAGAAGGATCAAATACTTCAGGACTAACCTGGATTTTATCAAGTTCCTTCATTCTGAATTTTGACATTGTAGTAAATCCTGCAGAGTCCTTTCCTTCAGCCTTAGCTTTCTTTATCTGGGCTGATCCAACAAGTTCTAGAAATCGAGCCATCTTGAAATCAGGATCTAAATCTTGGCTTTCATACACATTTTCAGATGTTGTATCAATAGGCTTCACAGCTTTAAACTTAACAGATAAATCTAATAAACTTTTAGCTGTATCTTTAACTTCTTGAATAACTAAAGATGATGGAGGAGCAAACTCCGCAAACTTCTTACTGGATTTTTCAGAGAAAACAGTTCTTTTACCTTTTGAAATATCCTTAGCAACATGAACTGGTATAGCAGGAGAAACCTTTTTCTTGGGAGAAGGAGGAGGTGAAAATGTTGGCTTTTGATATACAACCTCCTTTACTTGCTCTTTAACCTCAGTATCATGCCTTTGAGTACCAGTATATGATTTGCCTTGGTGGCTTTGAGAACTTTTCCTTAAATGAGGCTGAGAAGGAGCAGATTTTGCAGAAGGGGCAGATGGATTTGCTGAAATATTGCTAGAGGCTCCTGCACCGGGAGGTGGAGGAGGAGGACCTCTGGGTTTCCATCTGGGAGCAGGACTATCATATCTCTTAGATTTCTTTCTCTCCTTTTGCTGGTTCTTAGAGAACCACATCCAGTGCTGGAACTCTTTCGACTTTGGATCAATTTCTTTCAGAATGTAATAGGGAATATCATGATCTGGATTTGGAGGAGGAGGAGCTATAGATTTCCTTTTCTTCTTTGCAGCTTTCTTTCTCTTAGAATTCTCAGATAGATCTGAATCATCTTCATCCTCAGAATGAGATAAGGGAGGATGATCATATGGATCATAGGCTTCTGATACAGCCTTTTCTTTTTCTTTCAGGTCAGCTTTCTCTTTCTCTTCTTCTATGGCATCCTGTGCCAGAAGGAGGTCTAGATTTGGTCCTGGTGAATCATCCCAAACAGTAGACTTTTCATCTTGCAAAGCTTTTTCTTTCTCTTCCAAATCAGCCTTTACTCTTTGTTGCCAAGCAGCTTTTGCTTTCTCTTCTTCCAAACTCAGTTTTGAGGTGTCATCTTTATTTTCAAATTGGCTTTCAGAAACATCTTCTATATCAGCTAAAAAAGAATCTAATTCAGGATCTTCTTGCATATCTGACTGAGCTGGTAGAACAGACTCAGTGACTTGAGCATCAGGCAGATGATCAGCTGGAGCAATTGAAGCAAGTTCAGGCATTGTCTCTAAGACATCTGGAACTACTAGAGCAGATTCAGCAGGCTCTAGAGTAACTAGTTCTTCTTGAACTTTATCTGTGGATTCATGAACACAGATCTACTAAATAAGATAAAAGCATTCCTTCTAGGTATTCACAAACTAGCAAGTCAGTTGACTCGTCAATAAAACGAATGAGTGAATTACCTTCAAACTTTACTATCTCCCAAGATTCATCTAGATAGGCAGTAATGACTCCTTCTAGGAATTGAGCAACAAAAGGAGTAGAAGCTTCTTCTAAAACTACTTTGACAACGAATTCTGATTCCAATATAGCATCAGAAATTTCTTTTTCAGACAGTAGAGGAGCTACTTCTTCTTGAACTGGAACTATCTCTTCTGGAACTGTTATCACTGGAGCTATAACTGGAGGAACTGCTGGAAAGTAGGCTGGGAGCTGCTCAGAGACATCTTCATTGAACATCTCCCCCTGCCTGATTTCAGTGGGAACTGAAACCAGGCCCCTGGATGAAGAGGGCTCAGCAGAGTTAGAGAGAATTTTGATGGCATCAGTCAAAGAAGCAATGGAGGAAGCAAGTGGAGCAATTGCCTCTTCAATCATGATTTTAATTGAAGGGATAATTAACTCCAAGATGCTGGAGATGAATGCAGGAGTTATCTCAAAATATGGTGGGGGAACTGCAGTGGATGGAAGATCAGCAGGAGGAATGTATTCCTGATGAACTGGAAAGCGAACTGGAGATGGAGAAGGATGTGGAGAGTTAACTAGAGATAGATGGGGAGAAGCAAGAAGCTAATAAATCAAAACTAGGATTAGATATCCTAGCAAGATGATGAGGGATAGGAGATGCTGGAGGAGAAGATGGAATTTCAACTATTGTTAAATCATGAACAGGAGAAGCAGAATGTCGTACTTCAACTGAAGTAGATGGAACTTCAACTGAAGTAGACAGCAGAGCAGAAGAAGATGAAGGGAGATATAGAGGAGCTGAGCCAACTTCTTGAGGGTGGGGAGCGACAGAGTCAGTCCTTGTGCTCTCAGATGCAGCTGGAGCAGCCCCTGCAGGAGCGGGCTTCACGAAAGTCCTCTTCCACTTTGAGAACAAGTTGGGATCCATCTTCTTACTGGCATTAATGGTTGTAGCAGCTGAAACTAGCAGATGAGAATACTTCTCTTTCAGAAAAATCCCAATAACCCTGCCTAGGGTAACCTCTTTCTTACTGTTCTTCTTCCTTATCAAATCGAACAAAACCCCTGCCCAATTAATCCTTTTCTGATTTACAATTGCACACATCAGTGCAAATTGTTGTCTAGTAATGTTATCATGGGCTGAGTGCTTTCCTAGAAGCACTTTTCCAACTATTTCTGCAAGGAACTTGATCTTGAAGGGAAAATTCACCTTGAGGAGCTTGGAGGGGATGCCTTCGGCATGTCCCAGCTCTAACAACATTCTTCCGAATTCTGGAGCATCTTGCTCATATTCTTCTTCGCCATTAGTCAATTCAAAAACATCAGTCAAAACGGCGGGAGACAAAATTACCTCTACTCCGCCAATTGTTCCTGTCATTGAATCTTTAGTAGACGATGAGGTAAATGCCCATTCCTTTATCTCTGGGATATTTAACTTGATCCTTGTTGACATGAGCCTTTCCAGACCTTGATCTTTGCAGAGCTGAAGAATTTCCACGATACCGGGCTCGCAGCAACTGAATGCGTCAAAGTCCACACTGAAACCGACGTCGAACTTCACGACTGCGAGGAGCGCTGGAGAAATCGCCATTGAAATGCTGGAGAAGGCGCGAGAGAGACGGAGAAGACGAATCGACATAAAATCGCAAGAGGAGGAGCAAGTGGGAAGACGGAATGCGAAAGGACGCTCTCCGTCGACGATAAAAGCGAAGATCTTTTAACCTAGGTCGACTATCGGCTTTATATTAGACCGGAGATAGTCGATCTATTTAAAAGATACTGGAGATGATGGTCGAACGGTCGTTCGACGATCGGTCCAGAAGCAGAGTAGTCGAGCAATCGTACGATTATTTCTGGCTTCTCAAACAACAAGCTGTCGTCATCCAGGGATCGACGATGAGCTCGACTTGTTCGACTATGGTCGAACGCCGGTCGATGATCTTCAATCAGACAAGCTTTCATCAACCATAGGTCGACGATGGGCTTGACCCGATCGACTATCTTCGAACGTCGTTCGACTATCTTCAAACAAGTTTCAACAAGGCAGAAGTCACACTTAGTCTCTTCCATTGATCATGCCTAGTTGAACCAAAAAGAACAGATGCTTCTGTTCATCTAGGGGCTTGGTGAATATATCACCTCTCTGAAACTCAGTGGATATGAACTCAAGACTAATCTTGTTCTTTTCCACACAATCTCTCAGGAAATGGTGCCGAATCTCAATGTGCTTCATTCTAGAGTGGTGCACTGGATTTTGTGCAATTGAGATAGCACTGGTACTATCACACATGATTTTGGTGTTCTTGTGTGAGTAACCATAATCCACAAGCTGGTTTTGAATCCACAGGATCTGTGAACAACAACTGGCAGCTGCTATATATTCAGCCTCTGCAGTTGAAGTTGAGATAGAAGCCTGCTTCTTACAAAACCAAGAGACCAATCTCTCTCCCAAGAACTGACAAGTTCCTGAGGTGCTCTTCCTGTCAACTCTGCAACCAGCATAGTCAGAGTCAGAGTATCCAATTAACTCAAATTCTGATTCTGCTGGGTACCAAAGTCCTAGATTTGGACATCCCTTCAGGTATCACAGGATTCTCTTGAGAAGAATCAGATGAGATTCCTTGGGGTTGACCTGGAATCTAGCACAAAGGCATGTAGCAAACATTATATCTGGCCTATTTGCAGTTAAATATAATAGGGAACCAACAATGGCCCTATAATTCTTTTGATCAACTGGCTTGCCGTGATCATCAGAATCAATAACTACATTAGTAGCCATAGGTGTAGGCATTGCTGAAGCATCAGCCATCCCAAATTTCTTTACCAATTCCTTGGCATATTTGGATTGGGAGATGAAGATGCCATCAGCATCTTGCTTAACTTGGAGACCAAGAAAATAGGACAGCACACCCATACTACTCATCTCAAACTTAGAGTGCATCAGGTCAGAAAACCTTTTGCAAAGTTTGGGATCAGTGGAACCAAATATAATATCATCCACATACACTTGAACTAACAGGATTGTGTCCTTGTGGTGCTTGACGAAAAGGGTTCTATCAACTACTCCCCTAGTAAAGTTGTGCTCTAACAGGAAACTAGCTAGAGTCTCATACCACCAGGCTCTGGGTGCTTGTTTTAGTCCATAAAGAGCTTTCTGCAACTTGAACACATGTGAGGGCTGAGTTGAAGAAACAAACCCTGGTGGTTGTTCAACAAACACCTCTTCCTTAAGCTCACCATTCAGGAATGCACTTTTGACATCCATCTGAAAGACCTTAAACTTCATGAAGGCTGCATAGGCCAAGAAGATCCTTATTGCTTCTAGCTTTGCAACAGGAGCAAAAGTTTGGTCATAATCTATACCTTCCTCCTGTCTGTAGCCCTGAGCTACAAGCCTAGCTTTATTCCTTACAATAATTCCATTTGCATCCAACTTGTTTCTATACACCCACTTGGTGCCTATGATCAGTTGGCCTTTAGGTCTTGGAACCAAAGTCCAAACTTTACATCTCTCAAACTGATTGAGTTCCACTTGCATAGTAATGATCCAGTGGGGATCTAGCTATGCATCTTTAAAGGTGAGGGGCTCAATCTGTGAGAGGAAACAAGCGTGCATCACATCCTGTCTTAACTGATGTCTTGTTTGAACACCAACTGATATGTCTCCTATCACTTAAGATGTGGGGTGATCTCTAAGTGTGACAACATCAGCAGGTGGGATGTGATCTTCAGCAACAGTTGGGATTAATTCCTCAGGAGGAATTTGATCTACTGTTGGTGGAACAACAACAGCTTCAACAATGTCTTCATCACTGTCTGATTCAGTGATCTGAAGAGTTGATATTTGAAGAATCTCTTGAGTAGCATCAGGTACCTGCAATGAACTGGAGGAATGAGAATTTTCCTTCTCCTTGTAAAACATCTGAGACTCATCAAAAGATACATGCACAGATTCTTCAATTTTACAGGTTGATTTGTTATAAACCCTATAAGCTTTGCTTACTTGGGAATATCCAAGCATAATTCCCATTGAAGCTTTTGCTTCAAACTTTCTAAGATATTCTTTATTGTTATTATGAATATAAACAACACAGCCAAAAACTCTAAAATAGTTTATTTTAGGTTTCTTTCCTTTAAGAAACTCATAAGGAGTTTTACACTTAAGCTTGTGTATCAGACTTCTATTCAAGACATAATTGGCTGTACTAACAGCTTCTGCCCAATAGGAAAGAGGCATATTATCATCTGCCAACAATGTGCTAGCAGCTTCAATGAGTGTTCTATTCTTCCTTTCAACTACCCCATTTTGTTGGGGAGTTCTAGGAGCTGAGAAGCTATGTTTGATACCTTCTCTCTCACAGAATTCTTGCATGAGAAGAGAGTCAAACTCAGTACCATGATCACTTCTGTTCAAGGCCACATGAGAAGAGTACTCAGTCTGCGCACATAATAGAAAGTCTGTAAGGGCTTTGAAGTTATCAGCCTTAGTTCTCAAAAAGAAAACCCAACTGAACCTAGAGAAGTCATCTATAATGACTAAGGTGTAATACTTTCCTCCTAAACTCTGTACATTTATTGGGCCAAATAGGTCCAAATGTAATAAATACAAGATTCTTGGAGAATCACTTTTATTTACAGATTTAAAAGAGTTTTTGGTTTGCTTGCCTAGCTGACAAGCCTTGCATAGGCTCTCCTTCTTATAGGGGCAAGAAGGTAAACCTCTAACAAGGTTGTGTTTAGATAACCTAGATATATTTTTAAGGTTAACATGACTAAGCCTCTTATGCCACAAAGAATTATTATTAATTGTTACTTCATTAAATAAACAGATTTCAGAATGAGTTGAATTGAAATCTACTAAATAAATATTACCTAATCTAATGCCTACTAAAACAACATTATTATTTAAAGTAATATTACAAGAAGAGTTAGAAAATGAAACCTGGTAGCCAGCATCACATAGCTGGCTGACTGAGATCAAGTTGTGCTTCAGTCCAGTCACATATGCAACTCTCTTTAAAGTAACAGCTCCAATTGTGATCCTGACATAGCCTTCTGTCTGACCACAGCTTGAATCTCCAAAGATAACCTTTGGATCGAGCTTAGCTTTGAACCTTGACAGATGATTTTTATTTCCTGTCATATGTTTGGAGCATCCACTATCCAAATACCACTTATTTTGAGTGATAGGATAGGCCATCACCTGCAAGAAATTCATTTAGACATTGTGGACCCAGGTAACCTTGGGTCCCTTGTTTTTCACATAAGAAAAGCTAGAAATAAATGAAAATGCAGGCTGAGGGTGATAACCTAATGGGTGAGATCTCCTAGGTGGGATTCTCCATGCAGATGATGGGTCAACAAACCTAGGGTTTCTATTTTCATTTAGGTTTCTACGGGTTTGATGATGATTTTGAAAATCATATTGAAAACGTCGATCGACGTTCGATGATGGGCGCTCAGATCGTCGAGCTTCGTTCGACCATTGAGCTTCCGATCGTCGAGCAGCGTTCGACGCTCTTTGTATTTCCTTAAAAAATTTCTTCCTCTTTTCTCTCTTAGCTTTATTTAAAGTTTTATTAACTTGATTTACTTGCTCAGTGTTCTTTATCCCATCAGCTGAGATAAAGTTCACTGGAGTTGAAAGATTATTTTTAAGAATAACTGGGGGTTTACTGGGAGAAGCTCCTAAGCCTAGTTTGTTATTGCCTAACCTAGTGTTAGTCATGCTGGTTATTTCTAATAACTTAAGGCTTCTACCATTTAGAGATTCTTCTAATCTCTTAGATTTAGCTAACTCAATTTTAAGAAACTTAATTTCTTCACTATAATTAGTGAGATCTTCCTTTAACTTAATATTTTCAGTAGATATGATTTCTGATTCAGCTAGCCTATGTCTAAGTTCTTTAATTTCTTTTTCAGAACTAATTAAATCTAAGCATAAAGATTTAAAATCTAATTTGAATTCTGCAGAAGTGAAATCATAAGAAAATAGTACCTCATCTTCTGTTGGTATTTCTTCCTCTGAATCTGAACTCTCTGCAGCTGAGTGATTGCTGCAGGCATCTATTGCCATCAGGCAAACTTCCTTTGCCTTCTTCTCTTCCTCATCCTCACTGGAGCTAGAGGAGGAAGATTCCTCATCTGAATCACTCCAGGTTTCAGTAATGAAACCTCTCTCCTTCTTCTTGTTCTTGTAGGAGGATGGCTTGGAGTGCTTCCTGTGCTGTTCCTTTTCTTTCCTCTTATCTTTGTTCTTCTCCTCTGGACACTCTGGTAAGATATGTCCAGGTTTCCTGCAAGCATAACAGATAATTTCTTTAGCAGGAGAACGATCATACCTTGGTTTGTCTTCATAGCGTGAAGACTTCTTTCTGAATTCCTTTCTCCCCATCATGAGAAACCTCTTGGCAAATAATGCCATTAGTTCCTCATTGGATTGGCTGCCTTCAGAAGCATCAGCAGCCTTAAGAGCTAGAGATTGCTCTTTTCTTGTTGGAGTGGGGGTCTTTGCTTCAGCTTCAGCTTCCCTTGTCTTCAGCACTTGCTCAAAAGACTTGAGCTTGCCGAGAAGGGCTTCTGTTGAGATCTCTGTTGTACTTCTGGCTTCCTTGATGGGCCAGATCCTCAGATCCCATGTGCTAGGGAAGCACATAAGAATCTTATCATTGACCTCTGTCAATGAAATGTCCTTGTCAAGGGTCCTCAGCTCATTGATGATTGAGCTGAGCCTTGTATACATAACTTCAACTGATTCAGCATCAGTTTTCTTGAAGTTCTCATATTGTGAGATAAGGTTGGACCTTCTGTCCTTCCTTTCATCAGCTGAACCAGCTACAATCTGGTTCAGTGTATCCCACATTGCTTTTGCTGAAGGGCAGTCAGTAACCTTCTGGAATACTTCATCAGACATTGTCTGAGCCAGTATATTCATTGCCTTGGCATCTGCTATCTTTGCCTTTTTGTACTCATCATTGTAGTCTGGAGGAGGCACTGCACTCATACCAGATGATGAGGCAGAAGCAGCAGCAGGTGCTCTTGGGGGTCCTGACAAAATAGAAGCAAAGATGCTTTCATCAATAGAATTCATATATAATTTGATCCTTGCCTTCCAGATGCCAAACTTAGCTAAGTTGCATGATGGAGGTCTGGTGCTGGAATAATCCTTGGACTGGGCCATGATAGTGACAGTGAATATCTATAAACTTTGGTATCTATCAGGATCTTGTGACTTAGGTGTTAGCCTATTCAGTCAGTCAACCTCCTTCTGATACCAATTGAAAGTGAAGGGATAAATACTACTCTAGAGGGGGGGTGAATAGAGTTATCAAAATTTGACTTAGCAAAGTTGACTTTCTACTTAACTCCCTTGGAGTGAAATGCGGAATGAAAAGATTATAGATATGGAGATAACCCTAAAGCCTAACACAAGTGATGTGCACAGACTCAAGCTAACTGTAATTACAGTTAAGGCTTGGATATCCTAATCAGCAACTAGCAAACCTAGTTATATCTAATCACAGCCACAATACAAGAATTTAAGCAAGGCAATCCAGACGACACAAGGAATTTAAGTGGTTCCCCAAACAACTTGGGTACGTCCACTCTTCTACTAACAAGGTAGGAATCCACTCAGGTTTTTGATCAGGTGCCCTGCCACCAACAAGATCTGCCTCAGGTAGATCAAGAGACCCTTTAGACTTTTGATCAGGTGTCTAAAAACCGAACACAGGTTTTTGATCAGGTGCCCTGCCACCAAGGGATACTTTTGAAGGGAGTAATAACCCTGTACAGGAGGGGGAAAGGGGTTAAGGTGTCTTCTCTATTTTACAATAGATTAGAGAAGCACAATAACTTGCACTGAGCTAGACAGCTCTAAAAGAATCAAGGCTCCCCCTGGCTCAAAGAACGTCCAGGTGAAGTCTTGCTTCAGTGCAGAAACTCTTCAGTAAGAACTGAAGGAAGAACTACAAGAAGATATAAAATAATAAAAGAAAATATAATCTTCTAGCAGCTATCTTCTTCTTCTTCTTCAAAAGATCTCTGAGTCAGAACTTCCTTGAACAGGAGAACTCAGGTTGAAGAAGAGCAGAAGAGCGAACACTTCTCAGTTGAATGAGGATTGCTAAGAGTAATGAACTTGGACTTGATGAAAGCTTGAATGCTAATTGAATAATTCTTAGAATAATTGGTTAGCTAGCTGAAATCCTTCTCCAAAGGATTCCTTTTATAGCAGCAACAAGCAACGCCTCTTTTCAATTTGAACTGTTTGTCTTCTTCTGAAACTTGAAACCTGGGCTACAAATATCACAAAGACAAACAAACTCTGCAGCAAAATATTCTATAAAAGGGATAAACCTTTTTCAAAGAAGCTACAGGAAGCAATCTGATAATAAAGGTACTAAATAAAATCACATCAGAGACAAACTCTTTATAGCATAAGGAAGACTTTTCAGTCTAACGGCTATAAAGGACTAACAGCAGATAAAGTAAAATACAATGTCAACTAATAAGACAAACAACTTTATCTGAAAAGATTTTACTCAGGCAAAAGGGATGGAGCAGATATTGCCTTGAAATATTATCATAAAACAACTGAAATAAAATGCCAGATAATGTATTAATTTATTAAATCGAATAAATAAATACAAAATAAAAAGGCAAACAGAAAACGTCGAACGACCCTCGGAGATCGTCGACCGAAGAACGGAGATCGTCGAACTATCGGACAGATAGTCGAACAATCCAGATAGTCGAACTATCAAAGAAGATAGTCGAACTAACTAGGCAGATAGTCGACCTATCAGAACAGATATTCGATCTATCAGATAGTCGATCTATCCGGACAGATAGTCGAACTATCAAACACAAACAGATAGTTGACCTATCAAGCAGATAATCGACCTATCACAGAAAATAGATAGTCGACCTATCAACAGATAGTCGACCTATCAAAACAAAACAGATAGTCGATCTATCAACGGATAGTCGAGCTATCAGATAGTTGAACTATCAGGACAGATAGTCGAACTATCAAAGACGACAGATAGTCGACCTATCAACAGATAGTCGACCTATCAAAGCGGACCAGATAGTTGACCTATCAACAGATAGTCGAGCTATCAGATAGTTGAACTATCAGGACAGATAGTCGAACTACCAAACCAAGCAGATAGTCGACCTATCAACAGATAGTCGAGCTATCAACGCAGACAGAGCGTCGACCAACTGATAGACGATAGTCGATCAGCCGATAGACGATAGTCGAGCGACGTTCGACTATAGTCGAACGAAAAACTACTTAACCAAATATTCATCTGGAAAAGCAATTCTACACAACTAGGGAATCTAACCTATCAATTAACCTTTGACCATAGATAAATCATGGGTCAAGAGACTAAGAAGACAAGACTCAACTCAAATCAAACTAGGGTACCAACATAACTGGTTTTCTTTCATATTAAACTATAAATTTTCCTCAAAATCTAAAGTCTAGAGTCTTACCTGAGCGTGTGCAGTTATCCCCTACACGATGTGGCATCACGACACGTATTTTCTATTTCTCTGATACGATTTAATCATTGAGAAAATGCGGGTTGTGACAATGTGGATGGGTTGGAGGTGTATGTATGTTTGCCGTACTGGAATGATGTGTTGATAAGGGACTCGGTGTGGAGCCCTTGCGTGCTATTGAGCACGGGATGTGAATAATAAAAAGGGACTCAACGTGGAGCCCATAAATGTGAAATTGCACATGGTTTGAGTTAGCATGCAGTGTCATAATCCTAGGTTAAGGATAGTGTGGAAGGTCTATGATCTGTCCAGTAGTCACACTGACGGGAGTTGATAGTGTTACATCCCATTTCCAGCTAGACCCCTAGGAGTGGTTTTGTCATAACTAGGCCATGAGAAAACCCTAAGAATCCCAAGAAGACCAAGAGAGCTTAGGTAGGAAGGTGAAAATCACCTTGGTCTTCAAATAATAGGTCAGAAACTTGTCTTAAAATAAGATTAGGACTCGGGCGTTGAGTGCGTCGAGTGCACTCAATGCCATAAGCAGAATGACGTTGAGTGCACTGACTGCACTCAATGCCATCTTAAAGGTGGGTTGGCGTTGAGTGCATCGAGTGCACTAAACGCCATAAGTTAAATGGCGTTGAGTGCAGTGACTGCACTCAACGCAATCTGGTGTTGTCTGGATGGCGTTGAGTGAGCTGAGCTCACTCAACGCCATAGTCTGGATGGCGTTGAGTGAGCTTAGCTCACTCAACGCCATAAACTAAACAGCGTTGAGTGCACAGACTGCACTCAATGTCGTCTGCTGAGGTCTGGAATGGCGTTGAGTGAGCTTAGCTCACTCAACATCATAAGCTAGACGGCATTGAGTGCACAGACCGCACTCAACGCCATATTAAGTAGGTTGGATGGAGTTGAGTGAGCAGAGCTCACTCAACGCCATAAGCTAGACGGTGTTGAGTGCACAGACTTCACTCAACGCCATCTTAAGTAGGTTGGATGGCATTAAGTGAGCATAGCTCACTCAACGCCATAAGCTAGACGACGTTGAGTGCATAGACTACACTCAACGCCACCTTAAGTAGGATGGATGGCGTTGAGTGAGCAGAGCTCACTCAATGCCATTTTGCTTAGAAATTTTTTTTAGCTTGGCTGATGGTTCAGTTAAACCGGGCCAGTCTAAGAAGTGGGCCAGAATGTGTTATTGGACCATTACTCTTATTAAGACTTAATTAAGCCTTATTTTGTGATATTGACCGGCTGTGCAATGTGGCAGCCATTTCCTCTTCCTTCAAGCCATGGCCGAGCAATTGTTTGCATGGCTATTAATGGCTTTTAAAGCTCGAGTCCATCCTCTCCCCCTTGAAACAACTAGATTCAACCCCTCTTGGGGATAGGAGGAGTTTCCAGCCTTCTCTTAGTTGTTTTGAGCCGTTTCCTCTCCCTTCAAGCCATGTCCGAAAACTCATAAATGGAGCTTTAATGGCCATTAAATCCTACCCCCACCCGCAGCCTTGTTACTCCCTTAAAAGACTCCTTAGACATAAGGAGGAAGTTTTCACCCTTGCCCGACAAAGCTAGAGCTTATTACCTTATTGTTGAGGAATTCCGACGACGCCACCACCGCGCAAATGGCATCCCGACGATCGGCTCGACTCCAAACCGCGAATAAGGTCCTCCTCTACTCTTTCTTCTATGGATAGATCTTAGGAATCAAATAGGAGGGAAATCGGGCTCTATAGAGCTGGATCGGGTGAGCGTTTTCATGGTTTTTTCCGAAATTCATGGTGGTCGTCGGGTTTGCCGTAAACCACCACCTCTGGCGGACAAACCACCGTTGATCGATAGCAACCACCTCGACGGAGGTAGTGGTGGCGATGGCTGGCCAGGGAGGTGGCCAAATGGCCGGCGGTGGCTCATGCAAGCTACAGGTTTTATGCATTTTTTTTAGGGTTGCTGGTTTCGGGTTTTGAGAAGATGAACAGTGCCTTATATCAAATATGATATATATTTATATATAATATATAGTACTTAATCACTTTTATCAAGCTCATTTTGATGCTATTAAATGAGGCACTTAGAGGCCATTTTAGGAAAAATGGCCAGTCACAGAAGTTGTAGCCATTCGAGTCTAGATTATTCTAAAATTTATTATACTCGATTGGGTAAGTGGTTTGACCACAGTACCCATTTTAGTGGGACCTATACCTAGGGGTATCCTGAGATTCAAATGGATGCTTACCTTTCATCCCTTGTCCAAATGAGCTGAAATTTGGTCAGGGTGTCTACCACTATACCTAGGGCTTGTCCAAAAATGGGAATTTTTGGAGAATATTTTCTTATAGTTTTTTGAAAAATTTAATAAACCATGTATAAATTAATTAGGTGTCATAAACACCTCAAAATTTCTCCAAATTTGGGTGGGTTGTCTTAGAGGGCATGTTAAGGCTCTTGTAAAAATTTTATCTCATTTGAAGATGTTTTGATTAGGTTTTTGTCCAACCCTAGGTTGACCTTTATAAGGTTAATTAGGTCAAAACACCCCCTTGGGGTTTTGAGTGGTCAAATCACCTCAACAGAGGCTGAAATTTTGGTCACTGACTTTTTATTGTATGACACACCCTCCAATGGAATTTGGGGTGGTTTAGTGTAGGGTAGCCCTAGAACTCTAGGGTAGTCCCTTTTATGGGATTTTTTTATGGTTTGATGGTCATTGGGTCAAATGACCTTGGAATGATTTGAAAATTGATGGAGAGGACCAAAGGGTGTATATGGTCCTCTGGTTGAAGTTTAATTGAATTTAAAAGTCTTAAACCACCTCAAACCCCTAACCCTAGATTAGGGCACAAAGCCCAATAGTTGGGTTTAGGAAATCAAAATATCTCACAATAACTTGAAACTTGGGCAGGGTATTTATTTGATAGGAAGTTGTCCTAAAATAATTTTGGTATAATTTTTAGACTAGTAAAATCAGTACTTCCTTTATAACCCTAGCAATGCCCCTAAATTTTATGTTGCTTGTTATGAAAATTATGTCCATTGAAAAGTTATGAAAATTAGCATTTGGAAGTTTTAAATCATGGTAGCCCCCTCTGTATTTTTATTGAAAATTTTAGATGATTATTTTAGGTACTTGATTCATAAATTATGAATTATGGAATTTTGATCATAAATAGATGTGGAGCTTAATATTATTATAAAAATTATGAAATCTGGTCAGTGAGTGTTTTAAATCAATATGTAGGTTCTGGAATTTTCTCATAATTTTTAGGTGACTATTTGTAGTACTTGCTTCAATAACCCAAGAGTATAAAATTATCATTGTAAATGAAATTAGGTGATACTGTTCACTAAAAAATTGGGGGAATCTTTCTAGAGTGTTTTTAGGCCATGATAATCTTACTGGATTTTTGTTATAGTTTTTGGAACAATATTTCTGACCTTTGATTCTTAAAATGGTATTGTTGACTTTATGTTCTAAATTGTGATTTGGGGGCCTGAACCATTCTAAAAATTTATATATCTTGGATTTACTATTAAATTACTATTTAGTATTTATCATGATTAACTATCCTTGGAGGTAATGGCTCCGAAAGGAGGAACTAAAGGTCTGTGTGCACAGAGTCGGGTGTGTGTGTTGCACTTGCATGATTCATCATACCCACTAGCATGTCATGGCATAATCGAATCATTTAACCCCTGACACCTAATGTATAAGTGGAATGGGATGCTTATACAATAGGCCTTGCAAAATGACCCCTTGGTGTATAAGCTTTTATGGGCAAGTTTATAATTTAAAGTCATTTTTGATATATATATACTGTTGTTTGATAACCGACACCCCAACGTATAAATTGGTATGGGACTTTTTATATGATGGGAGCCTTGCAGAAGATACCTTTGCTTAGGTGCTTCTGCACATAAGTTAAGGTTATATTTCCTACTTTCTGTTTCTGCCATATTTGCTACAGAATTGCTAGCATTGGTCCGCTGTCACCTGCTTTTGATTTATTCTCCACCTTCCTGTCCTTCCTTTTCTTCCTCTCCGCTCGGTACTTAGGAGCCATGCGGGAAGGGGCGTGGGATGATAGGGCTTAGTATTATAGACTAACAGTTTTCGAACCACATCATTTAGGGGATCATGGAGCCCAACATGGAGGAGCAGCCCCAGAGGTCGGCCCGTTTGGAGATAGGGCAGTCTAGCTCAGGAGTTCAGCCAGCTGGGAATGTGAGTCCCGACTTATAGTAAATGTTATAGTTTGCTTCCACTTGAGTGACCTGTAGTGAGAATTATGATGTACAGGGCATAAGCCCTTACTTTTAGTACCTTCTATACTTTTTCTATGGACTCTCCCTTCGTGGAGACTTTTATTTCTATACATGTGATTTCTGTGGACTTGCTTTTAATTTATTGTGCTACCTTTCTGTGATCGAATTGGCCGGCAGAATCGGCGCTTTATGGTGATGACCCTTCAGGGCGTGAAGGTGTCACCGTAAAGCGGCAATCCTGGGCCTAAGACCCCGGTGTTTAAAAAGAAAAAAATGGGGTCTTACAAGTGGTATTAGAGGAAACCTCGATCGGAAAAGGAAGCAGTCCACAAAATCCCTGGGTCAACCCCGCGCAGGTTTAGTTTGAGGACAAACTAAGCAGCGGAAGTGTGGTGTGCCCATGTGGGGATCACATGTAATTGTCCACTGTTAATTAGGCTTGAGTCAATTTCTTACAAACGATTTTTGATGTGCATCCTCCATCACAGCCTACACCACAGGGCAGAGTCCAGCAGACTCCGAATAATGCACCACCTCTCCCGGTTCCCAATCCGTTCCTACAATCGAATATGGGGAAGACTCTGACAGCCATTCTGGAGGCTTTCAGTGCTCAGCAGGTTCCGGCTCCGCAGCCAAACCCGGGAGCCAACTGGCTGAGCATCATCCGAGGACTCTCTCCCCCGTCCTACTTAGGGACAGAGTCAGCTGTCAAGATAGAAGAATTGCTGGACATTATGTACGAGATGTTGACAGGGATACGGTGCCCCTAGGAGGAGAGAGTGTCATTGGTGGTCTCTTGCTTGGAGTCTCACGCCAAGAGATGGTGGAAGACGTCACTGGACACGACCTTTGCGGATATGGAGATTGCAGAGATTACTTGGGGGGAGTTCAGGGCCACGTTACTGGAGAATTTTGTTCCACAGTCGGCTAAGGATTAGCTGGAGGACAGGTTTTTACTACTAAAGCAGGGCACCAGGACGGTGGTGGAGTACCACCGAGAGTTCAACCACCTAGCCCGGTTTGCGGACTCGTATCAGTTAGACGAGCCTAGATATATCAAGAGATTCTACAAGGGCCTCCGAGAGGAGCTTAGGGATGCAATGCTATTTGTATCCGATGGGACCATTTCCCGGATACTGGAGATGTCTAAAAGGATAGAGGCTGATTGGCAAGCTACTCGGAGCCGGAAACGGCCAATGGAGGATCAAGGTCGAGGAGAAAGGAATGATCAGAGATGAGCCTGTGTAATAGACGGGAGAAGGGTTGAGGACCAGCCTCGTCAGGAGGCAAGACAGGAAACAAGGGAGCCAGTGGTTGTGGCTCCACCACCTCTTCAGACACGGGAGGGTTAGAAACCCGGGGGGATGGCATATCCCCCGCCACAGTGCTTCCACTGCCATCAGGTTGGGCACATCCGCAGAAATTGTCCTATGAGAGGGGTACGCCCACCAGCACCACCGGCTGCCCAGCCAGCGCAGTATTTTGGAGGCCAAGGATGTGTCCAAGGACGAGGATATAAGGGTAGGGATCGTATAAAAGAAAGGGAGCAGGTGTATGCTTTGGACCTAGCACAGCCTCGGAACCCAGAGCAGGTCATAGTAGGTATGCCAAGATGTTTAAATGTTTTAAATAGAATTCACTTTCCCAGTTGTTAAAGTTTGTAGAACTATACTAGATAGAACAAATAGAAAATAAAAACTCGTCATAGAATCCTAAGACATTTAATCACCCCAGGTATAGTCTTCATCAGCGGCAAGCCTGCTCGTACGCTTTTCGATACCGGAGCTTCTCACTCCTTCATATCGGAGACGTTTGTAGAAGGATTGTAAGGAGTAGAGCGATTAATGGGCTCGGTGATGAGGGTGCGACTACCCGATGGATTTGAACTCCTTACCTCGGATCACTACAACATGGAGGTAGAAATCGGTGGAAAGGCATTTGAGGCTCCGGCGACGCTTTTGAAGTTAACGGACTACGACTTGATCTTGGGCATGGTATAGCTTCATTGGAACCATGCCCAAATTGATTGTCAAGCAAAGAGGATCACCATGAGACACGGGGACTCTTTTATTATTATCGAAGGTATAAGACTTGCCTCCCGTATTCTCTTATCATCAGTTCAGGCCGTTAAGGCCAATCTACAGGGGGAGGAAGTTTATCAGGTTCTATTTGAGATGACGGAGGTCAAGGAATCTTTGACAGATATTCCAGTAGTACGAGATTTTGCCGATGTTTTTCCAGAGAAGCTGTCAGGTCTACCTCCGCACCGGGAGAAGGATTTCAAGATACATCTTGTGTCGGGGGCCAAGCCGGCATCTAGGGCCCCTTACAGGATGGCCCCGAAAGAGTTGACAGAGTTCTTAAGTCAGTTGCAGGAACTAGTAGAGGTAGGGTTTGTCTGACCAAGCTCATCCCCATGGGGAGCCTCGGTTCTTTATGTCAAGAAAAAGGATGGAAGCCTCCGCTTATGTATTGACTACCGAGCGCTGAACAGACTGACAGTCCGTAACACATACCCGCTGCCACAGATTGATGAGTGGTTCGATCAACTGGAAGTATCAAATTTCTTCTCGAAACTCGAATTAAGGTCAGGGTACTACCAGCTATGGATTCGAGAGGAGGACATTCCGAAGACCGCCTTCAGCAGTAGGTACAGACTGTACGAGTTTACAGTGATGCCCTTCAGGCTCACAAATGCACCTTCAGCATTTACAAGCCTCATGAATAGTGTATTCGAGGAGTATTTGGATGTATTCATCATTGTATTTATTGACGACATCCTCATCTACTCAAAGACGGAGGAGGAGCATACATGATACCTGACGTTGACTCTAGAGATGCTACGGGAGCACTAGCTGTACGCGAAGTTCAGCAAATGCCAGTTTTGGTTAAAGGAGGTGGCCTTCTTAGGTCAATCAGCGGTGTTGGGTTAGCAGTAGACCCGACCAAGATTCGGGCGGTTCAGGATTGGCCAACGTTGAAGACAGCCACGGATGTACGGAGTTTCCTGGGACTTGTCGGATATTACCCGAAGGTTCGTCGAAGGATTCTCCCAAATCACACTCCATCTTACTTCCCTGACGAAGAAGGAATCCCCTTTCGTTTGGACGCCACAGTGCGAGGTGGCCTTTGTGGAGTTGAAAGGTTTGCTTACCTCAGCTCCAATTCTCTCCCTTCCGTCAGGAAGGGAGGGATTCCAGGTATACACGGATGCCTCCTATCAGGGGATGGGTGTCGTTCTGATGCAGAATGGGCACGTGATAGTCTACGCCTCCTGGCAGTTGAAGATACATGAGAAGAACTATCGGGTGCATGATCTAGAGATGGGTGTAGTGATCTTTTCTCTGAAGATTTGGCGGCACTACCTCTACGGGGTTCACTGTGACATCTTCTCAGATCACAGGAACTTGAAATACGTGGACACATAGAAGGAACTCAACATCAGACAGAGACGTTGGGTGGAGTTCCTATCGGATTACCAGTACACCATGCACTACCACCCTGGGAAGGCAAATGTAGTGGCAGATGCTTTGAGCCGGAGAGGAGGTACCTCAGGGAAGGGACAACAACTGATGTCCACAGAGCTAGTCCGGTCCTTCAGATATATACAGATATCCCTAGTGTACGAGAATGATCCATAGCTGTATATGGAGTATCTAGCATCGATGGTTGCCATAGATGATATTCGGGACCGCATCCGGGACAGACAGAAGACAGATGCATAGGCAGAGCCAGTATTACAAGCCTTGGAGGAGGGTTCGACGGGAGATTATTCACTGAGAGATGGATTGCTATATTTCAGAGGCAGGGTCTATATACCCACAGGAGGCCAGATTCGGGAGGACATCATGGCGGAAGCACATTGTAGCAGATATTCTATACACCCGAGGATCACCAAGATGACGACAGACTTAAAGAAGACGATGTTCTAGCCGGGGATGAAGAAGGATATTACATACTTCGTAACTCACTGCGAGGCATGCCAGCTGGTGAAGGCCGAGTGCAGAAACCCCGCGGGATTGCTACAACCACTTCCGGTGCCGGAGTGGAAATTTGAGGACATCACGATGGATTTAATTCATTGCCTCCCCCGATCACGGACGGGAAATGATTCGATTTGTGTCATCGTCGATCGGCTTACAAAGGTGGCCAGATTCATTCCGATCAGGAAAAGTTTCTCGGTTTGGGTACTGGTGCGAAGATTCGTAGAGTAGTTCATTCGTTACCACGGGGTACCCAGGACGATCGTGTAAAATCGGGATGGTCAATTCATATCCAGGGAGTGGAGATCCGTACAGACTTACTTGGGCACGCGACTGACCTTAAATACAACATTTCATCCCCAGATGGATTGGCAGACGGAACGCACCAACTGGACATTGGAGGACCTCCTGAGGCTATACATATTAGACCGTGGGGAACCTTGGGAGAAGCTCTTACCCCTGGTCGAGTTCTCCTATAACAACGACTATCAGTCCAGCATCAGGATGGCGCCTTACGAATCCTTGTATGGAAGGAAATGCAGGACCCTGCTTTATTGGATTCAGGACGAGGATCCAAAAGCGTTGGGATCTAATTTTGTTAAAAAAATTGAGGCTCAGGTGAGGCTAATCAGAGACAGGATGTTAGAGGTGCAGAGCAGACAGACTAAGTACTATGACGCCCGGCATCATCAGGTGGAATTTCAGGTGGGGGCAAAGTGTTTTTGAAGATCCGGCCCATGCATAGAGTTTCACGGGTGTGTGGCCGGAAGAAGAAGCTCAACCCTAGGTATATGGGCCCTTACAGGATCCTAGAGCGGACCGAGCCCCTAGCTTACAGGCTGGAGTTACCACAAGAACTGCCAGGTTTACACGACGTGTTCCATATTTCTTCACTTAGGAGGTCTCTATTGCGCCCGGAGCAGCAGATTTTGACCACAGATGGGCCGGTAGCTTCCGACCGGTCAGTTCACTTGGAGCTGGTTCGGATCGATGACAGAGGAGTACAGACCTTGCGTTGCAAGAAAGTTCCGTTTGTCAAAGTTCTGTTGAGGAACCATGGTCAGGAGGAGCATACCTAGGAACCGCAGGACCTGATGCGACAAAAGTATCCGGAGCTGTTCAGTCAGGTATACCTAAACTCTCGCGACGTTCAATTTACTTTCCTTTTTTAAACTAGTAGGACTGAAATTTCAAGAATAGGGGCTAATCTTTTGTTTATTGGGGTCTAGACTTTGCCAATTGGGCTAATTGGTCTTAGATTTGACTATCACTTTCAAACCTCACATAGCAAACATGGCATCGTGATGTAAATCTTTCAATTCTCATGGGTTGTTACAAGTTTCTTTCTCCCCAATAGGAGCCCCCGTAGGATTAACCTTGATTTTGGGGACGAAATCTTTGTTTTGTTTATTGGGATTTGTAACATCCCATTTCTGGCTAGACTCCTAGGAGTGGTTTTGTCATGACTAGGTCATGACAAAACCCTAAGAATCCCAAGAAGACCTATAGAGCTTAGGTAGAATGGTGAAAATCACCTTGGTCTGCAAATAATAGGTCAGAAACTTGCTTAAAATAAGATTAGGACTCAGGCGTTGAGTGCGTCGAGTGCACTAAATGCCATAAGCAGAATGGCGTTGAGTGCACTGACTGCACTCAACGCCATCTTACAGGTGGGTTGGCGTTGAGTGCGTCGAGTGCACTCAATGCCATAAGTTGAATGGCGGTTAGTGTAGTGACTGCACTCAATGCCATCTTGTGTTGTCTGGATGGCGTTGAGTGATTTGAGCTCACTCAACGTCGTAGTCTTGATGTCGTTGAGTGAGCTTAGCTCACTCAATGCCATAAACTAAACAGCGTTGAGTGCACGAACTGCACTCAATGCCATTTGCTGAGGTCTGGAATGGCGTTGAGTGAGCTTAGCTCACTCAACGCCATAAGCTAGACGGCGTTGAGTGCACAGACTGCACTCAATACCATCTTAAGTAGGCCTAATGGCGTTGAGTGAGCAGAGCTCACTCAACACCATAAGCTAGACGGCATTGAGTGCACAGACTGCACTCAACGCCATCTTAAGTAGGCTTGATGGCGTTGAGTGAGCAGAGCTCACTCAACGCCATAAGCTAGACGGCGTCTAGTGCATAGACAACACTCAATGCCACCTTGAGTAGGTTGGATGGCGTTGAGTGAGCAGAGCTCACTCAACGCCATTTTACTTAGAATTTTTTTTTAGCTTGGCTGATGGTTTAGTTGAACAAGGCCGGTCTAGGAAGTGGGCCAGAATGTGTTATTGAGCCGTTTCTCTTATTAAGACTTAATTAAGCCTTATTTTTCTATATTGACTGGCTATGCCACGTGGCAGCTGTTTCCTCTTTCTTCCATCCATGGTCGAGTGCTGGTTTGCATGGCCATTAATGGATTTTAAAACTCGGCTCCATCATCTCCCCCTTAAAATGAATGGATTCAACCCCTCTTGGGGAGAGGAGTTTACAGCTTTCTCTTAGCTGTTTTGAGCCGTTTCCTCTCCCTTCAAGCCATGGCCAAAAACTCATAAATGGAGCTTTAATGGCCGTTACATCCTACCCCCACCCGCAGCCTTGTTTCTCCCTTAAAAGACTCCCTAGACTTAGAGAGGAAGTTTTCACCCTTGCCCGACAAAGCTAGAGCTTATTACCTTACTATTGAGGAATTCCGGCGATGCCACCACCGCATAAATGGCATCCCGACGATCGACTCAACTCCAAACCGCGAATAAGTCCTCCTCTACTCCTTCATCTATGGATAGATCTTAGGAATAAAATAGGAGAGAAATCGGGCTCTATAGAGGTGGATCGGGTGAGTGTTTTCTTGGTTTTTTCCAAAATTCATGGTGGTCGGGTTCGCCGGAAACCACCATCTCCAGCGGACAAACCACCGCCGACCGATAGCCACCACCTCGACGGAGATAGTGGTGGCGGTGGCTGGCCAGGGAGGTGGCCAAATGGCCGGCGGTGGCTCATTCAAGCTACAGGTTTTATGCATTTATTTTTAGGGTTGCTGGTTTCGGGTTTTGAGAAGACGAACAGTGCCTTATATCAAATATGATATATATTTATATATAATATATAGTACTTAATCACTTTTATCAAGTAAATTTTGATGCTATTAAATGAGGCACTTAGAGGCCGTTTTAGGAAAAATGGCCAGTCACTGAAGTTGTAGCCATTCGAGTTTAGATTATTCCAAAATTTATTACAACTCGATTTACTAAGTGGTTTGACCACAAAACCCATTTTGGTGGGACCTATACCTAGGGCTATCCTGAGATTCAAATGGATGCCCACCTTTCATCCCTTGTCCAAATGAGCTGAAATTTGGTCAGGGGGTCTACCTTAGTTATACCTAGGGCTTGTCCAAAAATGGGAATTTTTGGAGAATATTTTCTTATAGTTTTTAGAAAAATTAAATAAACCATGTATAAATTAATTAGGTATCATAAACACCTCAAATTTTCCCCAAATTTGGGTGGGTTGTCTTAGAGCGCATGTTAAGGCTCTGGTACAAAATTCATATCATTTGGAGATGTTTTGATTATGTTTTTGTCCAACCCTAGGTTGACCTTTATAGGGTTAATTAGGTCAAAACCCCCCCTTGGGGTTTTGAGTGGTCAAATCACCTCAAAAGAGGCTGAAATTTTGGTCACTGACTTTTTATGGTATGACACACTCTCCAATAAAATTTGTCTTGGTTTGGTGCAGGGTAGCCCTAGAACTCTAGGGTAGGCCCTTTTATGGGAATTTTTTAGGGTTTGATGGTCATTGAGTCAAATCACCTTGGAATGACCTGAAAATTGATGGAGAGGACCATAGGGTGTATATGGTACTCTGGTTGAAGTTTTATTGAATTTGAAAGTCTTTAACCACCTCAAACACCTAACCCTAGATTAGGGCACAAAGCCCAATAGTTGGGTTTAGGCAATCAAAACATCTCACAATAACTTGAAACTTCAACAGGGTATTTATCTGATAGGAAGATGTCCTAAAATAATTTTGGTAAAATTTTTAGACTAGTAAAATAAGTACTTCCTTTATAACCCTTGCAATGCCAGTAAATTTTATGTTGCTTGTGATGAAAATTAACTGTATTTTTATTAAAAATTTTAGATGATTATTTTAGGTACTTGATTCATAAATTATGAATTATGGATTTTTGAACATAAATAGATGTGGAGCTTAATATTAATATCAAAATTATGAAATCTGGCCAGTGAGTGTATTAAATCAATATGTAGGTTCTGGAATTTTTTCATAATTTTTAGGTGACTATTTACAGTACTTGCTTCAATAACCCAAGAGTATGGAATTAATTAAATTAGGAGATACTGTTCATTAAAAAATTGGGGGAATCCTTCTAAAATGTTTTTAGGCCATGATGATCTTACTGGATTTTTGTTATAATTTTTGGAACAATATTTCTGACCTTTGATTCTTAAAATTGTATTGTTGACCTTATGTTCTAAATTGTGATTTGGGGGCCTAAACCATTCTAAAAATTCATATATCTTGGATTTACTATTAAATTACTGTTTAGTATTTATCATGATTTTATGAAGCTCTATACATACCTGAAAAGTGCACTTCATGTTCAGAATCTTCATGTCCTAGTGTTGGAAGAAAATAATTAAATACTCATTAATTTAGGAAAATTATGAATCACTGGCTTTTATCTAGTTAGGTCAGGATAGGCCCCCATAAATTATATTGAGCCATTCGAATGAATATTAGTGCTACCTATTACGTGCATCATATCGTTAGGTAAGGACTGCGAATAGCCTTAATGTAGAAAGTGAGTAATGGTGGGTTAGGCCTAAGGTTGGAGAATTCAAATAGCTTTTGTTTTGGATAAGGAATATGGGTTACCATGGAAGATGTTTGGGAAGGGTAGTAAGAAGTGGTTTGGCTAGAGTGTAGATGTGCTCGGGTTCGACGAAAGATCGTCTTTCCTGAAGAGAGGAAGGTTAAAAATCACACTAGGTTAGTCTATCGTAACACGAGAAGACAATGGGTAAGGGGAATCAACCAATAACAATAAGTGTCTTGCGAAAGGGAATGTTTGGCTTCAGCTTCGATCATAGTTCCTAGTGCCCTTTGAGAGCCCTTCACGGGGTATACTGGGGGCAGTCCTTGGTTAACGTAAACTGTATTAACAAACTGATAAGAGTAACTTAGTAATTAGGGTTGCACGTTTCACAAACACTGTTAGCACAGAAAGATAGTTGGGAGCTTTGGCTCGGTTGGTTAAGAGACAGACAGAATTGTCCGGGGAGCTTCAGCTTGGTTGGTTAAGAGATAGATAGAATGGTCCGGGAGCTTCGGCTTTATCGGTTAAGAGACGGACGGAATGGTCCAGGGAGGTTCAGCTCGATTGGTTTGATACGATAAATATTGCATGTGCATAATCAGGAAAGAAAAATTAATATGGTGGGTCTTCAGTATTAGAGGGTCAATGCACCGACTCCAATACGATGACTCGGCAAGTGTGGTTAGCACTTCGCTAACAAAAGTCTAGTGCGCCAGCCGCCAAGAGTACGCAGGAGTCCACTTCATGCACCAAGCGTTGAGGCGTATGATAGGTCTGACTGGTAGTGCTTTACTAGTTTAGAGGTGGGCGAGGCACAACCCACTTCCTCCGTCTGCCACTACAGAGGTATCCTGGGAGGTAACGGCTCCGAAAGGGGGAACTAAAGGTCTGTGTGCACAGAGTCGGGTGTGTGTATTGCACTTGCATGATTCATCATACCCACTAACATGTCATAGCATAATCGAATCATTTAACCCCTAACACATAATGTATAAGTGGAATGGGATGCATATACAATTGGCCTTGCAAAACAACCCCTTGATCTATAAGCTTGTGTAGGCAAGTTTATAAATTAAGGTCATTTTTGATATATATATACTATTGTTTGATAACTGACTGTAAGACCCCCCTCCCGGAACATAAGACACGGCACGAGAGGGGTCTTATGCCCAGAACAGCCGCCTTGCGGTAACACTAGCACTTGGGCTAGCCTGTACCACCAGAAGCCTATTCTGCCGGCATCAACCAATATCAACACATAATTTCCAACTCAACAATAATAATATAAGAAAGTCAATCCACACTAAGCATATATCCATAAGCATAACAAAAGAGAAGCTAACAATCTTCTACATAATCAGAGTACGTGAATATATTTGCCTCAAAGGGCTACAACAAAATCTCTCTCACTCACATCTGTAACCGACGGTAGCGACGGTACCGTCCCTTCAGGCCCTGTCGTTTTGGCCTGGTTGTCCAGCTGCATAGCCTGCTGCTCCACCTGGTGGGTTTCCTCCTAAAAAGGAAGATGTAGTAACCGTTAGTCATAAAGACTAAGTGGCTTCACATCCGCTCCTCCGGCGACTCCTCGGCACCGGGCGGAGAAAGGAACAGGTACAATATATAAATAACAGTAGTATAACAGGTGAAGTGAGTATACACATCATAAGCAGCAACAGCAGTAGTGTATAATAAACAAGCTCTTATTTTACAAATCTACAATCTACAGCAGCAAGAGAGTATATAGCTATAACAGTAAGTAACTCAATATATATGGATGCCCATACAAGCATATAAGTTGAGGGTCGTTCAGTAATAAGTAACTCATCGTATAGGAGTGCCCATACAAACTTATATGATGAGGGTCTTATGTATGCAATGAAGTGTAATGCTATGAATGCGATGTAATGACACACCCATGATCAAGCACATGCAATCGCTATGTCGACACAGACTTATAGTTCCCACTATTCGAGCAGGTAGCTAACCTCTCAGGCGTCAACCGTCGTGGCCAAACGGTAACAGTAGAGCGGGCATCTCCACTACTAGGCTGGTCTCAACACTACCTGGCCTAGGCCTCCGTACACCTCAATGCTAAGGACACAACAGCGGAGCTCATATGCGTACTACGGCTCAGCGGGTTCTCTTGGGTAAGTGAGCACCAAGATCCTAGCCCCGAACTAGCCTATGCGTGATACGGAAGGAGCCTCGAAAATGAACACGAGGACCAAGCCCAACCGTTTACTTGGCATGGAATGAGCCTCGGGATATAAACACTGAGGACCAAGCCCAACCGTCCAAGGTCTAGCTGCCGAATCCCATCGGTGTGACCATTGGCGAGCCCGTAGACCTGCCACACTATCCTTAACCCGGGATTACGACATCGTGTGTCGACTCACACCACATGCAATTTCATAATATCGTGGCATGGAAGGAGCCTCGGGACGTGAACACCGAGGTCCAAGCCCAACCATCCATCAAATGCGGAAGGAGCCTCGGGACATGAACACCGAGGGCCAAGCCCAACCGTCCAACTTTACTCATCTCAATCTCTTTCCAACTAGTGACAGTCAACACCGCACTTATTACTTCCACAATGCTACCTATAAGGAGACGACATTCTAAGCATTGGATTACTAATTCCCTTTTATCCATCCAACATGTATCATGGCCATAGTTAAATCATTTATACATTTATCCAATTATATCCACCCAATTATATCAGGTTCTTTCCTTCAATTAAACTTGTCCACAACTCGTTATATGAATTTAGATTCATAACCTACACTTATCACGTCACTATGATGATTATGTCAAAAGAGTCCACCCAAGCCTCGAGTTGGATCGCAAAATTAAATATCACCACATCGCACTCCACGTTACCCAAGTCTAGAATTTAGGTGCAGCCTTAATCCGGGCAGCCACTTCGACCAAGGATTCCTGAGGCTATAGAATTCCGATGAGTGCGTGTAACCACTCGTTGGAAAGATAATTTCGTGGGGTACAACTTTTTTGTTTAGTTGAAAGCCCATATTTGATCGCATCACACCAGAAATCAACTCGAAGCCTACTGCGTACAGGATACAGATTTCCTGGGTGGAATTTCCCCCAACTGCAGCAGATTCGAACAGACTTTTCCGTGGCTACAGGTATTGCCATGGAACGTGCAACAACTTGTTGGAAATATAATTTCGAGGGCTACTACTTTCGTGTTTAGTCAAAAAGCCAGATGTGACCAAAACACCCCCAAAATTGGCCAAGAAGGTCGCTGCGTGCAGAAAACAGATTTCTGCACGCATCTTAAGGCGAGATGAACGACATCCGTTCATCTTCTTCCATGCACCAAACTCCCAAAATCACCTCCAGAAAATCGTCCACCCTTATTCACCCTCACGAAGCCATATTTATCCACGAATCCTTCTCTCATCTTCACTTTGAAGGATGAAGAGGTTGGAGGGGGCTAAGCCTAGAAAAAAAACCTAGGCATGGCTTTCCTAGGAAATCTCCTCCTCACCATCAAGACTCTATGGAGTTGATATCTCTCCTAGAATATATCTACAGATCTAGCACCAAGGGAGAGGGGAGGAAGCTCACCTCGTTTCCAGCGGTACCACCATTCCCGGCCATGGATCTAGTCGTTCTCCTTTGCGGCATCTCTCGCTTGGTTCGGTTGTTCTTCACGGCAAAGGAAGGAGAGGGAGAGAGAGAAAGAAGGACGCCTCCAAGAGCTCCGCCTGCTTCATCGGTTTTGCGAGATCCACGATGACGTCAAGGGTCGATCGACGCAAAAGCTAGGGTTTGGCTTTAAATCCCTTTTTATAAGCCGATGTATTAGGTTACATCCTCTGCCACGTGTCAACGCCTCATTGGACCGCCCATAATGGGTCATATTGAAGTGACCCGGTCCAAGGAACAATCCAGAGCGAATACTGAAATCCGGTTCGGTCCGCCTGTGCAAGCCGGCGAATCTGCCTGGGCGAAGAAAACGCACAAGTCAAATTCGGCGGGAATCATCTGTCATTCTCGATGATCGGCGAGAATCGTCAGGCATTCTTGACGAATTTGTCGGGTATCAACAATGATACCAGGCGATTTTCCCTTAGCCTAACTTATCGAAAATCTGGCATTGAGAGCATTGAATATTCTCATCGATACTCGATGATCGGCGAGAATCGCCAGGCATTCTCGACGATTCTCCCTTGGGACATTCTTATCGGAAATTTGGCGTTGAGAGCGTTGATTATTCTCATCGATACTCGACGATCGGCGAGAATCACCAGGCATTCTCGATGATTTTCCCCTGGGCCATTCTTATCGGAAATCTGACATTGAGAGCGTTGAGTATTCTCATCGATACTCGACGATCGGCGAGAATCACCAGGCATTCTCGACGATTTTCCCTTGGTCCATTCTTATCGGGAATCTAGCATTGAGAGAGTTGAGTATTCTCATCGATACTCGACGATCGGCGAGAATCACTAGGCATTCTCAACGATTTTCCCTTGTGTCATTCATATCGGAAATCTGGCGTTGAGAGCGTTGAGTATTCTCATCGATACTGGACGATCGGCGAGAATCACCAGGCATTCTCGACGATTTTCCCTTAGGCCATTCCCTTTCGATCCGTTGGATATCACTCAACCCTACACTCCATCCAATGCACTTGACACCTTTTGCCAATGCGCCCCGAGCCCGAGTCAAGTCTCTTGACTCAAAACTCGTGCGAGGGGCCTAGCGCGAATTGGGACGTTACAAATCCTATAAACAAAATAAAAGATTTCATCCCCGAAATCAGGCTAGGGCTATGGGGATGCAAGTACTAAATAATATGCACTATAAAATGTTACCTTGGAAGAACAGCTCCGGGTAGCGCTTCTGCATCAAGTCCACCTGCTCCCAAGTAAATTCTTCCTTCCCATGATTAGACCACAGCACTTTTACCAGTGGCACACTTTTGCAGCGCAGGGTTCTTATCTCATTATCAATGATTCGTACCAGCTCCAGTCGCATAGATCCGTCAGATGCCATAGCACCATCAGTCGTGGGGATGTATTATTTGGGCCGCAACAGCTCCTTCCGAAGCGACGAGACATGGAACACGTCGTGGAGATTTTTTAACTTGGGCGGTAGCTCCAGCCGATAGGACAAAGGGCAAATCTTTTCCACTATGACATAGGGCCAAACATACCGTGGGCTGAGCTTCTTCACTCCTCGTACTCGTGATACTCCATGCATCGGTCAGATTTTCAGAAACACCTTGTCTCCCACTTGAAATTCCATCATCCGGTGTTTAGCGTTGTAATACTTCGCCTGCCGACTTTGAGCCTCTAACATACGATCCCGTATCAACCTAACCACCGCATTCGTGTCATCTATATATTCCACACCCAAAGTCTACGGGTCTTCATCTTGCACCCAAGATAAGGGGGTTCTACACCTCCTTCCATATAGGGGTTCATGGGGTGCCATGCCAATGCTAGCTTGATGGCTGTTGTTGTAGGAGAATTCCACTAAGGGCAAGAGTCTTTCCCACGGCTCTCCCCTATCTATCACACACAACCTCAGCAGATCCTCTAATGTTCGGATGGTCTGCTCAGACTGCCCGTTTGTCTGAGGATGAAATGCGGTGCTGAAGGTAAGGCACGAGCCCAAATATGCCTGTACCGCCTTCCACTCCTTGGAGGTAAAATGACCATCACGGTCTGAAACTATCGTCTTAGGTATGCCGGGATACTGTACAAACTGTTCCACAAAAAGACGTACTAAGACGTCCACATGAGCCTCCTTCTTCATAGGAATGAACCGGGCAACTTTCGTCAGGCGGTCCACGATCACCCACACTGAATCATTTCCTGAGCGGGAGCGAGATAGCCCATGTACGAAGTCCATGGAGATATCCTCGAACTTCCATTCGGGGGTTGGCAACGACTACAACAGGCCACCGGGGCTCCTACATTCTGCCTTCACTCTTTGGCATGCCTCACAATGCGTGACAAAGTACCGGACATCTTTCTTCATTCCAGGCTAACACATCGTATTCCATAAGCCGGCGTACATCTTTAAAATTCCTGGGTGCACGGAATATTAAGAGCAATGTGCTTCTCTCATAATATCCTCCCAGATTCTTCCACCTTTGGGAATGTAGAGCAGGCCGCGAAAGTAAACGAGGCCGTCCTTTAGTGTGTACTCGTCGGTAGTCCCGTCTTCGATTAACTTTATTGCCGGGGCCAAAGCCGCATCCAATCCTTGCTCCACTCGGATCCGGTCCCGGATATCACAAACTATGCTCATGCTGGACAGGTACTCCGTATATTTCGAAGAAGCCTTAAATATTAAGGTGATGTCCATCTCCTCGATCATCCGTGCCAACTCCATGCTCATCAATCGAGATTCTGGGCTCGAGCCGGGTACTTTCCTACTCAACACATCGGCTACCGAGTTTGCTTTTCCGGGGTGGTAGTTCAAGGTGAACTCATAGTCGCATAGAAACTCTAACCACCGTCGTTGTATTAAGTTCAATTCCTTCTGGGTATGGACGTACTTCAAATTTTTATGATCCGAGAAGATTTCGCAGTGGACGCCGTATAGATAATGCCTCCATACCTTCAAGGCGAACACCATCGCTCCTATCTCCAAATCATGCACCAGGTAATTGATTTCATGCTTCTTCAATTGTCTTGAAGCATAAGCAATTATGTGTCCGTGCTGCATCAGCACCGATCCAAACCCCTGATAAGACGCGTCCGTATAAACTTGGAATCCTTCCTTCCCAGACAGAAGGACAAGGATGGGGGCGGAGGTAAGTCTATCCTTCAATTCCTGGAATGCCTCTTCACACTGGGGTGTCCACTGAAATGACACTCCTTTCTTTGTCAAGGAAGTAAGCGGAAGGGCAATCTTGGAGAATCCTTTTACGAACTTACGGTAGTATCCGACAAGTCCAAGAAAACTCCTCACATCGGCCGTCGACTTCAAAGGCAACCACTCCTTCATGGCACGCACCTTGGCCGGATCCACAGCTAGTCCTGCCCCACTGATTACGTGACCCAAGAAAGCCACCTCCCTAAGCCAGAATTCACACTTGTTAAACTTGGCGAACAGGGCGTGCTCTTTTAGCTTCTCCAGAACCAAGGCCAAATGTCTGTCATGTTCTTCCTCCGTCTTCGAGTAGACTAGGATGTCATCAATGAACACAATGACGAAGACATCTAAGTAGGGATCAAACACTTTATTCATCAAGCTCATGAAAGCTGATGGGGCAATGGTGAGCCCAAACGGCATCACTGTGAACTCATATAACCCATACCTTGAGCTGAAAGCCGTTTTCTGTATATCATCCTCCTGTATTCTCAATTGGTAGTACCCCAAGCACAAATCTAGCTTGGAGTACCAATGCGCTCCCACCAGCTGGTCGAACAACTCATCGATCTGAGGTAACGGGTAGGTGTTCCGTACTGTCAGTCGGTTGAGTTCCCGATAGTCTATACACAAACGCAGGGTTCCATCTTTCTTCTTGATGAATAGAACAGGGGCTCCCCAAGGTGATGAGTTGGGGCGAACAAACCCTGATTCTACCAGCTCCTGCAGTTGAACTCTAAACTCCGTGAGTTCTTTTGGGGCCATCTGATAAGGTGTCCTGGAGACTGGCTTAGCCCCTGGTACAAGCTTAATCTGAAAACCACTTCTCTATGCCGGGGTAACCTCGCAATTTCTCAGGAAATACCTCAGGGAAATCCCGTGCTACCCGCACATCCTTCACATCTACCTTAATCTCTTTTAGTTCGAAACATATCATGTAGACTTCATCCCCTCTAATATGAGCTTTCTAGGTCTGGATTGAGGATTACATTATTCGTGGTGCGAAATTTATACCTTGGAAGACAACATCAGTATCCCCATGTCTCAAATAGATACTCTTCTTCGCACAGTCGATTCTTGCATGGTGCCAATCCAGCCACGCCATACCCAGGATGAGGTCGAATTCTGGTATTCTAAAAATTGTGGCAGGGGTATCAAAGGTTGTTCCCCCAATGGTTATCTCTAACTCACACTTCGCGGTTGCCATCATCTCAGATCTGTCTGGGAGGCGTACTCTTCGGGCAATACCGGTTAAATATTACACTCCGGGTATATTCTTGATGAAGACTTCGGACATGAAAGAATGTGAGGCGCCGGTGTCAAATAACATATAAGCCGGTTTCCCGCCGACCATCACGGTGCCTAAGTGTCATTTAATAATACTCAAGCTAGACGTCTAGTATATCTTAAGCCACTAGAGAATATTAATGGAAGCAAAATTACTAATTCAAATCGTACCTGCAATCATCTCTTGAGGATTCCACTCTTGAGTCATGTCCAAGGCATACACCTGATCTCGAGCGGGTCCGGGGTTTCTTCCTCGTGGTCCTCGTCCTCGACCATGCACAAACCCTCTCTCCCGCGGGGCTGCTGGAGGGAGAGCGAAAGGCGCATCTCTAAACAGTTGCGGGCAGTAGCGTCGAATGTGGCCCGGTTGGTTGCATTCAAAGCACACCCGTTCCTGCCTTCCGCCGTGTTGCTGAAATTGTGGAGGTGGAGGTAATGCTGGCAGTTGCGGAACCGGGCGCTCCTCTCTAAAGTTCTGGGGGAAACGTCCGCCACCCCTCCGATATCCTCTTTTATTGTCGAATCTCCTTCTATTGCTGGGGCCGGCTTCCATCACTCCCTCCGCTGGCCTCTTACCACTTCCCAAGTGGTCTGCTTCCAATCTCTTCGCCATATCAATAATCTCCGCCAGACTATAGT
This sequence comes from Platanthera zijinensis, assembly GCA_039513925.1. NCBI lineage: Eukaryota > Viridiplantae > Streptophyta > Magnoliopsida > Asparagales > Orchidaceae > Platanthera > Platanthera zijinensis. The sequence goes on from CM077078.1 coordinate 116,439,683, forward strand.
CCACTATAAACAAAAGGGCTTGCCATAAGGGATCTCGCAAGCCTTTGTAGAATCGTTTGATGTACCCTCTATCATCCAGCTCATAGGAGTTAGCGAATGTAGCCAGGTGCTGAAACTCCCGTTGGTACTCTGTCACCGGCATGGGTTCCGTCTTTAGTTGCAAAAATCTCTCTTCCAGGCCATCCCGAGCGGCCGAGGGGATGAAATGCTCTAAGAAGGCTTCAGAGAATGCGCTCCAACTAATGTCCGTGTACACTCTTCCACGAAAAGTGGAGCCCATGAGGGACTTCCACCACCTTTTGGTGTGCAGCTCTAAGAGTGTCACCAGAAGGGTCACCGCCATATTATTTGGACATCTTATTCCTGCCAACAACTCTTGTATAGTGTCAGGCCACTCTTCCGTATGCACTGCCGACTCTGTCCCAATATAAGCGGGAGGGGAGAGAGCTCGGAAAATGCTTAACCAACTAGATCCCGTACCCTGTTGTTGTACAGGTGCCTGCTGAGATTGGGACCTAAAGGCATCCAGAATAGCTGTGAGCGTCTGCCCCAGCTCTGATTGTTGGAATTGTGTAGGTACGGACGGGGCAGGGGTGCCCCTTACTGGCTCAACATGTACTGGGATCTACACATAAGGTACAAACCTAGGGTTAGGTTGGCTAATCTAAGGTTAAAGATGGACAACTTAGTGTGAATTACATATGGGCACACCAATGCTTCCACTAAGTCAGCTTGTCCCCAAACTGACTAATCAAATGGAAGTGGCACCATTGTTAAGTGACTTTCACCTTGGAGGATCATAGCAAGCTGATACCATTTGTAGGACCCCCCTCCCGGAACACAAGACACGGCACGAGAGGGGTCTTATGCCCAGAACAGCCGCCTTGCGGTAACACTAGCACTCGGGCTAGCATGTACCACAAGACGCCTATTCTGCCGACAACAACCAATATAAACACATAATTGCAAACCCAACCATAATAATATAAGAAAGTCAATCCACACTAAGCATATATCCATAAGCATAACAAAAGAGAAGCTAACAAGCTTCTACATAATCAGAGTACGTGAATATATTTGCCTCGAAGGGCTACAACAAAATCTCTCTCACTCACATCTATAACCGATGGTAGCGACGGTACCGTCCCTTCAGGCCCTGTCGTTCTGGCCTTGCTGTCCAGTTTCATAGCCTGCTGCTCCACCTGGGGGGTTTCCTCCTAAAAAGGAAGATGTAGCAACCGTTAGTCATAAATACTAAGTGGCTTCACATCCGCTCCCCCGACGACTCCTCGGCACCGAGCGGAGAAAGGAACAGGTATAATATATAAATAACAGTAGTACAACAGGTGAAGTGAGTATACATATCATAAGCAGCAACAACAGTAGTGTATAATAAACAAGCTCTTATTTTACAAATCTACTATCTACAGCAGCAAGAGAGTATATAGCTATAACAGTAAGTAACTCAACTTATATGGATGCCCATACAAGCATATAAGTTGAGGGTCATTCAACAATAAGTAACTCATCGTATAGGAGTGCCCATACAAACTTATACGATGAGGGTCTTATGTATGCAATGAAGTGTAATGCTATGAATGCGATGCAATGACACACCCATGATCAAGAACATGCAATCGCTATGTCGACATAGACTTATAGTTCCCACTATTCGAGCAGGTAGCTAACCTCTCAGGCGTAAACCGTCGTGGCCAAACGGTGATAATAGAGCGGGCATCTCCACTACTCGGATGGTCTCCACACTACCTGGCCTATGCCTCCGTACGCCTCAATGCTAAGGACACAACAGCGGAGCTCACATGCGTACTACGGCTCAGCGGGTTCTCTTGGGTAAGTGAGCACCAAGATCCTAGCCCCGAACTGGCCTATGCGTGACACGGAAGGAGCCTCGAAAATGAACATGAGAACAAAGCCCAACCGTTCACTTGGAATGGAAGGAGCCTCGGGACATGAACACCGAGGACCAAGCTCAATCGTCAAGGGTCTAGCTGCCGACTCCCATCGGTGTGACGATTGGCGAGCCTGTAGACCTGCCACACTATCCTTAACCCGGGATTACGACACCGTGTGCCGACTCACACCACATGCAATTTCACAATATCGTGGCATAGAAGGAGCCTTGGGACGTGAACACCGAGGGCCAAGCCCAATTATCCATCAAATGCGGAAGAAGCCTCGGGACATGAACACCGAGGGCCAAGCCCAGCCGTCCAACTTTACTCATCTCAATCTCATTCCAACTAGTGACAGTCAACACCGCACTTGTTACTTCCACAATGCTACCCGTAAGGAGACGACACTCTAAGCATTGGATTACTAATTGCCTTTTATCCATCCAACATGTATCATGCCCATAGTTAAATCATTTATACATTTATCCAATTATATCTCCCAATTATATCAGGTTCTTTCCTTCAATTAAACTTGTCCACAACTCGTTATATGAATTTAGATTCATAACCTCAACTTATCACGTCACTACGATGATTATGTCAAAAGAGTCCACCCAAGCCTCGAGTTGGATCGCAAGATTAAATTCCACCACATCGCATTCCACGTTACCCAAGCCCAGAATTTAGGTGCAGCCTTAATCCGGGCAGCCACTTCGACCAAGGATTCCCGAGGCTACAAAAATCTGACGAGTGCGTGTAACCACTCGTTGGGAATATAATTTCGTGGGCTACAACTTTCGTGTTTAGTCAAAAGCCCAGATTTGATCGCATCACACCAGAAATCCACTCGAAGCCTGTTGCGTACAGGATACAGATTTCCTGGGTGGAATTTCCCCCAACTGCAGCAGATTCGAATAGACTTTCCTGTGGCTATAGGTATTACCTAGGAAGGTGCAACCACTCGTTGGAAAGACAATTTCGAGGGCTACGACTTTCGTGTTTAGTCAAAAACCCATATATGAACAGAACACCCCCGAAATTGGCCACGAAGGTCGCTGCGTGCAGAAAAGAGATTCTTGCACGCATCTTAAGGCGAGATGAACGGCATCCGTTCATCTTCTTCCTTGCACCAAACTCCCAAAATCTCCTCAAGAAAATCGTCAACCCTTATTCACCCTCACGATGCCATATTTATCCACAAATCTTTCTCTCATCTTCACTTTGAAGGATGAAGAGGTTGGAGAGGGCTAAGCCTAGAAAAAAAAACCTAGGCATTGCTTTCCTAGGAAATCTCCTCCTCACCATCAAGACTCTATGGGGTTGATATCTCTCCTAGAATATATCTACAGATCTAGCACCAAGGGAGAGGGAAGGAAGCTCACCTCGTTTCTAGCGGTACCACTGTTCCCGGCCATGGATCTAGTCGTTCTCCTTTGCGGCATCTCTCGCTTGGTGCGGTTGTTCTTCATGGCAAAGGAAGGAGAGGGAGAGAGAGAAAGAAGGCCGCCTCAAAGAGCTCCGCCTGCTTTGTCGGTTTCGCGAGATCCACGATGACGGCAAGGGTCGATCGGCGCAAAAGCTAGGGTTTGGCTTTAACTCCCTTTTTATAAGCCGATGTATTAGGTTACATCTTCTGCCACGTATCAACGCCTCATTGGACCGCCCATAATGGGTCATATTGAAGTGACCCGGTCCATGGAACCATCCAGCGCGAATACCAAAATCTGAATCGGTCCGCCTGTGCAAGCCGGCGAATCTGCCTGGCCGAAGAAAACGCACAAGTCAAATTCGGCGGGAATCATCTGTCATTCTCGACGATCGGCGAGAATCGTCAGGCATTCTCGACGAATTCGTCGGGAATCAACAATGATACTCGGCAATTTTCCCTTAGCCTAACTTATCGGAAATCTGGCGTTGAGAGCGTTGAGTATTCTCATCGATACTCGACGATCGGCGAGAATCACCAGGCATTCTCAACGATTTTCCCTTGGGCCATTCTAATCGTAAATCTGGCATTGAGAGCGTTGAGTATTCTCATCGATACTCGACGATCGGTGAGAATCACCAGGCATTCTCGACGATTTTCCCTTGGGCCATTCTTATCGGAAATCTGGTGTTGAGAGCGTTGAGTATTCTCATCGATACTCGATGATCGGCGAGAATCACCAGGCATTCTCGACGATTTTCCCTTGGGCCATTCTTATCGAGAATCTCGCGTTGAGAGCGTTGAGTATTCTCATCGATACTCGACGATCGGCGAGAATCACCAGGCATTCTCGACGATTTTCCCTTGGGCCATTCTTATCGGAAATCTGGCATTGAGAGCGTTGAGTATTCTCATCGATACTCGACGATCGACGAGAATCACCAGGCATTCTCGACGATTTTCCCTTAGGCCATTCCCTTTCGATCCGTTTGATATCACTCAAACCTACACTCCATCCAATGCACTTGACACCTTTTGCCAGTGCACCCCGATCCCGAGTCAAGTCCCTTGACTCAAAACTCGTGCGAGGGGCCTAGCACGAATTGGGACGTTACACCAACACCTCAACGTATAAATTGGTATGGAACTTTTTATATGATAGGAGCCTTGTAGAAGATCCCTTGGCTTAGGTGCTTCTGCACATAAGTTAAGGTTACATTACCTACTTTCTGTTTCTGTCATATTTGCTACAGAATTGCTAGCATAGGTCTGTTGTCACCTGCTTTTGATTTATTCTCCACCTTCATATCCTTCCCTTTCTTCCTCTTCGCTCGGTACTTAGGAGCCATAGGGGAAGGGGCGGGGGATGATAGGGCTTAGTCTTATAGATTAACGGTTTTTGGACCACATCATTTAGGGGATAGTGGAGCCCATCATGGAGGAGCAGCCCCGGAGGTCGACCCGTTTGGAGATAGGGCAGTCTAGCTCAGGAGTTCATCCTGCTGGGACTGTGAGTCCCAACTTATATTAGATGTAATAGTTTGCTTCCACTTGAGTGACCTGTAGTGAGGATTATGATGTACCCGACATAAGCCCTTACTTTCAGTATCTTTTATACTTTTTCTGTGGAATCTCCCTTCATGAAGACTTTTATTTCTATACATGTGATTTCTGTGGACTTGCTTATAATTTATTGTGCTACCTTTCTGTGATCGAATTGGTCGGCAGAATCGGCATTTTGTGGTGATGACCCTTCAGGGTGTGAAGGTGTCATCGTAAAGCGACGATCCTGGGCCTAAGACACCGATGTTTAAAAAGAAAAAAAATGGGGTCATACAGAAAGATAGACTTGGATGGTTGAGACATTGTCCTCGGTACTTACTTCCCGAGTTACCCTCTGTACCAGTGGATGGTGAAACTTAGTCCATTGGTGATACGTTCATAGAGGCACCTCCTGTGCTACGATGATAGGCCAGCTTAGGGATATGTTCTTAATGCACATCTACCCTAGACCCCTCTGAGTAGTAGAATGTATGTGAGCTCCGCTATTGTGTTCTTAGCATTGAGGCATACGAAGGACTTGGCTTGGTAGTGTAGATGCCTGCCTAGTAGTGGAAAGCCCATTTCATTGTCACTATCTAGCTACGACGGATGATGCCTGAGTTGTTATCAACCAGCACGAAATATGGGAACTACAAGTCTGTGTCGACATAGTAGTGTGTGTGTGTGTGAGCATGGGTGAGTCATCATAATGCATTAATCATATTGCATTACACTACATAAAATCAGTTTCATATAAGTTTGTATGGCACTCTTAAATGATGAGTTACATTACAATTAAGTCGATCCTTAACTTATATGTACGTATGGGCATTCATATAAGTTGAGTTACTTTCCGGTTGTAGATCATACTTGTATACTATTGTTTATAGTAGAACAGCTTGTGTAGATTGATTTACTCACTTATTGTACATGTTGGATACTCTGATATTGATTAGACTTATACCACCTGCTTGTACTACTACTTATATATATATATAAATATATATATATATATATAGTGTACCCTTTTCCTTTCTATGCCCGATGCCTAAGTGTCATCGGGGGAGCAGATGTGATAACCACTTAGTCTTTATGACTAACGATTGCTACGTCTTCCTTTTTAGGAGGAAACCCAACAAATACAAAAGTAGCAGGTTGTGCAGGAGGGCAGCCAGGCCAGGGTGACAGGGTCTGATGCAATTTTACCATCGCTGCCTTCAGTTACGGATGTGAGTCTTTGAGAGATTCTAGTTGTAGCCCTTTGGGCAATGTTTTATGTGCTCTGATATTATAGAATCCCGTTGATGCTTCTTATTATTGATGTACTTGTGTACTTTTATACTTATATGTATTTTGACTTCTATTTGTTCTTTATGTTGGGTTGGCATGGATGATACTGGTTTTAGGGGGTAGGATAGGAATCTTATAGTATCGGTCAACCCGTATGTTGGCGTTACCGCAAGGCGGCTGTTTTGGGCATAAGACTCCCCTCAGTTGTGTCTTGTGTTCCAAGAGGTGGGTCTTACAACTTGCACTACCCTGCACTCACAGATTTAGTTTACCTTAGGTAACCAAAAGGATTTGGGTCCTTGGTCTTTGTTAGCACTAAATTGAACACTTCTTCTTATAACAACCTTAATAGGACATCTCAACTTTGCACTTGGCACACTTTGGTTGTGCCAACTGTCTATGGTAAAGTGTCCCACCTTATCGTTGAACTAACACTCATGAATATTAAATCTCCTCTTCTAAATAGCCGCAAATGTGTGTAAACCATCAACCTTTTTCTATTCATAAGGGAGTTTAGCAAACCACTTCCTATTCCTCTCAGCAAGAATCTGACTGAAAGTTAGCCTACTAGTAGTTAAACTTTGTTTATCCTGATATACAGCAACAGATGTCTTCTTTACAGCTGACATGATGTTAATGGCATCATAAATAGCCAAATGAGGCGTGCCTGCAGTCTTGCTCATGACCTTACTCTTTGCAGAAGGAACTTTGGGGGTGGCCACTACCTTACCCTTAAGAGTGGGTGTTGGAACACCAAACACAAATGGTCCATGATGGGCCATTTGAATTTATTCATGGGGATCCTTTAGTTCACTCAACCCCGAACCCATTCTTCTTCTATTTTAAGGTACACTTGTACTCTTACAAGAGGAACTTCCATTCTTCCAGTGACCATGCATGTTATCACAGTCGTACCTGTTAGAAGGGAGAAAAACATTCTGAATGGTAGCAAGATGTACAACTGGAGCCTTGTCTTTCCTTTTAGAATGGGAAGCTCTAGTATTATACTTGAACCTCAATCCCCTCTTATTATTTGGATAGGTGAAAAAGTCAATCAGTGGCAACACTATCTTGGGCTTCAAAAACTCAGCCACTAGCATCCTCTCTTTGAGGAGCTTCACTTCAAGATCCTTGATGATCTTGCTCTTTTGCCTGATGGTGCCTATTTGGATGATAGAGATTGTCTTCAGTGGAATGACATCCCTCCTCATCTAGACAAGCATAAAAGCTGACTCAGACTGCAAGGAAGTAGCTTATTGTTTAGAGGAAATCTCTTTAGCTTGTCTCTTAATAAGCTTCTTGATCTTCTTCAGAGCTTCCAGGATGGCACCATACTTGTCAATCAATTGATTGACATCCTCATCAGATTCTAATCCATCATCCCCACTGGATGAAGTGAATGCGTCAAAGTCTGAGCCAATCTCATAAATAAAAGGAGAGTTTGGAAGAGAGAGTTGCTCATTAGGAACATAATTTCCCTGATTATCTTCAGTTAAGGCCATGAGGCTAAACTCTTCATTTACTTTACAGTCACTGTCTTTAGAGGACATTGGTGCTCTTATGCCAATTATATCAGCAGGCAGATACGCCTCCTCTTCAATAGAAATAAGACCAATATGGGCATCTTATTCTTTGGAATCTGAAGACTCAGAATCACTCTCTGAAAAGCAATACTTCTTGGCCAAGAAGCTCTTGTCAGCCTTCTTGTCCATATGATGCTTCTTGTCATCTGACTTCTTGTTCTCCTTCCTCTCTACTGGACAATCAGCAAAGACATGTCCAGACCTATTGTAACAATAGCGAACCACATTAGTCTTAAAGTTTTTGTTCTATTTAGAATCATAGCTTTCCCCAAAGGGGTCTTTTTTCGACTTCTCTAGGTTGGCATATTGCTTTCTGGAGCTAGAGCTATAAGAGCCATTACTATTCCACTGCATCCTACTTCTCAACTGTACAACCCCATATCTAGTGAGTGGGTATCAATAGGATTCAGACTAGCCATCATGTTCAAGTCTTAGGCGAGTTGGGACCCTGACATCGAGTCCACTCGACGCCTTCCCCTGGTGTTGAGTCCACTCAATGCCATCCGCCGCAATGTCGAGTGAGGCTTGTTCACTAAATGCCTCTTTCTTAGTATTGAGATCTTTTGTAGCCCCTGTAAGCTCGCCCAGGTGGGGTGGAGCCGAATAGCGGCGAGTGGATTAGCAGGCTCGCAATTTTCCATTGATCTTGGCAAGTAGTTGACGAGTGGGGTATTTTTGGCCAACACTCACCCAGGGCTATAAGGAGACGGCGAGTGCTAGCACCAACGAGCACTCGCCACCCCATGTGAGTGGAGGTTTTCAGGGGCCACCCTCCTAGTGTCGTATGATGTATTTTTACAATTTTACCCTCGCTGGCCTGCCCACAACCAATTAGAACATCGGATTTACGTTGCTGGCATGCCAATCTGGATGGCATATAGCTTTTTAGAACAGCGGAGGTTGGTTGTTGGTAGACCGTTTTAAAAAAACTATAAATAGACCTAAGGGGGTACCTCAAAAGGCATGCTTGTGCCCTGGCCTTATTGCGCTTCTGAGGTTTCCTTAGATCAGCACTTTACCTAAGGAGGCGAAGCATTCTAGGATCTTCTGGGTGTGTGGTGGGACCTCCATGATGGAGCCTTGGGTCCATTTCTTATTCTAATTCTATAGCGTTTTGAGTTTGTGAGGGAAAAGTAAGTGCAAGATCACCCCTTCCCCAAGGGTTCGAACCCCAGAGAAGCCAATTTTCTATTTCAACATCAGCATCTTCATAAACTATTTTGAGAACAAGGTAAGTTCTCCATCTGATAGCTCATACCCAGAAGTGTAGAGACCTGAGTTTTCTTACTCAACATCCCTTATTGGAGGAGAAGGAATCTTCTCCCTGCTTGTTCTTATAGATTAAACATTGTAGACCATTGTCTTCTCTCTGTTGAGAGACTTGGCAGTATCTTCCTCATCTCTTCTAGATTTTAGCTGCAACTCATGTGATAGCAGCTTACCAAATAGATTTGGGGCAGAGTATTGTACAAGTTACCAACTTACCTGATGACACAGATCTTGATATCTCATTCTTCTTTGAGAGATCTTAAGAACTTCTCATTCAGTTCATAGTTGGTGAACTAAATGCCATAAATGATCAAAATGTTCACAATCTTGAAGAACTTCTCATAGCACTCAGTTATAAGATCCTTCTTGCTCTTCTTGAATGCCACATATTATTGGTTAAGGAAGGATTTTTTGTCATCCCTCACTTCCTCTGTCCCTTCCATAGAGACAACTTGTGAATCCTACATTTCCTGGCAGTTTTGTAGTCTACCAAGTTCTGGAATATAGAATCATCAATAACACTCAAAATATTATTCCAGGCCCTCTTATCCATGGTGGCCAAAATCACTTCATCCTTAGACATCTCAGCATATTTCTTGGGAGTCTAGATGTTAGCTTCTATAGTAGAGACCTTTATGGGAATGAAAGGTCCCTCTTGAACTATATTATATATCCTAGGGCCTGAGACTTCCATGAATAGCCTCACCATTTCCTTCCAGATCCCAAAATTATCCTACATACAAATATGAAGTTTCATAAAACCCAACTTCTTGTGGTTCTCATCTAAAGCCATAGTAATATGCTTCTAGCTACCATTAGAGATCTTGTTCAGACTGTTAAGCCCTTTTTGAACAACCTCATTTTAATATCACTTGAATTTTCTACGGGTAGCTAAACACCTAGAGGGGGGAATAGGTTTGTTTTAAATCTTTTAAGTATTTTTAACTTTGAGCTTGTTGTGTGTTTGAGTTAGTAGTTAGATTTCAATGTCATAAAACAACACACAAGATTTATAGTGGTTCCCCTATCTAGGCCACATAAACTTTCCCCCTTCACCTATCTAGTTGTGTGTTATATTCGGCTAACTCCCCCTTTATACTCGGCTCCTTGAGCTTACACCTCAGATCCCTCGGGACCTTATAACTCAGAGTTAAACAACTACTACCACTCAGACTGATTCCAGTCCTACCTTAGAGACTAACCCCAGTCTCCTACCTCAGGAACAAAAGTCCTACATCTCAGAGTTAGGTAACTCGTATAACTTAGAGATCTACCTGATCTCCTACCTCAGGTACACTCCATGACCCTACCTCAAACAGCTTCACTATCCTACAACTCAGCCTTTATATGTCAGTCTTACAACTCAGATCTCACAGAGATCCTATAGGTTTGAGTAAGTGTTTGAAGAAATTGACTCTAGAGATAAGTCTCTGAGTCTTTTTTCTTGACTGTAAAGAAAACAGTCCTCCTTCTTCACAACAACTGGAAAATATATCTTTAGAGTGGTATTAGCTAATGCTGTGAAGATCTTCTACAGAGCTCTGCTCCCTCTTAGAACTTGAGAAAATTGGAGTTCTGTGTAGTAGGCTTGAAGATTAACAAATAAAATTCTTGAGCTCTGCTAGCTAACTTTAGCAGAAAGAATTAGGGTTTAAGAAGTAGACCAAAAGTTTTTTCTTCCAAAAGTTCTTTCTCCAGAAAATTTTCTGTCAAGATTAACTCTACTTTTCTTTTATATGACGACCATGTCAACGACTCTATGCTTCTTTTAGAACAAGAAATGGGAGCTAATTATTGCTTTATCCCCGATTACTCTATCGGAGAAGTACGTCGTTCTTTCTCTTTTAGTGTTCTATCTACTTTAATTTGAATTTTAGAATGACGTTAGCATATTTGATGTTCCCCCTATGGACTTACAAAAAATCATCCTAACAACAGGTACAAGCATTGAGTGTATTTGTATGACTCAATGAATTAGATATAAATGGTTAAGTCCATAAGCGTCGAGTGAACAGGCTTTACTCGACGCATTTACACACAGTAGAATTCTACCTTACATAAGAGGCATTGAGTGAATGTTTAACACTCAACGCTTTTGACTTCTACACATTTTCATAGACAGGCATTGAGTGAATTGCCTTCACTCAACACATTTGCACTTAAAAAGCTTCACTTCTGCAGGCATTAAGTGAACGGCCTTCACTCAATGCATTTACAATTAGTAGCATTACTGAATAGGTGTTAATTAAACTGCCTTCACTCAATGCATTTCCACTTGAACAGAATTTCCTGAATAGCCGTTGTGTGAACCTTCTTCACTCAACACATTTGAACTTAGCAGAATCCTTTGAGCAGGCATTAAGTAAATCTTCTTCACTCAACGCATTCGTACTTAGCAGAATCCTTTGAGAATGTATTGAGTTAACCTTCTTCAATCAATGCATTTTCAATTAGTTGAATTCTTTGAGCAGACGTTGAGTGAACCTTCTTCACTAAACGCATTTATACTTAGCTGAATTCAAGTCCTTATCCACTGAGGCTTTGAGTGAATGAATATTTGTCGACACTCTTAAGCCTCTAACATTGAGTAATGTATGATCACTCAATGTATCTATACTTAGTGAAATTTCTGGCTCTCCCAAGTGTTGTCTTTTGTCCTGCCAAACCTCTGAAAAATATAACCTATTTAATCATTGAACAATAGACTTCCTGCATATATGAAATTGAACACACAACAATTATATGCTAGTGTATATTATTCACATATAGTCTTCTTCAAATCAAGGACATTATAGTCAATGAACCCAATAATTTGTTGAGATCGCAACATGATAACAATGTCGTTTGGTTGGTCATAGACCATTTAACAAAGGTATCACACTTTATTCTGAATCGGAGGGATGATTTAGTTGAAAAGTTAAAAAAACTTTATGTTGATAATATTGTACGATTGAAGGATGTGCCCTATAGCATCGTAAGTGACCGAGAAGGGCACTTTACATCAAATGATTGGATGCTAATCCACCAACTATTAGGTACCAACCTGAAGTTCAGTACATTCTTTCATTCGCAAGCAGATGGTCAGATCAAGAGGACTAATGGAACAATGGGGGATATTCTCCATATGTGCATCCTAGATTTTGTCAAGAGGTTGGGACCATCTCTATATGATCAATTTTGCCTACATAACAGCTACTAAGCGAGTATACAATTGGTGCCCTTTGAGGCTCTTTATGGTAGGAATTGTCGTACTCCCTTGGCTTGGGCGGAAAAAGGTGAAATGAAGTTATTTAAGCAAAAAGAGGTTAATGATGCGAATTTGGTGATATAAATATTTCTGGAGCAATTAATGATTGCACGGGATAGACAGGCTAAATACTACAACACCAAGCATAGAGATTTCAAGTTTGTTATTGGTGACAGGGTATTTCTCAAAATCAAACCTTTTAAGGGTGTGTCAAAGATTCAATGTTTGAAAAAACTAAGTCTGAGATACCTTGGACCGTTTGAGATAGTGGAGTGAGTTGGTGAAGCTGCCTATAGGCTGGCTATTTTAGCAGAATTGAGCGGTTTGTACGATGTGTTTCATAGATCAGTACTGAGGAAGACTATGCATGTGCCTACACAAGTAGTTATTGTGGATTAGGTGTCGGTCAATAGTGGGTTAAAGACAAAAACCAAGCCCATTCGTATCGAAGAAACATAGGTCAAGCAGTTGCAAAATAAGAAAATAAAAAAGGTGAAAGTCAGTTGGGACAATTGTGGTTACGAGGAATTTTCATGGGAGCGCGAGCAAACCATGTTAGAGAAGTTTCTCGAACTATTCTATTGACGTAAATTATTGTATATTATGTACTTTAATGTAATTTTTTTGAACTGTATAATTTTAGGACAAATTTTATTAAAGGGGGGATTTGAAACACTCCAGTTTTTCCCCATTGAAAAACAACAAGGTTTAGCATTTGGAGCTAACACTGGCGATAGCGATATCGCTTGCGAGAGTGAAAGTATGCAACCTAGCAGATAACCATGTATCAATTAGTCATTAGACGGTTGTTGAGCGGCGCTGACTTGGTCAAGCAGCCACCACTAAAGATTTCGCCCGGTGATAGCCTTTTAAATAAATTTCTCCATGAAATCAAGGCCATTTTTTCCTTTTAGCTTGGGCATTTTGTGGCTAAGTTTATGCCCGGGATTAATAAGCTTGCTGAAGGGGGAAAACCTCTTATCATTTCACTTTCTCACTCTGTCTAAGTTAAGAAAAGAAAGGGAAAGGAGAGGAAGAAGAAAGGAGAGGACTGGAAGAGTTTAGGAGGAGTTCTTACAGTCCGAATAGTGAGCCGAAGGTTGATCCAAAGAGAGGATAGAGTGGAAATTCTTTCCATCTGACTCGAGCTCTCATTAATGGCGCCAAAACAATCTACAGTGGTAATGATCTTTCTTCTGATTACTAGGACATGCTAGTCCTATTGATTTGTATAGTTATATGAAAGTTTCTCCACTAATTAGTGCGGGGTGAGACTTTCAACGGGTGAATACGGTTTATCCTCGGTAGAACTACTTATATATAGTGTCTGGATCATTGTACGGACTTAAGCATGTTATGTGAAGCCAATCTGTGATAAGTTGGTATTGATTGGTGATGTTTTGATTTGCATGCTGGAGAGGAATCCGTGGAAAAATGAGTAGTTTTTATGATATTCGGGCGTATATGTTGTTGTAGTTAGTATTGAGGTGTTCTTAAGGAAACACCCGAAAGTGCAATAGAAATCAAGGTTCTATTGCATGCAATAGTGTTTTCACTAAAGATTGCTCTTTTGGTAGAAACCAATGAGCAATTATTGTGATGGGTTTGAACCCAAGACTGAGATAGATTGGAGGTTTTGTCGATATCACGCAGTGATAGTGATATCTCTGGAAATATCTCCAAGAGAGCTTTATTTGTGGTTGTGAAGCATGTGTCCTGGGGACTAGATGAGTATCATGATAAGCTGTTGAGCCCTCTATACACATCTTTGGCTTCCATGAGTACCAATCATTGAACATAACATTGCCCATGATGTGATTAGGAAAGGGGAGGCTAACCCGTATTGTGTCTCATAGACATGGTGATTTGAGCAACGAGATATGGCTGAATAGTACGTGCATTATGCCATTCGGCTAGATTTCCTAAAGTACCTGGCTTTTATCGTTGGCATAGGGAGAGTCATTGTCTTTGTGCCTGACTGGTGTAATGCTTAAAAATAATACCATCTAGGTCTGGGACTAAGAATGGTGGTGGGACTCAGGAAGTACACCTAAAGAGTGCCTTGATAACACAAAACACATGATCGTGAGTGCCGACATTTGTGGTGGTTGTGCATATATAGAATAGCACATAAATTGCACATTCTTGTGTAGGTATATATATAAGCTGTTATACTGCCTGATTGCATGGAAGAAGAACCACCTCCCGAGAAAGGTGCAGGGTCATTACACCACAATGGTTAACTTTACTTTGATGCTCTTTTGTTTTCCACGACTTTGTGGATTGTACTTGTGCAGGCGCTGGCGAGTCAAGTGGGAAATAGCAGGCTGAAGCCATTTTTGCTGAGCTGTCCCTCAAAGGCCCAAGTATTTGTTTATTATTTTTATGTATTACCGGCCTACATGTCGATTTAATATAAACATTAACAAGTCTGTAAGCCCATAAGGCCATACCTTTTGTGTACATTCATTCTAGGATTTTATATAATGGGTATTCCCTATGGGGGGTTATCTTAATTAAATGCTTCTGCTAGCTATGAACTTTGTATTAGATTGGTTAAATATTTGATATCATTTCATAACTTTGTTTTCTGTTTGTTAAATTTTTTTGGGGCTCCAGCCTGACCTTTTTTATATTCTTCATGAAGGGTGTGATGTTACAGATAGTGATACCACCCGACAATAATAATAGAAACTTAGATTTAATAATTAAACTCAAATTAAAAAAGAATTGTCACTTGATAAATGAACATAATAATTTTATTTCAAAAAGAGTAATGATTACAAAAGCTTTGATCCCAATCACAGTTAGGGTCGAGGCGATACTAAAAATCTTTGTCCCTTTTCTATACCGACCCTTATCCCCAAGGAATTGATGGTTCTAGCCAATCTATCCCTAGTACGGCCTCGAATTTCCTCTAGACCTACCAACGATCTTGTCGCCGCCACACGTGGCAAATTTAAGGAATCCTCCTTGGAAACTAACGTCTACATCTGACGATTTTTCCCCCTATGTCTCGCATGACCTGGTTACCCCTACCTGTGGAGACTTCACAACTTGACAGGAATATTGAAAAATAAAATACAACACAGTATGAAGAGCTCCCTCAATTAGTTAGACTTGTTGATGACTATGCATGGTTGATCCGTTGTCCGTATACTTCGAGTGTATAGAGTGGAGTTCATGAGGACAAGAGGAGGTTTTCACGAAATAAAAGGCATTCTTGCTCTTATCGTATCCTCCGGATGGTGTATTAAAGTTGTATGTTACAACTGGAGGAGGAATGTTCTTTTTATAGGCTCCGGAGCTACTGCCTGTGGTAGTAGTACCTCCTTGTGATAACTATATTAGGAAACCTCCTTCTTCATTTAGAAATATTTAACTTTGGCAACCTCCATTTTTGGAAACTTTTCGCTCCATTTTAGAAAACTTTTTATCTTCAAAATCCAGCATTTTTGCATCTAAATTTTCTAAAAAAAAATTAACCTTCCATAAGTATATGACCCGGCGATAGTAGTACCGCCTGGTGGCAGGACTTTCCTTCTCAAGCACTTTCCTTCTACTACTGAATGTTATCGCCAGTGATAGAGATAATGCCCGCGGTAGAGATACCACATATGGTAGTAACAAAACTTAAGATTTTTTTGTCATTTTGATTTGTTCTTCCATGGGGTACTTAACCTGTAGTTCCTCAAACCTATAAACACTCCACAAACATGTTGAAATACAAACTAGGATTTGTTATTCTCAAAGTAAGAGATCTGAAACGCATGTTCTAAGAAACTCCCCCTTTGATAATTACAAATTCATTAGAAAGAAATAATGCATAAGAAAATGTGTTTGTGTTAATATGTGGTTGA
Source organism: Platanthera zijinensis (assembly GCA_039513925.1). Classification (NCBI taxonomy): domain Eukaryota; kingdom Viridiplantae; phylum Streptophyta; class Magnoliopsida; order Asparagales; family Orchidaceae; genus Platanthera; species Platanthera zijinensis. Next base: position 116,455,813 of record CM077078.1, read on the forward strand.
TAATGTTGGATCCCTAGTTGGATTTGGGCTAGGTTCACTAAATTAGGTTTGGTATGACCCTCCTTGTATAGTCTAGGGTCATAGGTCTTTATTAGATTATAGGGTAGGTCAACAAGTCATATTGATCAGACTAAGCCCTCAGAAGACTTAGAATTTTGCAAGAACCAGAACAAGGCAGAAATTTCATGTTGAAGAAGGCGTTCGACGAACTCTGAAGTGAGCTCGACGATCTTCGTTCTCAATTCGACGATCTCAGAATCTCTTCTCTGAACTGAGATCGATGAAAGATGAACTAAGCTCGACGATCTCTTGTCTTCTATCAGGAATGAGTTCGACATTCTTCTATCTCAGTTCGATGATCTTGGAGCCCAGTATGGAAAGCTGTATTTCAGTTTAGAGTTCTCAAGGCTCAGCTCGACGAATGAGAGGTTTGAATTTGACGATCTTGGATCTCAGATCGATGTTTTCTGTCAGTTCAGTTTCTACTTCTCTGGAGTTATTTAAGATTGTCTAAAGCTTATTTTGTTGCTTATTTTACTTTGAGTAATTAATTCTTATATTCTCTGAATATAGCCGTTCATATGGCAGCATTAATTACTAGTTTTCACAGAGTTATTATACAGCTAATTCTTGGGACAGTTAAGGAATTACTTTATTGCTTTTCTAGCCATTGTCCAAGTTCCAAGAAATCAGTAGTCAATTAAGGAAGGATTTCAAACTTTGCTACAGAAAAATATAGTAAATATATAATATAGTCTTTTAAAAAGGAAGTAAGAGGACGAGAAGCTGTAGAGTTACAGACTAGAGAATTCAAGTGACTGCGAAATTTTTTTATCCTCATCAGTCTTGTATCTCCAGAGAATTTAAAGAGACAATCAACTTCATCTATCTACAATTTTCTGGAGAACTTTTTCAAGAAGACCTACTCACCCTGCAAAGCTCTCAATCTTCCTGGACAGTAATTCATCTCAAGGGGAGCTTTAAAACCATCAAGGATCCACAAGTCTTCTCAGTTATTTTTATAAAATAAAAGACAACATATTGTTTTTATTTTCTTCACCCCACTATACAAAGGGTTTATAACTCCCTTCAAAAGTTAAACACTTGCTTGCAAGTCTCCTGATCAAAAGACTTGATTTGGTTTTTGGGCACCTGATCAAAAGCCTTAAGGGTTTCCTGATCTACCTAAATCAGATCTTATGGTGACAGGGCACCTGAGCAAAAACCTGATTGGTGCCAGGGCACCTGATCAAAAAACTGAGTGGATTCCTACCAGAGTGGTAGAAGAGTGGATGTACTTAAGTTTAGGGGAACCACTATAAAATTCTTGTGTCGTCTGTGATGCTCTATTATTTTTATTTTGTGGTTCTTGTTGAATAGTTTAGGTTTATTTTTTGAACTACCTGATTACACATATAAGTATTACTATTTTAATTTCGCAATTAATATCTAATAAGATTTTAAAATACTCTATTCACCCCCCCCCCCCTCTAGAGTTAAATAGATTATTGAAACCGAAAATCGGTCTCTGTGGAGTTCGAACCTTGGGGAAGGGGTGACCGCGCACCTACTGCCCTCAAGCGAACGATCTAGGCACAAGATTAGGAACACAAGGCACAGACCAAAGGTCTCAGCGTGGAGGTCCCGCCGCATACCCGGAATACAAGCAAACTCTTCCCCTCCCAAGCCAAAGGCTGAGCTAAGGCACCTTTGGATGGATCTCTTGGCCAATCAAAACCTCTAAGGAGAATATCAAAACCAAATCCTCATGACTAGAGGTGCCTCCTCGAGTTTATATAAAACATTCCTCATCCACCCTACCAATAGCGTAATCTCGCTGAACAGTTCTACTTTATACAGCCTCAATCGGGCCGCCAACAAAGAAACTACATTGTTCTGAAAGGCCATTAACTTACCTTCGCGGGCCTCCCGGTAACCTCACCTCGGGGTCCCCATGGGGCGAGCAGTTCGCGAACATACCGCCCGCCTAAGACGAAAAGGATAAAACACATTCACAGGGCATCACAGATATTTAAATTACAGGAATATAAATTACATACTTCGGCACGCAGACCGGCAACAAAAACAAATTAGGCCTTCTTGGGCTGGCACAAACTTGGGCTTACGCACGCTATTCCCTGTTTGGCACTGCAGCACCAGTACGCCAACATCTCGACAAGCGACTGCCAGTTGAACAACAGTCGGCTAACATAAGCTGGCCATATATATTGCACACACCACTTTTTCGTGGCTATGGTGCGCATTCACTGCAAATAGATAATACGCAACTTCCTCGGAGTCTTCTTCGGGAACCCCAGAACATCACCAATCTGGCTCACACATCTAGATGGGCTTCATACAGCATGCCTAAATCGATGCCTACGCTTTCGGATACTAAATGCAAGTAACTGCGGGGATGTACACATCGATCCGTCGGAGAGCACCCTTCCTCCACCCTTCGATGGAGAGGAGCTTCCATGCAAATATGAAAAGTTAGGGCTTCACCTGCCCAAGTAGAAATTTCGTTACTCTTGGCGCATATGTTGACGAAGTCGCAGCCATGTATCGAATGTACACGCACGGATCCAGATGTCGTAGTATGAACTCCGATCCTTTTTCTTTCTGTGGATCTTGATAACAATAGCCATGAAGAAGCTCGGGAACCACCTCCGGGCAGGGCGCCTGGATAGGAGAAGTAGGAGGCTCGGGCACCACCTCCGGGTGGGGGGCCTTGACCGAAAAAGTAGGAGGGGCCGGGCTGCGCTCCTTCTTGCGGCGGTGGCCTGGACTGAGAGAGGTAGAGGCTCGAGAAAATCTCCAAGCGGCGGCCTGGACTTGAACAAATAGGAGGGGCCTGGCTGCACTCCTCCTTGCGGTGGCGGCCTGGACTGAGAGAGTTGGAGGCTCGGGCAAATCTCTAGGCGGCGGCCTGGACTGGAAGAAATGGAGGGGGCTCGGGCTGGTCTCCAGGCGGCCGACGGGAGAGAGAAAGGGGGCGGCGGTGGCTGTGCCCCGGGACGATGGGCTAGGGTTCCAGCCCCTTCCCGATTTCTCCCCGCTCCCCCCCTCTTTTTCTTCTTTTTTATTACCCCCACCCAATCTGCTCTCTCCCCCTCTCTTCTCTATCCGCCCCTCTAATAATATAATATATAATATATATTTATATATTTAAGAAATATACATAAATATATATATATATATATATATATAATATATAATATATATTTATGTATATATATGATATGCATTTATATACATATAAAAAGATAGACCAAAACCACTAAAAGCCGTTACCCGCAAAATCTTCACACGCAAACACGAGTGCCCGTACATCCCCAAATGGGGCTGTACAAAATCGCCGCTCACAGCATGCCTCGAGCCCCGAGCCCACCACTTAGGGAGGATCGCACTCGGTCGGGTACGAGGTTGTACACAATCCCCGCTCTTTTTGAGGTTGGCACAAGGTCGGAAAGAAATGTCCAACCCCAAAGTATCCGGCGAGTGGGTGCCAACCCAAAGAAAAAATTTGAGAGAATCTGAAATTTGCATTTAGAACACTAATCCCTCCAACCCCCTTTTGATCTTTTTGAACCACTCGATACCTGCAATGCTCCCTACTATTCAATTGCTCTTATACTATTTCTTATAATCAATATGTAATTTTTCATGATATTGTGAAACAAAAAAGCCATATATTTTGTACTCTTGTGCATGCAGAGCTAATCCTTTCCCCTAGGTGTGCCTACATCCCTGCCTAGCTAATGAAAGCCTGAACAATGAGTCTACCTGGGGCCAAGCAGCACTCGGGGTCCCTTACCGCCGAGGCGAGCCTACGGACCTGCCAACTAGTAGGAACAAGGCAGCGGGTCCACCCGGGGCCGAGCATCACTCGGGGTCCTATAAAGTATCAAAACTCTTTCTGAATTTCAAACTATCTCTCTTATCCCCCAGGTGTGCCTACATCCCTGCCAGCTAGTGAGAGCCTGAAAGCGAGTATACCCGGGGCCGGGTAGCACTCGGGGTCCTACAAAGTATCCAAACTCTTTCCAAATTTCAAACTATCTCCCTTACCCCCCAGGTGTGCCTTCAGCCCTGCCAGCTAGTGAGAGCCTGACATCGAGTCTACCTGGGGCCGAGCAGCACTCAGGGTCCTGCAAAGTATCCAAACTCTTTCCTAATTTCAAACTATATCCCTTACCCCCCCAAGTGTGCCTACAGCCCTGCCAGCTAGTGTGTATACAGTATTGTAGATAGGACTCTTTTTATTAAGCATCATAAAGTTAAAATCTTGATAGTACAAATTTATGTAGATGATTGTATTTTTGGCTCAACTGATCCCAAACTATGCAAAAGGTTTTCTGACCTCATGCATTAAAAGTTTGAGATGAGTAGCATGGGTGAACTTTCATATTTCCTTGGTCTCCAAGTGAAGCAATCATCTAATGGTATCTTCATCTCCCAATCTAAATATGCAAAGGAGCTTATTAAAAGATTTGGGATGTGTGATGCCTCAACAATGAAGACACCCATGGCTGTAAATACTGTGATAGATTCTGATGAGCATGGAAAATCTATTGATCAGAAGTTGTATAGGGCCATTGTTGGGTCCCTTTTATATCTCACAGCAAGTAGGCCAGACATCAAGTTTGCTACATGCATTTGTGCTTGGTTCCAAGTGAACCCTAAATAATCTCACTATATTTTGCTAAGAAGGATTTTAAGATATGTAAAGGGTTGTCAAAATCTAGGACTTCTATATCCATCAGAGTCAGAATTTGACTTAACTGGATTTTCAGATGCTGACTATGCTAGATGTAGAGTGGACAGAAAAAGCACATCAGGAACATGTCAGTTCCTTGGTGATAGGCTTGTGTCCTGGTTCTGTAAAAAGCAAACCTTTGGGTTCACATCAACTGTAGAAGCAGAATACATAGTTGCTGGCAGTTGTTGCTCATAGGTTTTGTGGATACAAAACCAACTACTAGATTATGGATACAACTAAAATAATTCAACTATATATTATGATAGTACCAGTGTTATATCCATAGCACAAAATCCAGTGCATCATAGTAGGACCAAGCATATAGAAATAATACCTCATTTCATTGGAGATTGTGTTGACAAAAAGAAATTTAATCTTGTCTTTATTTCCACTGATTTACAAAGAGAAGACATCTTCACCAAGCCATTGGATGAGAAGAAACATCTATTTTTCTTAAATCAGATAAGAATGATTAATGGAGATGAGATAATTTAAATTTTGTCTATGGTCGACGATTTGTTTGCAATTCGTCGAACGGAGATCGACGATCTGGGAACGCTTCGTGAATAGTTCGTCGAATGGAGATCGACAATCGCTTCTTAGTGAAATAGATTACGTCGAATGGAGATCGACAATCCCTACTTCAGTGAATTTATCGTCGAACGGAGATCGATGATTTATTCTTCTTCTTCAGACTGAGATCGACAAACTCATTTTCTATTAAAATACTTCGTCGGACTCAAATCGAAGATCTTTTCTTTTTCGTTGGACTGAGATCGACTTTTCATCTTCTAAAGACCTTATAATCTAAGCTTTAGACGAAATCCATCCCGCGCTTTCAATTTCCTTTGCACCGTATCTTTGTTTCTCTGTGCAGGCGATTTCAATGGCGATTTCAGCGGCAACTCTCACTGGGATGAAGTTTGATGCTGGGTTTTATATAGACATGGAATCTTTCAAGCACTCCGATCAAATCTTTCAGGACATACTACTCTTGTTCAATGAGCCGCAACTTAAAAAGTTTATGACTATGCGTATGAAGCTTCCAGTTGTAGAGATAAAAGAATGGGTTTTTACTTCGTCATCTCCAAACGCACAAACCCTAGTCAGCACAATATCTGGATAGGAGGTTTTTCTGTCTCGTGATATTTTATCTGAAATCTTTGGATTTGTTAACGGTAACGATGATTTTGAGATGGACTTAACTGAGTTTTATGAAATGTTTATAAGGATGGGTCACTCCGAGGGAAACCCTAGTAAGTTTCTGAAAAAGAACTTGTCAGTGGCATACAAGTTTCTTGCTGATGTGGTCGGCAAGGTGCTGCTCGGGAAGCACACCGCTAATGACCACATAACTAGGAACCAGTTCTTGTTGATGAATGCGCTGGTAAATAAGAATTCAGTAAATTGGAGCACTATCATTTTTGATTTAATTAAGAAGAAAATTAACAAAAGAGAAGTTTGTTTTGGGAGGACTTTGGGTATCTTCCTCCAGGAGAAATGTCCTCAACTGTTGGTCTCCCCAATAATCTTCAAAAATGCTTCCAAGAGGATAACCCCAGTCCTCTTTGGGAAGTGGGAGAGGACACTCACTAAGCCCTCCAAGGCTTCATCTTCCTCTACACTTTCTGAGGACACTAGGACTCCAAGGGGCAATCCCCCAACAGTTGATGAAGAGGCACCAAAAATTCCTCCTTCTCCACCTTCCTCAAGACTACCTCCATCACCAACCCATCAACAAACTTCTAACCCTATTATCTCCACAGTCATTTCCACTCCATCTCTACCTCAATCTCCTCTACCTCACTACCTACAGGACATTCCACTCACCACTTCTTTATCTACATAAATGTCTCCCACCTTCAATTTCCTTACATCACCAATATCATCCCCATCTCCAGTACAATCACCAATACATAATCATTCACAATCACCACTTCCTGATGACAATATTATGGACATCACATTTTATATCCCTCCACTCACTCCTCCAGTCATCCCCTCCATATCTACCATCGTACCTCCAATTCTACCTTCACCTGCATCAACTTCATTAAATATCTGTACTTCTTATTGTAACACCACTTATTCTCTCCCATCATCCACATCTGATCCATCTTCCATCTTCTCTCTTCTCACTCCAACCATCAAATCTCTCACAGAGGATGCCATTGCATCTCTAATTCTCTCAATCCAAACTCTCTCCACTCAACTAGCTTCCATTTCTGGCACTTCTTCATTTAGGGGGTTGGCATCAGACATCCCTGATACCAGGCAGGGGGAGATGTTCAATGAAGAAGTCTCCCTTTCAGCACTTCCATTAGTTCCAGTAGTTTCAGCTATTCCTCTTGCAGAAATAGCAGCAACAACAACAGCAGCAGTAGAGAGTGTTGATACTGATATACCAGAAGCAGATTTCTTGATGAAGTTGATTCCTTCGTCATTCTTTCTAGAGACTGCTCCATTTATCTAGTAGTTGAATAGAATTCAGTTCTAAATTCTTTTGACCTCTTATATGGACACATTATTTTATTTGTTTCTTCTAAGTATTGCACAGATATTATTTGATAATAGCTCTAGTAAGTACAAAAACTCTTCAAGCCATTTAGGACAGTTTTACTACTGACATGGTTGTGGAACCTAAGGGTTCAACCTATGTTATGGATGACACTCCTATTCCCAGCCTAGATGATTTGATTGCACAAGAGATTGCACAGATGAAAAATGATACTGATCTAAATTCTTTTCTATTGACTAAAAAAGACATAGAAGATTCACAGATGGTCACAAAGACTGTTGCCTTTCCTGCAGTTGTTTAACCTCCGGCTCCACCTCAGGTTGATAAACAAATTCCAAAGGAAATAATAAAAGAAATAGATGCTTTATATGATAATCCTCAATGCTCTTCTGAAGATGACACAGATGATGATTCTGATGATTCTACTAATCCTAAATCTAAGAAGAAAGTTACCAAGAAGAGAAAGATTGTTCCAAAGGAAACTCCTAAGCCTAATCCTATAAATGAGACCCCTTACTATATCTTACAAAAGATAACTCTCCTAGGCAGTTTAGGAAATACCCTCCTCCTCCTCTTCCTTCTTCAGATGGTTTTGGAAATGTTACTCAAAAATCTGCTTCAGTGACCAAGACATATCAAAGACATTCCAGGCATAGCAATCAGCAATCTTCTCAAAGCCATCCTCCTCTAGCTTTAACCAAGAGAACTCCTACAGACAATAATGATGAATCAAAGCAGGACTCTAGTTCAAAAAGGCCAGAGTCTCCTCCAATTCCTTTTTTAGATCCAAAATAGGAGACCTCTGCCAAAATGGCTAGATTTCATGAACTGATAGGACTCTCATGACAGATTAACCAAGCCAAAGCTGAAGGAAAGGATCCTTCTCTATTTTCAACAATGTCATCTTTCAGAAAAGAAGAACTCCAAAGGTATGCAAAAGCTAATAAATTCTTTAATGTTGATGATTATATGAAACTACATCCAGAAGTTGTAGTGCCCAGAGCAACTTCTCTCAACATTATAGGTGCATCTGACATGTTCATGTCAAAGAGAGAAGGTGCTAATCCAAACAAAAAAATCATATTCAAGTAGCCTGTTGAGAAGTTAGAGAAAGCAACTCCTAAACAGAAACAGTGATTTTGTTATTGAGTTGTTCTTCTTTTTTTTTTGAATTCTATTCTATTTAATCATGAAGCACATCATGTAAATATCTGCTGAATGTTTTATTTCTGTCAGATATATGTATTCTTGCTTTATGAGTGTTTCCTTTATTTTAAGTTTGTTACCTCACCCAAATAGGGGGAGATTGTTAGATCCCTAGTTGGATTTGGGCTATGTTCACTAAATTAGGTTAGGTATGACCCTCCTTGTATAGTCTAGGGTCATAGGTCTTCATTAGATTATAGTGTAGGTCAAAAAGTCATATTGATCAGACCAAGCCCTCAGAGGACTTAGAAGATTGCAAAAACCAGAACAAGGCAGAAATTTCATGTTGAAGAAGGCGTTCGACAAACTCTGAAGTGAGCTCGACGATCTTCATTCTCAGTTCAACGATCTCAGAATCTCTTCTCTGAACATAGATCGACGAAAGATAAACTAAGCTCGACGATCTCTTGTCTTCTATCAGGATCGAGTTAGATGTTCTTCTATCTCAGTTCGACGATCTTGGAGCCAATTATGGAAAGCTGTATTTCATTTCAGAGTTTTCAAAGCTCAGCTCGACGAATGATAGGTTTGAGTTCGATGATCTTGGATCTCGGATCGATGTTTTCTGTCATTTCAGTTTCTACTTCTCTGCAGTTATTTCAGATTGTCTAAGGCTTATTTTGTTGCTTATTTTACTCTGAGTAATTAATGCTTATTTTCTCTGAATATAGCCATTCATACGATAACATTAATTACTAGTTTTCACAAAGTTATTATACAGCTATTTCTTGGGATAGTTAAGGAATTACTTTATTTCTCTTCTAGCCGTTGTCCAAGTTCCAAGAAATCAGCAGTCAATTAAGGAAGGATTTCAAACTTTGTTATATAAAAATATAGTAAATATAGAATATAGTTTTTTAAAAAGGATGTAAGAGGATGAGAAGCTGTAGAGTTAAAGACTATAGAATTCAAGTGACTGAGAAATTTTTTTATCATCATCATTCTTTCATCTCGAGAGAATTTCAAGAGACAATCAACTTCATCTGTCTACAGTTTTCTAGAGAACTATTTCAATAAGACCTACTCACCCTGCAAAGCTCTCAATCTTCCTGGACAGTACTTCATTTCAGAGGGAGCTTTGACACCATCAAGGATCCACAAGTCTTCTCAATTATTTTGAGAAAAGACAAGACAACATATAGGTTTTATTTTCTTCACCCCACTATACAAAGGGTTTCTAACTCCCTTCAAAAGTTAAACACTTGGTTGCAAGTTTCCTGATAAAAATACTTGATTTGGTATTTGGGCACCTGATTAAAAGCCTAAAGGGTTTCCTGATCTCCCTGAATCAGATCTTGTAGTGACAGGGCACCTGAGAAAAAACCTTATTTGTGGCAGGGCACCTGATCAAAAACCTGAGTGGATTCCTACCAGGTGGTAGAAGAGTGGATGTACCAAAGTTTAGGGGAACCCCTATAAAATTCTTGTGTCGTTTGTGATGCTCTCTTATTTTTATTGTGTGGTGCATGCTGAATAGTATAGGTTTTTTTCTGCACTACCTGATTACGCATATAAGTATTACTATTTTAATTCCACAATAAAAATCTAATAAGATTTTAAAATACTCTATTCACCCCCCTAGAGTTAAATAGATCTAACCCCTCGGGTGGTATCTTTCATACCATTTTTCAGATACGCATTATAATAATACTCCTCCTAGATGGATACTCCCCCTACATAGATGCTTCCTAGGTTGTAGTCCCACTAAGTGACCAATTTCTTCAAATCAATTCTCTTCCTTTCGGTATTATCAAAAGAGCGTAGGGTGAAGTGCCTTGGCAAATTTATTCTCCCCCTTTTTTATATGTAGAGAAGATTATGAGGAAATCACTTGTTAGAAAGTATAACAAACTACCTGTGTAAGTACAGAGACATGATTGAGATTAAAGTAGTTTCGTAGTAATTAAAATATTTTGAAGCAATTTTGAGTGAAAACATCCTTCAACAGTTTTCAAGCAATTAAATAAAATTAGAGTTGTAGTTTAGAAAATGATGTTTTAAAAGTGATGTGAGCATTTCTCCATAATTAAAGTTGATACTACAAATATTGTGAAAACTATGAACCAAGAGATGTTATTTTAAACAATATTTCAATGTATGATTCTCATTATCTAATGAAGATAGATATAATAATGTTAGGAAATTTTGCAAGTCAAACACAATAGGAACGCTGTAGAAATCATGCATTGATATCTAATGTCCTTACTAACAATTATAGAGAACCTATATAAGTTTGCGTTATGGTCAAATTTTCATGAGTAGAAGTGTTATGCAAGACAATAAATTGTACAAAATCGTGTTTTGATAATCCATACCTATGAATAAATTGAAAATACAAGACATGTGTAAGGAAATATGCATAACATTAAAATATAAAAATGGATTTACTTTCACACAGATTCAATTCATATAACAATAAAGTAACAATCTCAAGGTGCTATGTATACATAATTCTTATTAAGACTTATTAGGCCACAAAGTAGTGCTTAGTGATCACATTTGTTCTTTTTAAATATATATTCCTATTTATTTGTAATCATGTGTACACCAAGTGGTTTTGTTTTGATTGTTTGCTATAAGACACTTTACAATTCTAATTCCAAGGTGTGCACCTCATAATGCTCATTAATACTTACCTGGAGGATGAGTAGTGCTTGGTGGAGATTACTTGTAAATTTTACTTAGAATTCTTTTGTTAATGACTAAGGGCACCAAATTAACTTTTTGTGCAAACAATAACATAATTTTTTTGAAAACCACCTAGGAACATAAATAGTGCATGAATACTAAATTGGCATTAGACAAATTAAGGGCGTGTAGGCAATCTATTCATGTATTTTAATATATTAAGATATTTACATTACATAATTATGCAAATTTTAAATTAATGTCATATATAGGAAAAAATAAAAGATGTGCATGTAAGAAACTCATTATAAAGCCTAAAACATTACTCATACTTAGAGACATGTAAACATATTTCCATATAAGTACACTATAATAATTATCATTATATGTGAAAAGAAATTTTTCATGGCATGATAAACCAATACTATTTTGAAAGGTTTTGACAAGAAAATTAAACATTGTGGTTTATCGAGAAAAGATAATATTAATCAACCTTTGAACCTTTGTTAAATTAGCACTTCAGTTTTTTTTTTGGATTCTATATAATGCACTAAAAAAAATTAAAGCATAATTTTGGGTGATTTTGTAAGTTTTTCAAATTTTGTAGTTGTTTTTTTAAATAAAAACCCGAACAATGATTTTGACACTTTGTTGTAAATAAAAACCATTAAATAACCATTTGGAAAACAAAAAAATAAGTAAAATAATAACAAATCAGATTTTTAGACTGGCGTCAGCATATCATTATTGCATGGCAGTGGTAACAGAGATTTGGTTTTTCAGATAAAAATCATGTTTTTAAAGATTTTTTGCATTCGATTTTTCATTATTATGTTATTTCAGTATGAGGCCTATCTAAAGGTGCAAAGAAATCAAGAAAATTCAACAAAAGTTGTGGATTTTAATTATCAATGTCAAAAACCCCTAATTCTAGCCTAAGCATGGTATATCTCGCATTTGGGATAGGTTTAGTAAAAAATGTCTGCAAGTTGTGAGTCAGTGCCTATGAAGTTTACATGAACATGTACCTTTTTATATGATCACCTATGAAGTGATGACATAAGTCTTTATATTTGGATCTAGAGTGGAGCACATGGTTGTTTGTTAGATCAATAACACTTTTTTTGTCATATTTGAGTCTACATTGGTGTGTTGAACTGTTGGGAATATTACCATCAATATTAAAAGATTTGAAGAAGCAACACATACAATGTTAAGTGCATATTGTATTTGATGGAATATCTATTTCATAATTATGCAGGTTATATAATGTTGACTTTAAAACTTGTTTAGAGAAGAAAAGAGCAGATACTGGTTAGATTGTTATATTGTTCTCAACTATATCAATGAGATCGATGAATGCTTTGAGTCGATATCATGGAGAAGACGCAGTAAGGAGCGGATCTCAGTGCCAAGGTAGATATCGTTGAGAAAGGAGATTCAACTCAACGATATCATGAAGACAGGATTAAATGTTACTGTTGAACCTGTATAGTTTGGCGGAATTCAAATTTCGCTCTAGTGCACAAAGAATGGACATAATAAGAAATTATATTTCATACCATTGAAAAGACATTTCCTGAGACCATTGATAAAATTCATGGGTATAAATAGGATACGTTAGGTCCATGAAACAGTGTCGTTACACAAAAAGAGAAATCGTGAAACAAAAAATTACACACTGTTAAAGAAAGCTAGTTCTTTCTTAATACTTTTAGAAGAATGGAAAGGATTCAATCAACTAGACTTAGAGCTAGGTCTGCTTCCTGCTGAAGAAGAAGATCAAGAAGGAGATCCTCAAATCTGTTATACCTAAAGATATATGTTATACATGGGCTCCTTCCTAAAACTTGCTTTCACAGCAAGAGCAACAGAATACTGTGAAGATTCAAGGTCTAATTAATTTAGTTTTTTGTTGTAATCTTTACTTCAATTGTACTTGTAGGATCTCTAAAAAGATCTGAGCTGTATGTTTGTACTCCTATCCTTAGTATAGGGCTTTGTGAAAAGACTAAGTGTAGGACTTGTGTAAGTCTGAGGTAGGAAACCAAATGGGTTTCTGAGCTGTAGGAGTTAGAGGACTCTGAGTTATAGGTCCTATGTGCCTAAGTGTAAAAAATCTCGATAAGTTTGAGTGTAGGACCTTTGTGCCTGAGGTAGGGTCTTGGTGGATACCTGAGAGATCCTGAGGGATCTGTGTTATACGCTGTTAGGTGCCGAGTTTTGGTGGACTTTATGGATTCTAGCTCACAGTTAGATAAGTGTTGGAAGAAGTGGATGTACTTATACCTTGGAGAACCACTATAGATTACTATATGTTTATCTGTGCTTGTTGGTTGTGTTTTATATAGCTTATATCTATTAAATTTGAAAAGGAACCAATAAAGTACAAGTACACCTATTCACCCCCCTAGGTGTTTTAGACTACCAACAACAACAAACTATCAAGTGGTATCAAATTAGGTTGGTCAAATGTAGACGTAATAGTCTGACCAGGATCCTATAAAGGTAATCAATCCTATCATCATGACCTCCAGTGAGTCTTATAAGTAGATGAGCTCAATGAAGTCGGACATATGCAAAAAAGAAAATTTTGGCATATGGAAGCAAAGGTTTAAGCAATTCATGAAAACTTCAAACCCTAGGACCTATATTATAGTGAGGAGGATTCATTCATTCCTATGAAGCCCTCCACTATTGAGCATAATCTCAAAGTTCCAAAGAAGTATGCTGACATGAATAAGGATGAAACTATGCTGGCTACCATGGATAAGAGAGCAAAAAACATTATAGTTAGTGCAATTGATGATTCCACCTTTCAGAATTTTCTTTACTACCAAATTGCAAAAGAGATGTGGGATGTACTTATAGTGTACATGGAGGGAACTAAAGAAGTAAAGGATGGCAGGAAATCCCTTGTCAACTAAGAGTATGAAGCCTTCAAGCAAGGCAGCAGAGATAGCATAGCTAAGTGCTATGAAGTTTTTTCAAAATTATGAATGAGTTGAAGACCTATGGATGAGGAGTCAAAGAAGAATAAGGATAGAATCCCCTCTCCTCCCAGAAGAGTTGCTGACTCAGAATCTTTTGAGCTAAACACTTCATATGCTACAATGTCAGATGTCTTCTTAAGGTAATTTAAGATGACGATGTCAAGGAAGAAGAATTGGAAGAACATGCCTTCTTACTCTAACTCCAAGAAGGAGTACAGTAGATCTGACTAAGATAAGAAGAATCTCAAAGGGGAAATGTATGGCTCCAAAACTAGTAAACATATTTCTTCTAATATTGTGTGTTACTACAGTAGCAAACCAGGGAATGTCATTGCTTACTGCCCAGTCAAAAGGAAGAAAAAAGGTATAGGTGACAGGAAGCCCCACAAGGGCAAGAAGTCTGAAAAGACTTTCCTTGCCAAGAAGGATAAGTGTTGGAGTCAGAGTAACTCAGACTCTTCTGAGTCAAATGAAGAAGGTCCCTATATTGGGCTATTTGTTTAAGAAGAAGAGGATTTTTGGGCCCATTGATAACAATGTACCATATTTGAAGAAGGTCTACAGGATAATGGTATATACATGTTTGTATTGTATGTATGTTATAAGTTCTATATATGCAAGGGGCTCTTTATTACTTTGATTAGACAGGTTATCCAAGTGATAATGATAAGAGGACAAAGGACAGGATGCTGACAAATCTAAAATTTGTCTAAGTACAGATGCATTGAGTGAAGGTAGTTCACTCAACCCCAGATGGCCTTAAGTGTTGAGTAAAGACTAGACAGTCTATGCCTCATCATTGCAAAGACAGAAAGTTGGTTAAGACTAGAAGCATTGAGTGAAGGAAGTTCAATTAACGCCCAGAGCAAGAAGCATTGAGTAAATCTAAAGAAGTAAAAGCCTCTAAGAATCTGCCAAGAAATCTGGCTAAGTCCAGAAGCATTGAGTGAAGGTAGTTCACACAATGCCATGCAAAGAAAGCCTCGATAGAACTTAGTTCAGTCAGAGCTGTAGTATTAGTTGATATATAATTTTGTCTAAGGACAGAAGCGTAAGTGATGTCAACTCACTCAATGCCTATTCAACAAAAAATCTGTCTACTAACAGAAGTATTGAGTGAAAGCAATTTACTCGACACCTCTTCAATATAGCAGGAAAAGGCAGAAAGCGTTGAATGAAGACAACTCACTCAATGCCTTCATATAGAGAAATTCATCTAAGTCCATATGCGTTGAGTGATGAAGGCTCACTCATTGCCTATTGAGTTAGACTACAAATGTTAATATTAGTTGAGTAATGACAGAACACTCAATGCCTAAAGATGCAAAAATCTACCCAAGTGTTTTGGCGTTAAGTGACAAGGCTTCAATCAACACATATGTAGAATTTTGAATTTGGCTAATTCCACATGTACTGTGTCATGATGACATCAATAGAAATTCAAAATGTTGCGGGAACAGAATAGTAGACGACAAATGGTGTTGCTTGCTTGTTGTATAGTTTAATGCTAAAGACAAGTTGCCGCTACCAACTCCTAGTGGTCCCACTGCTTAAAAAGCCATTAGACAGCTGAATAAAAAAGCAAGACATAGAGGAAGAAGAAATTGACTTTTGGATAATAGATTTTTTGGAAAGATAGAGCTTCATCTTCTTCCTCTCGACTTAGTTGTTGAGTTGAAGAACTTGCTCCTTCTATTCAAATAAGAAGTTCCAGAAAGTAAGATGTTGACATTCTCATCTTCAATAGTAAGTTTAGAGAGTTCTCTCTCTGAGGTAGAAGAAGAAACATAACAATCCATTACTATAGTGACTTCACAGCTCAAGCAAAACTACTCTTGAAGATCCATTCCTGGTGCTATGAAGAAGAAAGGACTAAATCATTTCAGTTTAGGAGAATCCAGACTCAGAGAATATTTCTCTGTAGTCATTTATTAACACCAACCAAACCTTCATTTGTAGGATCATCAGAGATCTGAGTGTAAGCTAGATCTATAAAAGCTGAGGTAGGATCTTTCTATAGATCTGAGTTGTAGTACCTTTAGGCTTAAGTTGTAGGATTCCATTTGGGAATCTGAGTGGTTAGATCCTTGTGTGGATTTGAGGTAGTGCTTTCCTCCATGCCTGAGTGTAGGACTTTGAGTTAAATTCTAAGGTAGGGTATGTGTACGCGAGTTGTAGGAGAAAATTTCTCTAAGTGTAGGGCCTTGGGCCTGAGTATAGGACTTTGAGGAGTCTGAGAAACCCTGAGGGGTTTGTGTTGTAAGCTCTTAGAGCCGAGGTTGAGAAGTTGGCCTTATCTAACAAACTATTAGAAAGGTGGGAGGGATAGTGGATGTACCCATACTCTGGGGAACCATTATAAACCATTTGTGTGTTGATTGTGTGTTCTTGAAAGCAAACCTAAAGTAATCATAATTCACCAAAGTCAAAAGAAATCACAAAAATAAGAAAAACCTATTCACCCCCCCCCCCCACTCATCTAGGTGTTTAGCGACTCTTGAATCTAAAAAATTTCAAGTGTGACTATCCTGCTATAAGGATATGCATCAGGGCTCCCTTGTCACATTCAGATGAAGATTATCAGGATGAACCTGATCCTGATGAGATACTAATTCAAATGATATCTTTGTATGATTTTGATTATAAAACAATCCCAAAATTTAAAGCATCCTTTTCATCTAATGATGAGGATGGATCAATATCTGAAGATGATGTCAATCAATTGATTGACAAATATAATGCCCTCTTGGAAGCTCTTAAGAAGATCAAGAAGCTTTTCAAGAGGCATGCTGAGGAATTTCCTCCCTTCAGAAGACCAATTCTGAAAGCTCTAAGTCTGCTTCCCATCTAGCTTAAATGATCAAAGAGATTAGAGAGCTAAAAGGGATAAAAATTATCCAAGTTAGCACTATAAGATAGAAGATCAAGATCATCAAGGATCTTGAAGAGAAGCTCCTTAAGGAGAGGAAGCTAGTGGCTCAGTTCTCAAAGCCATGGTCTGTGTTGCCCATCATTGACTCCTTCTCCTCTCAAAATAATAAAAGGGGACTAGGGTTCAATAAGAACTCAGCATCAGCAGCTAGATATAAAAGCAAAGGAAAGGGAGTTATGCCTAAACCCACCTTTTAGAAGGTACTACTTCCTTCTAATAGGTATGACCATGATAGCATATATGGTCACTAGAAGAATGGAAATTCTTCTAGTGAGGTCAATACTACACCTTATAATGGGTAGAGAAAGGGAATGGGGTGGAGTGCTTTGAAAGCTCCCAAAGAAGAAATTCAATGGGTAATTATAAACCATTTGTTTTGGTACTCCAGCTCCTACACTCAAAGGCACGGGTGTTGCTTCTTCCCAATCCACTCAAATTAACAAGCAGGCTATTGAAAAAATACCATTCTTCTAGTGAGGTCAATACTACACCTTATAATGGGTAGAGAAAGGGAATGGGGTGGAGTGCTTTGAAAGCTCCCAAAGAAGAAATTCAATGGGTAATTATAAACCATTTGTTTTGGTACTCCAGCTCCTACACTCAAAGGCACGGGTGTTGCTTCTTCCCAATCCACTCAAATTAACAAGCAGGCTATTGAAAAAATAGTAACCCACTCTCACAAGGCAATATCAGATGCCATCAAAACAATGTCAGCTACCAAGATAACATTTGTTGTTGTCAAGCTAATATTAATGAGCAAGACAAGTTATTATCGAGCACAAAACCAAGTTCTTGTTCAGAGGAATAGGAAAAATGCATCAACTTCTCTTCCAAACATGGATATTTAAATGCACTATCAACTTCCAGGAATGCTCAGAAGAGAAGGTACAACTTTTTTAGTGCAGATGTTGTGGTAAAGTGAGTCACTTTGCCATTGATTGTTAGCACAATTTCTCTGTGCCTAATGCAAAGAAGAGTTTTGCTGCAAGGATAGCTCCTAGTAAAAATATTACTTTTAATGCTAATAAGAACCTAGGATCCAAAGTTTATTAGGCTCCTAAATTATAATTAACTTTATCTTACAGGATAGTTCAAGTACCAACCAGAAGCAATTTTTGTACATGGACAATGGGTGTTTTAGGTACATAATTGGGATAAGGAGTCTTCTAAAGGATTACATTCCCGTGAAGAATAGACCAAGGTCATTTTTGGAGGTTAAGATAGGGGAGTCACCAAAGAATGTGGTATGATATCCAATTTCATAGTCTCAATTGCAAGGGTAGCTTATGTGGAGGGGTTACAACACAACCTTATCAGCATAAGCCAAATATATGACTTAGGCTATATCATTGAATTATAAAATGATAAGTGTGTAATCAAAAAATCAATTGACTTAGAGACTATTCTCTCAAGCACTAGGAGTGAGAATCTTTATTGTTTAGTTTTATTTGTAATAATTCTTCATCCCCAGTTTATCTAGTAGTTAATTAGAAAGAGTCCCTTTGTGTATAGTGGCACAAGAGACTTTCTCACATTAATTAAAATATAATTAGCAAACTATTTTGTGAGAACTTAGTTAGAGATAGACCAACTCTAAAATGTGTTAAAGAGGGTCCCTGATATGAATGCCAGATTGGCAAGAAAACAAGGGCCTCCTTCAAGAGCACTGGCTCCAAAGTTTTATAAGATGTCTTTATCTGTTGCATATGAATCTGTTTTGTCCTTTTCCGATTCAGAGTTTAGGGGGGAAGTTGTACACCTTTGTGATTATAGATGACCACTCAAGGTTAAAATGTGTATTCTTTCTTAGGAATAAGTCAGATACCCTGGATGTCTTCATGAATTTTATCAAGTCAATTCAAAATGAGATGAAATGTTTCGTGGTCAAAGTAAGTGACCATGGTACATAAATTCAATTTGGGGCCATGACAAGGTTTTGTCAAGAGCAAATTTTCTCCCAAGAGTTCCATTCCCCTAGAACCCCCACCAAAAAATGGAGTATCTGTTGGTACCCTAGTTTGGATTTGAGTTAAGTCTTCTTGTTTTGTCTCTTGACCCAAAGATTTATCTATGGTCAAAGGTTAGTCGTTAGGCTAGATTTCTCTAGTTGTTTAGAGTTGTCGATTTTCTAGTGAAAATCTGGTTAAGTCTTTTGGTTCGACTATAGTCGATCGCCGCTCGACTATCGTCTATCGACTGGTCGACAATCGTTAACTAGTTGTTCTGCGTTATCTGCCTCTGCTGGATCTTCGAGCTCAGTTCAGCGCTCTGCCTTTATCTTTGAGCTCTGGTCGACGCTTTCCGTTAAGCTCAGGTCGACGTTTTCTGTCCAGCTCTGTTCGTCGTTCTCTGTCTTGTTGATAGCTCGACTATCTGTGTATAGTTCGACTATCTGTCTCTTGTTGATAGCTCGACTATCTGTGTATAGTTCGACTATCTGTCTCTTGTTGATAGCTCGACTGTCTGTGACAGTTCGACTATCTTCCTGATAGCTCGACTATCTGCCTGGATAGTTCGACTATCTTAGTCGGTCGACTATCTATTTGATAGGTCGACGTTTGTTGTAGGTTGTTCGACTATCTCTGTGGGTCATTCGACGTTTTCTGTCTGCTTTAGTATTTTGTATTTATTTTATTCTGGATATTTAATTATTATATTATCTGGCATATTTTATAAAATATATTTGATTGATTTAATGCTATCATATCAAAGCAAATCCTTGCTTCTATCTTATGCATAAGTCAATTCTTATTTGATAAAGTAGTTTGTCTTATTAGTACACTTATATATTACTTTATTCTGCCAGCCGTCCTTTATAGCCGTTGGACTCAAAAGTCCTCTCTTGGCTTTAAAGAGTGATATTCTGAAGTGACTTTATATAGTACTTCTTTTTATTCGGATCTAATATTGCAGCTTCTTAGAATAAGCTTTATTATTTATATAGAATATATTGCTGCAGAATGTGGTTTGCTGTGTATGTTAATTGCAGCCCAGGTTCAAGACTTCGGAAGAAGATAAAGTCAAATCATATTAGAGCCGTTGTTGCTGCCCATATAAAAAGAGTTCTTTTGAAGAACGAAAAACAGCACTAGTTCATACAAGTCATACAGCAAGAACAAGTTACAGCTTACAACTGCTCTCAGCAATCTCGATTCAACTAAGAAGAACTTAGCTCTTCACTCTTCTTCAACCTGAGTTCTCCTATTTCAGGAAGATCTGCACTCAGAGACATTTTGAAGAAGAAGAAGAAGAAAGCTGCCCGAAGAAGAACCACTTTATTCTATATCTATTTTCTTCTTCTAGCTTTTCCTTCAGCAATTCAAGACAGATTTCTGTCGAGAAGTCTGAAGAGTTTTCTCCACTTGAAGCAAGACTTTTCTTGGACATTCTTTTAGCCAGGGGGAGCCTTGATTCCTTAGAGCATTCTTGCTCAGTGCAAGTCTTGTGCTTCTCTAATTCTATTTAAAATAGAGAAGACATTTTTTCCTCCTTCCCCCTCCTGTAAAAGGGTTGTTTACTCCCTTCAAAAGTAAAGCTTGGTGGCAGGGCACCTGATCAAAAACCTGTGTTGGTTTTTAGACACCTGATCAAAAGTCTAAAGGGTCTCTAGATCTACCTGCATCAGATCTTGTTGGTGGCAGGGCACCTGATCAAAAACCTGAGTGGATTCCTACCTTGTTGGTAGAAAAGTGGACGTACCCAAGTTATTTGGGGAACCACTATAAAATCTCTTGTGTCGTCTGGATGCTTTATTTAATTACTTGCATTGTTGGCTGTGAGTAGAAATAACTAGGATTGCTAGTTGCTGTGTTAGGACCAAAGCTTAACTGTAATTACAGTTAGCTTTCTCCAGTGCACTTCACTTTGTGTTAGGTTCTAGGGTTTTCAATATCTATAAACTCATTCCGCAAATTAACTATAAGGGAGTTGAGTAGGGTGTCATAATTTTTGAATACTACATTCACCCCCCCTCTAGAGTTGTATCTATCCTCACTTTCAATTGGTATCAGGGCTAGGTTGACTGACTGTATAGGCTACCACCTAAGTCACAGGATCCTGATAGATACCTAAGCTTATAGATATTCACTATCATGGCCCAGTTCAAGGATTACTCTAGCACCAGACCTCCAGCTTGCAACTTAGCAAAGTTTAGCATCTGGAAGGCAAGGATTAAATTATATATGAACTCTATTGATGAGAGTATTTTTGCTTCTATTTTGACAGGACCACCAAGAGCACCTGCTGCAGCTACTGCCTCAACTTCAACAGATATGAGTGCAGTGCCTCCTCCAGATCACAACGATGAATACAATAAGGCAAAGATAGCAGATGCTAAAGCGATGAACATTCTGGCTCAGACGATGTCTGATGAAGTATTCCAGAAAATTGCTGACTGCTCCTCAGCTAAAGCAATATGGGATACACTAAATCAGATTGTAGCTGGTTCAGCTGATGAAAGGAAGGACAGAAGATCCAACCTCATCTCCCAGTATGAAAACTTCAAGAAAACTGATGTTGAATCAGTTGAAGCTATGTACACAAGGCTCAGCTCAATCATCAATGAGCTGAGGACTCTTGATAAGGATATTTCATTGACAGAGTTCAATGATAAGATTCTGATATGCTTCCCTAGCATAAGGGATCTGAGGATCTGGACTATCAAGGAGTCCAGAAGCACAACAGAAGTCTCAACCGAAGCCCTTCTCGGCAAGCTCAAGTCCTTTGAGCAAGTGCTGAAGTCCAGGGAAGCCGAGGCTGAAGCAAAGACTCCAACCCTAACAAGAAAAGAGCAAACTCTTGCTCTAAAAGCTGCTGATGCTTCTGAAGGAAGCCAATGCAATGAGGAACTGATGGCACTCTTTGCCAAAAGGTTTCTCAAGATGGGAAGAAAAGACTTCAGAAAGAAATCTTCAAGATATGAAGATAAACCAAGGTATGATAGATCTCCTACTAATGAAATCATTTGATATGGTTGCAGGAAGCCTGGACATATTCTACCAGATTGTCCTGAGGAAAAGAACAAAGAGAAAAGGAAGGACAAGGAACATCACAGGAAACACTCCAAGCCCTCCTCCTACAAGAACAAAAAGAAGGAGAAAGGTTTTGTTGCTGAAACTTGGAGCGACTCAGATGAGGAATCTTCCTCCTCAAGCTCCAGTGAGGATGAGGAAGAAAAGAAGGCAAAGGAAATTTGCCTGATGGCAATTGATGCCTGTAGCAATCACTCAGCTGCAGAGAGTTCGGATTCTGATGAAGAAATGCCAACAGAAGATGAGGTATTGTCTTCTTACGATTTTACATCTGCTGAATTCAAATTAGATTTTAAATCTTTGTGTTTAGATTTAATTAGTTTAAAAAAAGAAATTAAAGAACTTAGAAACAAGTTAACTGAATCTGAATCCATATCTATTGAAAATGCTAAGTTAAAAGCAGATCTCACTAGTTATAGTGAAGAAATAAAATTTCTGAAAAATGAACTAGCTAAGTCCAAAAGGTTAGAAGAATCTCTGAATGGTAGAAGCCTTAAGCTGTTAGAAATTACCAGCATATCTAACACTAGGTCAGGCAATAATAAATTAGGCTTAGGAGCTTCTTCTAGTGAACCCCCAATCATTCTTAAAAACCATCTTTCAACTCCAGTGAATTTTATTTCAGCTAATGGAATAAAAAACACTGAGCAAGTAAATCAGGTTAATAAAGCTTTAAATAAAGCTAAGAGAGAAAAGAGAAAGCAAAAGTTTAAAGAAACATAAAAGGCATCGAAAGTAGCTCGACGGTCGAAGGCTCAATCATCGATCTCTGCTCGACGCCTTGAGCATCAACCGTCGACCTCAGATCGACGTTTTCAATATGAATTTCAAAACTGTCACCAGTACTTTAGAAATCTGAATGTAAATAGAAACCCTAGGTTCATTTACCCATCATCTGCATGGAGTATCCCACCTAGGAGATCTTACCCCTTAGGTTATAAACGCCAACCTGCTTATTATTTCATTTCAAGTTTTCATTATGTAAAGAATAATGGACCCAAGGTTATCTGGGTCCACAATGTTTAATTTAATTTCTTGCAGGTGAAGACCTATCCTATCACTCAAAATAAGTGGTATTTGGATAGTGGCTGCTCCAAGCACATGACAGGAAATAAAGAACATCTGTCAAAGTTCAAGGCTAAGCTCGGACCAAAAGTGGTCTTTGGAGACTCAAGCTGTGGTCAAACTGAAGGCTATGGTAGAATTACCATTGGAGCTGTAACATTCAAGAGAGTTGCTTATGTAACTGGACTGAAGCATAATCTTATCTCAGTAAGTCAATTATGTGATGCAGGGTATCAGGTATCTTTCACTAACTCTCTCTGTAATATTACTTTAAATAGTATTGTTGTGTTAGTAGGTATTAGACAAGGTAATATTTATTTAGTAGATTTTAATTCAACCCATTCTGAAATCTGCTTATTTAATGAAGTAACAAATAACAACACCTTATGGCATAAAAGGCTTAGCCATGTTAACCTCAAGAACATATCTAGGCTATCTAAATACAACCATGTTAGAGGTTTACCTTCTTGCCCCTACAAGAAGGAGAGCCTATGCAAGGCTTGTCAATTAGGCAATCAAACCAAAAATTCCTTTAAATCTGTAAATAAAAGTGATTCACCTAGAATCCTGTATTTATTACATTTGAACCTCTTTGGCCCAATAAATGTACAGTCTAGGAGGGAAGTATTACACTTTAGTAATTGTAGACGACTTCTCTAGGTTCACTTGGGTGTTCTTCTTGAGAACTAAGGCTGATAACTTCAAAGTTCTTACAGATTTTCTACTATGTGTGCAGACTGAGTATTCTACTCATGTTGCCTTGATAAGAAGTGATCATGGTACTGAGTTTGATTCTCTTCTCATGCAAGAATTCTGTAAGAAAGAAGGTATCAAACATAGCTTCTCTGCTCCTAGAACTCCCCAACAAAATGGGGTAGTGGAAAGGAAGAATAGAACTCTGATTGAAGCTGCTGGTACATTATTGGTAGATGCTAACATGCCTCTTTCTTATTGGGCAGAAGCTGTTAGCACAGCTAATTATGTTTTCAACAGAAGTCTTATACACAAGCTTAAGAGTAAAACTCCTTATGAGTTGCTTAAAGGAAAGAAACCTAAAATTAATTATTTTAGAGTATTTGGTTATGTAGTATACATTCATAATAATAATAAAGAATACCTTAGAAATTTTGAAGCAAAAGCTTCAATGGGAATTTTTCTTGGATATTCCCAAGTAAGCAAAGCTTATAGGGTATTTAATAAATCATCTTCTAAAATTGAGGAATCTGTACATATTTCTTTTGATGAATCTCAGATGTTTTACAAGGAGAAGGAAACTTCTCCTTCCTCAAATTCATTGCAGGTACCAGAATCTAGTAAAGATGTCACTCAAGAGATTCTCCATCTATCAACTCTTCATATCACTGATTCAGACAGTGATGAAGAATTTGTAGAAGCAGTTGCTGTACCACCAATAGTTGATCCAATTCCTCCTAACTATTGCTGAAGATCACATCCCACCTGCTGATATTGTCATACTTAGAGATCATCCTACATCTCAAGTGATTGGAGACATATCAGCTGGTGTACAAATAAACATCAATTAAGACAGGATGTGATGCATGCTTGTTTCCTTTCACAGGTTGAGCCCCTCACCATTAAAGATGCTGAGCTAGATCCCCACTGGATCAATTCTATGCAAGAGGAACTCAATCAGTTTGAAAGATGTAAAGTATGGACTTTGGTTCCAAGACCTAAAGGCAAACTGATCATAGGCACCAAGTGGGTGTTTAGAAACAAGTTGGATGCAAATGGAATTACTATAAGGAACAAAGCTAGGCTTGTAGCTCAGGGCTACAGACAGGTGGAAGGTATAGATTATGACCAAAACTTTGCTCCTGTTGCAAGGCTAGAGATAATAAGGATCTTTCTAGCCTATGCAGCCTATATGATGTTTAAGGTCTTTCAGATGGATGTCAAAAGTGCCTTCCTAAATGGTGAGCTAAAGGAAGAGGTTTTTGTTGAACAACCTCCCGGGTTTTTTTCTTCAACTCAGCCCTCACATGTATTCAAGTTGCAAAAAGCTCTTTATGGACTTAAACAAGCACCCCGAGCCTGGTATGAGACTCTAGTTAGTTTCCTTTTAGAGCACAACTTTACTAGGGGAGTAGTGGATAGAACCCTTTTCGTCAAGCACCACAAGGACACCATCCTGTTAGTCCAAATCTATGTGGATGATATTATTTTTGGCTCCACTGATCCCAAACTTTGCAAAAGGTTTTCTGACCTGATGCACTCTAAGTTTGAGATGAGTAGTATGGGTGAGTTGTCTTACTTTCTTAGTCTCCAAGTAAAGCAAGATGTTGATGGCATCTTCATCTCTCAATCCAAATATGCCAAGGAATTGGTAAAGAAGTTTGGGATGGCTGATGCTTCAGCAATGTCTACACCTATGGCTACCAATGCAGTCATTCATTCTGATGATAACGGCAAGCCAGTTGATCAAAAGAATTATAGGGCCATTGTTGGTTCCCTATTGTATTTGACTGCAAGTAGGCCCTATATAATGTTTGTCACATGCCTATATGCTAGATTCCTGGTCAACCCCAAGGAATCTCATCTGATTCTTCTCAAGAGAATCTTGAGATACCTGAAGGGATGTCCAAATCTAGGACTATGGTACCCAGCTGAATCAGAATTTGAGTTAATTGGATACTCAGATTCTGACTATGATGGTTGTAGAGTTGATAGGAAAAGTACCTCAGGAACTTATCAGTTCCTGGGAGAGAGATTAGTCTCTTGGTTCTATAAGAAGCAGGCGTCTGTATCAACTTCAACTGCAGAAGCTGAATATATAGCTGCTGCTAGCTGTTGTTCACAGATTCTGTGGATACAAAATCAGCTTTCGGATTATGGGTACACACACAAGAACACAAAAATCATGTGTGATAGTACCAGTGCTATCTCTATTGCACAAAATCCCGTGCACCACTCTAGAATGAAGCACATTGAGATTCGGCACCATTTCCTGAGAGATTGTGTGGAGAAGAACAAGATTAGTCTTAAGTTTATACCCACTGATTTTCAGAGAGGTGATATATTCACCAAGCCATTAGATGAGTAGAAGCATCTGTTCTTTTTACATCAACTAGGCATGATTAATGGAAAAGACTAAGTGTATAGTCTGCCTGTGTTGATTGATTGGAAGAAAGAAATAGATCGATTGCTGATTTAAGTTCTATCTGCTGAGCCCTCTTCTCTAAGGGGCCTGAATTCAGTACCTACTGAAATTAGACAGGGGGAGATGTTTTGAGGAAGATGCCTCAGATTTGCCCCCTATTTCTCTTCATGGGAGTTGTTTGTTTGAGGGGGAGATATTTGAGGAAGATGCCTCAGGCTGCCTTTATTTATCTTCCAGCAGATCCTCCAGCTGAGTTTGATTTTCAATTTCATTTCTCTCAATTTGTATCAGAAATTTGAGAATATAGTCTTACAATTGGTATCAAAAGTTCAGAAATAAAAGTCCAAGAAGAAATCCTGAAAGTAGTTCAATTTCAGTTGGTATCAGAAATTTGAAAGGAGAATTTTTCAATTAGTATCAGAATTTATATTGGCATCAGAAGTCTCTGATCTTTCTATTGGTATCAGAAGTGTCACAAGAAGATTACTCTTGTTAGTTGTTTTCAATTGGTATCAGATATTTTAATTAAGTATCCAATTGGTATCAGAAAAGTCAGCTCCAGCAGAACTTGCGGTGAAAAGCTTCTAGTACCTAAGTCTGCTCAACCAGCTAAGATAGCTGTGAAAGAAAAACTTGTCTCTATGACAGTTATTAAAGTTCAAGAAGTTACAGAAGTTACAGAATTTCATTAGAGATCTCATCTTCAATTGGTATCAGAAGAAAAAGGACCAAATTTTGATTACTCTAATGGCATAGGATGCCTTAGAAGAAGAAAGAGAGAAAGCTGCATTTGAAAGCAAAAGAGAAAGCTAAGCAAGATGCTCTTGATTAATCAAGAAGAAGTTAGCAGCAAAAAGAAAAAGGAAAGTTGTTGTTGCTCCTCCTCCAATCCCAGATTGAGATTTTCCTTATGCATTAGTTTTGATTTCTCTATTTTGTTTGCTTAGTTTATTTTTGTTTATTTTCCTGTAGTTTTAGGTTTTGGGAGACTTAACCCAAATAGGGGGAGATTGTTGGTACCCAAGTTTGGATTTGAGGTATGTCTTCTTGTTTTGTCTCTTGACCCAAATATTTATCTATGGTCAAAGGTTAGTCGTTAGGCTAGATTTCTCTAGTTGTTTAGAGTTGTCGATTTTCCAGTGAAAATCTGGTTAAGTCTTTTGGTTCGACTATAGTCGATCGCCGCTCGACTATCGTCTGTCGACTGGTCGACAATCGTTAACCAGTTGTTCTGCGTTATCTGCCTCTGCTGGATCATCGAGCTCAGTTCAGCGCTCTGCCTTTATCTTTGAGCTTTGGTCGACGCTTTCCGTCGATCTCAGGTCGACATTTTCTATCAAGCTCTGTTCGTCGTTCTCTGTCTTGTTGATAGCTCGACTATCTGTGTATAGTTCGACTATCTGTCTCTTGTTGATAGCTCGACTATCTGTGTATAGTTCGACTATCTGTCTCTTGTTGATAGGTCGACTATCTGTGACAAGTTGACTATCTTCCTGATAGCTCGACTATCTTCCTGGATAGTTCGACTATCTGAGTCGGTCGACTATCTATTTGATAGGTCGACGTTTGCTGTAGTTCGTTCGACTATCTCCGTGGGTCGTTCGACGTTTTCTGTCTGCTTTAGTATTTTGTATTTATTTTTTTTCTGAATATTTAATTATTATATTATCTGGCATATTTTATAAAATATATTTGATTGATTTAATGCTATCATATCAAAGCAAATCCTTGCTTCTATCTTATGCATAAGTCAATTCTTATTTAATAAAGTAGTTTGTCTTATTAGTAGACTTATATATTACTTTATTTTGCCAGCCGTCCTTTATTGCCGTTGGACTCAAAAGTCCTCTCTTAGCTTTAAAGAGTGATATTCTGAAGTGACTTTATTTAGTACTTCTTTTTATTCGGATCTAATATTGCAGCTTCTTAGAATAAGCTTTATTCTTTATATAGAATATATTGCTGCAGAATGTGGTTTGCTGTGTATGTTAATTGCAGCCCAGGTTCAAGACTTCAGAAGAAGATAAAGTCAAATCATATTAGATCCATTGCTGCTGCCCATATAAAAAGAGTTCTTTTGAAGAACGAAAAATAGCACTAGTTCATACATGTCATACAGCAAGAACAAGTTACAGCTTACAACTGCTCTCAGCAATCTCGATTCAACTGAGAAGAACTTAGCTCTTCACTCTTCTTCAACCTGAGTTCTCCTGTTCCAGGAAGATCTGCACTCAGAGACATTTTGAAGAAGAAGAAGAAGAAAGCTGCCCGAAGAAGAACCACTTTATTCTATATCTATTTTCTTCTTCTAGCTTTTCCTTTAGCAATTCAAGACAGATTTCTGTCGAGAAGTCTGAAGAGTTTTCTCCACTTGAAGCAAGAATTTTCCTGGACATTCTTTTAGCCAGGGGGAGCCTTGATTCCTTAGAGCATTCTTGCTCAGTGCAAGTCTTGTGCTTCTCTAATTCTATTTAAAATAGAGAAGACATTTTATCCTCCTTCCCCCTCCTATAAAAGGGTTGTTTACTCCCTTCAAAAGTAAAGCTTGGTGGCAGGGCACCTGATCAAAAACCTGTGTTGGTTTTTAGACACCTGATCAAAAGTCTAAAGGGTCTCTAGATCTACCTGCAGCAGATCTTGTTGGTGGCAGGGCACCTGATCAAAAACCTGAGTGGATTCCTACCTTGTTGGTAGAAGAGTGGACGTACCCAAGTTGTTTGGGGAACCACTATAAAATTTCTTGTGTCATCTGGATGCTTTATTAAATTACTTGCACTGTTGGCTGTGAGTAGAAATAACTAGGATTGCTAGTTGCTGTGTTAGGATCAAAGCTTAACTGTAATTACAGTTAGCTTTCTCCAGTGCACTTTACTTTGTGTTAGGCTCTAGGGTTTTCAATATCTATAAACTCATTCCGCAAATTAACTCTAAGGGAGTTGAGTAGGGTGTCATAATTTTTGAATACTCTATTCACCCCCCTCTAGAGTTTTATCTATCCTCACTTTCAGTATCTAAGAGAAAGAACAGGACTTTATTAAAAGATGACTGAATATTTCTTAGTGATTCCTCTCTACTAGAATATTTCTAGGCTGAGGTAATCAATATAAGCATTTCATGTTCTGAGCAGGGCCTCTATCAATAAGTCTCATGGGAAAACTCCCTATGAACTTCAAAAGGGCAAAAAATAAATAATTTCATATTTCAAAATCTTTGGTTGCAAATATTATATTCTAGATAATGGAAAGTCTCAGTTAACTAAGTTTACCGAGAAATGTAGTGTGGGTACTCTTATTGGATATTACTCCCATAGTAGAGAATATATAGTATTCAATAGGAAAATCCATGTTGTTAAAGAATCCATGCATATTATTTTTGCTGAGATAAGTCTACTATACAAGAGCTGGTCTAGTGTTCCTAACATTATAGGTACTAAGCTAAATATGCAACGTCTGTCCAAAAAAGGTAAGCCAAGCTCAAGCATGAATACTTCTCTAATTGAAGTATTCTGTTGAGAAGCTCATCTATATGATGGAAATCAGGATACTGCTGAAGAGGATTAGCCAGTTGGAAACATTCAAGCAGGTCAGCCTGCTGCTAATAGAATGCCTGCATCAACCAGGCACGTGAGAGATCATCCTAATACTCTCATAAGTGGATATGTCAGCCATGGAGTCACCACCAAGAGCGGAATATATATTGAAGCTCTATTTCTAAGCTTCCTATCTAAGGTAGAGCTCAAGAAATTTGAAGATGCTAATAAAGATCCATTCTAGGTCAATGTTTTGCAGGAAGAGCTACTATAATTAAAAAGATGCAATGTTTGGAATCTTGTGCCAAAAACTCAAGGACATAAAATAATTGGAACCAAGTGGATTTTCAGAAACAAACTGGATGAGAATAGAGTAATTGTGAAGAACAAATCAAGACTGGTAGCTAAGGGATACTTGTAAGAGAAGGGTAGAGATTTTGATCAAACTTTTGCCCCTATTTCAAGGCTGGAATCAATAAGGATGTTCCTTGCATATGCTGCATTCAAAGGTTTTAAAGTCTATTAGATGGATATCAAATAAGCATTCCTGAATGGTAATCTCAAGGAAGAGGAATATGTGGAGAAACCCTCAGGTTTTGTGCATCCAAATCTAACTAGGCAAGTTTATTTTCTTAAGAAAGCTTTGTATGGGTTAAAGCAAGCCCCTAAGGCTTGGAATGAATCCCTTGCTTCCTTTTTCATTAAGAACAAGTTCTAAAGGGGAAAGATAGATATTACATTATTCCAAAGGGAAATAAATGACAAGTGTCTCATAGTCCAAATTTATGTTGATGACATAATATTTGGGTCAACTAATAACAACTTTTGCAAGAGGTTTGTGTTGGGAATATTGCAATGAATCTTCCAAGATTTGAAAAGGTATCACTTCCAATGCTAAGATCATATTGTATTTGATAGTATATATACTTTATATATATGCAGGACAAATGCTATTAACTCTAAGTGTAGAGTAAAGGAGAGGTATAGCGTTGAGATGGGTTATTGTTCTCCACCATACCACTAGCAAGGTATATCAGTACCACTAACCTGTGGACATCCAGGACAGGTGCCAGAACTTTTCTGTTGAGATTGAAGTATATTCTCAATGATACCATAGAGAAGCCGCTGAAAGTCGCAGATCTCAGTGTTCGGCAGATAACGCTGAGAATGAAGGTTCTACTCAACGTTACTGTTGAGAAGATTCAAATAATGTCATTGAGCTTATACAGATTGGCGGGATCATAATTAGAGAAAGTGCATAAAGTAAGGATAGACTACTCTAATCCTGTCCGGGATGATGACAAGATGTTTCTCAAGACCATTGTACAAGTCAAAGGTATAAAGAGGATCTATTAAGGTAATAGAATGTTGTCGTTGCTCAAATTGTGAAACTAAGAAATGGCATACTATGGTCTAGAGAAAGAAAGCTAGTTCTTACTAAAAGCCTTCAGAATAACAAAGTAGGAGTAAATCTTTTAAATCCTGTGTGATCTTACTATCAAAGAAGAAGATCAAAGAAGGAGAAGCCCTCGAACAACTCTACCTGAAGACGAATACTTTGCAAGGGGTTCATCCAGCTACTTGACATCAAAGCAAGAACAATAAAAGATCAAGATTACTAAAGGTTTATACATTTAGTTCTTCTATTGTATTTCATACAAACATCTTTTCTGTAGTAATTTTACATCTGAGTGTATGGCCTTGTGCCTGAGTTGTTGGGTTGTACTCCTATCCCTATCTGTTGGATTTTTTTGTAAATCTGAGGTATGACTTGGAGATAAGTTTGAGGTAGGAAACCAGGAGTGTTTCTGAGTCATAGGAGTTGGAGTACTTTGAGGTAGGTGTGTGTTCCTGAGGTAGGGCTTCTTGATAAGCCTAAGTGTAGGGGCTATATTCCTGAGGTAGGGTCTTGGAGGACACCTAAGAAATCCTGAGGGATTTGTATTGTAAGCTCTTTGAGCTGAGTTTTGGAGCAGATTTTCTAGTCAAGCTCATTGTTAGATAGGTATAGAGGGAAAGTGTATGTACCTAGACCTTGGGGAACCACTATAATTTTTTGTGTGCTTGCTATATTTATGATTTCTATTTATATATCTGCTAAAATTTGAAAAGAAGTATTTAAAGTGCAAGCAACCCAATCCCCCCTCCCTCTCTAGTTGAGTTAGACTGCCATGATATCAAGATATCAAGTTGTATTAGAGGGAGGTTTGGTAAAAAGGACTTAATAGTCTTACTATAATTCTATAGAGGTAGTCTAATCCATTCATCATGTCTTTCAGTGAGCCTCAAAAGGAGATGAGCTCTATGAAATTGCTCATATGCAAAAAAGATGAACTTTTGCATATGGAAGCAAAGGGTGAAGATATTCATGGAAGCTCCAGACAGCTATTCATGGAAGCTCCAGACCCTAGGACCTACATCATGGTTTAAGAGGGGCCTCTCATTCCCATGAAGGCCTCCTCCATTGATCCAAATCTGCAAGTGCCATAAAGATATGCTGAAATGAATAAGGATGAGATTGTGTTGTCTACTATAGATAAAAGAGTAAAATATCATAGTCAGTGCAATTTATGACTCCACCTTTTATAATTTGGTCCACTACCAAATTATAAAGGAAATGTAGGACACACTCATGGTGTATATGGAGGGAGTATAAGAGGTAAGGGATGAGAGGAAACCTCTTCTCAATCAAGAATATGAGTCCTTCAGGCAGAACAATAAGGACAATATAGATTATTACTATGAAAGGTTCTTCAAGATAGTAAATGAGCTGAGAACCTATGGCAGGATATTTTCTTATTATGAGCTTAATGATAAGTTCCTCAGATGGTTTGGTCCATTGATCCCAATGTCCTAGATTTGTAAGAAGTCAAACATGTCAATGGCATACACATAGTTGTATTTGATGTATGTTTAAGCTCATGCATACAGGTTGGTATTTGTCATAATGATTGGACATATATTTCAAGAGACAATGGCAGGTGGACTCAATGTGATAGGCTGGAAATTCAAAAAAATGCCTAGGTCCAGAAGCGTTGAGTGCGACAAGCTCACTCAATGCCATAAAACTAATAGCGGTGAGAGAAGGCTGGCAGTCAAAGCTTACAATATTGAAAAGGCAGAAATGTGGCTAAGTCTACAGGCATTGAGTGAGCTCAACTCACTCAATGCCATATAGCAAGAATCGTTGAGTCAAGGAAATTCTGTCAATGCCAAATTATAAGGAGACAAAAAATTCGACTAAGTACAAAAGCGTTGATTGAAACTCATTCACAAAGCGACAAGTAAAAAGGCTTTGGGCCTAGTCTTCCTGTGAAGAAACAAGAATTTGGGTATGTACAGAATCATTGAGTGAAGCCAGTTCACTCAACGCACTTAATGCCAAACTTCAGCAAGAAGGCAAGATTGCAGAAAATCAGGCTTAATATAAAAAGCGGTGAGTGAAGTATATACACTCAATGCTCTCAACGCTTTTAAGCAGAATGAGCAAAAGAATATGGCTAAGGCAAAAAGAGTTAAGTGAAGCTTGTACAATCAACACTCTCAACGCTTTTAAGCAGAAATGGCAGAAGAAGATGGCTAAGGCAAAAAGCATTGAGTGGGGCATATACACTCAACGCTCTCAATTGAGCTAAAAAATTTCAAAGTCCAAATTCGTTGAGTATGGCTTATTCACTCAATGCCTAGTAGAGCTGAAGAAAATTTTAAGTCCAGAACCATTGAGTATTGCTTATCCACTTTTCATCGAGCTGAGATCTGAGTTCATCGAACTGAGTTCAGAGTTCGTTGAACTCAACTTTCACCTTTTTGTGGAGCTAAGCTTTGAGTTTGTCGAACGGATTTAAGAGTTCATTGAACTCAGCTTTCACTTTTTCATCGAGCTGAGATATGAGTTCGTCGAACTGAGTTAAGAGTTCGTCTAAATCAGCTTTCACTTTTTCTGGAATGATGCTTGATTTTGCTAAGTCGAGAATGATGCTGACTTTAGCAAAGTCAACAAGTCAACGAATTTCAGATTAGTTATTTAAATACTGCAAATCGACATTAACGTCGTCGTCAATCTACAGTGAATCTCAATTTGATTAAGCTGAGGTTTTAATCGCCGTTAAAACTGAGACATGTGTCAATCATCCTATAAATCGACAGGATTATAAATAGCAGCTGAGATCGAGATCAAATTAACTTTTCTGATTAACATTAATTCATTCTGAAAATGAAGAGGGAGTTCATCGTCTTCATCCGCCATTATTATAAAGCCAAGAACTTCAAATTGATATATCTGAAGGGTTTCTGAGTTTGTTGGTGGAATCATTATCTGCTACAATAAGTAAAGAGGATATCTTTAAGGGAGACGAATCAGTCTAGGCAAGCCCTAGCTAAAATTGCTTCATGATTCAATCTGAGCCAAACCTGAAGATCAGTTTCATAATCGAAGAAGAAGAAGATATATGTGCCAGATTCTCACTAGACAGAAGTATAAGGCAGAGGAATTGCAATCTGCCTTACTGGTTAGCTGTTAAAAGATCGTCTTTCCCTCTTACATCAGCAAGAAAAGAATGAAGATTCTGAGGAATTTCCAACACAAGCCGCAGACCATTGAAGATAAATTTTCTTGTTGTTGGGAAGCATATATGGCTGAGATTTTCTTAGCCCAGGAAGAAATTTACTCAGGTAGTAATTTCTCTAGAGTCGAATCAACATTCATCTTTAAAAATTTGTGGATCTATGATAGATCTGTGTTGAGGAATAGATTGACTAGGCTGTGTGAGAGATTTGTGTGATCTTATTATAATGCCTAAATTATAAAGGCTGCGATAAGGATCTGTAGGATCTGTGTTAAGGGAAGTTGTGCCTGTGTTTTGTAGTCAAGAGATTACTGTGTAAAGGGTTGTGATCCTGTATTGTAATTCTCAGTGGAGACTAACTGATCCAGTGGTATCGTGTTGTAATATCTGAGGAGCTATAGTTTTTGGTGAAGAGACTTGTCTAACATACTATTAGAAAGGAGGAGAGGGATAGTGGATATACCCATACACTAGGCAACCACTATTAAATTCGATGTACTGTGTTTTGTGTTTTGCTGTGCTGAGTATTGCGCTATTGAAAGCTGAATTATGTATACACAGTAGGACATAAGTCAAAGAAGATTTTAAAGAACTATAAAAGATTATAATAACCTATTCACCCCCCCCCCCCCTCTTTAGGTGATTAGCTACCCTTATAATCAAGGACTTTCAAGTGGTATAAGAGGGAGGTTACTCAAGAAAAGAATCAATGGTCTGAGTATATCTCCAGGGTAGTTGTCAGATGGTTAAGATGGGTTCACGGGAGAATCACAAAGATCTTAGATCCATGAAACTTCCTCTCTGCTGGAAGGAGTTTTTGGCATATGGAAGGAAAGGGTCAGATTGTTCATGGAAGCATCTGATCCTAGAATCTATATCACAGTTCAAGAAGGACCCTTCTTCCCAATGAAGACATCTGTCCTTGATGCAAATCTTAAAACTCCAAAGAAGTGCACTGAAATGACTAAGGATGAAGTCATCTTAGCAACAATGGATAAGAGGGCACAAAATATTATAGTTGGTGTCATAGATGACTCCACCTATTAAAACTTGGTGCACTGCAATACCTCAAAGTAAATATGGGACACCTTGATAGTGTACATGGAAGGTATTGAGGAATTGAGAGATGATAGAAAGTCAATGCTAAATCAAGAGTATGAAGCTTTCAGATAGATCAAGGAGGAGACCATAACTAGCTGTTATGAAAGGCTCTTCAGGACAGTTAATGAGCTAAAGAATTATGGCAGGGTATTTTAGTAATTATGAGATAAATGATAAGTTTCTTAGGTCTCTTACTAAATACTGGGACACTAAGATATGTGTCATTAGAGAAGTGGTAAAGCTGGCAAATACTCCACCATCCACACTATTTGGTAAGCTACTTTCATATGAGATGCAGCTGACAGCAATGAAGGAGGAAGAGAAGACCAGTAGAGGCCAGGCAAAAGAAACTGTTGTGGCCTTCAAGGTAGTTATCTCCAAGAGGAGCAAAGAGAAGAATCCTTCTCGCCTAATAAGGCTAGTTGAGTCAGAAGATTCAGAACAAGAGGAATCAGGCTGTAATATGTCTGGAGAGGAGTTTGCTGCTTTCTCAAGGCAGCTTATGAAGATGATGATGAAGAAGGGGTGGAGGAGCAAACCTACCTTTTCCTTCCAGCACAAAGAGAACTACTACAAAAATAAGAAGAAACCCCCCAAAGATGGCAGGTATTATCCAAAACTTTGTAAACATTTTTCTACAAAGATTTCTTGTTTCTATTACAGAAAGCCATGTCATGTTGTGGTTGATTGTCCTGATAAGAAAGAGGCTGGTGAAAAGAATCTTCACCACAAGAGAAGCGAGAAGGAGAAAACCTTCATTACTAAGAGGGAGAAAAGCTAGACTAAGTCTTCCTCATCAGAATCAGAAGAGGATGATGAAGCCAATATTAGGCTAATGGCAAGATCACATAAGGAATCCTGCTAGGATCAGCCTGGACCATCTAAGGTACACTCTTCATCCAGCTCTTCATCTAAGTCTAAGTATATGACTGGTCAAGATTCAAGTGCTTCTTCATCAAGAGATGAAGATGGCTCTAAATTTAAGGAATATAGAAATCAAATGATTGAAAGATATGGTGAACTTCTGGAAGCATTCAGAAGGAGTAAGCTGATGACCAAACAATAGGCTCAGGAGATTGCATATCTAAAGCTTGTTGCTTCCCAACATTCTGAAATAGTAACATTGCTAGAGCAGAAAACTAGGGAAGTTAGCCACTGAAGAACATTACTATTATTCAGATGAGCACCATAACCTTTAAGAATAATCATATCATGAATCTTGAAGGTAAACTCCAAAAGGAGGAGCTAGTGGCTAAGTTTTCAAAGCCATGTATTGTGTTTCCTTTGCTAGATTCCTTATCCTCCCAAAAGGATAAGAAGGGGTTAGGCTTCAAATGGAATACTAGAGCTGCCAATTACAAAAGGAAGGGCAAAGCTCAAGTGCAGCTACTAGCCTCTAAGCCTCCTATTAAATTTAATAAAGTTCAACTACCTTCTAACAGGCATGACCATGAGAATATTTATAGTCACTAGAAGATTGTTAGACCCTCTAGTGTGAACAAAGATGTTTAACAATATGGTGATAAATACAATAAGGGTGCAAGTACCATTAAGGCAGCCTATGAGGAAATACAAATGGCCCATCATGGACCATTTTTGTTTTGTGTACCATCCCCTTCTCAAAATTTGCCAGTCCATAATTAGACTAAAGGAAAGTCTGTCAACAAACTAGATTGGGGCATATCTGAATCCATCAGGATCATGCTCTATGAAAAGAAGGCATCTACTGGTAGGGTTCAAGATACACCAAGTACCTCTGCTGCCAGATTGATCCCAAATCAGGTTTTGGCTGGAATACATAAGAAAAAGGCTATTGTTATACCAGCAGGACTAAGAGCTGCTAACAACAATGTTGTTAAACCATCCCTTTAAAGAATGTAACACATTTATGAGTGTTGGTGTTGTATCAAAGTGGGTCACTATGCCATTTATTGCGGTCACAAAAATTGTATCTAGAGAGTTAATGTTGCCTTACATGTCAGAAGAGCTGCAGGCAGGCATATTCATTCTCCGCCTAACATGCACCTAGGACCCAATAAGAACTGGGGTCCTAAGATTAAACGATTTCTTTCTTGCATGTGAGTCCAAGTTGCCATACCCCAATATAGTACTTTGATAATGGTTGTTCCATGCACATGACTGGAAAAAAGTGCATCTTGAAGGATTTCATTCCAATAAAGGATGTACCTAAGGTGATATTTGGTGGATCAGATAGAGGGATCACCAAAGATTATTATAAGATCACTAATGGCTTAGTCATTTACAAAAGTGGCTTATGTGTAAGGATTGCAACACAACCTTATAAGCATAAGCCGATTATCTAATCTTGGTTATGTCATTTCTTTCCGCGAGGATAAGTGCTATATAAGAAGATCAAGTGACCAAGAGGTCACTTTGACTGGTACTAGGAGTGGGAATGTCTATTGTCTTAATTTTCTTTGTTTATCATCAGACTCTCTCATTTGTCTAATTACAAATGAGAAAGCCTCACATTTTATAAATAGCATAAGTGGCTAGCTCATTTGAATTATAAGTCTATAAGAAAGCTCTATAGTAAAGAGTTAGTTAGGAATGGTTCTAACATGAAATGCTCTAAGGAAGGTATTTGCTCTGCATGCCAAAAGGGTAAGCGGATAAAAACTTCCTTCAAAATCATTGAGACTAAAGATTTTGTGAGGTGTTTATACTTCTTGCATATGGACTTGTTTGGTACAATGCCAGTTCATAGTCTAGGTTGGAAGGCCTACACCTTTGTGGTTGTTAATGACTTTTCCAGATTTTTTTAGGTATTCTTTTTGAAGAAAAAGTATGAAACACCAGATGTCTTCAAGACATTTGTCATACAAATACAGAATGAGCTGAACAGTACTGTGGTCAAAATCAGAAGTGATAATGGGACTGAGTTTTAGTCTGAATGAATGACAAGAATCTGTGAACATCATGGGATTCACCAAGAGTTTTCCTCTCATAGAACACCCCAGCAAAATAGGATATATAGCTGAGTGGAAGAATAGAACTCTCATACAGGCTGGTAGAACTATACTAAATAATACTTCTCACCCAGAATATTTCAGGGTTGAGGCTCTAAATACAGCTTTTCATGTCCTTAACAGGGCTTTTATCACCAAGAGTCACAATAAGACTCCATATGAGATTATGAAGGGTAGGGAACAAAACTTGCATATCTCAGAATATTTGGGAGCAAGTGCTTTGTTCTCAACAAATGGAAATCCTATAAAACTAAGTTTGTTGCCAAATCAAATGAGGGGATATTTGTTGGGTACATCAATCATAGTAAGGCTTATTGGATCTATAACTTGACAAGTCAAGTTGTAGAGGAGTCAGTTAATGCAGTGTTTGATGAAAAAGTATGATTAACAGTGAGCTGTCAAGCTCTTCTTCAAGTTCTACAAGTACTGAACAAGTGTTGAAAAAGCTCACTCTCAAAGAAGCTGCTCCAACAATGTAAGACCAAGTAGAGGGTGTGTTCATTCTAGAGGAAGCACAAGGCTTACAGGAAGTGGATGAAGATCAACATCATGAAGAACAAGATGTTGAAGCAATACTGCCTCCAGCAGTAAGACATATATGGGATCATCCAGACCATCAGATTATTGGTGATGCAAGACAAGGTGTAATGATAAGGAGCAAATGTCTCAACATAGCAATGTGCTCTTGCTTCCTATCACAGGTAGAACCTAATAAATTTGAAAAGGCAAACCAAGACCAATTTTGGATTGGAGATTTGGAAGAGGAATTGAACCATTTTAAAAGATGTATGGTCTGGAAGCTGGTTCCCAGACCTCAAGGACATAATGTCATTGGAACCAAGTGGATCTACATGAATAAACTTGATAAAAATTGCATTATAGTTAAAAATAAAGCTAGACTTGTGGCTCATGGTTCAGACAAGAGGAAGGTATTGTCTTTGATCAAACCTTTGCCCCTATAGTAAGACTAGAAGCTATCAGGTTATTCCTTTCATATGCTATATTCCAAGGTTTCAAAGTCTATCATATGGATGTGAAATCAACATTTCTTAATGGAGATTTAAAAGAATAAGTCTATGTGGAACAACCTCCAGGTTTTATTGTTCCTTATTATGCTGATTTAGTTTATAGACTAAGGAAAGCTCTATATGGGCTAAAGCAAGCCCCTAGAGCTTGCTATGAAATATTTTCTAGCTTCCTTATTAAAAATAAATTCTCAAGGGGAAAGATAGACAAGACCCTATTCATTAGGGAATCTAAGGGCAAGATCATCCTATTCCAGATATATGTTAATGACATTATCTTTGGGTCTACTGATGATAACCTTTGCAGGAAGTTTGCCAAACTTATGCAAGAGAAGTTTGAGATGAGTTGCATGGGTGAACTTAAGTTCTTCTTGGGTCTCCAAGTAAGACAGACTGACCATTTAATATCAATATCATAGTGTAAGTTTACCAGGGAGTTAATTAAGAAATTTGGGATGGAAAATGCTTCCACCATGAAAACTCCCATGGGATCCAATATGTCTTTAGACAAAGATGAGGCAGGGGAACTTGTTGATCAAACTTTGTTTATAGAGATAATTGGTTCTCTTTTATACCTCACTGCTAGTTGGCAAGACATCAAGTATGATACTTGTGTCAGTGCTAGATATCAGGCTTGCCCTAAAGAGACTCATTTCTCTGCTGCTAAGAGAATTTTGAAATATCTACAGGGCACACCAGATCTTGGCCTATGGTACCCTAGGAAAAGGGATTTTGAGCTAATTGGCTATTCTGATGCATACTTTGTAGGCTGCAGAGAGAACGAGAAAAAAACATCAGGTTCCTATCAGTTTCTGGGTAGAAGGCTAGTGTCCTAGAGCAGCAAGAGACAGACTAGTGTAACTATTTCTACTGCAGAATCAGAATACATAGCTGCAGGAAGGTTTTGTGCATAGTTGTTGTGGATTCAGCATCAACTCTAGGATTATGGCCTCCAGATAAGTAAAAGCCCTTTATTTTGTGATTCAACAAGTGCAATGTCTATAGATAGGAATCATGCATCACATAGCAAGACTAAGCACATTGAGATTAGATATCATTTATAAGAGAGCATGTGGAATGTGAGGATATTAGTCTTGAGTTTGTCCCAACAGACAAGCAAGTGGCTGATATTTTCACCAAGCCACAAGATGAAGCAAAATTTAACACCTTCAAATTTTAGTTGGGTATGTTGAATTTGGTATAGCTTCAATTGCTCTTTATGATTTTTTGTAGCAGGAAAATTTAATCTTGTAGGTTGGTCCAGACTAACAAAACTATCAAGAGGATTGATAGTAGTTATTCTAATTGAGGGGGAGCAAGTTCAGCTCTAGGTACTTCTCTGGTCTAAAATAGGGGGACTAGATAGTATGCTGCTCTTAAGCTATTTCACAGAAGTCAAAAAGGGGGAGAAGTAGTACAGGAAGAACAGTAGCAAGGGGAAGTAGTTGCAACAAAGAAGCAGCTACAACAAAGAAGCAGCTACAACAAAGGCTTCATAGGTGAAGCAGTTTGTAGGCTTCACAGGTGAAGCAGCTTGTAGCAACAGGATGCAACAAAGCAGAGGAGCACAAGTGAAAATGTGGTAATAAGGGAAAATGTGGTAACTCTCGCTGCTCTTTGATTAATTTAATATTTATATTTTTGATGCTTATGTTACTGTATATCATTGACAAAGAATTCTCAAGTGGTGTTTTGACTTCTTCAAATAGGGGGAGATTGTTGGGTCCATTGATCCCAATGTCCTAGATTTGTAAGAAGTCAAATAGGTCAATGGTATACACATAGTTGTATTTGATGTATGTTTAAGTTCATGCATACAGGTTGGTCTTTGTCTTAATGATTGGACATATAGTTAAAGAGATAATTATAGGTGGACTCAAAGTGATAGGCTGGAAATTCAAAAAAATGCTTAAGTCCTGAAGCATTGAGTGCGGCGAGCTCACTCAATGTCATACAACTAATAACACTGAGAAAAGGCTGGCAGTCAAAGCTTACAGTATTGAAAAGGCAGAAATGTGACTAAGTCCACTAGCATTGAGTGAGCTCAAGTCACTCAATGCTATATGGCCAGAATCATTGAGTCCAGGATATTCTGTAAATGCCAAAGTATAAGGAGACAGAAAATTTGATTAAGTACAGAAGCGTTTAGTGAAGCTCATTCACTCAATGCCAAGTCAAAAGTCTTTGAGTCTAGTCTTCCCATGAAGAAACAATAATTCGGCTATGTCCAAAATCATTGAGTGAAGCCAGTTCACTCAGCGTACTCATCGCCAAACTTCAGCAAGAAGGAAAGATTGCAGAAAATCAGGCTAAGTTATAAAAAGCATTGAGTGAAGCTTATACAATCAACGCTCTCAACGCTTTTAAGTAGAAAGGGCAGAACAATATGGATAAGGCAAAAAGCATTGAGTGAAGCTAATACACTCAACACTCTCAATGCTTTTAAGCAGAAATAGCAGAAGAATATGACTAATGCAAAAAGCATTGAGTGAGGCATATACACCCAATGCTTTCAACAGAGCTAAAATATTTCTATGTCCAAATTCATTGAGTATAGCCTATTCACTCAATGCCTAGCAGAGCTGAAGAAAATTCTTTGTCCAGTATCATTGAGTATTTCTTATCCACTTTTCATCGAGCTAAGATCTGAGTTGGTCGAACTGAGTTCAGAGTTCATTGAACTCAGCTTTCACCTTTTCGTCGAGCTGAGCTCTGAGTTTGTCGAACTGAGTTTAGAGTTCGTTGAACTCAGCATTAACTTTTTCGTCGAGCTGAGCTCTGAGTTCGTCAAACTAAATTAAGAGTTTGTCG
This sequence comes from Platanthera zijinensis, assembly GCA_039513925.1. Taxonomy (NCBI): domain Eukaryota; kingdom Viridiplantae; phylum Streptophyta; class Magnoliopsida; order Asparagales; family Orchidaceae; genus Platanthera; species Platanthera zijinensis. The sequence goes on from CM077078.1 coordinate 116,498,086, forward strand.
AACTAAGCTTTCACTTTTTCTGGAATGTTTCTTGATTTTGCTAAGCCCAGAATGATAATGATGTCAGCAAAGTCAACAAGTAAACGAATTTCAGATTCGTTATTTAAATTCTGCAAATCGACATTAACGTCGCCGTCAGTCTACAGTGTATCTCAATTTGATTAAGATGAGATATTAATAATCGTTAAAACTGAGACACGTGTCAATCATCCTGCAAATTGATGGGATTATAAATAGTAGCTGAGATCGAGATCAAATTAACTTTTTTGATTAACAATAATTCATTTTGAAAATGAAGCGTGAGTTTATCATCTTCATCTGCCATTGTTACAAATCCAAGAACTTAAAATTGATATATCTGAAGGGTTTCTAAGTTCACTGGGGCAATCAATATCGGCTACAACATGTACAGAGGATATCTCATAGAAAGACGAATTAGTCTAGGAAATCCCTAGCTGAAATTGCTTCACGATTCAATCTGAGCCAAACCTGAAGATCAGTTTCTAAATCGAAGAAGAAGAATAAGATATCTGTGCTAGATTCTGACTGGATAGAAGTATAAGGCAGAGGAATTTCAATTTGCCTTATAGGTTAGCTGTTTAAAGATCGTCTTGCTCTCTTTCATCAGCAAGAAAAGAATAAAGATTCTGAGTAATTTCCAACACAAGTCGCAGACCATTGAAAATAAATTTTCTTGTTGCTGGGAAGCAGATAGGGCTGAGATTTTCTTAGCCCTGGAAGAAATAGACTCAGGGAGCAGTTTCTCCTGAATCGAATCAACATTCATATTTTAAACTCTGTGGATCTGTGATAGATCTGTGTTGAGGACTAGATTGACTAGGCAGTGTGAGGGATCTGTGTGATCTTATTGTAATGCCTAATTCATAAAGGATGTGAGAAGGATCTATGAGATATGTGTTAAGGGCATTTGTGCCTTTGTTTGGTAGTCAGGAGATTACTGTGTGGAGGTCTTTGAGCCTGTGTTGTAAGTATCAATGGAGACGTATTGATTAAGTGGGATCATGCTGTAATCTCTGAGGAGCTATAATTTTTGGTGAAGAGCCTTGTCTAACATACTGTTAGAAAGGCAGAGAGGGACAGTGGATGTACCCATACACTGGAGAACCACTATAAAATCTGGTGTGCTGTGTCTTATATTTTTTGTGCTGAGTATTGTGTTCTTGAAAGCTGAATTATGCATACACAATAGGACATAAGTCATAGAAGATTTTAAAGAACTATATAAGATTATAATAACCTATTCACCACCCCCCCCCCCCTCTAGGTGATTAGCTACCCTTGTAATCAAAGACTTTAAAAGATCTCTCACTGAAGATAGGGACAACAAGATTTATGCCATCAGGGAGATGGGCAACCTAGCTAACATTCCTCCCCACACTCTATATGGGAAACTACTCTCTTATGAGATACAGCTGAATGCAAGAAAAGAGGAGAAAACTGATGTCAGGTCACTTTAGAGAGAAAAGATAGCGGTTTTCAATGTTGAAGGGTCAAGGAAGAATAAGGAGAGAATACCCTCTCCTCCCAGGAAAGCTACAGAGTCAGAATCTTCTAAACCCTATACATTAGATTTCGACATGTCTGATGGGGAGTTTGATGCCTTTTATACACACTTTAAGAAAATGATGAAGTGGGAGTAGTGCTAGAGCAAACCTTCCTCCGCTTCAAATGTTAAGATGGACTACAAAAGATCTGACAAGGATTAGAAAAACCCAAAGGGCGATAGGTATGGATCCTCTCATAACAAACATATTTATTTTTACATTGATCGTTAATATTGTAGGAAGCCTGGGCATGTCATTATTGACTTCCCAATTAAAAGAAAAGAAAGAGTTGCTGCTAATGAGAAGAAGCATGATGGTGACAGGAGGCACCTTCATAAGGTCAAGAAGTCTTAGAAGACTTTCATTGCCAAGAAAACAGAAAAGAGTTGGAGTCAAAGTGACTCAGACTCTTATGAATCTGAATATGAAGAAGAGGCCTACACTGGGCTATATGTTGTTACTGAAGAAGAAGTCCATCCTATTGAAAGGATAGAAATTAGAGTTCCCTTGTCACCTCCAAAAAGTGAAAAAAAGGAAGAAGATGAAGAAGAAGATGGATATTGTTCCTTAATGGTCATGACTGAAGATGATCATGATGCATCTAATCCTGATAAGGTAATCACTTCTAACATATCTTATTAAGATTCAGAGTATGAAACTTGCCCAGATTCTGAAGCATCCCCTTCATCTAATGACGAGGATGGATCAGAATCTGAGAAGATATAAATTAATTTATTGATAGATATGGTGTTCTCTTGGAATATCTGAAGAAGAGCATGAAGTTTACGAAGAGGCAAGTTGAAGAGATTGATTCTTTACAACAGGCTAAATCTATACAATCTGAGTCAGCTTCCCAGCTAGCTCTTATGAGCAGAGAAATAAGCTAGTTGAATGCAATCACTATCTTCCAAGTTAGCACCACAGGCCAAAAGTACAAGATCATTAAGGATCTTGAAGAGAAGCTCCTCAAGGAGAGGAAGCTAGTGGCTTAATTCTCTAAGACATCAACGCATCACCTTGGGTAAAAGCAAGAAGCTTATTAAGTAGCAAGCTAAAGAACTTAAGGCTCTTAGCCCTCTTAAAGCAGCGTTACAGTAAAAGAAGGAGGTGTTCCATAAAATGACCTCTAATTCAATTGAGCTCAAGGGGATAATTGACAAGCATACTAAAATAAGATTTCAAAATGAAAAACTTATTAAAAAGCTTAAAAATGATCTCCTCAAGGAGAGGAAGTAAGTGGCTCAATTCTCTAAGCCAAAATCTGTGCAAGTCATTATTGACTCTTTCACCTCACAAATAAATGGGAGAGGATTGGGCTTCAATGGACGGGCAGTAGGTGCTTGGAATAGTGGAAAAGGAAAGGCTCCAGTAAGCCTCATACAACCTTTCAATAGGTCTTGCTTTCTTCCAACAGGTATGACCCGGATAGTATTTATGGTCACTAGAAGAATGGAAGTTCCTATAGTAAGGGAAAAGATCACCTAACTATGGAGGTAAAAAGGGTATAGGAATGAGTTCTTTGAAAGCTCCCCATGAGGAAATCAAAATGGCTCAATATGAACCCTTTGTGTTTGGTTCTCCAGCCCCCACAATCAAGGGTAAAGAAGTAGTATCTTTCTAAAACCTTCCAGCAAAGAAGCTGGCTAGTAACAAGATAGTATTCAACTCTCACAAGACCATATAAGATGACATCAACTCCATATCAGAAACAAAGATGACATCTGTTGTTGCCAAGCTGGTACCATCGAGCAAGCTGCCAGGTACTAGCTGTTAGGAATAAGAAGAATAGTGTTGTCTTCTCTAGTGAACATAAGCATTCAAATGCTCCATAAACCTCAAAGAATGTTCATAAGAGAAGGTACAACATCCATGAGTGTTGGTGTTGTGTTAAAGTGTGACACTTAGCCATTGATTATTGGCATAACCCCAATATGCCTAATGCAAAGAGTAGCTTTTCTGCTAAGGCAGCTGTAGGCAGAAGTGTTTCTTTTATTGCTAACAAGAAAATAGGACCAAAATTTTATTGGGCTTCTAAGGTAAAATAAAATATATTTTATAGGATAATTTAAATAGAAATCTAAAGCAAATATGGTACTTGGACAGTGGGTGCTCAAGGCACATGGCAGGAATAAGGAATCTTCTAAAGGAATATACTCATATAAAGAATTGACCAAAGGTTATCTTTGGAAACTTAGATAGAGGAGTCACTAAATAATATGGTATGATTTCTAATGACATAATCTCTATCATAGGGGTAGCTTATGTTGAAGGTTTGAAACATAACCTTGTAAGCATAAGTCAACTATGTGACTTAGGTTATGTCATTGAATTTCATAATGATAAGTGTCTGATTAAGAAGTAAATTGAATTAGAGGTTATCCTCTCAGGCACTAGGACTGAGAATGTTTATTGCTTGGATTTTATTTTCAATAATTCATCTACTCCAGTGTGTCTTGTATCTAATGAGAAAGAGTTTATGTGTGTTCAATGGCATAAGAGACTTGCTCATATTAATTACAAGATAATTAATTTTTTATTTTTAGAAAACTTAGTTAGAGATTCTCCTAAGTTAAAATGTGTTAAAGAGGGTCCCTGTCATGCATGCCAGATGGGAAAGCAAACAAGGGCCACCTTTAAGAGCTTAACTCTCAAAGACTCTATTAGATGTCTATATATGTTACATATGGATCTATTTGGTCCTTTGTTCATTCAGAGTATAGGAGGGAAGCTATACACCTATGTGATTGTTGATGATCACTCAAGGTTTACATGAGTATTCTTCTTAAGGATACCCTGAATGTCTTCATGACTTTTATCAAGGCTATTCAAAAGAAATGGAATGTTTTGTGGTCAAAGTGAGAATTGACCATGGTACAGAATTTATGTCTGGAGCCATGACAAAGTTATATAAAGAACTTGGTATTACCCAGAAGTTCTCCTCTCCCAGAACTCCATAAAAAATAGGGTTCCTGAGTGAAAAAAAAGCACATTGATATAGACAGCCATGACTATTCTAAGTGACTCCTCACTACTAGAATATTTCTAGGGTGAGACAGTTAACATTGCATGTCATGTCCTTAATAGGGCTTTTATCAACAAAGTCCATAAAAAGACTCACTATGAACTCAGGAAAGGCAGAAAACTAACCATATCCTATTTTAGAATCTTTGGTTGCAAATGTTTTATTTTAAATAACTGAAAGTATCATTTGACAAAATTTGCTGAGAAATGTTATGTGCGGACACTTGTTGGATACAACTCCCATAATAGAGCTTATGTGGTATTCAATAGGAAGACCCAAGTTGTAGAAGAGTCTACATATTATTTTTAATGAGACTAGTCTACTATAAAAGGTCAAATATAGTGTTGCTAACAATGCAGGCTCTGAGATAAAGATACAAGATTTGTGTTTCCAAGACAAGCATCCAATAAGAAGGTTTCCTTCTCAAATTGAAGTAATCAATGAATAGATTTAGCCTGCTGATAGAATTCAGGAATCTGTTGAAGAGGAACATGTAGCTTGAATCATTCCAGAAGGACAGCAAGGTGCTAACAAATACCTGCATCAACTGGGCATTTGAGAGACCATCCCAACACTCTCATAATTAGAGATGCAAGCCAGGGTATCACCACCAAAAGAAGATTTTAGAATGAAGCTCTCTTTATGAGCTTCCTGTCTCAAGTAGAGCCAAAGAAGTTTTAAGATGCCAATAAGGATCCATTCTAGATCAATGCCATACAAGAAGAACTCCAGCAATTCAAGAGATGCAAAGTCTACAAGTTGGTGCCAAAGCCATAAGGACAAAACATCATTGGCACCAAATGGATTTTCAAGAATAATATAGATAAACATGGATTCATAGTGAAGAATAAATCCAGATTGGTAGCTAAGGGCTATAGGCAAGATGAGGGATAGACTTTTACCAAACATTTGCTCCAGTGGCAAGGCTGGAGGCAATCAGATTATTCTTGCCCTATGCAACATTCAAGGGGTTCATGGTCTACTAGATGGATGTAATGTTTGTCTTCCTAAATGGTAATCTAAAGGAAGAGGTATATATTAAGAAACCCTCGGGTTTTGTACATCCATCCCTAACCTCTCATGTATATTTTCTAAGAAAAGTATTGTATGGGTTAAAGGAAGTCCCTAGGGCTTGGTATGAAACCTTGCCTAGCTTTCTCATTAAGAACAAGTTCTAAAGGGAGAAGAAAGACATCACATTGTTCCTAAGGGAAACAAAGGACAAGTGTCTCTTAGTCAAAATTTATGTTAATAACAATATCTTTGGGTTTACTTATGACAACCTTTATAAAAGGTTTGCTAACTTCATACAGGGGGGCTTGATATAAGCAGAATGGGAGAGCTCAATTACTTTCTAGGTCTCCAAGTGAAATAGTTTGATGAGGGGATATTTATCTCTCAGACTAAGTACACTTGTGAACTTATAAAGAAGTTTAGGATGGAATCTGCTTCCATCATGAAAACTCCTGTAGGATCAAATAAATCCCTGGAAAAGAATGAGAAGGGGAAACCTTTTGATGAATCCATATACTACTATATCATTAGATCTCTGTTGTACTTAACTGCTAGTGGACCTGACATTATATATGTTACATGTGTTTATGTTATATACCAAGCATGCCCTAAGTGAAAGAGAAGGGATAGATCACACTAACTTTAGAGGAGGGGTGAATAGAGTATTTTAAAAAAAACTTTGATTATTTTTATAGCGGAATTAAAATAAGAGATATCTATATGAATAAAGAGAAATAAAAACAAAGACAATCACAACATAGTAAATAAAAAATAGAGCAACCCAGATGACATAAAGATTTTATAGTGGTTCCCCTAAACTTGTGTACATCCACTCTTATACCACCCTGGAAGGAATTCACTACAGGTTTTTGATCAGGTGCCCTGCCACCATAAGATCTATTTTCTAAGGGAGACCTCGCAACTCTTTGAGCTTTTGACCAGGTGCCGAAAAACCAACACAGTTATTTGATCATGTGCCCTGCCACCAAGAGTTCACTTTTGAAGGGAGTAATAACCCAGCGTAAAGGAAAGTTAAAAAGAAAATGTTGTTGTCTTCTCTTACTCAAAGCACTGAGAAGACTATTGGATGTTGTTTTTGTCAAAGCTCCCCCTGAGATGTAGAAGAGTTCAGGAGAATGAGAGCTTTGCTCAGGGTGTAGGCCTTCAAATTGAAGAAGATCTTCGGCAAACTTTTAGACTGATGAAGATTGTTTGTCTCTTGAAAGTCCTGAAGCAAAACTGAAGAAGACTGAAATGTATGAGAGTGGTATTCTTCTTTCAGTTTTCAGTATTCACAAATCATTAGCTTTTGTATATTCTATTACTGTAATCTTCTAAAAAATGTCTTTTATATTCCTTGCAGAAATCATCCTTTGAATTTTAAATCCTATCCTTGATTGAATGCCGAAATTCTTAGAGTTGAATGACTAGAAATGTCTTTAATTTATTTCCTCAAATCTCCCAGTAAATAAGCCAAATAATTACTCTGTGAATACCATAATTAATGCTGCCTTGGATAAGCTATATTCTAGAGAATATGGAGCAATAATTATCAGAGCATTATAGGTATATAATAATAAATTTTTAAATCAAACTACCTTAGTTAATACTGTAAAACTGCAAGGAAAATAGTTGAACAGAACCTGGATGAAGTTAATCGAACTCAGGAAAAGTTCGTCAATCTGAGGTCCAAGTTCGACGAACTAAAACCTCTCTTTCAAATAGCTGAGCTCCAAGATCTTTGAATAGAAAATTCACTTATCAATCTGAGCTCCAAGATCGTCGAACTGAGATAGTCTTTTCATCGTGTTGAACTTATGGGAAGAGATCGGAGTTCGTCGATCTCAGCTAAGATTTCGTCAAACTTAGCTCAAAGAAAAGTCTGAGTTAGTCGACCTCGGCTAGAATTTCGTCAAACTCAGCTCAGAGAAAGAAATGAGTAGTCCAGCTAAGTTCAAAAATCATCAAACGAATTTTCTACTCTTAGAAAACTACTTTTCTCTGAAGGTCTTCTGTCTCTATGTCTTCTGAAGGTTAATCCAACCAAACTAAGTTTGTTGACCTGACGTAGACCTAGACAAAAAACCTATGACCCTAGACTATGCATGTTAGGTCAATCTAAGCAATCCTAATAGTGAACCTAGCCCAAATCAACCCTAAATAGGTGGGGTTCCAACATTAAGGAATTTAAATACTCAGTTGTAAAGAGGATTTTTAGATACCTTAAGGGCAGCCAACATCTTGGCCTATGGTGCCCTAGGAATAATGATTTTGAACTGATAGGATTTTCAGATATAGATTTTTCAGGTTACAAAGAAGATTAGAAAAGTACAAGTGACACTTATCAATTCCTAGGAAGGAGATTGATTTCTTAGAGTAGTAAGAAGCAGATTAGTGTGGCAATATCCACAGCTGAGTCAGAATACATATCTGCATGGAGTTGTGCATAATTATTATGGATTCAGCCTCAGCTAGAGGACTATAACCTCAAGGTAAGTAATTCTCCCATGTTTTGTGACTCATCCAGTATTATTTCTATTTCAAAGAACCATGTATCACATAGCAGGACTAAGCACATTAAAATAAGGTATCATTTTATTAGAGACATGTTGAGAAAGAAGACATCGATCTTGAATTTGTCCCAATATACAAACAAGTGGAAGATATCTTCACTAAGCCACTGGATGAGGCAAAGTTCAATTTCTTCAAAATTGAATTAGGAATGCTAATTGTAGAATACTTTATTTTTCTTATATTTTATTCCAATGTTAATATGTTATATAACTCTATTAATTGTTGTAAGTTTGTATAGATAACTTATTTATGGTAGTTACTAAATTTTAAAATGTTAACACATTTTTGTTTGCTGTTAGAAAATATATGTTTAGTAGCATGATAGGTAGATAACCATAGTTGATGGCTCACATTAGCTTGAGCAAAATGACTTATTTTCAATAGCTTACTGTCAATTTAATTGACAAATATGTGGTGGAGATTAGCTGAGAAGTTCAGCTGAGAAGATTAGTTGAGGAGATTAGTTAAGAAAATCTCAGCTATATCATTGAGACCATTGAGAATATACTCAATGGTATATCTCCCCGTCTTAACGATACTGCTGAGACGAGCTATTGTATTAAAATTCAATCATTTTTATCCATTGGATGAATTCTCTATGATCAATTCATAGTTGGTGCTTCAATTCCCATTTAAACTAATTAAAATATATATTAAAATCTATATATATATCTAAAATAAGGGATAAATTAAAAACAAAAAACATAAACTCTAGAAAGTTTTTGATACCTCTCCATCTTTCTCTGCTTCTCAACAACAAGTACGTCTGCAAATGGCACCAAAATCTGTAAAGATCCTTCAAGAAGGCTATAAGGTAGTTATACAAGGATTCCAGCATGCCTCTAGAGAAATAAAGGAAGTTATAAGCTTGTTAGAAACTATCGGCCTAGAGTTTCTACTGTCAGAACCTACACCTCTCTTAAAAGATGAAGTATTGAATTTATTCGCATGCTAAGCTCTACTCATCAATGAAACCCATAAAGAGAAAGGTAGGGGTTATAAAGACCAAGATCAACCCTACAAGGATTGCAAATGACCTAAACTTTACTCAACAGATAGTGAAGAGGACCAAGAGATATCCACCCAAGAAATTGAACAAGCCCTAGAATGGTATGGATTTAGTGGAAAGAGATGTGTATCGCTGAAAAGGAAATACTTCAACCAGAGAGGCAAACTATATGCTAACATTCTTTAAAAGGCAATCTTGTGCAAGACTTTTTCCAATGATAGTATATCCAAGTAAATGTTTGAGCTAATCAGAACGGGGATTCTATAGAAGAAGACAAAATGGGCTCTGGTTGTCTTCCAAAAACTGATTAATTGTCTAAAGGTTCCAAATCTAGGCAGGATTCTATCCTTATAACTGATAAATGCTTACCCTGAGCATTTCAATAAGAAATAAGGTGTAAATATCCACTACATGAAATGGATGGACATTAAGGACCTTGAGAGTTTCACAAGGGTCCTGCCCAAGAATCAAGCTATAGAGAAAAAGGATCAAACCAAGATCAAGGGAAAGAAAATAGTTGAATAAAGTGGTTCTGAATCTGAATCAGAATGTCAGAGTGATGATGACAGGACACCAATTCATAATCCTGACCTATCCTCCTCAAGTGAAGAAAAACATGATGTTAAGGATTTCTATGTGTTGGTAAATATGAATTTAGATCATGACTAACCTGAGAGAGAGATAGAGCAAGAGGCCTTAGAAATGGGGTATGCATCCAATAAGGTAGAACAAAGTGTTATAGAAAGAACTGATACCCCGGCTAAGTGGGAGTTTGAGCAGTAAACAGATAGTATTCAGGAAAAGATAGATAAGATCTTTGATAATCTCATGGACAGGATTGATCTGATTATAGATGATCCTCTAGAAAAGGATGAGGAAGAGTTGATGGCTTAAGAGAAGATTGAAGTTCCAATTCAGGGGGAGCAAGAGATGATCATTGAGGAAACAATGGACAATCCTCTTGATCATTTCATAGATATTATTGATCAAATTGAGGTGGAGCTTCACATTGAAGTACCAGGTAAAGGAGAAGGTCTACCAGCATCCCAGGTGGCTGAGACATAAACTCACCTTGAGTTCGATTGTCAAGAGGACCAAGGGACAAGATCACATCTTGTTGATGTTGAAACTCTGTAAGTACCCCAACACCAACCATCATCCAGCATGTTAGATAATTCCATCGTTTACTCAATAAAGACTCTACTAGTTGATCAAGCTAACTTTTTGAAAAGTTATATTGGTGGATCTATACAAAGAGTGAAAGCTGAAATCTTATCTGAGGTTCAAAAAGTGGAGGCAGAGATCATGGTTGACCTAGATTCTCTAGAAAGTGAAAAAACCCATATCAACAGAGATATTACTAAATAGTTTGACATGGCTGCAAACACAGTCAAACAAAACATAATATTCTCAGGCAATAGATGAGAGTCTCAAGGAGACTGCTCAAGATATTACTAGTATGAAGAACTAGGTAAGCCATACTGATGAAATAATCAAGGTAGGAGTTGATCATGTTGAACAATATATATACTGCACTCAAATATAGGCTATAGAACTAGAAATTTAGAACAAAGATGTCATTCTTGCTGATTTTGACAATGTGTTCCAGACAATATCTAGTAGGTTTGAAACCAACACCCTCCATCTGGACAACATAATCATTGAAGAAGCCAGAAAGGTGGAGAAGTACAATGTTGAGCAAGCCCTATGGGTCCTTTAGGGAATAAGGATTGCTCTTGATTTTCTAGCACAAGCAAGATTTACTCAAGATGCACAACTTGTAGCACAAAAGAGAAGAGAATGCCACATATTACATGAATAATACATGGCCAAGAAAAGAGCTGAATAAGGTGAAGATCCAAATTATGAGTACCGGAGTGATGATTTTAAGAACATCATTATTAATGAATAGATAATTCCTGGATAAATATTAAAAACATTGATAGTGTGTATCCAAGTGAAGAGTGGATCAAGCATGTCGAGAGGCGGTCTTTAAGGGAAAGAATATTTTAAAAAAAAAATTGGTAAGGAAGAATAATTCAAAAAGGATGCTTTCCAAATACATTACTAAGCCGTTCTTGTACTTTAAAAGACAATATAACAAAGCAAAGAGTACTGAAAGGAAGGCTGCTCCTCAAGGAGAAAGCTCAGGTTCTGCTCATAAAAGGATGAGAACTAATTCAACAAGCCAACAAAAGGACAAGCATCCAATCCCATGAAATCTAAAATTTCATTTGATATAGTTATGTTAAAACCTATAATGGACTTATGTATCTCATGTGGACATCTAGTTTTATATTTAAATCTGAAATGATGTGTGCCTATATGCTTGATGCTTTATGGTTCATGAAATAATTTTGTTCGATATTTATCTATGATAACATTTCTACTCTATGTCATGATGCCTGCGAATGACATAATATTACTGTCATATTTTTGTCATAGTATGATTTATTGGTTAATGCTCCTTAATATTATTGATTGTTTTGCCTTCTTCAAATAGAGGGAGATTGTTCAGAATATTTCTCTCAATCTTCCAAGATTTCAAGAAGAATTGAAGATACATCACTTCCAATGCTAAGAGAATACTGTATTTGATAGCATATCTACATTATATGTACGTAGGAAAATTCTTATTAACTCTAAAATAGGTTTAGAGCACAGTAGAGGTATATTGTTGAGACGGGTTATGGCTCTCCACTATACCGTTTGCAAGGTATATTAGTATCACATTACCATGGACATCCAGGATAGGCGCTACAACTATTCTATTGAGAATGAAGTCTATTCTCAATGATACCGTAGAGAAGCCGCTCAAAGATACAAATCTCAACACCAAGGCAGATAACGCTAAGAATGAAGGCTCTACTCAACTTTACCGTCGAGAAGATTCAAATAATATTATTGATCCCATACAGATTGGTGGGATCATAAATTTCATAAGCGCATAAAGTAAGGATAAATTATTCTAATCATACCCATATCGATGACAAGACATTTATCAAGACCATTGTAGAAGTCAAAGGTATAATGGGGATTTCCTAGGGCAATAGAACAGTGTCATTGCTCAAATCATAAACCAAGAAATGGTGTACTATTTTTTGGAGAAAGTAAGTTAGCTCTTGTTGAAAGCCTTTAGAAGAACAAAGTAGGAGTTAATCTTCTGACTCCAGTGCGATCTTACTGTCAGAGAAGAAAATCAAAGAAGGAGAAGCCCATAAACAACTCTACCTGAAGACCAATACTTTTCAGTTGCTTCATCAAGCTACTTGCCATCAAAGTAAGAACAAAATAAGATCAAGAAGACTAAAGGTTTATAAATTTAGGTCTTTTGTGTATTTCATACAAACTTATTTTTTATAATATCTAATTTTAAATCTTAGTGATGGGCATTTGTGCCTGAGTTGTAGGTCTGTACTCCCAGCCTGAGCTGTAGGATTTCTATGTAAATCTGAGGTAGGACTTGGATATAAGTCTAAGGTAGGAAACCCAGAGCATTTTAGAGTTATAGGAGTTAGAGTATTTTGAGGTAGGGTTGTGTTCCTGAGGTAGGGTCTTCTTGATAAGATTAAGTGTATGGCCTGCCTGCATGTTTGTACATACTGGAGATTGATGCCTACATTCTCCATATGTTCCCTGATTAAGTGGTACCTCAGCTCTATGTGCTTTGTCCGGCTATGAGAGACTGGGTTGTTGGCTATTGCAATTGCACTGGAGGAGTCACAGAATAGAGGGGTGTCCTTGACCTTCAAGTTATAGTCTTCAAGTTGATTCTTGATCAAGAGTAATTGTGCACAACAACTGCCGGCAGAAATGTATCCTGACTCAGCCATTGAGATTGCAACACAATTTTTCTTCTTGCTGCTCCATGAGATGTGTCTCCTTCCAAGGAATTAGCAAGTCCTGTAAGTGTTATTTCTATCATCTTCAGTACCTGCAAAATCTGCATTTGAAAATCCAATTAGCATGTTATCATTACTTCTTGGGTAACAAAAGCCATGGTTTTTTGTACCCTTAAGGTATCTCAAAATTCGCTTTGTAACAGTGTAGTGAGATTCCTTAGATTTCACCTGATATCTAGCACACACACATGTTGAAAACATTATTTTTGGCCTACTAGCAGTAAGGTAGAGCAAGGATCCAATTATGCTTCTGTACTTGGTTTTATTAAAAGGTTTCCCTTTCTCATCCTTGTCTAGAGACATAGCTATTTGCGCGTCCCGAGTAAACATAATCTAAGCAGGCCGGGAAAATAATCTAGCTGACATAGAGATTGAAATACGGGGTACCATGCGAAGTCGCATGCTCGCGTGCATAAAAAATACAATAGAAGAAATTCCTAATTATGCAAAATAGTTTATATTTTTCACAATGCGTAAAAAAACATTTTATTACTACTCAAAAATAGAATCACGGTGAATCTACCGGTCACGCGTAGGAAGAAAGTAGGCTGGCCACTAAGGTGAGCTTTGCCAAAGATCGGGGCTCAGGATCACCTCCAAAGGAATCCACCAATGTCGGGGACCATACGCTTGCCCATTCACACTCTCTCCATGGCACTAGTTAAACTCAAGCGCAAATCCGTAGGACTTAAGGAATTACGGGGCTTGTGTTACGGTGAGGTAAACAATGATAAAAAAGAATGGCTTTGCACCTAACCTAAGTGAGCTAGCCTAAAAGAATCCCTCAAAAATCCCACAATATAAACGAGTACACCACACCCCCAGACTTAATTTTTACAACATGGGTGTGTGCACCGCCTACTCCAAATCCAAGTCATCTCAAATAAATATTTCAATTAGACTTTTACTTTTCACTTTTCTTTTTCACATATATATATATTTTTTTCAAAATATTTTCTTTATTTTCACAATCTCAGCAGAAATAGGTCTTGGAGCACATCCACATATTCACAAATAATAACACCACTTTACATCCCAACATGAAGAGATAAACTCTAAGCTCGACTTGGGTGTGCAGCTAGGATAGGCTATAAAGCTTTGGTGAAGTAATGGTGGAGCTGAATCAAAAGAAGGGTAGGCACAACGGGGCTAGCGAGGGTATGACGTTCGGAACGGTACAAAGCTCAACCGGGCCAAAATGATGGCCTACATCACGCTCACGCTAGACTAACCATGCACCAATGCTTCGAGAGTAGCTTGGGGCAAGTTCTTAGCCACCGAGAAAGATAATCCTTCCTCCCGACTCGAGCAAAATGAGTCTAGTGGTGGCTACACACATTCCTAAACTACTGTTTGATTCACACCGGATTCACAATTTTTGAGTAGAATAAAAAGAATTTACGTAAATAGAAAATTACAAAACTATAAGCATAAAGAAAAATTAAATCTACACGAATTTCTACACAAGACGAGAGCAGTTGACTAGAAACACAGCAAGGTCAACATTTTACTCTGTCTCCCAATCCTAAACCAGCACCAAAATTTTCCCAAATCTAACAAAGACACGAGTTTGACTCGCAACACGCAAAAGCTAAGCGCACACACAAGTGGGTGCAGTGGTGCGTGACAGGATTCTACAATAATGAACATAAAATAAACTACTGGCGTGCTAACAGTGTGCTCATGGTGTGCATAAGCGGCTCTCCCCCCCCCCCAGACTTGAATGAAAACACAAGCATAAATGTTAATGGACATCAACAATAAAAAGTAGGCTGAGGAGAGAGGGTACCCATGCTCCAAAGAACGAGCATACCAGAAGGCAGAGGTTGCTGCATCGCACAAAAGAATGTTGAACCTGCAAATTAGGTAGAGCCGCAGAAAAGACAAATAACCGAGAATATAATATAAAAGCAAAAAAAATAAAAAGCACAAAAAGAAGGGACCAAAAAAAGGTCCAAGCTTGGGTTGTCTCCCGAATAGCCCTTTTGTTTACCGTCCTTAAGGTGGACCAAATACCTGTATTAGCAGTTTATAAAATGTTCTTGCAGTAAAAGAAGAGTTGCAGGAAAATAAGTAAGCACAAGCATAAGTGATAATCAAGAAAAGGGGCGGAGCAATCAGCTAAACGCGGACTTGTGATAAATCTCTTCGGTGGGGCGCGAGGGAACAGCAGAGTTCCTTTTTGCATTGGGAGAAAGGACTTTCCCTTTACTCCGAATGTGCACCTCCTCACGCCATAGGGCGGCATAATGCTCATCGCGTATACGCTTAGCCTTTTTCAGCTTCTCCACCGTAGGAGATTTTCAAATGTTGCGGTCCATGGGGGGTTCCAGTTTTTCGGTTGGCGGCTTCATTTCCAGTACCAAAACGGCAACCGGATCAGCCCAAGCTAATGATCGCTTAGCAGAGTTTGAAACAATATTACAAAATTCACTGTCCAGGTATTTCTCCCGAATAAAACTAGTTTTGCTATGTTCAAAAATCGACGCGACAGGAGACGGGAAGGTGGCCCTTGCATCAGTGCACTTGGTCTCTTCCTTGAACTCCTTCTCATCATTCTTGATCACCTCCTCGAAAGGTACTTCCCTAATCATCACCTTCATCTGAGCATCACTTACCAAGGCAAATTCCAATCCAATCGGAATATCTGCAGCACTATGAAAATTATCGTTATGGAGAAGAGGGTCATGTGCAGAAGCGACATCCAAGGTTGAAGCAACAACCGGCCAAGTTACGCATCCTTTGGAGAAATCAAGAGATGCGCCGCTAGCCTTCAGGAATGGAACCCCCAATATAGGAATCGAATTATTTTCCTTGGGTCCCAATACCTGGAAATTAGTGATTATGCACTTCCCGTTAACCTCGATTTCAACTTCTTGCACACCTCCCTCGGTGTCAACCAAAATACCATTAGCTAAAACTAGCGACTTCCAGATTGCTGGATCAATATGCAGGTTCATCCTCGCAATATCCTGTATGGCGAGGATATTGCTAGATGCTCTGGAATCGCACAAAGTGGTAGTTTCAACATTATTAATTTTACACTCCACAACGAGCTCATGAGTCTTATTTTTATTTTCTTCCCCAAGGCTTTTTCCTTGCTCATAGGGGTTTTTTTGGTGTTGCTCGGTAGCGTGCCTTGGGTCCGCTCAAAGACCATTTGGGCCAGTTGGCCCAATTGTGCCTCTAGCTTACGCATTGAGGCAGCTTGATTCGTCATGTTGGTCTGGGAGACCACAACGAATTTTTTGAACATTTCTGCTAAAGAGTTTGTTTTTGTCGCAGGGGGCCCTTGGGGGTAATTCGGTAGAGGCGGCCGCGGTTGGCTTCCAGAGGCATACGCATCATTTTGATGCTGCCCCGGCTGCCATCGTTGGCCTGGCACATTTTGGTTCCAAGAGAAATTTGGGTGATTTCTCACCCCCGGATTGTACGTGTTCCCATATGGCGCTCCCCTATTTTGATTTGCAATGTAGTTAATTGACTCATTAAGAAAGGAGGTTTCACCATGTACCTCGCCTGCTTGGCATTCGAAGCTATGGTGGTCGGAACCTCCACAACCCTGACATGACATCGCCAAAATTGGAGCAGCAGCGGTGGTGGGCTCGGATGCTTCCATAGCAAAAACTCCACTCGTACCTCGTGGAAAATTCCTTCCTGCAGTCCAATATGCACTGTGGGAGGCAGTATCCTGCAAAATTCTTAATGCATCATCAAGCGCAAGATTCATTATAGTCCCTCCAAAGGCGGCGTCAATCATAGCCCTATGCTGTGGTTCAATAGAAAAATAAAAGCTTTCGACAAGATTCCAAGTTTGGAATCCGTGGTTTGGACACTTCCTCAGCAACTCGTTGAAGCGTTCCCAAACCTCAGCCAGGCTTTCTTGATCATTTTGCCGAAAGTTGGCAATTGCACGTCGCATGCTCACTATCTGGTCCACCGGATGGAACTTAGCTAAAAATTTTGTTGTCAACGCATCCCAGGTGGTGGCTGCTCCAGGCGGAAGAGAGTGGAGCCAAGTCTTGGCTTTGTCCCTGAGGGAAAAGGGAAAAAGGCGGAGCTTGACTGTATCGTCGGGGATTCCAGCATAGCAGAACGTGGCACAGATTTCGGAAAATTCAGCCAAGTGAAGATGGGCGTCTTCAGTGGCCATTCCGGAGAACTGTGCGTTGTTCCGGATTATGTTCAGGATAGCAGGTTTGATCTCAACTTGTTGGTTGGTGATCGCCGGTCCGAAGCCGGGGTAAATGCTCCCA
Source organism: Platanthera zijinensis (assembly GCA_039513925.1). NCBI lineage: Eukaryota > Viridiplantae > Streptophyta > Magnoliopsida > Asparagales > Orchidaceae > Platanthera > Platanthera zijinensis. The sequence goes on from CM077078.1 coordinate 116,515,428, forward strand.
ACAGTCAGTGTGGTGTAGTCCCTCATGGTGCGGACCTGGGGCGGGTTTACTTCATTCTCATCGCCGTTTCGGTCACCATGAAGGATTCCTCCGACACGATTCCCGACATCAATGTTCAGATGGTCCCCCATTGGGACTAGATTGATGGCTGCGGCACGCCTTTGGGCAAGAAGAGTTCGTTCGATCTCGGGGTCGTAAGCTGCGAGATCTCTAGCAGCGCGTCCTTGCATTCACTACGGCAACTACACAAAGAAACAGCGGTCAAAAAAACAACTAACTCTATAACAACACTTTCGTACGTCGTGGTCATTCTACAGTTGCATTCCCCGGCAACGGCGCCAAAAACTTGATGCGTGAAAATACGGCAAGCGCACCGGTCGCATAAGTAATAAAGTTTTAGGGAGTGAATCCCCAAGTGTCTGTCTCTTGAGGAATGCAATTGGCGTGGAACGACGGACAATCCGAAGTTATTGCTAATGAAGTTTGTAAAATGAAAGAAAAAACAAAAGGGGCTTTGAGATTTGTGTTCTTACAAACAAAGAAATTAAAGCTAACTATGCGGGTCGCATTCACCGCTTCGCAAGGCGAGATGGGTGCATCGGCCGCTATGCCGTACTTCGGTAGGGCGAGTGGACGGTGAGCCAGTGGGTGAGGTGTTTAGTGTAGAGTGCAATCACATGAAACTACGGGAGTGAGATGGGGCAAGGCGCATCACAACACAAATCCCACAAACAAGTTTAAATAACAAAAATCCAATTACAAATAACTAGAAATTCGAAGTTCATAACAAGCTTGAGTCATTCATACACTACAAGAAGGGTAGAGGAAGAGTAAATCAAAAGAGTGAAGATCCACCGCGGTTATTGGCCGGAGGTGCGGGTTGTCAATCCGCTTCCATGTACTATCCGAGGAGGCTTCCGGTACCGTTGAGCTGTCACCTCGAGGGCCTTTCAGTCCGTTCTCTAGGTCATCTTCATCATCTTCTTCTTCGGTAGAAAGCTCGGAGAAGAGGTCATTAATGGCTGGAGGGGTCACCGGAGGATGCGGAATGCTTTAGATGTGCCGGAAATCACCTCCCGATGGTAGGGATGAAGGTGGAGGTGGATGGAGTGTTTGGAATGCGGAAGGGCGAAGTGGCGGCTGAGTTCGATCCCGGTCTCCTTTTCCTAATTCACGGAACAGGCGTATATATAGAAACAGGAATAAATAGCGCGCACGACCAGTGGTCATGCGCGAACAATGTCAGCGCCCGTGCGGCAACAACCTGTAGAACCTGCATCAGGAAATTTAAGTATACGCACGATCAACAGCGCACGATCAGTGATCGTGCGTGGCAAGGGTGGTGATCGTGCGATATGGGATAGAAAAATGGAAAAAGATAGCATGATTGCGCACGATCGCCAGCGCACGAACAGTGATTGTGCGCGGTATAGCTGATGATCGTGTGATATGGCGGGACAGGACAATAAAACGAGAGCTCAGACTGCGCACGACCAGTGGTCGTGCGCCAAAGATGTCGATGGTCGTGCATGGGTAAAAATGCACGACCATTGACTCCTTTGCTACAAAAAGTAAAAGCCCTATCCCGGACGCCCATACGATCCCAGAACCTGCAGGAAAACTAGACAGGATGTCGACATGGCAGTCACAGATAGAAATAAAAATGCATCACACGATGAGAATAAATACACGCACAGAAATAGGCTAAAAGAGTGCACACGACGTGTAATGTCGTAGCGAACCAAAAGGAGTGCTAATGGCGCTAAATGGTAGTTCAAATACATGCAAATGAGCCTAGATGAGTCCGGAATTCGGTATGAAATAGGGACTCATCAGCAGTTGGCCAGAGATGAGCTGGAAGACAGATTTTTATAGTTGAGGCAAGACAACAAGACGGTGGTGGAGTACCATCGGGATTTCAATCATCTAGCATTGTTTGCGGATTCTTATCAGTTCGATGAGTCAGGATACACCAAGAGGTTCTATAAGGGCCTGCGAGAGGATCAAAGGGAGGCTCTACTGTTCATATCCGACGGGCCTATTCCTCAGATATTGGAATTGGCGAAGAGGATTGAGGCAGATTGGCACACTACTCAAGGCTGGAAGTAGGCAATTGAGGATCAGGGTTTGGGAGCCAGAAATGATAAACGACGGGGCCGCTTTGCTGAGGGGAGAGATGGGAGAAGGGTAGACGACCAGCCTTGTCAGGAGGTGACGCAGGAGTAAAGGGAACCAGTGGTGATGGCTCCTCAGCCTCTCTAGATGCGGGAGATGTAGAGACCCAGGGGTATGGCATATCACCTGCCAGAGTGCTTCAACTGTCATCAGGTAGGGAATATTTGGAGAAACTACCCCATGAAGGGGCACCATTACCAGCACCACCAACTGCCCCGCCTGCTCAGTATTTTGGAGGCCGAGGACGTGGATACTAGGGCGGAGACCACATGCAGGAGAGGGATCAAGTGTATGCACTGGAGCTTGCTCAACCATGGAACCCAGAGTAAGTGATCACAGGTACGCCAGTAAATTTTAGGTTTTTTCTCTCCTAAATAATTAGATTCATGGATATATAATTGACAGACTAGGAAAGAAAACCATAACGAGATTTCTAAGATATTTAACTACCCCAGGCATAGTGTTCATCAGCGGCAAGCCCGCTTATACGCTGTTCGATACGGGTGCTTCACACTCGTTCATGTCGGAGGCCTTCATAGAAGGGTTGGAAAGTGTGGAGCGATTCACAGGCTTGATTATTAGGGTACAACTACCCGATGGATCGGAGCTATTCACCTCTGCCCACTGTAACATGGAGGCAGAGATCGGAAGGGAGGCATTCGAAGCACCAGAAAAAATCTAAAGGATGCCAGCCTATGATCTGATCCTGGGCATGACATGGTTGCATTGGAACTATGCCAAGATTGACTGTCTGTCAAAGAGGATCACCGTAAAGAATGGGGATCCCACGTCATCATCGAAGGTATTATACTTATTCCCCCTCTCTTATTATCATCCGTGCAGGCCGTCAAGGCCAACCTACAGGGAGAGGAAGTCTATAAAGTACTTTTTTAAATGGTTGAGGCCAAGGATTCCATCTCTGGTATCCCGATGGTGCGGGACTTTGCTGACGTATTCCCAGAGAAGCTGTCAGGGATACCGCCGCATCGGGAGCAGGATTTCTAGATACAACTGGTGTCGGGGGCTAAGCCGGCATCTAGAGCCCCTTACCGGATGGGCCCGAAGGAGTTGAGGGAGTTTCGAAGCCAGCTGCAGGAGCTAGTGGAAGACAGATTTGTTCGGCCAAGCTCTTCACCATATGGAGCCCCAGTGTTGTTCGTCAAGAAAAAGGACGGGACACTCAGATTATGCATCGACTACCGAGCACTGAACAGTCCCGAATATCTATATACTGCCAAGGATAGATGAGCTGTTTGACCAGCTGGAGGGGCGCATTTCTTCTCAAAACTGGATTTGAGGTTGGTCTACTACCAGCTGCGGATCAGGGAGGAGTACATTCCGAAGATTGCCTTTAGTAGCAGATATGGGTTATTCGAGTTTACCGTGATGCACTTCGGGCTCACGAATGCACCATCGGCGTTCATAGGCCTCATGAATCAGGTGTTCGAGACTTATTTGGATGTGTTCGTCATTGTGTTTATTGATGACATCCTCATCTACTCGAGGACAGAGGAGGAGCTCAAATGAAATCTGACACTGACTCTAGAGAGACTGCGAAAACACCACCTTTATGCTAAGTTCAGCAAATTTCAGTTCTGGTTGAAGGAAGTGTCCTTCCTAGACCACATTATCTTTTGAGCCGGGTTGGCAGTGGACCCGGCCAAGATTCAGAAAGTCTGGGATTGACCGCAGCTGAAGGCGGCGACAGACGTACGTAGTATTCTGGGACTTGCTGGTTATTACAAGAAGTTTGTGGAGGGATTATCTCGAATTTCCCTCCCACTCACATCTCTGACGAGGAAGGATGTGCCCTTCGTCTGGACCCCGCAGTGCGAGACGGCTTTTCGGGAGCTGAAGGATCGACTCACCTCGGTTCCTATTCTTGCCATTCCTTCGGGGAGATAAGGATTCCAGGTCTACACCGACGCTTCCTACCAGGGCATGGGAACAGTGCTGATACAGAAAGGCCACGTGATTGCTTATGCTTCCCACTAGCTGAAGAAGAATGAACAGAACTACCATGTTCATGACTTAGAGATAGGAGCGGTCTTTTTTGCTCTGATGGTCTGGCGATATTACCTATACGACGTCCACTGCGACATATACTCTAATCATATAAATTTGAAGTATGTGGACACGCAAAAAGAGCTGAACATCAGGCAGAGGCGATGGGTGGAATTTCTAGCAGATTACCAATACAAGATGCATTACCACCTAGGGAAGGCGAATGTGGTAGCCAATGCGCTGAGTCAGAGAGTCTCCACCTTCGGAGCGGAGCCCCAGATTATGTCTATGGAGCTGGTGCATATATTAGAGGATATGCACATCATACTGGTGTTGTCTGATTACCCCAAGCTTTATGAGGAGTATTTAGCCACGATGAGCGCCACAGATGACATTCGAGACCGAGTCAAAGATGGGCCGAGAAAGGACGCCAAGCTGGAGCTGATATTCTGGCCCTTGGAGGCATGTACTGCGTGAGATTACACACTGAGGGATGGCCTAGTGTGTTTCAGAGGACGGGTTTATATACTAGAGGGAGGCCAGGTCTGGGAGGAAATCATGACAGAGGCCCACTACAGCCATTATTTTGTACACCCGGGAGTTACGAAGATGACTGCGAATCTAAAGAAGACCATGTACTGGCCAGGCATGAAGAAGGATTGTTGCAACCACTCCCAGTGCCAGAGTGGAAGTTCGAGGATATCATGATGGACTTCATACATGGGCTTCCCCGATCGCGGACGGGAAACGATTCGATCTGGGTAATTGTCGACCGGCTGACGAAGGTAGCCAGATTTATCCCGATTAGGAAAGATGACTCGGTTGGTGTGCTGGTTCGGAAATTTATGGAGCAGTTCGTCCATTATCAAGGCGTACCCAGGATGATCGTATTGGATCGGGATGGATGGTTTACGTCCAGGGAATGGAGATCAGTGCAGACTTACTTGGGCACTCGGCTGACATTCAGTACAGATTTTCATCCCCAGACTGACGGGCAGATGGAACGAACCAATCGGACCTTAGAAGAACTACTGCGATATTGCATTCTGGTTTGCAGAGAGCCTTGGGAGAAGCTGTTGCCACTGGTCGAGTCCTCATATAATAACAGCTACCAGTCTAGCATAGGGATGTCTCCTTTTGAGGCCCTTTATGGATGAAGGTGTAGGACTCCGATGTCATGGGTATAGGACGAGGATCTGAAGGTTTTGGGATCAGAGATTGTTGAGAACACTGAGGCTCAGGTGAGGCTGATACGGGACAGGATGTTAGAGGCATAGAGTAGACATGCCAAGTATTATGATGCTCGGCATTGTCAGGTGGAGTTTTAGGTGGGGGTCGGGTATTCTTGAAGATCCAACCAATGTATGGAGTTTCGCTGGAGCGTGGTTAGAAGAATAAGCTCAGCCCGAGATATATGGGGCCTTACCGGATCCTTGAGCGGATCATTCCCTTAGCATACAGGCAAGAGCTTCCACTAGAGCTAGCAGGTCTGCACAATGTATTCCATGTATCTTCTTTTAGGAGGGCTCTACTATGCCCGGAGCAGCAGATTACAGCCACGGATGGGCCGGTAGCATCTGATCAGTCAGTTCACCTAGAGCCGGTCCGGATTGAGGACAAGGGGATACGATTCTAAGGTCAAAATAAGGTTCCATTGGTTAAGGTCCTGTGGAGGAATCACGGTCAGGAGGAGCACACATGGCAGCCGCAGGATCTGATACAACACAGGTACCCAGAGATTTCCAGTCAGGTATACCTCACAACCTCTCGCGATGTTACAACTTACTTTTCATACTTAAAACCCCGTAGGCCTAACTAGAATTTCGAGGACGAAATTTTAGTCCTATATATTGGTATTTGTAACATCCCTCAGACAACTAGACCCCCTAGGAGTGGTTTTGTAATGACTAGGTCATGACAAAACCCTAGGAAGCCCAAGAAGACCAAGTGGACTTAGGAATAAAGGTGATTGGGATGAATGGTCTGCAAATAGTATATTCCTAAACCCTAGTTTAGGATGATCATGAGACTCTAAGAACCCACCATGACCTCACCAATCTGTTAAAAGGCCCTAAGGGTCCTTTGGAGTCAATCTAGGATGGCCAAGTTGACTTAGGATCATCTTAGGCCAAAATTGGGCAAGATGCCCTAGCTAAGGGAAAAGTGCCCTAATGAGCCCAACCAACCCTACCAAGGTCTCCCTAGACCTAGAGTGGGGTCAATGGATCACCAAGATCCATTAAAGTCAACCTTAGAGCTTAAGTTGACCTAAGTCAACGCTAACCCTAAATGGGTCAAACTTACTTACATAGGGTCAATTGACCTTCCCTTAGCCAAGTGGATCCCACCCATGCCCTCCTAACCCTAGAGTGTGGTCAATGGATCACTAAGGACCCATTGGGGTCAACCCTAGTGGCTAAGTTGACTCAAGTCAACTAAAACCCCAAAGTGGTCAAAGTGCCCTTAATAAGGGTAAAGTGACCTTCAAGATTCCAAGTCAACCATACCCATTCCTACCTAGACCCTACGGGAGGCAAATAGGTCACCATATACCCATTGATGGTGACAAAAAAGTTCAATTTGACCAAAGTCAACCCTAAGCTAGGTCAAGTCAAACTTAACTCAAAAAGGGCTAACTCAAGCTCAAGCCTCTAGCCACTTGGGCTAACCACCTCCTAACCGCTTTATATTAGCCTAGTGGGCTGCATTTAGGCTAGGGCCATGACATAATTTAACCATGAAGGGCAGGAGAGAGAAAACTCCAAATTCCTCTTTAATGAAGGAGAGAGAAAAGGTGGTAAAATCCATTCATGGCATAGGGAAGCCAAGGGCCCTTCTTACTTGCTTGGTTCATCTCCCCTAACAGCTCTTAGAAGATCAAGAGCTTTTCAAGCCCTTTTCATTGGCTAGAATGCATAGAACCACCATGGCCGAGAAAGCCCATTCATGGCCATTAATGGTGTCATGAAGGAAGGCCCATCTCTTCCCTCCATTAAGGGCTGGATTCAACTCCTTTGGGGAAGAGGAGTTTCCAGCCATTTTCTGGCAGGATTGAGCCCAATTCACCTCCCCACCACCATGGTCGAGCTAAGCCATTCATGGCAATTAATGGCATTGATGCCATGACCACCCCCTCCCCTATTTCACTATCTTAAAACCGTCACTGGACTCCTAGGAGTCATTTACGCACCTTACCTGAAGGAGCTAGAGCAGTTCACTGTGCTGTTGCAGAAACCGAGCAGCGCTACAATCAAAAATGGCATCCCGATGATCAACTCGCCTCCTGGCCGCAAACAAGGTCCTCCCCTTCTTCTTCTCCTATGGGTAGATCATAGGGATCATTTAGAATAAAAATCGGGCTCAATTGATCCTGATCGAAGTTTTCGTTTTCATGATTTTTCTGTGAAAAATGAGATTGCCGGGATCGCCGAAAAAGGGCCCTCCGGTGGCTGTGTCGCTGCCTGGCAATAGCCACCACCTCGACGGAGGTTGTGGTAGTGGTGGCGGTGGCCGACCAGGGAGGTGGTCATGTGGCTAGCGGTGATGGCTGAAGAAGCTCCAGGTTGGGTCAATCCTACCCATTGGTTGGAGGAATAAGATAAGCCAGAACCGCAGGATCTTGCGTTAAGATCCTTGCAGGAGCATTATATTAATATTTTATTTTAATGAATTCTGTCACACATATTCAGTGACATTGTAAATTAATTTAAAAATACTTAGAGGATTTTATAGAGTAAATGGCAACATGACATTTGTAGATTTCAGAGTCTACTTTATTTTAAAATTAATTTCAACCAATTTGGATAAGTAGTTTGAATACAGCACTCATTTTGGTGGGGGCTATACCTAGGGCTAGACAGAGATTAAAATGTGTGCCCGCACTTCATCCCTTGTCCAAATGGCCTGAAATTTGGACAGGGAGTCGCCCTTAACCATACCTAAGTCTTTCCAAAAAATGAGAATTTTTAGGGATAATTTTTCTATAGTTTTTAAAATTATTTAATAACCCTAGGGTAAGTTAATTAGGGGACCTAATGACCTCCAAACCCTCTCAAATTTTGGTGAGTAGTCCTTGGGTTCATCATGAGGTGTTGTACAATATTTCACCTCATTTTGAGTTGATTTTGTTGTGAAATAAGTAAACCCTAGTCTTGCCCTTAGAAGGGTATTCAGGTCCAAAATGCACCTTGTGGGTTTGGGTGGCCAAATCACCTCAACAGAGGCTAAAGTTTGGGACACTTGTTTGACATGACGTATAACACCCTCATATGGATTATGGGGTGGTTTGGGGTAGGATTACCCTAGGACCCAAGTTCAAACCCTAAGTTTCTACTTTGGGGGTTTGAGAAGGGCATGGGGTCAAATCCCTTGTATGGACTTGAAATTTGGTATAGAGGATACTAGGGTAGCTAAGGTCCTCTAGTAAAAAATCTTAGAGAATTTGGATAGGGATAAACCCCTCAAAACCCTAACCCTAGTTTAGGGCATAATCCTTATACATGCAAGATAGGCCACCAAACTTAATGAAAAGGCATGAAACTTGGGTAGTATGGTCTTACGGTTAATTAAAACCTTTGGTGATTTTATTGGTAATTTTGGGACAATACATTTAGTACCTCCTTTATAGTACATGGAATTGCCCTTGTTAATCTTTTAGTTATTATGATCACATTATTTAATAAGAAGTTATGGAAATTGGGCAGAGGATGTCTAAGGTCAATATACTCATACTGGAATTTTATTATTATTTTTAGATGTGTATTTCCAGTACTTTCTTCACAGGCCTTTAAGAATGCAATTATATTCAAACTTAGATTCAGAGCTGAATAATGGTTTGAAAATTGTGGAACTCATTTAAAAGTTTACTTAGGTCAATATATACTTGAAGAAATTTTACCATAATTTTTAGGTGAATAATTACAGTAGTTGTTTCAATAATGTAAGAATTAGGATTATTGTTTTAAATTAAAATGTGATCTCATTATTCACTGAGACATTTTTAAATTTTGTCAGAAGTGTTTTTAGGGCATATTAGCCATGTTTGAATTTTATCATAATTTTTGGAAGCTTATTTACAATATTTACTTCATTAGGTGTTAATTATATGATTATGTTTAAAACTATGGATTAAGGCCCAAACCTTGCTTAAAAATTGGGAGACTTTGAATTTACAATTAAATAGTCATTTTGTATTTATCATAAATTTGTGGAGCATTTTGCATGCCTTAAAAAGGTACTTCATGTTCAAACTAAGGTATTTGGATTCCTTAGGAAATTAAATAAATTATCAAGTAAATTAGGAAAAATATGAAATTCAGGATTTAGGCTAAACATATCATGGTAGACTCCCAATAATTATAATAGGTATATTGGATTATAATTTGGAGTATCTCCCACTGTATACATCATATAGCTTAGGATGGTCCGTGTTTAGTAAAACTGAAGAAATCGTGTTAACTTGGGGAATGGTCATAGGGAGATGGGATTATGTTTACTAATTTTGGTAAGTGGATTGGAGTATACCATTATAAGATGGGAAGAGTAGGATTGTAGAGTTATCTAAGATTAGGTGGTACTCGGGATCGACGAAAGATCATCTATCCTGTGAAGGGGGAGACAGGGTCAAAACTCATTAGTGTTAAAACCAGTTTAATACTAAAGGGATCGGGAGTCGTGTATTAACCAATAATAATAAGTGCATTACGAAAGAGAGCTTTGGCCTTCAGCCCATCGTAGTTCCTAATGCCCTTTGAGAGCCCTTCACGGGGTATGCCGGGGGCAGTCCTGGGATAACCTAAACTGTAGGCAAACTAAATTGCAAGAGTAACTAGCATAAAAAGGAATTCACTTTCACTCACCTCGATGTCTCGGGATGTAACATCCCATTTCTGGCTAGACCCCTAGGAGTCGGTCTGCCGTGACAGAACCCCCGTAAACCCTAGAAATTGACAGTAACCGATCTAAAAATAGGTTCAGGCACGACGGCTAGCCGAAGACGCAATCCTCTGAAGTCCGTCGACCAAAATCCCGAGTCACAGGTGGGTCATGCCCATGACCGGCCCGTCACGCCCGTGACCTCCTTCAATGGTCGATGAAATCAGGAAGCTAATCGTCGAGCTCAGAACTCATGATACGGGATTGTCACGCCCGTGACAAGGCTCGGCACGCCAGTGACCTATGGCGTGACGCCCCACCCGAATGTTGACCTCAGATCGACGAACGTCGACCGAAGAACACCTTTCACGCCCGTGACAGGCCCGTCACGCCCGTGACAGGCCCGTCACGCGCGTGACCTAGGGCATGACGCCCCCACCGACCGTCGACCTCAGATCGACGAATGTCGATCGAAGAACACCTATCACGCCTGTGACAGATGTGTCACGCCCGTGATATGGGGGGTGACCGTGAACCGACATAGAAAAATCGGTCATTGACTCAAGAACAATGAATGGACTAGTGTCATGCCCGTGACCTATGTGTCACGCCCGTTACAAAGGCCGAAACGTCAGCCAGGCTGGAAATTTCTTTAACTCATGCCATAATTAACTCTGATTATGGGAAGTTACACGAGGAGTAGTTTTGAGCTGTTTCCTTCCCTAATTACTTAATAAAATGAGGAAGAGTTTGTCTAATAGGAAATCGCCACTTGGAAACATCTTTTCATCTTCCACCTTTTCCTCTCCCTCCACCATAACCTAAATGTTATTAAGAGGAGATCCTTTATGGCCTTAAATGCTTTACCCTTTCCCCTCCCCACTTGGTGATCTATAAAATCCCCCTTAGAGCAAGATGAGAATTTTACACTCTTGACCAAACAGATTAGATTTGTTGTTCTTGCTGTAGGAGAAGTTAGGCAACGCCACACTGCGCCATGGTAACCCGACGTTCATCTCGCCTCCAAACCTCGAACAAGGTCTTCCTCCACTTCTTCTTTTATGTGTAGATCTTAGGATCTTAGAAAGGAAGTTCATGCTCAACGGAGCCGGACCTATCTCGCATTTTCATGGAAAAACCATGAAAAATATATTTTCGGGTCCGCCGGAAACCGCCACCTCCGACGGCCAAACCACCGCCGACCGATAGCCGTCGCCTCGACGGAGTTGGTGGTGGTGGTGGTTGCTGGCCAGGGAAGTGATTGGACGGTCGACGACGGATCGCGGAAGAGCTATAGGAAATATAAGTATTTTTCTGAGTTCAATTTTTCGGGTTCTGTAGAAGATGAACAGTAAAAACATTTTTATAATATAAAATTTATGTATATAGTATATAAGGAAAAGATACATTAAATGGGCGCATTTTGATGATGCAAAACGAGGCACTTATATGTCGATTTAGGAAAAATGACCAGTCACGAAATTTGTAGCCCTTTGAGTCTAGATTAATTTAAAATAAATTTTATCTTATTTGGGTAAGTGGTTAGACCGCAGCAGCCCTTTTTGTGGGGGTTGTACCTAGAGTTGGGCAGAAACTAAAATGAAGGCCCACTCTTCATCCCTTGTTCGAATCACATGAAATTTGGGCAGGAGATTACCCTTAGCCATACCTAAAGGCTTTCCAAAAATGGAAAATTTTGGAGATACTTTGCCTAAGGTTTTTGTTTTAATTTAATAAAGATAGAGTAATTTATTTAAGTATTCAAATAACCTCCAAACCCTCCCAAATTTTGGTGAGTGATCCCTATCTATAAAACCTAGCTCTGTACAAAATTCCAACTAATTTGGATGATTTTTGGGTAGGAAATCACCTATCCTTAACTAGGTATTAATGAGGCATTTTTGAGTAAAAAGTGCACTAAGAGATTTGAACGGTCAAATCACCTCAATAGAGGCTGATATTTTGACCACTGACTTAGAAGGGTTATTATAACCCACTTGGAGAAAAATGGTGTGGTTTAAGGTTGATTTACCCTAGGATCTAAACTCAAACCCGAAAGGGAGTGTTTTGAGGGTTGTGAAGGACATGGGGGCAAATACCCTCGTATTGCCTTGAAATTCAGTAGAGTCGACGTTAGAATAATATAAATCATTTGGATGGAATCTTGGAGGATTTGAAGATAGGTAGATACCTCAAAAACCTAACCTTAGTTTTAGGGTAAAATCTCAAATAAGTAAAATCAGTCACTAAACATTATCTAAAAGCTGTGAAATTCAGGTAGAGTGAGTTTTGGAATTGGTAAAACCTAAAGCAATTTTACTTGAATTTTATGATATTTTTCTCAAGCACTTCATTTGTAAAGTTTGTTATAGCCCTAATTGACATTTTAACTATTTAGATCTTTCTATTCTTTGAAACCCCATGAAATCTTGGAATTAAATGTTTTAGGTTCTAATGGTTGCTCCTGAATTTTTGTATAATTTTTAGTTGAGTAAATCTAGTACTTCATTCACAAATGTTAAAAAGGGGTTTTACGATTTAAAAATTAATTATGGATGATATTGCAGTTGAAAAATTTTGAGACTTAAGAATTGAGACTTTCAGGCCATTATATGCTTGTACACATTTATTCATGATTTTTAGAATCCTAGTTACGGCACTTTCTTTACAAGTCCACCTTATGGAGATTTTTGATAATTAATTTATTCAGAGATTAATACTTGCTGAAAAATTATGAATCTTGGCCAATGCTATTTTTAAGGTTGTATCTGCATAGTATAATTAATTTATAATTTTTGGATGGATATTCTCTATATTTGATTCATAAATAACGAAAGATATAAAATATTGCTAAAATAGTTTTAGTGCCCTTTTGATGATAGAAAAATTATGATACTTTGGATTTACCATATTGAGATAACATAATATTTATAATAATTTTGCTGGACATCTTGCATGAGTACTTAGGGTAGTTCATGTTCAAACCGGTAGCACTTGGAATTTTTGAGGAAATTAATTAAATGTCAGATAAGTTAGGAAAAGTTAAAAAATTTTTGATTATAGGCTAATAATGTCATGATATACCTCCAGTAAATAAATTAGAGCATTTGGATGAGTATTGGATCATGTCCTATCTGGTTCGACATATAAACATAGGATAGTCTACAATAGCAATTTGTGTTAACAATTATAGGATATGATGGGGCACAACGTTGGAGTTAGTTAATCTACTGAATTGGATGGATGTGAAAGTTTCCACCATATAAGGATGGGAAGGTTAGTTAGAAGTGGTGTTGGCTAGAGTAAAGAGGTGCTCGGGTTAAGCGAAAGATCGTCTTTCTCGAAGAGAGGAAGGTTAAAAATCACACTAGGTTAGTCTATCAAAATATGAGAAGGGAATGGGAAAAGGGAATCAACAAATAACAATAAAGGCTTTGCAAAAGGGAACGATGGGCTTCAGCTACCATCATAGTTACTAGTGCCCTTTGAGAGCTCTTCACGGGGTATATCGGGGGCAGTCCTGGGTTAACGTCAACTGTATTAAAAAACTGAAAAGAGTAACCTAGTAATTAGGGTCTCACATTTCACAAACACTGTTAGCACAGGAAGATTGTTGGGAGCTTCGACTCGATTAGTTAAGAGACGGATGGAATGGTCCGGGGAGCTTCGACTCGATTATTTGAGACAGACGTTTTTGTCCGGGGAGCTTCGACTCGGTTTTTGTTTGAATACATTAAATTTGCATGTGCATAAAAGGAAAGAAAATTAAGGTGGTGGGTCTTCTGTATTTGAGGGTCGATGCACCGACTCCAATACGCTTACTCGGCAAGTGTGGTTAGCACTTTGCCAAAAGAAGTCCGGTGCGCCAGTCGTCAAGAGTACGCAGGAGTCCGCTTCGTGCACCAAGCATTGAGGCGTATGATAGGTCTGACTGGTAGTGCTTTACTGGTTTAGAGGTGGACGAGGCCCAACCCACCGCTTCCGTCTGCCACTACGGAGGTATCATGGGAGGTCACGGCTCCAGAAAGGGGGAACTAAAGGTCTGTGTGCACAGAGTAGGGTGTGTGTGTTGCACTTGCATGTTCCATCATACCCACTAGCATGTCATAGCATAATCGATTCATTTAACCCCTAACTCCTAAGGTATAAGTGGAATGGGACGCTTATACATTAAGACTTGCAAAACGACCCCTTGGTCTATAAGCTTGTGTGGGCAAGTTTATAAATTAAGGTCATTTTTGATATATATATATATACTGCTGTTTGATAACCGACACCCCAACGTATAAATTTGTATGGGACTTTTTATACGATGGGAGCCTTGCAGAAGACCCCTTGGCTTATGTGTTCTCACATAAGTGAAGGTTACTTTTCATATTTCGTCTTATTGCCATTATTTATTATAAAATTGCTAGATTAGTTCCACTGCCACCTGATTCTTTTGATTTAATCTCCACCTTCATGTCCTTCCCTTTCTTCGTCTCCGCTCGGTACTTAGGATCCATATGGGAAGGGGTAGGGGATGATAGGGCTTAGTCTTTATGACTAACGGTTTTCGAACAATATCATTTTAGGGAATCGTGGAGCCCAGCACGGAGGAGCAGCTCTAGAGACCGGTGCGCTTGGAGATTGGGCAGTCTTGCTCCAGAGTTCATATAGCCAGGACCGTGAGTCTCGACCTTGAGTAGATGTTCTGTTTTTTCTTCTGCATGAGTGATTTGTAGTGAGGACATGATGTACTGGGCATAAGCCCGTATTTTAGTACTCTGATATATTATTCTGTAGACACTCCCTTTGTGGAGAATTTTATTTCTACATGTGATCTCTGTGGACTGGTTGTTCTCTATTTCCTTGATGCGTTTATGATCGATTCGGCCGACAGAATTGGCATTTCACGGTGATGACCCTTCAGGGTGAGAAGGTGTAACCGCAAAGCGGCGGTTCTGGGCCTAAGACCCCGGTGTTTAGAAAAAAATGGGGTCTTACAAGGGGTATCAAAGGAAACCTCGATCAGAATAGTAGTAGTACATTAACCCTGGGTCACCCCCGCTCGAGTTTAGTTTGGGGACAAATTAGGCAGCGGAAGCGTGGTGTGCCCATGTTGGGAACACATGTACTTGTCCACTATTAATTAGGCTTGAGTAAATTTCTTACAGATGGTTTTTGATACGCAGCCTACAGCATAGCCTACGCCACAGGGTGGAGTTCAACAGACTCCGGATGTTGCACCACCTCCACCGGTCCCCACTCCTTTCCTTCAGTCAGACATGGGGAAGACTCTTACAGCTATCCTTGAGGCCTTCCAGACTCAACAGGCTCCGGCTCCGCAGCCAAACCCGGGGGTCAACTGGTTGAGCATCTTCCGAGGACTTTCTCCCCCGTCCTACTTGGGGACAGAGTCGGCAGTTCGGACGGAAGAGTGGCTGGATATTATGTACGAAATGCTGATCGGGATACATTGCCCTTGGGAGGAGAGGGTGGCTTTGGTTGTCTCTTGCCTGGAGTCCCATGCCAAGAGGTGGTAGAAGACGCTGTTGGATACTACGTTTGCCGATACGAAGGTTGTGGAATTTACCTGGGAAGAGTTCAGGGTCGCGCTGCTGGAGCATTTTGTTTCGTAGTCGTCCAGGGATGAGTTGGAGGAGAGATTCTTATAGCTGAAGTAGGGCACCAGGACGGTGGTGGAGTACCATCGGGAGTTCGACCATTTGGCGAGATATGCAGATTCTTACCAGCTGGATGAAGCAGGGTACATCAAGAGGTTTTATAAGGGCCTGAAAGAGGAGTTGAGGGAGGCCTTGTTGTTTGTATCTGACGGGTCTATCTCCCGGATTTTTGAGATGGAAAAGAGGATTGAGGCTGATTGGCACACCACTCGGGGCTAGAAGTGGCAAGCTGAGAATCAGGGCTGGAGAGCCATAAATGATCAGCGGCGTGGTGCTATACCAGATGGGAGAAGGACAGAGGACCAGCCTCGTCAGGAAGTGAGGCAGGAGCCGAGGGAGCAGGTGATATTGGCCCCTCAACCTCTTCGGATGCAGGAGATGCCGAAAACCAGGGGTATGGCGTATCCCCCACCAGAGTGCTTCCATTGTCATCAGATTGGGCACCTCCGGAGAAAATGCCCCATGAGGGGTCACCACCTCCAGCACTACAGAGTGGCCCACCTACTAAGCATTTCGGAGGCCGAGGACGCGGCCGAGGTCGTGGACACCAAGGGGGAGATAGTAGAGAAGAAAGGGAGAAGGTGTATGCTTTGGACCTTACGCAGCCTCGGAACCTAGAGCAGGTCATAGTAGGTACGCCGACATGTTTAATTGTTTAAAAAGAATTCTCCTTTTTCTCAGTTGACAAATTTTGTAGAACTGCACTAAATAGAATAAATAGGAAAGAAAAACTCATTATAGAATCCTAAGACATTTAACCACCCCAGGTATAGTCTTTATAAACGGCAAGCCTGCCCGCATGCTTTTCGATACCGGAGCTTCTCACTCCTTCGTGTCGGAGACGTTTGTAGAAGGATCTGAAGGCATGGAGCGATTCACGGGCTCGGTGATGAGGGTGCGACTACCCGATGGATCTGAACTCCTTACCTCGGACCACTGCAACATGGAGGTAAAAATCGGTGGAAAGGCGTTTGAGGCTCCGGCGATGCTTTTGAAGTTTACGGACTACGACTTGATCCTGGGCATGGTATGGCTACACTGGAACCATGCCCAGATTGATTGTCAAGCAAAGAGGATCACTATGAGTTACAGGGACTCTTTCATTATCATTGAAGGTATAAGACCTGCCTCTCGTATACTCTTATCTTTGGTTCAGGCCGTTAAGGCCCATCTGCAGGGAGAGGAGGTTTATCAGATTCTATTTGAGATGGCGGAAGTTAAGGAGTCTGTGACAGACATCCCGGAGGTACGAGATTTCGCTGACATCTTTCTAGATAAATTGTCAGGACTACCTCCTCACCGAGAGCAGGACTTCCAAATAAAGCTTGTGCCGTGGGCTAAGCCAACATCTAGGGCCTCTTACCGGATGGCCCCGAAAGAGTTGACAGAGTTCCGAAGCCAGTTGTAGGAACTAGTAGAGGCAGGGTTTGTCCGGCCAAACTCTTCACCTTGGGGAGCCCCGGTACTATTTGTCAAGAAAAAGGACAGAAGTCTCCGCTTATGTATTGATTATCGGGCGCTGAACAGACTGACCGTCCGGAATACATACCCGCTGCCACGGATTGACAAGTTGTTTGATCAATTGGAGGGAGCGCATTTCTTATCGAAACTTGACTTGAGGTCAGGTTATTACCAGCTATGGATTCGAGAGGAGGACATTCCGAATACCGCCTTCAGTAGTAGATACAGACTATTTGAGTTTACAGTGATTCCCTACTGGCTCACAAATGCGCCGTCAGCATTTATAAGTCTCATGAACAGGGTATTTGAGGAGTATTTGGATGTATTTGTCATCGTATTTATTGACGACATCCTCATCTACTCAAGGACAGAGGAGTAGCATACACGACACCTTACGTTGACTCTAGAGAGGCTACTGGAGCACCAACTATATGCGAAGTTCAGTAAATGCCAATTTTGGTTAAAGGAGGTGGCCTTCTTAGGTCATATTATAAGCGATGCTGGGTCGGCAGTAGACCCGGCCAAGGTAAGGGCAGTTCAGGATTGGCCACCATTGAAGATAGCCACGGATGTACGGAGCTTCCTGGGACTTGCCAAATTTTATCGGAAGTTTGTCGAAGGATTTTCCCGGATAGCAATCCCTCTTACATCCCTGACCAAGAAAGAATCCTCTTTCATTTGGATGCCACAGCGCGAGGCGGCCTTTGTGGAGTTGAAAGGTCAGCTTACCTCGGCTCCCATTCTCGCTCTTCCATCAGGAAGGGAGGGATTCTAGGTGTACACAGACGCCTCCTACCAGGGGATGGGTGTCGTTCTGATACAAAACGGGCACGTAATAGCCTACGCCTCCCGACAGTTGAAGATACATGAGAAGAACTATCTGGTGCATTATCTGGAGATGGGTACAATGATCTTTGCTCTGAAGATTTGGCGACACTACCTCTATGGGGTTCACTGTGATATATTCTCAGATCACAAGAATTTTAAAAACATGGACACACAGAAGGAACTCAACATCAGACAGAGACGTTGGGTGGAGTTCCTGTCGTATTACCAGTACACCATGCACTACCACCCTGGGAGGGCGAACGTGGTAGAAGATGCTCTGAGCTGGAGAGGAGATGCCTCAGGGAAGGGACCACAGCTGATGTCCATGGAGCTGGTCTGGTCTTTCAGAGATATGAAGATATCCCTAGTGTCCGAGAATGATCAAGAGTTGTATATGGAGTATCTAGCATCGATGGTTGCCATAGATGATATTCGGGACCGCATCCGGGACGGACAGAGGACAGATGCATGGGCAGAGCCGATATTCCAAGCCTTGGAGGAGGGTTCGACGGGAGATTATTCACTGAGAGATGGATTACTATATTTTATAGACAGGGTCTATATACCCGCAGGGGGCCAGATTCGGGAGGAAATCATGGAGGAGACATATTGTAGCTGATATTTTATAAACCCAGGGATCACTAGGATGACGGCAGACTTGAAGAAGACGATGTTTTTGCCAGGGATGAAGAAGGACATTACATACTCATTTCGAGGCATGCCAGCTGGTGAAGGCGGAGTGCAGGAACCCCGCATGATTGCTACAACCACTCCCGATATCAAAGTGGAAGTTTGAAGACATCGCGATGGACTTTATTCATGGACTTCCCCAATCACGGACGGGAAACGACTCGATTTGGGTCATCGTCGATCGGTTGACGAAGGTGGCCAGATTCATTCTGATCAGGAATGATGACTCTGTGGGAGTACTAGTGTGGAGATTTGTGGAGCAATTCGTTCGATATCATGGGGTGCCCAAGACGATCATGTCGGATTGGGATGGTTGGTTCACATCCAGGGAGTGGAGATCCGTGCCAACTTACTTAGGCATGCTGCTGACCTTCAGCACAACATTTCATCCCCAGACGGATGGGAAGACGGAACACACTAATTAGATGCTGGAAGATCTTTTGAGGCTATGCATTTTGGACCGCGGGGAGCCGTGGGGGAAGCTCTTACCCCTAGTCGAGTTCTCCTATAACAACAGCTACCAGTCCAGCATCAGTATGGCGCCTTACAAAGCCTTGTATGGAAGGAAATGCAGGACCCCGCTTTCTTGGATTCAGGATGAGGATCCGAAGGCGTTGAGATCAGATTTTGTTATAGAAAATGAGACTCAGGTGAGACTGAACAAAGACAGTATGTTAGAGGTGCAGAGTAGACATGCTAAGTACTATGATGCCCGACATCGTCAGGTGGAGTTTTAGGTGGGGGACCAAGTGTTTTTGAAGATCTGGCCCATGCATGGAGTTTCACGGGTGTGCGGTCGGAGGAAGAAGCTCAGCCCTAGGTATATGGGCCCTTATAGGATCCTGGAGTGGATCGGGGCCCTAGCCTACAAGCTGAAGTTACCACCAGAGCTGGCATCTATGCACAACATCTTCCATATTTCTTCGCTGAGGAGGGCTCTACTATGCCCGGAGCAGCAGATTTTGACCACCGGAGGGCCGGTAGCTTCAGACTGGTTTGTTCACTTGGAGGCGGTTCTGATCGATTCAAAGGAGTACGGATCTTGCACTGCAAGAAGATCCCCTTAGTCAAGGTTCTGTAGAGGAACCACGGTCAGGAAGAGCACACTTGGGAACCGCAGGACCTGATGAGGAAAAAATACCCGGAGTTGTTCAGTCAGGTATACCTCACCACCTCTCGGTATACTATAAATTACCATCTTGTATTGAACCGGTAGGACTAGATAAGGGAAATTTAGAACCTAGGCATGCGCACTCAGTCAGGAAAGTAGGGGCTAATCATTTGTTTATTGGGGAATTGTCATCTTTTATTGAACAAGTAGTCGCTTCGACTCAATGGGAAAACCATATGGGTTGTTACAAGTTTATTTTATTCCGGTTGAAATCCCCGTAGGCTTAACCTCAATTTTGGGGACGAAATTTTTGTTTTGTTTATTGGGATTTGTAATACCCCATTTCTGGCTAGACCCCTAGGAGTCAGTTTGCCATGACAGAACCCCCGTAAACCTAAGAAATTGACAGTAACCGATCTAAAAATAGGTTCAGGCACAACGGCTAGCCGAAGACGCAATCCTCTGAAGTCTGTCGACCAAAATCCCGAGTCACGGGTTGGTCACACCCGTGACCAGCCCGTCATGCCCGTGACCTACTTCGATGGTCGACGAAATCAGGAAGCTGATCGCCGAGCTCAGAACTCATATCACGGGATGGTAACGCCCGTGACAAGGCCCGTCACGCCCGTGACCTAAGGCGTGATGCCCCCACCGACCGTCGACCTCAGATCGACGAACGTCGACCGAAGAACACCTATCACGCCCGTGACAGGCCTGTCACGCCCATGACCTAGGGCGTGACTCCCCCACTGACTGTCGACCTCAGATCGACGAACGTCGACCGAAGAACACCTGTCATGCCCGTGACAGACATGTATCGCCCGTAACATGGGGGGTGATCGTGAACTGACGCAGAAAAATCGGTCATCGACTTGAGAATGAAGAATGGACTAGTGTCACGCCCGTGACCTATGTTTCACGCCTGTGACAAAGGCCGAAACGTAAGCCAGGATGGAAATTTCTTTAACCCATGCCATAATTAACTCTGATTATGGGAAGTTACACCAAGAGTATTTATGGGTCATTTCCTTCCCTAATTACTTAATAAAATGAGAAAGAGTTGGTCCAATAGAAAATCGTCACTTGGACACATCTTTTCATCTTCCACCTTTTCCTCTCACTCCACCATAACCAAAATGCTATTAAGAGGAGAGCCTTCATAGCCTTAAATGCTTTACCCTTTCCCCTCCCCACTTGGTGATCTATAAAAGCCCCCTTAGAGCAAGATGAGAAGTTTACACTCTTGAACAAATGGATTAGATTTATTGTTCTTGCTGTAGGAGAAGTTCGGCAACGCCACCACCGCGCCAAGGCAACCCGACGTTCATCTCGCCTCCAAATCGCGAATAAGGTCCTCCTCTACTTCTTCTTTTATGGGTAGATCTTAGGATCTTAGAAAGGAAGTTCATGTTCAACGGAGTCGGACCTATCTCGCGTTTTCATGGAAAAACCATGAAAAATATATTTTCGGGTCCGCCGGAAACCTCCACCTCCGGCAGCCAAACCACCGCCGACCGATAGCCATCGCCTCGGCAGAGGTGGTGGTGGTGGTGGCTTGCCAAGTAAGTGACCGGACGGCCGGCGACGGATCGCGGAAGAGATACATGAAATATAAGTTTTTTCTGAGTTCTGTTTTTCGGGTTCTGTAGAAGATGAACAGTAAAAATATTTTTATAATATAAAAATTATGTATATAGTATATAAGGAAAAGATACATTAAATGGGCACATTTTGATCCTGCAAATCACGAAAGTTGAAATTAATTTAAAATTAATTTCAACTCGTTTGGGTAAGTGGTTAGACCGCAGCACCCGTTTTAGTGGGGGTTGTACCTAGAGTTGGGCAGAAACTAAAATGAAGGCCCACTCTTTGTCCCTTGTCCAAATGACATGAAATTTAGGAAGGGCGTTACCCTTAGCCATACCTAAGGGCTGTCCAAAAATGGGAATTTTTGGAGATACTTTGCCAAAGGTTTTTGTTTTAATTTAATAAAGTTAGAGTAATTTATTTAAGTGTTCAAATGACCTCCAAACCCTCCCAAATTTTTGTGAGTGGTCCCTGTCTATCAAACCTAGATCTGTACAAAATTCCAACTCATTTGGATGAGTTTTGGGTTGGAAATCACCTATCCTTAACTAGGCATTAATGAGGCATTTTTTAGTAAAAAGTGCACTAAGAGGTTGGAACGGTCAAATCACCTCAATAGAGGCTGATATTTTGACCACTGACTTAGAAGGGTTATTATAACCCACTTGTAGAAAAATGGTGTGGTTTAGGGTTGATTTACCCTAGGATACAAACTCAAACCCTAAAGGGAGGGTTTTGAGGGTTATGAAGGACATGGGGGCAAATGCCCTTGTATTGCCTTGAAATTCAGTAAAGTCGACGATAGCATAATATAAATCATCTGGATGGAATCTTGGAGGATTTGAAGATAAGTAGATACCTCAAAACCCTAACCTTAGTTATAGGGTAAAATCTCAAATAAGTAAAATCAGTCACTAAACATTATCTAAAAGCTGTGAAACTCAGGTAGAGTGAGTTTTGGAATGGGTAGAACCTATAGCAACTTTACTGGAATTTTATGATGTTTATCTCTAGCACTTCATTTGTAAAGTTTGTTATAGCCCTAATTGATGTTTTAATTATTTAGATCTCATTGAAACCCCATGAAATCTTGGAAGTAAATGTTTTAGATTAAAATAGTTGCTCCTGAATTTTTGTATAATTTTTAGTTGAGTACATATAGAACTTCATTCACAAATGTTAAAAAGGGGTTTTATGTTTTAACAATTAATTATGGATGATATTGCTATTTAAAAATTATAAGACTTAAGAATTGATAGTTTTAGGCCATTATATGCTTGTAGACATTAATTCATAATTTTAGAATCCTAGTTATGGCACTTTCTTTTCAAGTCAACCTTATGGAGATTTTTGATAATTAATTTATTTAGAGATTAATACTTGCTGAAAAATTATGAAACTTGGCCAATGCTATTTTTAAGGTTGTATCTACATAGTGTAATTAATTTATAATTTTTGGATGGATATTCTCTGTATTTGATTCATAAATAACGATAGAAAGAAAATATTGCTAAAATAGTTTTAGTGCCCTTTTGATGATAGAAAAATTGTGATACTTTGGATTTACCATATTGAGATAACATAATATTTATAATAATTTTGCTGGACATCTTGCATGAGTACATAGGGTAGTTCATGTTCAAACTGGTAGCCCTTAGAATTTTTGAGGAAATTAATTAAATGCCAGATAAGTTAGAAAAAGTTATAATTTTCTGATTATAGGCTAATTATGTCATGATATACCTCCAGTAAATAAATTAGGGCATTTGGATGAGTATTGGATCATGTCCTATCCGGTTCGACATATAACATAGGATAGTCCACAATAGCACTTTGTCTTAACAATCATAGGATATGATGGGGAACAACGTTGGAGTTAGTTAATCTGCTGAATTGGATGGATGTGAAAGTGTTCACCATATAAGGATGGGAAGGTTAGTGAGAAGTGGTGTTGGATAGAGTTAAGAGGTGCTCGGGTTCGACGAAAGATCATCTTTCCCGAAGAGAGGAAGGTTAAAAATCACACTAGGTTAGTCTATCAAAATATGAGAAGGGAATGGATAAAGGGAATCAACCAATAACAATAAGTGCCTTATGAAAGGGAACGATGAGCTTCAGCTACCATCATAGTTCCTAGTGCCCTTTGAGAGCCCTTCACAGGGTATACCGGGGGCAGTCCTAGGTTAACGTAAACTTTATTAACAAACTGAAAAGAGTAACTTAGTAATTAGGGTATCACATTTCACAAACACTGTTAGCAGAGAAAGATTGTTGGGAGCTTTCGCTCGATTAGTTAAGAGACGGACGGAATGGTCCGGGGATCTTCGACTCGATTTTTTGAGACAGACGTTTTAGTCCGGGGATCTTCGGCTCGGTTTTTGTTTGAATACGTTAAATTTGCATGTGAATAAAAGGAAAGAAAATTAAGGTGGTGGGTCTTCGGTATTGGAGGGTCGATGCACCGACGCCAATACGCTGACTCTGCAAGTGTGGTTAGCACTTCGCCAACAGATGTCCGGTGCCCCAGCCGGCAAGAGTACGCTGGAGTCCGCTTCGTGCACCAAGCGTTGAGGCGTATGATAGGTCTGACCGGTAGTGCTTTACTACTTTAGAGGTGGGCGAGTCCCAACCCACCGCTTCCATCTACCACTACGGAGGTATTCTTGGAGGTTACAGCTCTAGAAAGGGGGAAATAAAGGTCTGTGTGCACAGAGTCAGGTCTGTGTGCACAGAGTCGGGTATGTGTGTTGCTCTTGCATGTTCCATCATACCCACTAGCATGTCATAGAATAATCGATTCATTTAACCCCTGACACCTAAGGTATAAGTGGAATGGGACGCTTATACATTAGGACTTGCAAAACGACCCCTCTGTCTATAAGCTTGTGTGGGCAAGTTTATAAATTAAGGTCATTTTTGATATATATATATATACTGTTGTTTGATAACCGACACCCCAACGTATAAATTGGTATGGGACTTTTTATACGATGAGAGCCTTGCAGAAGACCCCTTGGCTTTTGTGTTCTCACATAAGTGAAGGTTAATTTTCATATTTCGTCTTATTGCCATTATTTATTATAGAATTGCTAGATTAGTTCTGCTACCACCTGATTCTTTTGATTTAATCTCCACCTTCATGTTCTTCCCTTTCTTCCTCTCCGCTCGGTACTCAGGAGCCATGGGGGAAGGGGTAGGTGATGATATGGCTTAGTCTTTATGACTAACGGTTTTCAAACCATATCATTTTAAGGAATCATGGAGCCCAGCATGAGGGAGCAGCCCCAGAGACCGGTGTGCTTGGAGATGGGGCAGTCTAGCTCTGGAGTTTATACAACTGGGACCGTGAGTCTCGACCCTGAGTAGATGTTCTGTTTTTGCTTCTACATGAGTGATTTGTAGTGAGGACATGATGTACCGGGCATAAGCCCGTATTTTAGTACTCTGATATATTATTCTGTGGACATGATGATTATTTTCACATAACATGGTAATAACTTGATGCGGAATCATTCTATAATTTAATAATAACTATGTAGACAGGCATAAGCAAAATTGATTTAACATTTCAGGCAAGTGTACCTATCAATCATAGTATAGGAGAATTCTACATCTCGTATCATATTCCACAGGGTCTTTTCAAATACTCGTACTCACCTTCACTCTATTATCAAATCGATAATTAAAATTGAATTCTAACCTACATTAATCTAACTATGACTATTTAGATTAAGATACATTGGAGTGTTAAATTGATGAAAAGATGAAAGTTAAGAGCATTCATATGAACTACTTTTGTATTGAGTCAAATCTATTTAATCATGTAATAGCAACATTATCAAATCCATTGTAATATAAGGGTAAAACATTCATTAAATTCTCTCTTGAGCAATTCAAAATCTAATCTAAGTGAGTAAATTTTCTCTCGAGCAATTTACAATACTCAAATTTTCATTAAGTACGTTACCCTATTTACTACACAAACTTATGAAAGGTTATCTCAAACATATCATAAATTCATTTATACATATCAAAATTATACAATTAACATATCTCTCGATCATGAAAATTGCAGTGTAGATAAAAATAACTCCTAATTATGAAATTATTAACATCATTACAAACATCCAATTTCTCAATCTAGAAGTTTGAAATTCATGAATAACAAAAGCTATATTCATATTTAGGATAATCATTTTTGTTCCAATGGTTATATATGCATAAACTACCACACATTTGATAAAAACAATGCGATGTATGATTAAACAAATTGTTCAAATACAAAGTTCATGTAAAATATAAAATAAGGAAAGTTGAATCACCAAGATAAGATCAAAATTAAGAAGATACATGAAGAATTAAAGGCATACAAAAATCCTCTTAAATTATCCTTCTCTTGGGTGCACCACTTTCATGCTCCAGAAAAGCTCCAATGCAAATTGATCCAAAAGTCCAGAATAAAATTTTCCCAAGGTTTTTATAGTCTCATAGCAAATATGGTCGAACGCGGGTTCCAACAAGGCCGTGTTGCAGGTCGTGTTGGCAGTTCTAGGGCGGTTCCACACGAGTAGACGTGTTTGGTCGTGGGCCGTGTTAGATGACACGGGTACTGACATGGCCGTATTAGTGAACACGGCCGTGTTGTTCTTCATGTTCTTCAAACACGGGTAGGCTGGCTTTAATTCTTCATTTTGACACGAAAAGGACACGGGCTGGGAACACGGGCATTCCCACCCATGTGGTGCTCTTACTCTTCCTTCATTAAATCGGATTCAGCTGGAATAGAACACGGGTAGGAACACGGGCGTGTTCCTACCCGTGTGTGACCAATTCTTCTCCTGTGATCAGCCATGTTGGTCCCGTCAACTCCCCTGTTTGCTCCAAGACTTTTAGTTCCACTGGTTCGCCGTACCTGTATTAGAGAAATGAAGTAGTAAGTGGAGAGCTCAATACCTTAAATAGTAAAAACTCTAAACTATTATCAACTATTCATGATAATACCAATTCTTAACTATTCTGTGCAATTACTTTGTAAAGAGGTAGAAGACCAATGGACATGATTACAATTATGATAGTAAAAAGCTTATCATAATTGTACTTATCAAATACCCCCAGACTTGAGTGTTTGCTTGTCCCTAAGCAAACTAATTCAAACAATTGGGTTACCGATATATAATTCTTCTTCCGCGCACTAATTGTTTTGAATTCAAATAGAAATTTGATGCTGCAATTGTATAGGAAATAGTACAGCAGACTTTTCTAAATATAACTTTTTCTTAAAAATTCCTCCAATACATATCTTAACTACTTTTCGCTCATTCTTAGAATTAGGATTATAGTTATCCATAACTATTGTAAGGATAAAATAACAATCTTAATAACATATGCATTAGTCTTACAAAACTTAAAAATACTGATATTGATAGTCATACACTTTCCTTTACACACCCTCTCCACAACACTAATGAGAATTAGTAAAGTTGGATCCTTAGGACTTGTATGGTGGTGTAACTTTTTTGCTTAGGATAGGTGATTATAGGTGGGGTAAGCAAAGATAACTCGATGATTTTTTTTTCATCACACCTAGATCACAATTGAGCCCTTTGTATGGTCAATACATTAACATACATCGATATTCTACGAGCACCCCTAGACATTGCACGTATTATACTTCCCATATCTTTTGGAAGATGGATACTCTATATTTTTTCTTTTTTTCTTAACCAAGGGTCCATAGTAGGGATCATTCCAAATGGGTGCAAGTATATACTCACTCAGGCCATATATCACTATGTTTTTCTTTTAGGAGCTTCATAGTAGGGATCATTCCAAGTGGGTGCAAGTGTACACGCACTCAGGCCACATATCACTATGGAAAAACTCATTTCATGAAGATCTTAATGATAGGTGTGCTACTAGGCGAGGATTGGCCTTGGTGAATTTTAGAGGTGGAGTATCAAAAGATATAGGGATTTGGTCCAAATTGGGTGTGCAAGGGTATAATGTTTAAGGTTTTGGGATTGAAAGGCTCAAGCTATCCAAAAGGAGACCTAAGTCATTTCTACCCTTACTAATTAACATGTGCATAAGGTTTGAGAATCGCTAGTAAGTTCTAGACACAAATAGAGAAATTTTTTGTTATTTTTGATCTCCTAATACAAAATTATCAATATATTACACTCATCGACTCACTTTAGTATAGATAAATATATTTTCTAAAATGGAGTGATTATTAGTTAATAATATAAAGGACAATCTTTTTAAAATAATTTATATGGAGAAAAGTAGGCTAATGAATTTCTATACGTAGTTACTAAACAAGAAATTTGAACACGAATTAATTTTAAAAAGTGTGCGAAAGTAAATTTTATAGTTATACTCCCAAATGAGTGAAGTAATGAAAGCTTAAGTAAAGAAAATTTTGAGGGGGGTGTATAACAACATTGAGTACTATGATAGAGAAAATATAAGTAATTGTAATCATGCATCCACCCCCATACTTAAATGTTACAATGTCCTCATTGCAAAGTAAAAAAAATTGAGATAGAAATTGCACCAGGATATAAAGAACTGACGATCATGAATATAAAGGAGCACAAAAAGGAATAAGGGCAAATTTTATATTAAATACTGAAAATGATAGTACAAGATCATAAAAATAAAAAAAAATACAGCACTACATAGCCAAATATACAGTGATATAAATAAGAAGTACATAGGAGCGTCATCCTGGTCATCCGGATCATCCTTAGTGTAAGGTCGACGAGGAGCTTGCCATGGTGGGCTGGTGATCCTCAAGTGAGTCCGTATTTGATATATGGCATCCTCAGTCCGCTGATGCGTCTCCTCGATACGCTGAAGGCGTGGCGAGAGCTGGATCTCGTAGAAATGTTGTAGCTCCTGCGCGTAACGAGATTATCGCAGAGGCTGGACAGTAGAGGACTCCCCCTGAGTATACGTCGAGCGGGCTGGGGGGATGACAGGCTCATCTAGGTCTGGATTGACCGCATCGTCATCGTCGTGGACAGGTACATGTCATCCACGACTCGCAATGGTATATGTGATCCCACCCCAGCCCTGACGAGCAGTGACGAGGCGGATGGATCGAAGACTGGCAATGGTGATGGGCATAGTCTTTGCTACCACCATCATCGGGGGAAGAGGTAATAATATGCCCATATTCCTCGCTAGGCGCGTGATGTAGGGGGCTACACAAATAGAACCGACGCGGGAGTTCTCCGCCTGATGAAGAATGAACTGGGCAAGCATATAGCACAGGTGGATAGGATAACGGGCTGTCATGCTATGTAAATAGAGGATGTCTTGACGACTAACAACGCCGGAGCTTTCGCCCCGGCCGCTCAGGGTATGACTAAGTAGATGATGGACGTAATGTACGGCGGGGGAATCCAGCTTTAAGGCCTTAGACCTCTTAGCTTTGTAGGGATCGACGTCAAAGGATAGATGGCGCCAAATATCCCCCGCCTGGTCGCGACTAAGGAGACCAAATTTCAGATCAGAGTCGGCGGCACTAAATAGAAATGCCTCTTCATACACCCCTAAATGTTGTGTGAACTGGAGGAGGGATAGTGTATAGAAAGTGCCTCCCCAAAAGGAGATAATTCCCTCAGTTGGTCTTCCATTCTCGGTCAAGGAGGGTCGAAGGTTCAAATATAAAGTGGACAAGAACTCGAGCGTGAGTTCTCGAAAACCGAACTCCTCTATGGCAAAAAACCCTTGCAACCCTACTACAGAAACTAGTTCTCGTACATTAGCCGCAAGATCTATGGTTTCCAGGATGTCCCAGTCTATTATTCGTATATCCTGGAATTTCTTGGCTTGCAGGAGATTAAAGCGATTTGTATGGAGTGCATCTGTGAAGACTAGCGGTTGAGCGACGTCGCGTCTCTCAGTAGATAACGCTTGAAGTTCCGGCCGACGTCGGCGACCACCTTGGCTTCATGATGACGATATGATCTGAAAATAAAGGGAAAATTCTAAAGAGAATGAAGAAGAAGAAGAAAAATAAGAAGAGATTTGATGGATGTAAACCCAGGAATTGTACCGATGATGATTGATTGCGAAGAGAAGAGGCGAATCCATTAAATTTGGAGGAGCTAGTGTTGTACCCGGCTGGAATAGGTAAAGGGATTGAAAGAGGGGAAGGTGTGGATGATGGTGAGAAATGAAAAAATTCTGCCCCTATAAAAAGAAGTCGAACTTGGTGTACATACGGTCATGTGTTCACCCGTGTTAGGGAATTGACGAGCGCGGGAAACACGGTCTCCAAGGAGACGTGTGGTCAATTGGCAGGAAAGTGCTCGTGTCAGTTGTATACGATTGACAACACGGTCGTGTCCATAACCCATGTGGTCAAACTGACATATGATGGGCGCGGACACGGTCCACAACACGGGTGTGTGTGGACCCATGTCCTTCTCTGGACGAAAACAATTTAATCAGCACATACGACACAGATGGGCACATGGCTGGGTGTACAATCGTGTACTTCAAAACATGGCCGGGTAGATATCTGTGTCCTGCTCTGGCTTTTAATGAAAAATGCATTGAATGACACAGCAACACACACGAGCGTGTCGTTGCCCATGTGGTGCTCTTGAAATATGTCACCTTTCCCAGGTTTATATAGGATACGGCTGGGTGAATGGGTGTGTACTAGACACGGCCATGCACACGGGAATGTGCTTGGTCGTGTACTCCTCTGATTTAGCAATTTCCCCTAAGTGCTTTATTTTCTCTTTTCTGGGTAGAAATTTAACTAAAGTTTTCAATAAAATTTCTATAAACTATATAGACAATTTACTATACTATTTTATATAGTCTCCTAGTCTAGATGGAGGCAGGATTCTAGACGAACAAAGTCTTGGGGAAGTGCACCGTAATAAAGTTTTAACCGGTGCCCGTTGACTTTAAAATCTCCCTTTTCATGGTGAGTTAGCTTGACGGTGCCATAGGGAAAGACTTCTTGAACCTGGAATGGTCCGGACCACTTAGACCTAAGCTTCTTTGGGAATAGACACAGTCTAGAATTAAAAAGGAGTACCTGGTCACCCTTTTTGAATGTTTTGGGTTTTCAGAGGTGATGGTCATGAAATAGTTTGGTCTTCTCCTTATAAATTCTGGAGTTCTCATATGCCATAGTCCTCCATTAATCTAGTTCATTAAGTTTAAGTTTACGTTTCTACCCTATAGAATTAGTATCAAAATTTAGAGAGCGTATCTCCCAATATGACTTGTGCTCTAACACTATAGGTAAGTGACAAGATTTACCATAGAGTAATCTAAAGGGGTGGTCCCTATAGGTGTTTTAAATGCAGTCCTATAAGCCCATAAACAATCGTGTAGTTTCCTAGACCATTGTTTCCTATTCCCTTCTATAGATTTTTCTAGGATTCGCTTAAGTTCTCTATTGGATACCTCAACTTGACTACTAGTTTGTGGATGATATGGTGTAGCTATCCTATGTGTGACTTTATATTTCTGCAATACCTTATCTAGCTGTAGATTACAAAAGTGAGAACCCCTATCATTAATAAGTGCATGTGGGGTGCCAAATCGCGCAAATAGAGATTTCAGAAATTGGATTACTACTCTACTATCATTAGTAGGCAAAGCTTGTGCCTCAACCCAATTTGATATGTAATCTATGGCTACCTAAATATACTAATTCATGAATGAAACTTGAAATGGACCCATGAAATCTATCCCCCACACATCAAATACTTCACATTCAAGAATAAATTTTTGCGGCATTTCATGTAATTTAGAAATATTACCTGATTTATGACAAGAATCACATGAAAGCACATACCTTTGGGCATCCCTAAATAGAAGGAGCCAAAAAAAACCCAAATCAAGAACCTTTTTCATAGAGCGATTTGCTCCATAGTGACCACCAGTAGGACCAGAATGACACTGCTCCAGGATTCTCCACCCTTCCTTGGCTGATACACACTTCGGATAACGGAATCTGCACATATCCGAAAAAGAAAAGGGTCCTCCCAAAAGAAAAATTTCAAATCGGAGAAAAATTTCTTTTCTACTAATATGAAAATTCCTTTGGGAGGACCTTAGCCACAAGATAGTTTGCATAATCTGCAAACCATGGATAATCATGATTTACATTCGAAGATAAGGCAAATAACGATTCCTCAGGGAATGTATCAGAAATTTCAGATTCATCTAACATTGCTCGTAATGGATTTTCTAAACGTGAAAGATGGTCTGCCGCTAAGTTTTCTGCTCCTCGATTATCCCTAATTTCCAAATAAAATTCTTGCAATAGAAGAACCCAACGGATTAAACGAGGCTTTGCTTCTGCCTTGGCTAGCAAATATCTAAGGGCAGAGTGATCCGGGTAAACTACCACCTTGGACAATGTTAAATAGGATCTAAATTTATCAGAGGCAAAAACCACTGCTAGAAGTTATTTTTCAGTATTAGTATAATTCTCTTGTGCATTATTAAGTGTTTTACTAGCATAAAATATAGGATGAAAATGTTTGTTTCGGCATTGTCCTAAAATAGCTCCTACCGCAAAACTGCTAGCGTCACACATGATCTCAAATGGCTGAGTAAAATCAGGCGCTATCATAATAGGAGAATTTATTAATCTATCTTTTAAGAACTCAAAAGCATGTAGACACTCTTGATCAAAGATAAAAGGTGTGTCCTTTTCTAAAAGTCTTGTAAGTGGTTTAGCAATTTTGGAAAAGTCTTTAATAAACCGACGGTAAAATCCGGTGTGGCCTAAAAAACTTCTCACTGCCTTAACGGTTATGGGTGGTGGTTACTTTTTTATTGTCTCTATCTTCGCTCTTTCTACTTGAATTCCCTGATTGGAGATTTTATGACCTAGTACTAACCCTTCTTGTAACATAAAATGGCACTTCTCCTAACTAAGCACTAAGTTTGTCTCCTCACACCACATCGGAACTTTATCTAAATTATTCAAACATAAATCAAAGGAATCTCAAAGACGGAGAAGGCATCCATAAACACTTCCATGATATCCTCAACATACTCGTTGAAGATGGCTAACATGCATCTTTGGAAAGTGGCGGGGGCATTACATAGACCGAATGGCATACGCCTATAGGCAAAGGTACCAAATGGGCATGTGAACGTTGTTTTCTCTTGGTCTTTTGGGGCTATGGGGATTTGGAAATACCCAGAAAGTCCATCTAGAAAAAATTAATATGAATGTCCTGACAAGCGTTCTAATATTTGGTCAATAAAGGGTAAAGGGAAGTGGTCTTTCCTAGTAGCATCGTTTAGTTTCCTATAGTCTATACAGATACGCCAACCTGTTACTGTTTGCATTGGAATTAATTCATTTTTATCGTTTTATACCACAGTTAAACCACCCTTCTTAGGAACGACTTGGACAGGACTAACCCATGAACTATCGGAAATAGGGTATATCATACCAGCATCTAACAATTTAACAATTTCAGCCTTAACTACCTCTTTCATATTAGGATTAAGCCTACATTACAGTTGAATAGATGACTTATAGTTTTCTTCCAAAAGGATTTTATGAGTGCAAAAACTAGGATTTATACCTTTTATATCAGATATTTGTCAGGATATTGCACCTTTACATTTCTTCAACACAGTTAATAATTTGGTTTTTTCAATCTAAGAAAGATTAGAAGAAATGATAACTGGGTAAGAAGAATTAGTTCCTAAGAATCCATACTCAAGATGATCCGGTAAATTTTTTAATTCGACTACAGGTGAATTCTTAGTATTATTCTTATGAACTTCATGATCTCCTTCTGTAAGTAAGCTATATTCAGTACTTCCATTCATCGAAACAAAGTTATCTAGAAAAAGTAAATGCTCAACAAAGTCTTCACTAATGTCATCTTCTAGAACACAATTAGTAATGCAAATTTCTAAAGGATCTTTATAATAAAAATTAGAATTAATAGAAGTCATCAAATTATCAACACCATGAGAAAAATAGCAATAATCATCACTATCTAAAGATTGTTTCATAGTATTGCCAATTTGAAAAGTGACTTCATCTTCCCCTACTCTCAAAACTAATTTTCCATCAAAAACATCAATAAGATCTCTAGAAGTGGCTGGAAATGGACGACCAAGTATAAGTGGAACTTCGATATTTTCTTCCATATCTAGAATAACAAAATCGGAAGGAAATATAAATTTATCTACCTTAACTAATACATCCTCCACTACGCCTCTGGGGTACTTAACCGACCTATCTGCTAATTGAATACTCATCCTAGTCGGGCTAAGTTCTCCTAGGCCTAGTTTCAAATATAATTTAAAAGGCATCAAATTTATACTAGCTCCTAAATCCGCTTAAGCTTTATTAACTTGCAAATCACCGATTAAACATGGAATTGAAAAATAACCGGGATCCTTAATTTTTTGTGGTAATTTATTTTGTAAAATAGCGGAACATTCTTCATTAAGTGTGACTAAAGATAATTCTTCTATTTTACTTTTATTAGAAATTAAATCCTTCAAAAATTTCGCATACTTGGGCATTTGAATAATATCAGAAAAAGGTAAATTAACATGCAATTGTTTAATCATAGATAAAAATTTACCATATTGCGCATCCATGCGCTTCTTGTTCATCTTTGCTGGATATGGTACGGCTGGTTGATATTCCATTGGTGTCACGTTCGGTGCTTCGCCACTGGACTCCTCTTAAGGTGCATCCTGTGCAAGACTTGGGTCTTGTAACTCCTTCCCGCTCCTCAACTGAATTACTCTTGCATGTTCCTTCGGGTTTGTCTCTGTATTTCCTGGAAGTGTCCCTTGTGGTCTTTCAGATACCATCCTTGCCAACTGCCCAATCTGATTCTCCAAATTTCGAATAGAACCCTATTGATTACGGAAGGCAACATCGGTAGTATGCATGAACTTTGTAAGGACATCTTCCGATGTTGGCTTCCTTGGCTCCAATTGTTGTTGTTGTTGTCCAAACATGGGCTGCTTGCCTTGGTTTCCTTGCCCTCCCCAAGAGAAATTGGGGTGGTTCCACCATCCTTGATTGTATGTAAAATAATATGGGTTGTTTTCAGGATTGAAAGGTGGTCTAGGATTATTACCCATATAGTCTACATGTTCTTACACTTGAGGTTCACCACTAGGCATTCCAACAAGGGAAGGGTCCCATTGTTGAGGTACCATGGAGGGTGTAGCTAAAGAAAGGTTGTCCATCTTTTGGGGGAGCTTCTCCACTTAAAAGTCTAAGGCTGTAATGACATCCACTTCATACATTCCGGCAGCCTTAGTAGGCTTTGGTCGCACGGTAGTCCATTGGTAGCTATTCATTGCCATTTCCCTTATAAACTGCTGGGCTACCTCAGGTGTCTTATTATTCAAGGTTCCTCCACTAGCCGCATCAATCATCTGTCTGCAGGCTGGATTGATACCATTGTAGAAGGTCTGAATCTAAAGACAATAAGGTAAGGCATGATGGGGGCATCTCCTTAAAAATTCCTTGAATCGTTCCTATGTATCGTACAATGATTCAGCTTCTAATTGAACATATGTAGAGATGTCGTTCCTTAACTTTGCAGTCTTTGCCGGTGGAAAATACTTCATCAAAAACTTCTCAACCATAATGTCCCAAGTAGTAATGGACCCTCTAGGTAACGACTTGAGCCACTGCTTTGCCTTATGCCTTAATGAAAATGGGAACAATCTCAATCGAATGGCATCATTGGAGACACCATTGATCTTTAAAGTATCACATATCTCTAGGAATCTTGCTAATTGTGTATTGGGGTCCTCGTCTTGTAAGCCATCATATTAAACATATTGTTGGACCATTTGTATCACACTCAATTTCAGTTCGAAATTATTGGTTGGAATGGGTGGTCTAACGATGCTTGACCAAGTTCCTTAGAGATTGGGTCTAGCAAAGTCAGACATGGTTTACTCATTTTGGTTTGCCATGGTATCTAAATCTTCTGGATGGTGTTCTCCTTTATTCAATATTTCTTCTTCTAATAGTTCATTTATAATATCTATGGTGTTGATACCCACGTCTCTTTGATTGGTGTTGTGAATAATTCATTCTGGATCAGAATGAAATGGTTCTAGCCAAGAATTTCTTCCCCAGATCATAGACTAACAGACTACAAAAAAGAGAATAAGTAATATAATTATACTATAAACTAAGTTACAAATATTTATTAGTAAACAAAAATGGTAGATTTATAGGGTTAAAGCTTTCAAAATATTGAAAAGGTTCCCCGGCAACGTCGCCAAAAACTTGCTGATTATTTTCAGATAACATGGTAATAACTTGATGCGGAATCATTCTATAATTGAATAATAACTATATAAACAGGCATAAGCTAAATTGATTTAACATTTCAGGCAAGTGCACCTATCAATCATAGTATAGGAGAATTCTACATCTCGTGTCGTATTCCACAGGGTCTTTTCAAATACTCGTACTCACCTTCACTCTATTATCATACCGATAATTAAAATTGAATTCTAACCTACATTAATCTAACTATGACTATTTAGATGAAGATACATTGGAGTGTTAAATTGATGAAAAGATGAAAGTTAAGAGCATTCACATGAACTACTTTTGCATTGAGTCAAATCTATTTAATCATGTAATAGCAACATTATCAAATCCATTGTAATATAAGGGTAAAACATTCATTAAATTCTCTCTCGAGCAATTCAAAATCTAATCTAAGTAAGTAAATTTTCTCTCGAACAATTTTACAATACTCAAATTTTCATTAAGTACGTTACCCTATTTACTACACAAATTTATGAAAAGCTATCTCTAACATATCATAAATTCATTTATACATATCAAAATTATACAATTAACATATCTCTCGGTCATGAAAATTGCAGTGTCGATAAAAATAACTCCTAATTATGAAATTATTAACATCATTACAAACATCCAATTTCTCAATCTAGAAGTTTGAAATTCATGAATAACAAAAGCTATATTCATATTTAGGATAATCATTTTTGTTCCAAGGGTTATATATGCATAAACTACCACACATTTGATGAAAACAATGCGATGCATGTTTAAACAAATTGTTCAAATACAAAGTTCATGTAAAATATAAAATAAGGAAAGTTGAATCACCAAGATAAGATCAAAATTAAGAAGATACATGAAGAATTAAAGGCATACAAAAATCCTCTTAAATTATCCTTCTCTTGGGTGCTCCACTTTCGTCCTCCAGAAAATCTCCAATGCAAATTGATCCAAAAGTCCAGAATAAAATTTTCCCCAGGTTTTTATAGTCTCATAGCAAACATGGTCGAACATGGGTTCCAACACGGGCGTGTTGCAGGCCGTGTTGGCAGTTCCTGGGCGGTTCCACACGAGTAGACATGTTTGGTCGTGGGCCGTGTTAGATGACACGGGTACTGACACGGTCGTGTTGGTGAACACGGCCGTGTTGTTCTTCATGTTCTTCAGACACGGGTAGGCTGGCTTTAATTCTTCAATTTGACCCGAAAAGGACACGGGCTGGGAACACGGGCGTGTTCCCACCCGTGTGGTGCTCTGAGTCTTCCTTCATTAAATCGGATTCAGCTGGAATAGAACACTGGTAGGAACACGGGCGTGTTCCTACCTGTGTGTGACCAATTCTTCTCCTGTGATCAGCCATGTTGGTCCCGTCAACTCCCCTGTTTGCTCCAAGACTTTTAGTTCCACTTGTTCATCGTACCTATATTAGAGAAATGAAGTAGTAAGTGGAGAGCTCAATACATGAAATAGTAAAAACTCTAAACTATTCTCAATTATTCATGATAATACCTATTCTTAACTATTCTGCGTAATTACTTGGTAAAGAGGTAGAAGAACAATGTACATGATTACAATTATAATAGTAAAAAGCCTATCATAATTGTACTTATCAGAACACTCCCTTCGTAGAGACTTTTATTTATATATATATGATCTTTGTGGACTGGTTGTTCTCTATTTCCTTGCTACGTTTATGATCGATTCGGCCGGCAGAATCAGCGTTTCGAAGTGATGACCCTTTAGGGCGAGAAGGTGTCACCGCAAAGCGGCGGTTCTGGGCCTAAGACCCCGATGTTTAGAAAAAAATGGGGTCTTATACGGGATTTTATGTTTGGTCACACGGGCAATAGGCTCGGTTGTTTGATGATGGGCACGATGGCCCAGGAGCTTTGGCTCGGTTGTTGGTTGTGACGGACGGGATGGTCCGGGGAGCTTGGGCTCGGAAGCAGATACAAAAGGTTGTATGTGCATAAAGTATAAGGTGGTGGGTCTTTGGTATTGGAGGGTCGATGCACCGATTCCAATACGTCGACTCGGCAAGTGTGGTTTAGCACTTTGCAGAGTAAAGTCTGGTGCGCCAGCTGGCAAGAGTACGCAAGAGATTCGCTTAGTGCACCAACATTGAGGCGTATGATAGGTCTTATTGGTAGTGCAATTACCGGTTTATAGTTGGACGAGGCCCAACCCACCATTTCTGTTTGCTACTACGGAGGTATCCTGGGAGGTTAGTCTCTAGAAAGGGGGAACTAAAGGTCTATGTACACAGAGTCGAGTGGGTGAGTTGCACTTGCATGTTCACATCTTAGCATATTTATCATGTCATACCATCATCATTGCATTTAACCCTGACACCTATTGTATAAAGTTATATGAGACACTTTATACAATAGCCCCTGCAAAACGACACCTTGCCTTATAAGCTCGTGTGAGCGTGCTTATAAGTTAAGGTTTTTACTCTGTAGATATATACTTGCTGCTAGAAAACCGACACCCTATCGTATAAATTGGTATGAGACTTTTTATATAATAGGAGCCTTGCAGAAGATCCCTCAGCTTATGTGTTTTCATATAAGTTAAGGTAACATATTATATATTCCGTCTTTCAAACTTTCACTCCTATCACATATACTCTTAGAACTGCTAGATTAGTTCTGCTGTCACTTATTAATTTGTTATTCTCCACCTTCATTACCTATCCTTTCCTCCTCCCCGCTCGGTGCCTAGGAGCCATAGGGGAAGGGGTAGGGGATGATAGGACTTAGTCTTTTAGACTAACTTTTTTCGAACTACATCATTTTAGGGTACTGTGGAGCCCAGTATGGAGGAGCAGCCCCGGAGGTCGGCATGCTGGGAGATGGGATAGTCTAGCACCGGAGTTCAAACAGCTGGGACTGTGAGTTTCGATCATTAGTAGATGTTTAGCTTTTTGCTTCCGCGCTGAGTGATTTGTAGTGAGGATATTGATGTACCGGGCATGAGCCCTTTTTTATGTACCTTTATTATTTCTGTGGACTCTCCCTTCATGGAGATTATTTATTATATATGTGATTCCTGTGGACTTGCCTTTTACTATTTTGCTGCTTTTCTGTGATTGATTTGGTTGGCAGGATCAGCATTTTGTAGTGGCGACCTTCCCGAGCGTGAAGATGTCACCGCAAAGCGGTGGTTCTGGGCCTAAGACCCCAGTGGTTTAAAAAAGAAAAAAGAAGGGGGGGTCTTACAGATGATGCCACCGACCTAGCGAGATGCCTGGGAATTACCGAGGACATCCTCAGCAAAAATGTTGGCGGAGTGGCAAGTGTCAGCGGACCTCTCTTAAATTAACATAGTACTTTCATTACTTCTTCTCTTACCTTTCTCTCCATATATGATGTTGAGACCGCAAACCACATGCGCGCTCGTGCTGCCGAGCTGCAAGAAAATAACAAGAAGCTGGAGGAGCAGAATATGGTGCTCTAGGGCGAGCTCGTTCGCATGATGGACATCTTCCTTTCCCCCACTATTGGCGAGCCGGGCATCCCAGCCAAGAGGCAAAAGGTGTTCAACGAGGCGGAGGTCACCGAGAAGTTGCGGGTTAACAAATTCGCGAGGCCGAAGGTGTTCAGAACTGCCGACTACACCCTACAAGTCATGCGAGACATGTAGGTGTTGATGGTGGGTTGCGAGGAGATGACTACAAGGGACCTGATTCCAGAGCTGTTTCCCCCTGCTTCCCCCCTAGCGAGAAGGAGGATAGCTTCGACTCGTTCTTCAAGGGCCTTCCTGGCTACGAAGATGGCCATCGTGGAGGGGAGGGCGAGAGCTAGCTCGCATTTTTTTCATTTTATT
Source organism: Platanthera zijinensis (assembly GCA_039513925.1). Lineage (NCBI taxonomy): Eukaryota > Viridiplantae > Streptophyta > Magnoliopsida > Asparagales > Orchidaceae > Platanthera > Platanthera zijinensis. The sequence goes on from CM077078.1 coordinate 116,554,966, forward strand.
TGTAATGTTCTCTTCCCCCCTCTTATCTGTAACCTCGCCGAGGCGAGTGCTTTTGTAATGATCGATATACATTAATGAAAATATAGTGCATTTCCTCATTCTTTTGTACTTACTTTCTTGTCTTGTGTTCGCGTGGATGTATCTCCCCCTCACTAATAGATCTCGCTAGTGTAGACTCGCCGCTATAACATAGTCGCTGAGTTACGATACATACTCATGCATTGACCCCGAGATCTCGCAAGCCTTAGGTAGTACTCTTTTTGGAAGTGGTGAACCTAAGCATGAACCACCAGCATAGGTCCTCGAAACAATAGATGGAGCTGGCCGGCAGCTGGAAGAACACATCTAACATCTACCGGATCGAGACCACATCCTTAAATCACTAGATGGGTTGAACCAGATCATACTTCCTGGTGTAGTAGGACATCTCTGGCTCTCAAAACCCATCTAAAACTAGGGTAGATGAGACTAAATCGCTAAGGGACAACCACCCACTGCCGGGCGATCTCGCATGTAGATCTTGCAAACACTACCCGCACTCGTCGATCTTGGGAATAGAACTCGACCCCACAGATCTCGCTCCCTCCCCTCTTCTACTATCTCCTTCCCAGGTCGCCTTTTGGGGGTGTTCTCGCCCAAGGTTGGGACTCCGATAACTAAGGCTGCTTGCATCGAGCACTCAGTGCGAGTGCCGAGTGCGAACATGATGAGATTCCACATCTCTTGTTGGAAATCCTTAAACATCCCGAGGGTTGTGAGTTGAGGGGGAGGTGGAGAGTTGGCCATACTCGAATCTTATCCTTCGTCTTCAGCCATCGAACTCACATAATATTTTCGGTGTTGATCACTCTCCACGCTCCCCACACCAAAAATGTTGAAACCGAAAACCGACTTCATGTGGAGTTCGAACCCATGGGGAAGGGGTGATCACACACTTACTTCTCCTCACAAACTCAGATGACCAAAAACATAGAACCAGAAATAGACCCAAGGCTCCAGCAAGGAGGTCCCACCACACACCAGGAAGATCTTAGAGTGCTTCCCCTCCTTAGCCTGTGCTGAGCTAAGGGCACCGCAGGAAGCACTAGAAAATCAAAGAGTAAGAAGATTAGAATGCTTGAAAGCTTGCCTTCTGATGTACCACCTTGGGTCTATTTATAGTTTTTTGAAGGTTGTCTGCTAACAGCGTACCTCTGCTATTTAGAATGACTATATGCAGTCTAGGTCAGTCTTCCAACAACATAACTCCATTATTTTAAAAGGCTATGGGCAGGCCTGCGGGGGAGAAATTGTAAAAATGCAACATAGATCACTGGGCGAGTGGACCCCAAAAACCTCCACTCGCTTGGGGTGGCGAGTGCTCAATGGAACTGGTACTCACCGCCTTCTTCTCGCCCTAGGCAAGTGCATGCCTGGCCTACCACACTCACTAGCTATTGCCGAGATCTAGGGTCGAGTGCGAGCCCACTTGCTCAACTCGCCCCACTTCAATTTCACCCCGCCTGGGCGAGTCGACAAGGATGCCGAGCTCTCGCATCCCTCTCGACTCGCCTAGGACTTAGACTGCCTGATTTGGCTGGTTTGGCTCCTATCGATCCCACTCGCCTTTCTCATTGCCAAAGGCAAAAGGTGCCGACAAAACTTGCCTCACTCAATGCAGAGGGCGGAGGGCGTCGAGTGGAATTGCCTCACACAATGCCAAAGGCGGAAGGTACCGACAGCACTCGGCTCACTCAATGCCAAGGGCAAAAGGTGTTGAGTGGACTTGCCTCATTCAATGCCAAAGTCAAAGGGCATCGAGTGAACTCGCCTTACTCAATGCCAAAGGCAGAAGGTATTGAGTAGACTTGCCTCACACAACACTAAGGGAGGAAGGCGTTGAGTGGACTCGCCTCACTCAATGCCAAAGGGAGAGGGCATCGAGTGAACTAGCCTCACTCAACGCAAAAGGCAGAAGTCATTGAGTGGACTCGCCCCACTCGATGCAAATATTCCAGCTCACGCGGTCACCTCGGCGAATACTTGGGGGGCTCGCTTCTTGAGTGACTTCCCTCCTAAAGATCTCGCAAAACCCTTGTCCTGGAGGGGAACCAGCTCATTGAATACAGGGTTGTACATGGAGCAGGAAGGGCAGCTACTATTGGCAAGCTGAATTCGAACTTGGAAGGACCTTTCATCATCTAAGAAGTTGTTGATATGTTAGGCTATCGCCTGGAAAATAAAGGAGTGTTGCTTGGAAGTATTTGGAGCAGGGATGACCTGAAAAGGTTCTACTCCTTGCGGTAACATGTGATGATTATCTGTAATGTTATTTTTATGTTATTTACATATTTCCTCACCCTCGGAGGCACGGGTGGTTGCGAGTTGTCTTTTTTATTTTGATCGTCTCAAGTCAGCTAGAAGTAGTGAATTTCATCTCTTCGATCTGTTTGGGAAACCAGCACTCGAATTAACTCTCCTAAAAAACCCAAGGTGGACGATGGGATGATGCGTCGAGATTTAATCATCTTTGTAAGATCGAGCCCCTGCATTGACGGTCTAGATCAACTCCCCTTTTGTATGTCAGTCTAGCTACCCCCGATTATATTTCTCCTCCGACTAGTGGAACTATCAAGAACAGGTCTTGACGCTAACCTCCTAAACTCGATGAAGTATCGACCTCATAAAGTAAAACCTTGTGTAAAGGTGTCATCAGTCAATGAGAAGACTAAAACACCTGCACTTAGCGATGGTTTTTCCTGCGAGGTAGGACACGTATCTATTGTTGCTAAGGCGGGATAACTTGCTATGCTTTTGAAAAATGCTGGACAACTAAGCTATGGAAGGTACGAGTTCGTGGAAGGATAGTGGACTCGAATTTATGTCCTATAGGAACCCCCGAGGGCCATTTCCCATTGCTTGTATGTTGGCCTTCATAGCTAGGTGATAGAGCTAGAAGCGATCTCCACGATTGGGTTGGGAAACCAGCATTTGACCTGATTCTCCTAAAAATCCCAAGGCAGACGATGAGACGATGCATCAAGATTGAAACGTCCTTGTAATACCGAGCCCCTGTATTGACGATCGAGATCAGCTTCCCCCTTGTATGTTGGCCTATCTACTCCCAACTGCATCCCTCTTTTGCCTGGAGGAACTATCATGAACAGGTCTGGATGCCAACCTCCCAACTTGATGGATAGAAGATCATCGTCTCCTTAGAAATTTCCTTCGTCATCAAAGAAGTATGATACATTTGATTCTTTGACAATCTCTTAAGCAACATGGCAAATGACATCAGCTCCAATATAAGTCCTCGAGTCGTGGAGTTATCGTAGTCTAAGCCTCTGCATGACCACCACTCTTGTATATCGGCTACTAAACCCCTCGGGTGTGATAGATTCCTTGTGTGTGTTTTTGACGTAGTCCAGGCCCATGTACGAGCTTCCCTCATGCAGGCTGACTACTTGCCCCCCCCCCCCCAAGTCGACTCCACCTTCAGTTGAGCTCGGCTCATGGGAGATGTCCATTCTATCTCTAGTTGAGCTTGACTCATGTGAGTTTTCGACTCCACCTCTAGTTGAGCACGACTCCTTTGAGCTGTTTCTTCTACCTCCAACTCAGCTCGGCTCCTGTGAGCTGTCGACTCCACCTCTAGTTGAGCTCGGCTCCTCGGAACTATCAACTCCACCTCTAGTTGAGCTCGGCTCCTGTGAGCTATCGACTCCACCTCTAGTTGAGCTTGGCTCCTGTGAAATGTCGACTCCACCTCTAGTTGAGCTCAGCTCCTATGAGTTGTTGCCTCCACCACCAGTTGAGTTTGGCTCCTGTGAGTTGTCGACTTTACCTCTAGTTTAGCTCGGCTCCTGAGAGATATCGACTCTTCACCTTCAGTTAAGCTTCCTCCTATTTAGGTGCTGATCTATTCTCCACCTACAGTTGAGCTTCCTCGTGTTTGGTGTCAACTTTATTCTTCAACTCAATTGAGATCGGCTCCTATGAGGTACGCGACCATGCAGGTTTAAGTAGTGATATGTGAGCATGCGACTACGACCAAGTAGGTGCAAGAAACAATATGCGAATTTGTGATTTCGCATGAACCATCGAGCGAGTACGCGAGCAACTAGCACTAACCCTCTCTACGCCTATGAGCCTAATGAGTATCATAATCGAGGAGCGAGTACGCGAGCAACGAGCACTCAACCTCTTGGTGCCTATAAGCCTAGCAAGCATCATTAACATACAAGTATGTAAGTACAAAAAATGAGAAAGAAAATAGTACATAAGAAATATCTTGTATTATATAGCGAGTATTACAAGACTTTTACAAAATTTTCTAGGTTTTACAACTTTCTCTCTTTACAAGATTGGACGCAGGAGGTCGCCGGCCAAAAAAGACTCATCATTGCCAATATTAGGCTTGTACTCCTCATCCCTGATTATGACGTCCTCCTCATCCTTGACATCCTCCTTGACTTCCTCATCATCATCATTGTCGTGGCTCCTCTCTCCACTACTGCTGTCACTAGCATTGGATTAAGAAGCGGAGGGGAGTACATGCTCTGGCGAGTTAGAATCATCAATGAGCATGCCTAGGATGAGGTGCGCGATCATCTGGTGGTCAGCTTCTGGTCTGAAGAAGCCGTCGATCCTCAGCTTTGTGAGAACGGCTTTCCCCATTGCTCGCACTATCCCGCGGCAGATGGCAAACATCTCATCCCTGTGACAATGAATTCTCTTGCCCTACTTCCTCCAAAATCCTCTGAACTTCTCCCTCTACTACGTAACGTGCTAGTAACCCTGAGAGGGTCTTTCTATACAACTACCTAATGCGCATGAGGTAGTATGCTGACTTGTTCTTAAATTGCTTTTTATCCATTCCTTTCGGGAACTCCGATGTGTATAGGAATGTTGCAAAAGGATCCATCCATATGGGGCGTTGGTCCACCTCCATCAGCTCTACCTCTTCGATGGAAGGGAGGAACAAGTCGGTGATGGTACCTCCCACTTGGAGTCTGTTCTTGGCCAACTGATCCACCTGCTCATTTTCCTCTCATGGCACATATCGAATGGAGAACATTTTGAACATGCCGATAACTCCCTTTACTTTGGCTAAGTATAATTGGAGAGTAGGCTCCCTGGCCTCAAATTCTCCATTGATCTAGGAGTCCACCACCATGGAGTCTATGAGCACCTCCACATCCTTCACCCCAACTCCCTGGACAGACGCAACCCTGCTATCACTACTTCGTACTTGGTCAGGTTGTTGGTAATGGGGAAGTGAACAACCATTGTTTGCTCGATCTTTATTCCATGGGGGCTCTCTAGGATCACTCCAACCCCCAAGGAATTTCTTCCATATGCGTCATCTACCTTTACCTTTTAAGGAACTGATTCAGTGAGCTCGGCCTCTGCCACCTCAATCACATAGTCAGCAAGGAAGTCGGCCTTCGCTTGAGCCTTGATCGAGAGGCAGGGAACAAAATATATATCAAATTCACTCAGCTCTACCGACCACTTCGCAAACCTCCCCTAGTGCTTCACCCCCTCAAAGATGTTGTACAGGGGATGGTCAGTCACCACCCGGATCGAGTGTGCCTAGAAATACGGATGGAGCCTCCGTGCCGAGATAACCAGGGCAAAAGTCAACTTTTCTAAAACCGGGTATCGGAGCTCCGCCTTCCTCAAGACCCTGCTCACATAATACATGGGTAGTTTTTTATTCCCCTCCTTCTAGACTAGGACAGAGCTCACAGCCTCGGCCCTGACCCCAAGGTATAGGGATAGATCTTCCCCCTCCTTCGATCCATGGAGCAATGGAGCCTAGATAAGCTATCTTTTTATGTCTTAGAATGCTTCCTCGCATTCCTTAGACCATTCGAATTTTTGATTTCCCCTCAGCACCTTGAAGAAGGGGGAGCACTTCTCTCTTTACCGAGAGAGGAAACTGCTCAACCATGCAAACTTCCCCGTCAGGCGCTGGACCACCTTATCATTCCGAGGTGATCCTAACTTCATGATGGCCCTTACCTTGTCAAGGTTGGGCTCTACACCTATGGGAGTAAGGAGATGGCCTAGGAACTTACCCTTGCTTTCCTCGAAGACACATTTCAAGGGATTCAGCCTCATTTTGAATTTCCATAGGGTGCCAAAGGCCTCTTCCAGGTCCCGGAGGTGTGAGTCAATATCTCGACTCTTGATCATGACGTTATCTACATACACCTCTAGGTTCCTCCCCTTCTGCTCTCGTAAGACCTGGTCCATCAATATTTGGTACGTTTCCCCTGCATATTTTAGCCTAAAAGGCATCATCTTGTAGTAGTAGCACCCATCCCTATTGATGAAGGAGAAATCTTTGATATCAGGTGGGCGCATCCTGATCTGATGATAACCTGAAAAAGCATCTAGAAAATACATTATAGAAAAACTGATAACTGATTCAACAAGCGCATTAACCCGAGGCAAGAGGTAATATTCTTTAGGACATGATTTATTAAGAATAGAAAAATCTACACACATCCTCTAGCGACCGTCTCCTTTTTTTATCCATTATAATATTGGAGACCCAGCATGGATACTGGATCTCTAAAACGAATCCGTCCTTGAGCAGCTTACCCACCTCCTCCCGGATGGGCTCGGTCAACTTGTTCGCGGTAGACCTCTTCTTCTACCAGATTTGGCGAGCCTCGGGATCCAGGTTGAGGCGATGGAAAGAGACGTCCGCATTGATCCCCGGAATGTAAACTGCGCTCCATATAAAGATGTTGACATTATTTTGGATGCACTCTAACATCCTCACCTGGTCCTCTGGACACAGCCCCACCCCCCCCCCCCCCCCACTGATCTACACCTTCTCCACCCTACCTTCCTGGATTAGAACCTCCATCTCCACCACCACTTCAGTTGCTTCCAGCCAAGACTGATCTCCCCACTCACCTTCGACCCCCTCGCTTGGGGCCAGATCTTCTTCCTAAGCTTTCTTTATGGCCATTACCCATCCTGCTCTTCCAGCACTTCCTTCACCGCCTCCACCTGGGCACGGATCTCTTCCTCCTCTACCTTCATCTCCTTAGCTCCCCCTCCAGCCTCCTACATGTACTCTTCCTCCATCCTCCTCTCCATATCCTCGAATCCCTCTTGCTAGAAGATAGTGTTGACCGTCGTAACATATCACTCCCTCTCCATCTTGGGGTCTCCATAGACCCGGACTTGAAAGCCTTCAACATTGAAATTTAGGAACTGATGGAAGGAAGAGGGTATGCAATGGAAGGCGCTGATGAGGAGCCATCCAAATATCGCGTTGTAACTGCTAGGAGAGACCACAATGACAAACTTGCAGTTTTGGGACTGCCCCCCCCCCTAGAGTGACATGGAGTCCCACTTCTCCTTCCACCTCCTTCCTCTCCCCGAAGAATCTGAATAGAGGCCCATCTAAGGCCAACACCTTCCTCGACTCCACCTTCACCGCTTCGAATGCCTTTTTGAAGATGATGTTGACCGAGCTCCCGTTATCAATGAGGATCCGAGAGATGGTGAAATTTTTGAATGCGGCCTGGATCACCAGTGCGTCATAAAATGGATCCTCATGATCTGGCACATCCTTCCTTGAGAAGGTGATCTTCTCCTTTGGGGGTTGAGTTAGAGACGTTGAAGTAATGCTCAGGTATAGTATGGAGGCTTGCCTTGCGGGCAGCCTCAACTCCCCCCCCCCCCCCTCGTGGATCACCCTGATCCCTCCGCGACCTCCAACATCGGCCTGATCCTCGCACCTGTTTTCCTCTGCCCCGGGCAGGACTTCTTCAATCTGCACTTCCTAGCAGGGTTGCTGTTGTTGCTCCCTGTTTCCCCTCATCTCGAGGAACTCTAGGCATATGGTCGTGGCATGGCCCTCTTTTAGATGGAAGTAGTAATAGGTTAGCTCCACCCTTCCTCCATTCCTTCTCCTCTACTAGGCCCTCATCCTCCTCCCCAAGGCTATGGTCATAGCCTGATGTTTATTAAGGAGAGGAGGCCCCTAGCCCTGGCTCCAGCCCGAAGGGTTGAATTGACGCTGGCCCCCCTAGAGGTTGTCTCCTCCATGGAACCCTCTCCGCTGGCACTAGTCTTGCCACTCTTATTGCATCCAGCCTAGCTGATTGTTTGGATCCTAGCGCCCCCACCTCGGCAGTTGCTGCTGCTGCTCCCTCTGTTTGGGCTCGGGCCTCTGCACCTCTTGGCCCTTGCCACCTCTCGACTCCTCCTCCACGGCCGACCTGGCCAACTTCATCGTGAACTAGGATTTAGACACCTCCCCGTCGACTTCCCTTACTACCCTCTCCATCAGTTCCTCAAAGGAGAGAGGTGGCATCCTCTTCAGCTACATTCTGAAGAATCCATGTTGCAGCCCCTGGGTGAAGGTAATCATCAAGGTATGCTCTAACATATCTTGGACCTAGAGGACCTCCTCTTGGAATAGGTCTACGTAGCTCCTCAGGGTCTCGTTCACCCCCAACTTGATGTGGAACATAGACTCGCACTCTTTCTTCCTCTTTTTGGAAGTGGTCAACCTAAGCATGAACCCCCAGCATAGGTCCTCGAAACAATAGATGGAGCTGGCCGGCAGCTGGCTGAACCAACCTGTTATCTTCTCCTTGAGGGTGATGGCAAAGAGCCTGCACTTGAACACATCTAACATCTACCAGATCGAGACCACATCCTTAAATCACTAGATGTGTTGAACCAGATCATACTTCCTAGTGTAGTAGGACATCCTTGGCTCTCGAAACCCATCTGGAACTTTGGCAGATTAGACCAACTCGCTAAAGGGACTACCACCCATGGCCAGGCAATCTCGCATGTCGATCTTGCCAAAACTACCCGCACTCGTCGATCTTGGGAATAGAACTCGACCCCACAGATCTCGCTCCCTCCCCTCTTCTACTACCTCCTTCCCAGGTCGCCTTTTGGGGGTGTTCTCGCCCAAGGTTGGGACTCCGATAACTAAGGCTGCTTGCATCGAGCACACGGCGCAAGTGCCGAGTGCGAACATGATGAGATTCCACATCTCTTATTGGAAATCCTTGAAAATCCCGAGGGTGGTGAGTGGAGGGGGAGGTGGATAGTTGGCCCTACTCGAATCTCATCCTTCATCTCCAGCCATCAAACTAATAGAATATTTTTGGTGTTGATCACTCTCCACGCTCCCCACACCAAAAATGTTGAAACCGAAAACCGGCTTCTTGTGGAGTTCGAACCCATGGGGAAGGGGTGATCACACACTTACTTCTCCTCACAAGCTCAGATGACCAAAAACATAGATCCAGAAACAGACCCAAGGATCCAGCAAGGAGGTCCCACCACACACCCGGAAGATCTTAGAGTACTTCCCCTCCTTAGCCTGTGCTAAGCTAAGGGCACCTCAGGAAGCACAAGAAAATCAAAGAGTAAGAAGATTAGAATGCTTGAAAGCTTGCCTTCTGAGGTACCCCCTTGCGTCTATTTATATTTTTTTGAAGTTGTTCTACTAACAACGTACCTCTGTTATTTAGAACGACTATATGCAGTCTAGGTCAGTCTTCCAACAGCATAACTCCACTGTTTTACAAGGCTATGGGTAGGCCTGCGAGGGAGAAATGGTAAAAATGCAACATAGATCACTAGGCGAGTGGACTCCAAAAACCTCCACTCGCTTGGGGTGGCGAGTGCTCGATGAACTGGCACTCACCGCCTTCTTCTGGCCCTGGGCAAGTGCGTGCCCGGCCTACCACACTCACCAACTATTGTCGAGATCTAGGGTTGAGTGAGAGCCCACTTGCTCTGAATGTGAGGGTAAGATCTACCTTTACTCTATGGGGGGTGAATAGAGTATTTTAAAAAAAAAATTGCAAATTAACAACTAATTGGCAGTGGAAGACTTAATTTAATTATAGTGTATTGTGCTTGCAGTAAAAAAAATAAAGTAAAGTAAGAAAGCTAATTCATAGCACACAGCAAATAAAACACAAACAACCAGATGACACAAGGAGCTATAATGGTTCCCCAATCAACCTGGGTACATCCACTCTTCTACCACCCTAGGAAGGAATCCACTGCAGGATGAGTTGATCAGGTGTCCTGGGCACCAATGAGCTTTTGATAAGGTGCTTAAAAACTAAACCAGATTTTTTGATAAGGTGTCTTGCCACCACTGAGTTTTGACAAGGTCTCAGAAACCAAACACAAAACTATTGATGGGAGTTCTGTATAACCCTTTTACAGCAAAAGAAAATGAAAAGAGTGAAGGAGTTCTTCTCTATAAACAATCAAAGAGAATACTGGTGGATTTGTTGTTGTCAAAGTTCCCTTAAGATTAGCAGTAGGTCAAGAGAAGAAGCTTTGCACAGGGTGATAGGCCTTCAGTAAATTGAGATCTCTAGTAATTGATAATTTCAGCAAAGACTGAAATGTGTTGTGTCTGGAGTCTTTGATTGATGAAGCCTGGAAAACTTGAATCAGAGAAGAGATCTGAGAGAGTAGAAGGGATTCTTCTCTGTGTGTTGATCTCCTTCTCTGTTCTATTTCTTGTGTTCTATAAAAACTCTAAATGTATAATCCTGTAGAATTCTTGAGAGATATTCTTCTTGGTTTGATATATTCTCTGTCTTTATTGTCTATAATGATATTATGAGATCCATCTCTTAGATAGCCGTTAGCCAGTCATAAATGACTTCCTTAATTGATAGTTGTCTCTGGAGGAAAGTCCTAAGAAACATTCCCTTTTAGTCTCCTTGAAACTTGCTCAAGATTGATTGAAATGGCTACAAAATATTCTGCATTAAATGCTGGATATGGAAGATATTTGAATTCCATAACAGACTGATTTGAAATCCTGAAATCGTCGATCTCTCAAGAAAATCGTCGATCTGAGCTCGACTATCGTCAATCTAAGCTCAGAGATCTGGATTTTGACTTGACAGAAATTGTCGATCTGAGCTCGGAGATCGTCGAACCGAGTTTGACGCCTCGTCGACCTGAGCTCAGAGATAGTCAAACTGAGTTCGAAGCCTCATCGATCTGCGCTCGACGATAATTACTTTTGTCTTCTGCACTTGTAATCTGAACTAGGAGATCTTGGGACAGCTTTCAAACCTAAGTTCTAAGCCTTAGACCTATTCTAGTTGACCTTTAAAACTATACAATGAGGTCAAGACACAATCCTATGAACATAGTGATCCTTACCCAAATCAGTAATAGGATGTTCCAACAATCTCCCCCTATTTGGGTTAGGATTACTATTTATATGATTTATAGGAATTTTAAAAGCATACAAGCAGAAATAAATACAATATTACAGAAATGTAAACAACAGCATTGTAGAAGCATATGTATAATCACACAGCAAATTTGTTCAGAGTGAGATATATGTAATTCAGCTTACACTATCAGTCTTTTTCCTTGCCCTTTTTGAAAAAAATTTCCCTATTGGGGTTTTCAGCTTCTTTCTTAGATCTTCTATCAGCAGCAGCACCAAGAGAAGTTTGAGATTTGGCTCTGGGAACAACTGCCTCTAGGTGCAATTCCATGTACTTTTCTGGATCAAAGAATTTTCTTGAAGAATACCTTTCAAGCTCTTGCTTTCTCTGATCAAAAAATGTTGAAATGTTGGAAATATCTTTCCCTTGTTCTCTGGCTTTCCTCATCTAGTCTAAAGCAGATAGCTCCTTCATTCTGGCTGTCAAAGAGACTGGGTTGTTCTCTGGATCTTCATAAGGTACTGGAGGTTCATATCTGTCAATAGTATTAGAAGGAGGAGCTTTTAAGGGAACACTTTCTTTGAGCTTATAAGGGAATGGACCAGTAGTTGAATCAGTTAGGCCTTGTCCTTCCCTTTGATAAGATTTCTTTTTGGACTGTCCTCTTGAATACACTCTATAATCTCTTTGATTTCCTTTGTATTGACCTCTTCTTAACTGGTAGCCTCTTTGCTGATGTCCTCTGGATTGAGATCTTTCTTGAAACTGAGAGGAATTTTGAGATGAAGTATGAGAGGTTTGATGAGATGAACTTCCACCAGATCCTGCACCTGGAGAAGGAGGAGGAGGAGGGTTATAGTGAGATATTACTTGGTCATATTTCCTTCTCTTCCTCATAGCCTTCAACTGGTTCTTAGAAAATTGCATCCAATGTTCAGTAATAGGACAATCATGCAATATATAGTAAGGAATGTTATTATCAGAAGTTACTTTCTTTGCAGGAACTCTCTTCATTGCTTTACTTCTAGCTTTCATCTTCCTTGCAATAGTTGCAGAGGAATCATCTGAATCTGTCCTGAATTCATCACTATCAGAGCTTTGGGGCTTATCATACATAGCATCTATTTCCTTGTAAGCTACCTTGGTAGGAGAATCAGGAGCAGAAGCGGTAGCAACAGTAGAAACAACACTAGAGGCAGCAGTAGTAATAACAGAAACAACAACAGAGGCATTTGAAACAACAATATTCACAACAGCAGGCTCAGCAGGCTCTAAAGCAATAGCCTCTGTGATCATCACATCATTATCATCAAAAGCAACAGCAGCAGGAACTTCCGCAGCCTTCATTGAATCAATGTATGATTGGATCAAGCTGGGATCACAGATAGTAACAGGCATAATGGCCTTAGAAAGATCTTCAGCATCTGGAGCTGGAAGAGATCTACTACATAGATCATCAAAAACTGAAAGCAGGAACTTGAAATCAACTACACTGAAAGATGGGACTGGGGCTGGATCTGGAACATCTGGCACTGCCTCTGAACTTAGTATAGAATCTGAAACTTCAGCAGGCAACATGACTTCTTCATTAGACATCTCCCCCTGCCTGGATTCAGTAGAAACTGGATCTAGGCACCCCAAAGAAGGGATTGCCTGAGGAGGATGGGAAGAAGATAGCCTTGCAGATAAATCATTTATAGATTTTAGTAGAGGAGCCAATAAGGTATCCAGCAAGAGTGTTAGCCTGGGAGCTAACATCTCCTATAATCTATCAGCAAGAGCAAGAACATCTACTTGCTCAAGGGAGGCTTGAGTATAGGTAGAGAAGAAAGTTGCAGAAGTTGATGTAGTTGGTGGAGCTGCATAAAAATTGTGGATTTGATGTTGATGGATGGGGTATGGATGGTTCAGATATAGGGATGGTGGTGAGGGATGTAACTGGGATGGTAACTTATGGTATGACTGAGGTTATTGATGAGGTGAATGAGGGCTGAGCTAAGATGTCTTGAAGTAGCTGTTGGTAGGAGGTGGAAGAAGATGGAAGCTCTTGTGGAGTTGAAAGAGAATCATCCATATAGGAGTCATCTATGAGGTTGAATGATGGAATTTGAATGGATGAGTTAAGGTCAAGAGGGGGATAGTAATGTAGTGGAAGAAATTGTTCTTAAAGAGTGGCTGGTGGAGGTGTAGAGATTGTAAGTGAGGAAATTGAGATGGGAGAAGATGTGGTTGAGATGGGAGATGAAATGGTTGAGGAAACTGGAGGTGGAGATGGTGGAGATGAGGAGGAGGAAGAAGGAAAATCTTCTAAAGGGGAAGTGACTGTCACTATCCTGGTGCCTGAAGTAGTGTGAGTTGCAGAACCTCTGGTGGGTTTAGCAATCTGTCTATCCCATTTTCCAAAGAGAGCACAAGATAGTCTCTTTGAAGCATTTATATGCATGCCTTTTGATACTAGCAGTTGGGGGCATTTGTTGTGCAAAAACAAACCTACTATTCTCCCAAAATTAACAAAATTCTTATGTATTTTATTCTTAATCAGATCAAAGAAAATCTCTCCCCAATTCAACTGTTTCTTATCTACAATAGCAGCCATTAGATAGAACTGATACTTAGAAATAGTATCATGGGCAGAGTGTTTTGCTAATATTACTTTGCCAACTACATCAGCAAGAAATCTGTACTCTACTGAAAGATTTTTCTTAAGTAATTTATTAGGGTTTGCTGCTGTATGTTCCATTCTATCCAGCATATTAGAAAATTCTTCTCCAGACAAATCAACATTATCATGTCCAGTACTCAGTTGAAAAACTTTTGTCAAAAGTGTGGGAGTGAGGGATACTTGGGTTCCTGAAATAGTCTCGACAACTGTATTCTGATCCAGGTTGTGGGTTGTGTATACCCATTCCTTGATTTCGTCGGCAGCCAGCTTCATCCATGAGGTCATGATGGTGAACAACTGTTATTCTTTGAATAATTCTATAATGTCCTTGAAAATTTGATCAATGCCTTCAAATGAATCCATATCTATATCAAAACCCGTATCAAATTTCATCGCGGCTAAAACAGCAACTGAAACGGCCATAATTTTCCTGCAAAAACAAAAAAAACAAGACCAAGTGTAGAGGGGTTTGGAGGGAAAGAAAGCTCTGCAGAAAGTATGAATGCGCAAAAGAGAACGATGGCCAAAAAATATATTATATTAGGGTTCAACGCTGAAATGGAAGATCGTTGAACTCAGTTCGACGATCTGGGCTTCTAAAGGAATCTGAAAGGTATTAAACATCGTCGATCAACGTTCGACGATATTGGAAAGCATCGAGCTCTGTTCGACGATCTGTGACCGGAAAGAGATAGCCTAACACTATCTGGAAAATGCTGAGCTCCGTTCGACGCTTTCATGAGAACGTAGATCTCCGTTCGACGATCTTTAGGAAAAATGTCGAGCACAGTTCAGAGTTAAGAAAGAACCTATAGACACTAGAAAAATCAAGTTTTTATCCTAGTCTTTGTCAATTTTAAGGTTGTAAAAATCTTGGATCTTAATTTAGACTTCCTCCATCTAACATTCCTAACTGATTCATGAAGAAAGTGTGTTTCTTTTCATCCAAGGGTTTGGTGAAAATATCTCCCCTTTGCAAATCAGTTGGGATATATTGAAGTTAAATTTTATTCTTTTCAACATTATCTCTTTGGAAGTGATGCCTACTCTCTATATGTTTTGTCCTACTATGAAGGACTGGATTTTGGGCTATAGAAATAGCACTGGTGTTATCTCAAATGATTTTTGACTTATCTAAGTTGTAACCATAGTCTAGGAGCTGATTTTGAATCCACAATATCTGTGAGAAACAACTACCTACTGTCATGTATTCAGCTTCAGCAGTTGATGTGGACACAGATGTTTGTTTCTTACAAAACTAGGTGACAAGTCTGTCACCAATAAACTGACAAGTTCCACTGGTGCTTTTCCTGTCTACTCTACATCCAGCATAATCAGCATCTAAAAATACAGTTTATTCAAATCCTGAATCTTTTGGATACCAGAGACCTAGATTTGGATAACTTTTCACATACCTAAGAATCCTTTTTACTAATGTTAGGTGTGACTCTCTAGGGCTTACTTGGAATCTAGCACAGATGCTTGTAGAAAATATTATGTCAGGTCTACTAGTTGTAAGATACAATAAAGAGCCAATCATTGCTCTATATATTGTCTGATCAACAGTTTTCCCATGTTCATCAGCATCTAATACAACATTAGTAGGCATAGGTGTTTTCATAGATGATGCTTCAGACATACCAAATTTCTTAACCAACTCTTTTGCATACTTGGGTTGAGAAATAAATATGCCATCAGCATGATGTTTGACTTGTAATCCTAGAAAGAAGGAAAGTTCACCCATGCTACTCATTTCAAATTTTGAATGCATTAGGTTGGAAAACCTCTTGCATAAGTTTGAATCAGTAGTTCCAAAGATAATGTCATCTACATAAATTTGTACTAGTAGGATATTGGACTTATGGGTTCTAATGAAAAGAGTTTGGTCTACTCTACCCCTTTTAAAATCATTTTCCAAAAGAAAGCATGTTAAGGTCTCATACCATGCTCTAGGAGCTTGCTTGAGACCATATAATGCTTTATGTAGTTTAAAAACATGATCAGGATTAGTAGGAGAGATAAAACCTGGGGGTTGTCTGACATAGACTTCTTCCTTGATATCTCCATTTAGAAATGCACTCTTCACATCCATTTGATAAACTTTGAATCTCTTGTGAGCTGCATAGGCTAGGAATATTCTTATAGCCTCTAACCTTGCAACTGGTGCAAAGGTCTGGTCATTATCTATTCCTTCTTCTTGAGAGTATCCTTGTGCAACTAGCCTTGCCTTGTTCCTCACAATAATGCCTTGATCATCTAGTTTGTTCCTGAATACCCATTTTGTTCCAACAATGGGATTATCCTTTAGCCTTGGCACTAGCTCCCAAACCTTGTTTCTTTCAAATTGATTTAACTCCTCTTGCATTGCAATGATCCAGTGTGGATCTTGTTCTACATCTTGTATGGATTGAGGCTCAATTTGAGAAAGAAAGCAGGTGTGCATCAGGTTTTGGTTGACCTGATTTCTATTTTGCACTAGCTGAGATATCTCCAATCACTTGGGAGATTGGATGATCTCTTGATGTTACTAAATCAACAGGGGGTGTTGATTGTTCACCAACCTGTGTTGTTGTTTCCTCTTGTGGAACAACAATTGGCACTTCAATGTGATTATCACCAGGATGGTTAATGTCTTCTTCATCTTCACTGCTTTCACCTTTTTGTTGGATAGGTGAAGGTGTTGTATCCTTTTCAATGATGTTCATCCTGTCTAAATTCTCTGAAAAAGAATGTACCTGCAAAAGTTCTATGGTAGAAGTATTCTTCTCCTTATAATACATGTTAGTTTCATCAAAGGACACATGTACAGATTATTCAATTTTAGAGATGATTTGTTATATACCATATAAGCCTTACTGATCATGGAGTATCCCAGAAACACTCCTTCATCAGCTTTGGCTTGAAATTTTGCTATATATTTCTTGTCATTATTATGTATGTAACAAATACAACCAAAAATTCTGAAATAGTCTTCTTTAGGTTTCTTCCCTTTAAGTAATTAATAGGGAGTCTTGCCCTTCTGCTTATGTATTAAACTTCTATTCAACAAATAGTTTGAGGTGTTCACTGCCTCTGCCCAAAAGGATAGAGGAAGGTGAGCATCTGTCAACAATATAGTAGCAGATTCAATTAGGGTTCTATTTTTCCTTTCAGCTACCCCATTTTGTTGAGGAGTTCTAGGAGCTGAGAAAGTGTGCCTGATCCCTTCACTCTGACAAAACTCTTGCATAAGAAGAGAATCAAACTCTGTCGCATGATCACTTCTTATCAGGGAAATGTGAGTATTGAACTCAATCTGTATGCATTTGAGAAACTCTGTCAAACACTTAAAATTATCAGACTTCTTCCCCAGAAAGAACAACCATTTGAATCTGGAGAAGTCATCTACAACTACAAAAGTGTAAGATTTCCCTCCTAGACTTTGTACTGTAATGGGTCCAAATAGATCCATGTGTAACAGATACAAAATCCTAGGTGAATCACTCTTATTAAGTGACTTAAAGCTATTTTTAGTTTGCTTTCCTAATTGACAAGCCCTGCAAAGTCCTTCCTTCTTGTAGGTGCTAGAAGGTAGTCCTCTAACAAGGTTTTCCTTGGATAGCCTAGCAATGGTTCTAAGGTTTAGATGTCCTAATCTCTTATTCCATAGCTCATTTGGTTTACTAACAGAATAGAACAAACAGATATCTACCTTAGTTGATTGAAAATCTACAAGATAGATGTTACCTTTCCTTTTACCTGTCAACACAGTTGTGTTGTCCTCTGATTTGATTTTGCATGAAGATTTGTTGAAAGTCACGTGGTAGCCTTCATCACACAATTGACTGATGCTTATTAAGTTGTGCTTCAGTCCCTCCACATAGGCCACCTTCTTGAATGTGACTGACCCTATCTAGACTGCACCATATCCCTTGGTCTGTCTAAAGTTTGAGTCTCTAAATATGACCTTGGGTCAAAGCTTGGCTTTGAAGGATGTAAGATTATCCTTGCTCCCTGTCATGTGCTTTGAGCACCCACTATCCATATACCATTGCTGGTTTATTGTTGGATAGGTCTTCACCTGCACATATAACAATTTATTTTTTTTGACCCAGTTTACCTTGGGTTTAGGTTGATAACCTTTAAAATATGAAATAAGATACATCCCTGGTTGACTCTTATAGCCTTCAGGATGATATCTCCTAGGAGGTATTATCCTTTCAGCATAAGGGTTGAAGCTTTGGGATGTAGGACCTCTATAATTGAATTTTGACTTACCCTTAAAATATTGTTCAAAGCTCTGAGCTCTGTTCGATGATCTCTGAGCTGAGTTCGACTATCTTGGGTCAGATCGTCGAGCTCCGTTCGAAGATCGAATTTTCCTGAATTTAGAGTTCAGAGATCGTCGACCTGAGTTCGACGATTCAGCTTGAGATCGCTGAGCTCCGTTCGGAGATCGTCGAGCTCTGTTCGACATTTTCTGTTGAACCTTATTTTCCTTAGGTATATCTGGATTCTTCCTAGCTATCTCTACAACTCCCTTTCCTTTATCTGAGATAAATTTGATTGGGGTTGTTAATACTATAGGTTGGCTGGATGAAGCACCCAAGCCCAGTGTACTATTAGGTCTTGAATTCACTGTGCTTGTGATGTCTATCAGTTTGATGCTTCTCCCATTGAGGAATTCTTCAAACCTCTTTGCCTCAGATAGTTCACTTTTCAGTGAAGTTATCTGCTCCCTACAGCATTCTAACTCCTCAGAGAGTTTGAGGTTATCTGATTTTAAGGTGTTGTGTTCAGACAGTTGATTTCTGAGAGAGATAATCTCTTTCTTAGACTTGAGTAAGTCTAAATACAATGTCTTAAACTCAAATTTAAAGTCCTCTGAATTAAAATCAAAAGAGTCTATTACCTGATCTTCTTCAGCTTCAGATTCAGATTCAAATCCTGACTCTTATTCTTTATCTGAATTGTGTTGAGAGGCATTGATAGTCATCATGCAGAAGTCCTTCTCTTGGGCATCATCTACATCATCACTTGAGATTGATGAAGTATATGATTCTTCTTCAGTCTCACTCCAGGTCTCAGCTACAAATCCTTTCATGGTATGCTTGTTCTTGCTAAAGGAGGATTTGTCATAGTTGTTTCTCCTGGAGTCTTTGTCTCTTTTCCTTTCTCTCTTATCTTTCTTGTCCTTGTTTTGGTTCTCTGGACAGTCAGGCACAATGTGGCATGCTTTCCTGCATCCAAAACAAATAATCTCTTTATTACTAGATTTGTCATACCTTGGATTTTCATGGCCTCTGGATGACCTTTTCCTGAAGTCTTTTCTAGACATCCTATAGAATCTTTTGGCTAGTAGGCTCATTAGCTCTTAATTGCCTGTGACCATGTCTTCAGACTATTCTTCTATAGCTTTAAAAGCAATTGTCTTCTCCTTCCTTGTTGCTGGAGAAGCTATCTTTTGCTCTTCCTCTCGATTTTTGATGAGCAACTCATAAGACTTGAGCTTGCCCAATAGAGCTTCAGTGGTGATCTCATTCAAGCTTCTGGCATCCTTGATTGGTCAAATCCTCTAGTCCCAAGTGCTGGGGAAGCATATTAGGATCTTATCATTGAGTTCAGCCAGTAAGATCTCCTTGTCCAAACTTTTTAATTCACTGACAATCAGACTGAGTCTGTTATACATGTCAGCTAATTACTCAGTTTCTCCCTTCTTGAAGTTCTCATACTGGGTTATGAGATGAGATCTTCTGTCCTTTCTCTCATCAGTAAATCCTGACATAAGCTCAGATAGCTTGTCCTATATTTCCTTTGCTGAGTTGCATTCAGCTACTTTCTGAAATATATCATCAGATATTGTCTGAACCAATATATTTATTGCCTTTGCATCAGCAACTTTCCACTTCTTGATGTCTGCATCTATTCTTGAAGGGGGTGGAACAGCATTTGTACTTGTGGTTTCTGGAGGTCTTGGACACACTGTCAAAATAGAATTGAAGATATCCTCATTAATAGAATTCATGTACAATTTAATCCTTATCTTCCAAAGTGCAAACTTAGAAAGATTGCACATTGGAGGTCTTGTGCATGCTTAGTCTTTATTCTGTGCCATGGATTTATATTAAAATAATTATAATATAAATAACAACCCTCTATTAAAGGTTGATCTTATCAGAGATCTTTTGGTTCAAGTGTTAGCCTGTAAAAACAACCAACCGAGTGATGGTTTAGTTGTTGTATAACCAACCTGCCTCTGATACCAATTGAAAGTGAGGGTAAGATCTACCTTTACTCTAGAGCGGGGTGAATAAGGTATTTTAAAATAATTTTGCATATTAAAAACTAATTGGAATTGGAAGACTTAATTTAATTATAGTGTATTGTGCTTGCAGTAAACAAAATAAAGTAAAGCAAGAAAGCTAATTCACAACACACAGCAAATAAAACACAAACAACCAGATGACACAAGGAGCTATAGTGGTTCCCCAATCAACCTGGGTACATCCACTCTTCTACAACCCTAGGTAGGAATCCACTACAGGATGAGTTGATCATGTGTCCTGGGCACCAATGAGCTTTTGATAAGGTGCTCAAAAAACAAACTAGATTTTTTGATAAGGTGTCTTGCCGCCACTGAGTTTTTACAAGGTCTCAGAAACCAAACACAAAACTTTTGAAGGGAGTTCTGTATAACACTTTTATAGCAAAAGAAAATGAAAAGAGTGAAGGAGTTCTTCTCTGTCAATAATCAAAGAGAATACTAGTGGATTTGTTGTTGTCAAAGCTCCCCCTGAGATTAGTAGTAGGTCAGGAGAATAAGCTTTGCACAGGGTGATAGGCCTTCAGTAAATTGAGATCTCCAGCAATTGATAATTTCAGCAAAGACTGAAATGTGTTGTGTCTGGAGTCTTTGATTGATGAAGCCTTGAAAACTTGAATCAGAGAAGAGATCTGAAAGAGTAGAAGGGATTCTTTTCTATGTGTTGATCTCCTTCTCTGTTCTATTGCTTGTGTTCTGTAAAAACTCTAACTGTATAATCCTTTAGAATCCTTGAGAGATATTCTTCTTGGTTTGATATGTTCTCTGTCTTTATTGTCTGTAATGATATTATGAGATCCAATTTCCTAGATAGCCGTTAGCCAGTCATTAATGACTTCCTTAATTGATAGCTGTCTCTGGAGGAAAGTCCTAAGAAACATTCCCTTTTTGTCTCCTTGAAACTTGCTCCAGATTTATTAAAACGGCTACAAAATATTCTGCATTAAATGATGGATATGGAAGATATTTGAATACCATAACAGATTGATTTGAAATCCTGAAATCGTCGATCTCTCAGGAAAATCGTCGATCTGATCTCAACTATCGTCGATCTAAGCTCAGAGATGTGGATTTTGACTTGAGAAAGAAATCGTCGATCTAAGCTCGGAGATCGTCGAACCGAGTTCGACGCCTCGTCAACCTGAGCTCAGAGATAGTCGAACTGAGTTCGAAGCCTCGTCGATCTGCGCTCGACAATAATTGCTTTGGTCTTCTGCACTTGTAATCTGAACTAGGAGATCTTGGGGGCAGCTTTCAAACCTAAGTTCTTAGTCTTAGACCTATTCTAGTTCACCTTTAAAATTATACAATAAGGTCAACACACAATCCTATGAACATAGTGATCCTTACCTAAATCATTAATAGGATGTTCCAACATTCTCAACTCGCCCCAATTCCATTTCACCCCGCTTGGGCAAATCGATAAGGTTGTCGAGCTCTCGCATCCCTCTCGACTCGCCTTGGACTTGGACTGCCTGATTTGGCTGGTTTGGCTCCTATCAATCCCACTCGCCTTTCTCAATGCCAAATGCATAAGGTGCCGACAAAACTTGACTCACTCAATGCCAAGGGCGGAGGGCATCGAGTGGACTCGCCTCACATAATGCCAAAGGTGGAAGGTACCGACCGCACTCGCCTAACTCAACGCCAAGGGCGAAAGGTGTTGAGTATACTTTCCTCACTCAATGAAAAAGGCAAAGGGCGTCGTGTGAACTCGCCTCACTCAATACCAAAGGCAGAAGGTATTGAGTAGACTTGCCTCACTCAACACTAAGGGAGGAAGGCGTTGAGTGGACTCGCCTCACTCAATTCCAAAGGCAGAGGGCGTCGAGTGAACTCGCCTCACTCAACGCCATAAGAAGAAGTCATAGAGTGGACTCTCCCCACTCGATGCAAAGATTCTGGCTCACGCGGTCAGCTCGGCGAATACTTGGGGGCTCGCTTCTTGAGTGACTTCCCTCCTAAAGATCTCACAAAACCCTAGTCCTGGAGGGGAACCAGCTCATTGAATACGGGGTTGTACATGGAGTACGAAGGGCACCTACTATTGGCAAGCTGAATTCGAACTTGGAAGGACCTTTCATCATCTAAGAAGCTGTAGCCACTAGAGGCTATCACCTGGAAAATAAAGGAGTGTTGTTGGGAACTATCTTGAGAAGGGATGACCTGAAAAGGTTCTACTCCTAGCGGTAACATGTGCTGATTATCTGTAATGTTATTTTTATGTTATTTATATATTTTCTCACCCCCGAAGGCACGGGTGGTTGCGAGTTGTATTCTTTATTTTGATTGTCTCAAGTCAGCAAGAAGTAGTGAATTCCATCTCTTCGATCTGTTTGGGAAACCAGCACTCGACTTAACTCTCCTAAAAATCCCAAGGTGGACGATGGGATGATGCATTGAGATTTAATCATCTTTGTAAGATCGAGCCCCTGAATTGACGGTCTAGATCAACTCCCCTTTTATATGTCGGTCTAGCCACCCCCGATTACATCTCTACTCCGACTGGTGGAACTATCAGGAATAGGTCTGGACGCTAACCTCCTAAACTCGATGAAGTATCGACCTCATAAAGTAATACCTTGTGTAAAGGTGTCATCAGTCTATAAGAAGACTAAAACACCTGCCCTTTGCGATGGTTTGTCCTGCAAGGTAGGAGGCGTCTCTGTTGTTGCCAAGGTGGGATAACTCGCTATGCTTTTAAAAATAGCTGGACAACTAAGCTATGGAAGGTACGAGTTCATGGAAGGATGGTGGACTCGAATTTATGTCCTATAGGACCCCCCGAGTGTCATTTCCCATTGCTTGTATGTTGGCCTTCGTAGCTAGGTGATAGAGCTAGAAGCGATCTTCACGATTGGGTTGGTAAACCATCATTCGACCTGATTCTCCTAAAAATCCCAAGGCAGACGATGGGACGATGCATCAATATTTACGCATCCTTGTAATACCGAGCCCCTGCATTGACGGTCGAGATCAGCTTCCCCCTTGTATGTTGGCCTATCTACTCCCAACTGCATCCCTCTTTCGCCTGGAGGAACTATCATGAACAGGTCTGGATGCCAACCTCCCAACTTGATGGATAGAAGATCATCGTCTCCTAGAAATTTCCTTCATCATCAAAGAAGTATGATACATTTCATTCTTTGATAATCTCTTAAGCAACATGGCAAACGACATTAGCCCCAATATAAGTCCTCGAGTCGTGGAGTTATTGTAGTCTTAGTCCCTGCATGAGCACCACTCTTGTATATCGGCTACTAACCCCCTCGGGTGTGATAGATTCCTCATGTGTGTTTTTAACGTAGTTCGGGCCAATTTATGAGCTTCCCTCCTGCAAGCTTACTACTCCCCCCCCCTCGAGTCGACTCCACCTCCAGTTGAGCTCGACTCCTGTGAGCTGTCCATTCTATCTCTAGTTGAGCTTGACTCATGCGATTTTTTGACTCTACCTCTAGTTAAGCACGACTCCTTTGATTTGTTGCTTCTACCTCTAACTCAGCTCGGCTCCTGTGAGCTGTCGACTCCACCTCCAGTTGAGCTTGGCTCCTGGGAACTATCAACTCCACCTCTAGTTCAGCTCGGCTCCTGTGAACTATCGACTCCACTTCTAATTGAGCTTGGCTCCTGTGAAATGTCGACTCCACCTCCAGTTGAGCTCAGCTCCTATGAGTTGTTGCCTCCACCTCAAGTTGAGTTTGGCTCCTGTGAGTTGTCGACTTTACCTCCAGTTGAGCTCGGCTCCTGAGAGATATCGACTCTCCACCTTCTGTTAAGCTTCCTCCTGATTAGGTGTTGATCTATTCTCCACCTACAGTTGAGCTTCCTCGTGTTAGGTGTCAACTTTATTCTTCAACACAATTGAGATCGGCTCCTATGAGGTACACGACCATGCAGGTGTGAGCAGTGATATGCGAGCATGCGACTACGACCATGCAGGTGCAGGAAACAATAGGCGAATATGTGATTTCGCCTGAACCATCGAGCGAATACACGAGCAACAAGCACTCAACCTCTCTGCACCTATGAGCCTAATGAGTATTGTAATCGAGGAGCGAGTACGCGAGCAACGATCACTCAACCTCTCGGCGCCTATAAGCCTAGGAAGCATCATCAACATACAAGTATTTAAGTACAAAAACGAGAAATAAAATAGTACATAAGAACTATCTTGTATTATATAGCGAGTACTACAAGACTTTTACAAAATTTTCTAGGTTTTACAACTTTCTCTCTTTATAAGATTGGACGTAGGAGGTCACCGGCCAAATAAGACTCATCATTGCAAATATTAGGCTTGTACTCCTCGTCCCTAATTACGACATCCTCCTCAATCTTGACATCATCCTTGACTTCCTCATCATCATCACTATCATCGCTCCTCTCTCTACTACTGCTGTCACTAGCATTGGATAAAGAAGCGGCGGGGAGTACATGCTCTGGCGAGTTAGAATCATAAACGAGAATGTCTGGGATGAGGTGCGCGATCATCAGGTTATCAGCTTCTGGTCTGAAGAAGCCGTCGATCCTCAGCTTTGTGAGAACGGCTTCCCCCATTGCTCGCACTATCATGCGGCGGATTGCAAACATCTCATCCCTATGGCAACAAATTCTCTTACCCATCCCATGTGGGCTTGCATCTATTTGTTGCTCAGAAAGGAGACTATTAGTGGTACTAGAGAGATCTCTATCAGTGACCGGGAGAGTCTAAAACTTAGTGAACTGGATTGGTGTGGTCCCCAGATCGGCCTTTGTGTCCAGGATCTCTTGCTCTAGCTCAGAGATCTTCTTCGCCATCTTTATCTCAGCGGCCTGCGAGTATTAGCAACAAGCATTTAGAAAAATCACCAAGTGAAATGGCAACAAAGTCGCGCAGACAAGGGAGAGCTACCACATACTCTTTCCACCAGACAGATTGCATCCCCATATCGATCGCCTTTTGTGAGACCTTCTTGAGAACCTCTAGTAACTTGAGGATCCTCCTCGCAGTGTGATGGGCCAACTCGGTAGATCGCAGGAGCACACGATATGTTTGGTGTGCGAGCACCTCTAGGCTTAGATTTATCATCGAATCAGCATCAGCTCGCTCATATAACGCGAAGATGACATTGTAAGCCTCCCCCTTGTCTTCCCAGTCTTCCGACCAGGCAAGTAAGTTGGTGCTCAGCATCACCTTGTGCTTGCCCTCAACTCAGGAAACTAGCAAGCATCCAAAGGAATCCTTGCCACCGCACCCGAGGTCGAAGTTTGGGTGGTATTACGATGCCCCGACATCGATAGGTGACTCCCTCCC
The DNA here is from genome assembly GCA_039513925.1 of Platanthera zijinensis. Taxonomy (NCBI): domain Eukaryota; kingdom Viridiplantae; phylum Streptophyta; class Magnoliopsida; order Asparagales; family Orchidaceae; genus Platanthera; species Platanthera zijinensis. Next base: position 116,580,408 of record CM077078.1, read on the forward strand.
ATCAAAGAGATCGTGGGTGATCCAGGCTCTCTTCCTCGCATGATCAGGGGACTTTTCCTTTTCCTTTCCTTTGGCAAGCTTCTTCTGCGATGAGCCATCCTTGTCACCAGTTCGCGACTGGCCCTTACAGCTCGTGGGAGGCTGGATCTCATCCACCTCAAAAGGCGGGTTCACTAAACTCTAGTGTGACGAAGTGACTTGCTTCACCGAAGGAAGCGGTTCTCACAAAAGATCACAAGTAGCTGCAGATGTTTAAAGAACAGTTAGTGAAATCTCAGTAATGATCAGACTCAATTCAGCGAGTATGGTGGAATATTGCCAAGAAATTTACCTTCGGAGGGAAGGACCTTGTCCAACATGTTTACATTCAGATGCCAATGGATGATGTCGAATAACCGGATGTGGAAGGCCTCAAACAGCTTCTTGCTCGCACCTTCTAGGATGGGTGGCAAGAAGGCGACTTTGGCTGGCTGGTGTGGCCTGCGCGACACCCCTTCAAAGTTGACGGTGATGATAGTTAGATATTAGCCCCACCAGTGAACCTTATTTGTTGTGTCGACCAGGGTGCAGACGTGGCTGCTAAAGAAAATGGCACCCTTGGTTGTCTCGGCGAAGGTGAATACCTTCCTAAAGATGGAGAGGCCTAAAGCGAACTTCTCTTCCCACAGGGAGCAGAGGAATCCCATGATCATCGCCACTCCATTTGGGTTGATCTAGGAATGGACGATTCCAAAGTACATCATGATCTGGAAATACTCTGACCACAACGGAAGTCTCAGACTGACTTCGAAGTGGCAGAGGGGCAAGACTATCTCACCCTAGAGAAAAGTGTTTAGTCGCTTGGTCCAGGCGGGGAGTTTGGCCGATTATTACTCAGGTAGGTGCCTTTGGCAGAAGTATTCTAGATCTTGCTCAGTCGCGATGGACTTCTTGAAGATAGCTTCGGTGAAGTTGATCATGTGGGCTTGTCGGCGGGCATTAGCATCGTCACTAACCATCTTGAGCAAGGAAGGTTGAGAAGGAGCAAGGGAAGGCGTGGAAGGTTTCATCTAGAGGGAAGGTGATATCAAGAACTGTTAGTGTTACCAATGTGAACTAGAAATGGTCAAACAGATAGTCTCACTGCCAACGCAATATGAGCCTATGGGGTCGCACATAAGAGTATTGGAGAGGTTGGAAAGGTTTCTGTTGGCACTGCTCATATGTGATATGAGTAAAAGGCCAAGCCTTTGAGATTATGGATTTGGAGGTTTTTCATCCCGAGACCTATATTGTGAATATATATGACCAGGTGAGTTGTCAGAAGATTAAAGGGTAATTCGTCGAAAGGTATCTTGAAAGTATCTAGTGGTCAACCTAAATCACCTAGAGGGGGTGAATAGGTGAGTTCTGCATCTTTTTGCGGAATAAAAATAACTGAAAAATAAACACATAGAAACATAGAGATTTATAATGGTTCCCCGAGTTGGGTACGTCCTCTATCCTGCCTCGCTTATCTACCACGAAGGGCTAGATTCATCTACTTCACCTTTATCTCAGATTCTTCAAATCTTACACCTTGAAGCCTCAACTCCTACACCTCGGAGATAATGCTCCTACAACTCGGAGAACAGCGCTCCTACAACTCGGAGAACAACCTCTCCTGCAACTCGATCCTCTAAACAAGGATCTACAACTCGAAGGCAAAACCTCCTACAATATCATAAAATGATTTACCATAATATATTAAAACTAATCTTCTATTGATCTAAAATCTTCGGTCTTCCTTTCCCCTGAAAAGTGAAACTTGAAAATCTTGAGGAGAAAGGAAATTTTAAATTATTGAAGGCTAGATCTGAATAAAGGATCCACTAGATATGAATGGAACTTGAACCTTTTGAGAAAAGAGATCAAGTCAACACTTTTTTAAAGAAGATCAGATTGTGCGTCACGTTGATGTCAGCCGAGAGAATCGCGAAGATCGTGAACGATAGTCGACGGATTCTTTCATAGAATGTTTCTATTTGAGCGTATATGCACGATTAGGGTTGTGATTAAATTACCCCATGTATTTATAGGAATCCTTCTTCTTCAACGGCTAGAAATACCTTCCAAATAAAAAAAATCACGGAACACTATACATGGAGGTCGTGATTGAGCCGTGATGGAATTTGAAAATAGAATTCAAAAACCTAAGTCATATTCGTCGAGTATCGTCGAGTATATACTGGTATACTCGTCGAACAGCTTCGATATTTTAAAAAAAAGATTTAACAGATAACAACGCTTTCCTGAAGAGAAACATGACAAATTCAACGAGTATCGGCTAGTTCACTCGACGAATTTGACGAGTATCTGCTAGCTAACTCGACGCATTTGATGCCTAGTACAAGTGATATTTGATGAATATCACTAAGGCTCTGTTCGTTTCGCAGGAATTGAAATGCAGGAATTTGAATTGACTTCAATTCCAATTCCCGCAGGAATTAGAATTGAAGTCAATTCCAATTCTATCGTTCGGCTAAATGCAGGAATTCCGTCATTGGAATTGGAAATATTAATTCTACTGTTCCGCTCAATATTAGAATTTTTCAGTACGAGCGCGCGTTTTTCACCCAGGCGCGCATTTTTTGGCCGAGTGCATATTTTTTCGCAGGGCGCCTAGTTTTCGCCAGACCGCGCATTTTTTTGCCCAGAAGTGTATTTTTCGCCAGCCGAAAAATGTGCACCCGGGTGAAAAATGCGCGACCTCGAGAAAAATTCGGGACAGGGTGAAAAATTCGCGCCCGGGCAAAAAATTCGCGCCCAGGCAAAAAATTCATTCCCAGACGAAATATTCGCTCCCGTGCAAAAAAATTCACGCCCGGGCGAAAAATTGCGCGCCCAGGCGAAAATTACGCGCCCGGGTGAAAATGCGCGCCAAAGCAAAAATGCATGTCCGACTGAAAATGCGCGCTAGAGCTAAAAAATGTGCGCTCGGACAAAAAATTGGCGCCCGGGCGAATAAAATCGCATCCAGACGAAAAATTCGCGTCCGGGCGAAAATTTGCGTCCGGGCGAAAAATTTGATTCCGGGAGAAAAATTAGCGGCCGGGCAAAAAAATTGCGGCCGGGCAAAAAATTCGCGATCGGGTAAAATATTCGCGCCCAGGCGAAAAGTACGGGCACAGGCCGAAAAATGCGCGTCGGGTCAAAAAATTCACGTCCGGCAAAAAATACGTGTACGGGCGTAAAATGCGCGCCCGGGCAAAAAACTCGCGCCCGGGCAAAAAATTCGCGTCCGGCCGAAAAATACGCTCCCGGGCGAAAAATACTACCCGACCGAAAAATATGCCCTCGGCCGAAAAATGCGCCCCCGACCGAAAAATGCGATCCTGAGTGAAAAATGCGCGCCCGGGCAGAAAATATGCGACCGAGAAAAAAATTCGCGCTCAGGCAAAAAATTCACGCCCGAGCAAAAAAATCGCGTCCGGGAGAAAACATCACGCCCAAGCGAATAATATCGCATCCGGACGAAAAATTCGCGCCCGGCCAAAAAATTTTCGTCCGGGTGAAAAAATAACGCCCGGTCGAAAAAATTCGTGCTCGGGCGAAAAATTCGTTCCCGGGCGAAAAAATCGTGTCCAGGCGAAAAATGCGCACTTGGGCGCACATTTTTGCCCTGGCAAAAAATGCGCAGCCAGGCGAAAAATGCACACTAGGGCAAAAAATGGTCGCCCAGGCGAAAAAAGGCGCTCCCAGTCGAAAAATGCGGGCTCGGGCGAAAAATGTGCGCCCAGGCTAAAAATGTGATCCCTGGCAGAAAAATGTGCGCCCCGTCGAAAATTTCTCTCTTTGGCGAAAAATGCGGTCCTGGGCGAACAACAGAATTTGCGTTGATATATTTTTGAGAGAGTCTGGGATGCACTGGTATGGGTGGGAATCACGAATGAAGACCTCGTGAGGTAAGAATTGAGGGAGCCGTGTTTCTTCTATAATCAATTCTCATGAGAATTGAAATGAATTCCAATTCCAATGTAATATTATGGCCGCCGAACACTCACAATTAGAATTGGCAATTGAATGTCAATTCCAAAGCCCCAATTCCATCGAAACGAACAGAGCCTTAGAGAAATCCAGAGAAGTAAATTTGAGAAGTCTCGATGAATTTGTCATGTATCGACATATATATTCGCGGAATTCGACAAGTATCGATAGATTCACTCGACGAATTCGACGAGTATACATGAAGATAATCAATGATTTTTACGTGACTGATTTCCAAAAGTTCAGAGATTATTTCCTAAGTAAATGCGACGGATTCAACGAGTGCTAGTAAGAATACACGACAAATTTGACGAGGTTTCGCTACTATACTCGACGAATTTTACTTGGAGAAAATCTGTTCTTCTAAAAGTAGCAACTTGTCCTTCTTGGTTTCTTCTACTGTACTTGAAGAAAAGTGCACCCCAATAGTGAGATTACACGTGAGTCTACATATTGGCCTACACAATGAAGGATTACATTATATATGTTGGAACCCCACTTATGTTTAGGGTTGATTTGGGCTAGGTTTACTATTAGGATTATTAGATGACCCAACAAGTATAGTCTAGGTTCATAGTTTTTTATCAGGGTTAAGGTCATTCAACAACCTAGATTGATTGGTTCTCACCTTTAGAAGAATTAGAGACAGAAGACCTCCAGAGAAAAATAGTTTTCTAAGAGATAGAAAAGTCATTCGAAGATTAGCTGAACAGAGCTCGACTTTTGTCGATCTCAGATCGACAAACTCAGATTTCTTCTCTGAGTTGAGTTCGACGAAAGCCTAGCTGAGATCGACGAACTCCTATCTCACCTCAGTAGTTCACCTTGACGAAAGACTATCTCTGTTTGATGAACTTGGATCTCAGATTGGCAAGATAATTTTTTGTTTGACAATCATGAAGCTCATCTCGACGAAGGAGAGGTTTCATTTCAACGAATTTGGATCTCAGGTCGACGAAAATTTTCTGAGTTCGACTAATTTCTCCCAGGTTAAGTTCGACTAGTTCTTTGTTGATTTCAGTTTGACTAAGGCAGATGAATTTTAAATTATATTATAATATGTATGTAATGCTCTGATAATTAATGCATAATATTTTTATGAATATAGTCATTCCATGACAGCATTAATTATTGTCTTCACTGTGTTATTACTTGGCTTATTTTATTGGGATAGTTGGGGAAACTCATTCAAGACAAACTATAGTAGTTCAACTCTCATAATTTCTACAGTCAGTCAAGGAAAGTAATTCAAAATTCAAAGGCTGAAATCTGCAAGGAATATATAAGGATTATCTTTTAAAGATAGTAAGAGAGTTAGTTGTGACAAAAAGAATTTTTTTAAAAAAACTGAAAGAAGAATAGCTCTCATACAACTCAAGTTCTTAATCTGTTTTTGCTTCAGGGCTTTCAAGAGACAATCCATCAACATTTGTCTAAAAGCTTCCTGAAGATCAACAAACAATCTGAAGGCCTACACCCTGAGAAAGGCTTCCATTCTCTTGAACTATTCTACCTCTCAGGGGAGCTTTGACAACAACAGCAATCCACTAGTCTTCTCTAAACATTGAGAAAGAGAAGATAATATCAAATTTCTTTTACCTTACTGCAAATGGGTTTTTAACTCCCTTCAAAACTTATCCCTTTGGTTGTTAAGTCTCCTGATCAAAAGACTTAGTTTGGTTTTTGAGCACCTGATCAAAAGCTCAAAGGGTTGTAAGGTCTCCCTTAGAAAATAGATCTTGTGGTGGCAGGGCACATGATCAAAAATCAATAGTGGATTCCTACCAGGGTGGTAGAAGAGTGGATGTACCCAAGCTTTAGGGGAACCACTATAAAATCTTTGTGTCGTCTAGTTGCTTTATTTGTTATTTTCTATGTTGTGATTTTCTGTGTTTTATTTCTGTCTATCTACATATAGATATCACTTATTTTAATCCGCTATAAAAATTAATCAAAGGATTTTTAATACTCTATTCCCCCCCCCCCTCCCCCTCTAGAGTTAGTGTGATCTATCCCTTCACTTTCAATATAGCCCTGTGTTTTAAGACCCACTGTAACCTGACATTGGGTTGTACTTAGCAATATAGTCCTGCAAGCACATAACTAAATAAATAATATCAAATAAAATCTCAATTCATCTTATTTCAAGGGACACTTCTTCAAATCAGTGTTATTATGGATATAATACCCAATTATCTCCCTCTATTTGAAGATGGCAAAACCCTACAAGCTAAGTTGAATTGTACACACAATAATCTTAAAGCATGAAAAGAGCATGAAAATATAGAAATAATAAATTGTAGTCAAAACAATAACATATATAAATAAGTTTTATTGGGGGCAAACGACTTTACACAAACATCAAGAAAATTAAGAACATTCAAGCTTGTTTCCACAGGCTTTTCTGGTATTGTCTTTCAAAATATTCCTTTAACTTCGGATAATACTTTAGCGGAGCTGGAGGAGCATCTGGATCATCATATCTATATTTCTAAAAATATAATCTTCTTTTAGCACAGGCTACCTCATACTTTTGTCATTCTACCCTGCCATAATGTTCCCATATGTTCTCATCGGCTAAGTCGACTAGTTTGAAAGTGTCTAGAATGATGCTTTTGGAAGTAGGACTACACACTTCAGTCATTTCTCTATTTGGCTTAGACCTAACAGCAGACGTGTCTTAACCATATCTTCTTATTTCATGAGCTGGTGGAGGTAAGTCTTTAACAGTCTGAATCTCTGGTTCAATAACAACAGCAGATTGATCTTGAGATTCTGTCCAATATTGAGTGTACTCCTGAGCAGGCTGAACAAAGTCATATACATGATTTGGTGTCACCTATTATGGCATTCTGACTTAAGCAAACCCATAAAACAACTCTCTATGTAGCAAATAGAAGTTATCATAGCAGTAGATGTTTGTCATCTTGAACTAATCTTTCATTGAAGCTTCTAGCGTAGTAACCTTAGTTTGCAGTTGCACCTCCCCCTTTCTGACTTCTTTAAGTACCTCTAAAGACAATAGCATTGTTATAGTAGACCATGTGCTCATCAAAATGATTCATACAAGAATTTTGAGCCTCAATGACTGTTTCGACATTTCCATCAACATTCTTGAGAACGTCCAAGTTGCTTTTCAGACCAACCATCGTTAGATTTATTGCTTGTCCACCTTTAACAAATCATTTGTCCAAGTATGATTCTATCTTATCAAAATGCACCTTGACATCAACAAGGTCGTTATTAATATCTTGTTATGTCTCTTTTATCCTCTTCAAAATTCTCTTCTGAACTTTCTTTAGAGATCTATCAAAGTGAGCTTATTGCTTTGACATCGTGGCTTCAATAGACTTCAGAATGGAACAATCTGAACTTGTACTTGGAAGATCTACAGCAGGAACATAGGGAGGAGATAGAATGTCTATACTAGCCTCAGATTCACTGGATGAATCTGTTATAGGGGAAATGTGAGATTTTGACATCAGTCCTGTATCTAGAGCCTCTAGGACCGGAGGATGCACATCTGCATCTCCTTCCTATTCAGAAATGTTTACAATCTCTTCCTCTTCAATTGGAGGTCCACCGGGATTTTTTGCAATCCTTTTTGAAGGATGCTGATAAACCTATCAACTTACATAGAAACTGAGATCAAAGATTGAGATGGCTCCCCCTTAGACACAGTAGGAAGAATCTTTGGGAGACTTACAATCAGATTTTGTGATTAAATAATCTTAATATAATCGTATATATCATCATCAACTGTAAGATCCTCATCAGCATCCATGTCATAATCAACGACATCTAATTCAATATCAGCATTACCATCGACCTCAAAATCAGTAGTATCCACAACACATCAGCAACTTTCTCATCCTCAGCATCATATGGCATAATCTCAGTAGCAACAACCTCAGTAAGTAGATCATCTTTCTCTTCAATTGAAATATCTGCAATTGGAACTGGTACCTCTGGCTCAGAACTGACAGGAAAAACTGACCTTATAGTAGAGGGAATAATCAAGGGCACTATAACCATAGTAGCCACTTGTGTTTCAACATACTCCCCCACAATTCCTGCACTTGAGCTCTCAGGAATCCCACGGGGGGTAGGAGAAGGAATCCAATCCTCAATAACACCCTCCTCCTACTCAACATCAGGCAACACTCTAACTCCACCTAGTCTTGGGATCCTCTTATCCCACCTAGAGAAGATTGACGAGTCAATTTTCTTCAAGTAATGGATGGGTACACCTTTGGTCATGTCAAAAGTGTCGCGGTCTAGTTGATTCAAATATAAACTGGGGATTCTACCAATGTTCGGTGCGCGGAGACTATCCTTTATACTGGAAAACAGCATTGCTCCCCAGTCAATTTTCTTCTGGCAAATGACGGCTACAATAATTTTGAACATGTCTGAGGACAAGTAGTCATGGGATCCAGTCTTGCAAAACAAAAGTTTTTTGATTATGTCTGATAGAAGTTTCCTTCCTTGTTCATTCCTTTCCTCTTAACTGCTTTCATTCCTCTTAGCAAACCACAAAATAATAGAGCCCTGGATAAGTCATCCTCTTCAAGCTGATCGTCCTCTTCACATTCTGAAAGCCACAAATACCTCGTGAGGAGGGAAGCTTTCACCTTAACTCTAACCTCTTTGACTTTGCTTTTGATAACGCTATCTTCACTACAGAATTTTGCATTTTAGAAGAACTCAAGAAAATCTTTGTCCAAAACTTTGTATGGGTGGTGAAGAATGAAGGTAAGCCATGCTGATTCCAACATAAGGATGACATTTCTGAAATCATCAGTGGCCGACGCAAACCCCATTCGCACAAGTTCTCCCCTACAAGCAAGCCATTTATACCTCAAGGATCCATGAAGCATGGCAGAAAATTGAGGAATGAATCAACCGGGTTCGGGAAGAGCTATTATTGCGAAAACTCTGATGTGGCGAGGAAGATGAATCAGTCATAGCAAGCTACCAGTCAACTATGAGGAACTGTAGTCGCAGAATTCGAATCGGCGGAGAATAAGATGGTTGATGTCGCGAAATACGAATCGGCAGAGAAGAACACGATGGAATCCTTGACTTCGCTTCGACGAAATGTCCCGCGTTTTACCCCGATATCTCTATTTTTATATATTTAAAGTTTTGAAGAGAGAGAAATATGCGCGTACCTTTAAAATGGGTGACTCTTCGGATCCAATAAAAAATGTTCCAAGTACAGTTATTCGAAACCCCACCGAAGCCAAGTCAAATTTATCGAAAATCGCTGAGATTCGTTGAGAAGAACTGATGAATTCGTCAAATATAATTATGTTGTCTCGACGAATTTGTAGAGTTACCACGAGTGATTCTCGATGAATTTGCCTTAGAAAATTTAACTTCTTCAAGATGTACTTCACCGGGAGAAATTTTGATTTCTTAGCCATCTTCATGACTCCTTGTTGAGCATGCCTAGTTCAATTTTGAAGAATGAGAATTTGGCCTCGTCCAATGGCTTTGTGAATATGTTTGCGACTTCCTTATCCGTCGAGACATAGTTGAGAGTTATGTCCCTATTCTCTATGTTCTCCTGGATGAAATGATATATGATTTCAATGTGTTTTGCCCAGCTGTGAGAGACTGGATTTTTTGCAATCGCTATGGTACTGGAGAGGTCGCAAAACATCAGAATCTCCTTGAATTGCAAGTTGTTATCCTTAAGCTGATTTCTTATTCAGAGAAATTGTGCGCAATAGCTAACAGCAGAGATGTACTCTAACTCAACAGCAGAGGTTGCCACACAATTTTGCTTCTTGTTGCTTCATAAAATAAGACTTCTTCCGAGGAATTGACAAGTCTAGGAAATGTTTTTCCTGTCATCCCTCCTACTTGCAAAATTTGTATCTAAAAATCCAATTAGCTCGACATCATTACTTCTTGGGTACCATAAGACAAGATTTTGTGTACCCTTAAGGTATCTCAAGATCCTCTTTGCAGCGACATAATAAGATTCTTTAGAGTTCACCTGAAATCTATTGAAAGACTTGATTTCAAGAGCCTAGACACCTAGAGGGGGGGGTGAATAGGTTCTAATTTTCTTTAATAAATTTTAGGCAATTATCTTGTTCTAACTTAGCACAAATAATACAATTCACAGCACAATAATCACAGCACAGCACAGTACACCAGATTTATAGTCGTTCCCTAAGTTATGGGTACATCCACATTCCCCCTTCTCCTATCCTGTAGAGAACTGGATTCAGCTTAACTTCCTTCCACTAACTCAGATCCACAGATCTTACACCTCAGAACCTGATAGGTTCCTACAACTCAGACTTATACAAGTCCTACCTCAGATTCTTCCCAAGAACCCTACCTTAGGCAACAGACCTACCACAGCCTTTATCACAAGGCTTACAACTCAGACTTTCACAAGTCCTACACCTCAGGCTCTCAGGCCTACCTCAGCCTTTATATACACAGGCTTACAACTCAGATCTAAGAAGATCTTACAAGGAAAAAAGAAGATTTAGTTGTACAGAAATTTCACCCAGAAATAGCTCTTAATTGATTGAGCTTCTTGATCAGTTCTTGAATAAACTGTATACTTCAGATCCAACCTGACTTGGCTTTTTCAAAGCTTCTTGATTGAACAAAATGAGGTTGATCTGACTTGGAGTAGAAGTTGATCTTCAGACAGCTCCCTTCTTAGATTCAGAAATAGATCTGAATCTTTTTTGCTGACTGTTCAGGATCTGCCTTCTTAAGGGTTCCCCCCTTTCTTATTGTTGCATTCTCTCTCTGGTTCTGTGTTGGTTCATTCCCTTATAATTGCTTGCTTATTTGCTTTAGTTGTCATGGATCAGTCCTTTATATCGAGTTTCTCAATGGTTATCGGCTGATCCGGTTTGTAACAACCTTCTGATAGTTCTGACAAAGGTGTCAGACTTGTTGTTTATGACAGCTGTCAAGTCTTCAGCCGTGACAGCTGATTCTGCAATGACTTTATATCTCAGCAGGAAACACTCAGCAAATTACTTCACATGTGTCGACATAAATAGACTAAGTGTCGACACAAGTCTTGATGATGTCGACACAACACTCAATGTGTTAAGACAATCATTCGTATGCTTCTCGACACAGCTTCTGTTTGTATGTGTCGACATAAGTCCCGAGTGTCGACACAACTTCTCCTAGTCTCGACATAACTGATGCAGACAGATGGCATTGAGTGTATGTCCAGACATCGTTGAGTGTGTGTCGACACAAGTCCTGTGTGTTGACACAAGTTTTGTGTGTCGACACAAGCCCTACAGACTCAGTATAGCTGTTGCTGATAGATTACGTTGAGTGTTGTCCAAACGTCGTTGAGTGTGTGTCGACACAAGTCCTGTGTGTCGACACAAGCCCTTCAAACTCAGTATAGCTGTTGCTGATAGATGGCATTGAGTGTGTGTCGACACAATTCCTGTGTGTCGACACAAACCTTCTTCAAGTGTCGACACAATTCTTAGGTGTCGACACATACCTTTCTTCTGGTGTCGACATAACTCCTGGGTGTCAATACAGCTTCTGCTTCAGGTGTCGACATAATTCTTGCCTCAGGTGTCGACACAATTCCTGCCTCAGGTGTCGACACAATTCTGGGTGTCAACACAGCTTCTTCTTCAGGTGTCGACATAATGCTTGGGTGTCGACATAGGCCTTGCTTCTAGTGTCGACACAGCTTTTGGGTGTCGACACAATTCTTCACAAGTGTAGACACTTGTACTTAGAGAATTTTCTTGCAAACCTTATACCTGCACAATAAAACTCAAACATCCCATCAAATACAAACTGATGTATATCATTGAGTAAGGGGAGGCTTTTCCAAATCTGGTAAATATTTTCCAGTGTACTCAACAATCTCCCCCTATTTGGAGAAGTCATAACTCTTTGTCAAAGATATACATCACTCATAATAAAACACAGAAAAATAGATGTACAGATATTTCACTGTAAGATAATAACTAAAATCAATACTGAAACTGATTTCATTCATTAATCAGAAAATTCTAGGTTTACATGTTTTTCTTTACAACATAAAAAAGATTACCATTTTCTAGACATTAGCCTATCTATCCTAAGATTGACTAGGCTCCTTAATTACAATTCCTTTCCCAAATCTGATCTTATCCTGCACAGTAGGTTCAATATCATCAGCTGGTTTCTTTCCTTTCATATCCTTCTTCTTCATTTCTTTAGCCTTTATCCTTTTCCTTTCAAAATAGTGAAAAGGCTTTGGGAAGTACTTTCTAGGCTCCAGAGCATTAGCAGGTAACTTCCCAGCTTTTACACTCCTCCTATACTGAAGAATAGCTTCTTACCTGGCTTTATACTTGTTCCACTCTTGCTCAGAATACCATTTACCTTTATCATATGTCTTGTCCTTCACAGCTTTCTAGGAAGTAAAAATATTATTCCTGGAAGTAGGGATCCACTGCTCAAAATCAGGCTTTAATTCAGCCTGATCTCTAAACCTTTTCTTGGACAGTTGTGCTTCCTTCTGATCTTCCTTGGCAGCCTCTGACATTTCTACCTTTTCAATAATAATATTTTGTGCCTCCTGAGGAGGGCTATACATTTGCTGAACTTCTTGCTGGACTATGCCAAAATCAGCTGGAGGAAAATGACCTGTGCAACCTCTGGATGATCCCCTTCAATGTAGGCCGATTGAACACCAGACTTAGCGTTATTATCATCATCATATAGGGGTGTAAATCCAAGTGTAGCTCTGATGGTGTTAGATACCAATTTTGCATGATCAAAACTTGCTTTGACTAACATTCTCTCCCCCTTTATGACTTCTCTAGCTATATGATCTCTAAAATCATTCTTTTGAAACCTTATTTGATCAGCTAGATATTCTGTAACTTCTTTGGTAGTAGGCTTTGAATTTAGTCAGGTAATCAGAAATAGTCTTTTGAGAGGCTCCAATGGTTGTTTGGACAATAACTAGATCTTTTTGTATTTGGTTTGATATTTCAGTTTTCAAATCATTAGAAATACTTCCCAGTTTTTTAAGAAGTTTTTCATGGGAGTCTTTGAGATTTTCATTTGACCTGAATTGATTTTCTAAAATATATCCTTACTTGGTTGTAATGTCGTCAACTTCAGTCTTTATCAGCTGTTGTTGCTCAACCAAATATACTACAGCCCTACCTCCCTTGTGGAATCAATCTATCATCTCTTTCTTATTCAGATTGACTTCAAATCTGATGGATTTAATATCTTGAGCCAGCTGAAACTGCAGTTCTTTATTTTACTCATCCACATATTTTTCTAAGGACTGACTTTGTTTATCCAATTTGACTTGCAGTTGGACCAGTAATGAACTGAAGCCCAAGCTTGGAATAGGTGGTGGAGTGACTGTTTGTAAGGCCTTTTCATATCCTTTGCTCTTTTTACTGATTGCAAACATATTCCTCTTATTATCCATAGAGGCATCCTCATCATCAAAAAATTGTGATGAGCTTTCTATATCAGCTGTTTCCTTATTAGAAAGGACATTCAATAGCTCCTCCCACTCAGTTACTGGCAGTTCTATTTCTTCTAATTGCTTCTCCCCCTAAGTCCTTGCTGCAGGTAAATCAGGAAACAGCTCTTCCATAGTTACCTCCTGCTGCATCTGAACAGGAGGAACAAGATTAGTTTGGGAAACAAAAGGTTCTTCCTGAACATCCATATCTTTAAAGGAGATACTTACTTGCTCATCTTGAGCTGTATCTTTCATATGCACATATTGTGCTTCCTTCTCAGCAATGATCAGTGCTTCTTTATTTATGTCTGAGATAATGTCTATCACTGTATCAGCAGCATACTCACTCTCCAGTGTAGCTATAGCAGTGCCTCCCCCTTGGGCAGGAAGCTCAGATAGGTCTGTGTCTTGTACTGTTGGTTCAGGGTGTTCTTCCCTTAGAGTGGAGGCTATCTATTGCTCTGGGTGCTGACTCCTCTCTACTTGATCTTGAGCTTCTTTTTGTTGTTGGTCTTCATCTGAACTGAAGACTACGTCTTCTTCAGAATCACTGGAGGATTCTGCTTGTTGAACTATTTCTTTCTTCTTCTTATCCTTCTTGACCTGTTTATGTGGAGTAGAAACCTCTTTGGTCAATACTCTATCCCATTTAGATAGAATTCTCATGTCCATCCTACTAATATGGTTTATCTTGGATCCTGGCAGTTGGTTCATAATATCTGGTATTGTTGAAGCTAGACATATGCTTAGTATCTTTCCCAGGTTTGGCTTCTTTATTCCTTCTAGAATCTTGTCAAACACCACAGATGACCAGTATGTTTTGACAGTGAATATGACTCTGGTCATTAGGTTGAACATGTAGACAGATATTCTATCATGTCCACCAGTCTTGCACAGAATTACCTTGCCTATGATTTCAGAAAGAAACTTACCTTGGGAATTCATCCCCTTTCTGGTAATTGATGATCCAACTTTGGTATTAGGGTTCAGCCTGCACCAACTTAGTGCATATTTTGTCATGGATGAAACTATTTCATCATCATCCGTAATCTTGGAAAGGTTGAGCGATTTCTTGATCGTCTTAAGTGTGAGTTTTACTCTTGAATCCTGAACTGTGGCTTTGATCTTCTTTCCCTTAGTGTCCACAGTTGCTGATGAGTAGAATTCCAGTACTTCCTTTTTCCAAATTCTTGTTGGTTCTGAGACCAAGAACTCTAAACCATTTTCCGAAATTAGGGTAATTATACCCTGGATGTCTTGTGAAGCTGTCGTGAATCCCCAACGAACTAGCTCATAACCTTCATTCATCTTGTCATCCTGGTGGGGCGCCATTGACGAGAGAGAGAGTGAAAGAAGAGAAGAGAGGTGAATATCTATGTCGACACAAGGTTTAGAGTCGAGAAATCTGAAGGCGTAGTAAACCAGATTTTGTCTCCCCTTATTTATAGTCTACTGGTAAAGGGTAGGTCAAAAGACACGCCTAACATAGTCATAATACTAGTCGACATAGTTTTACATTTGTCGACATAAAAGACTTAGGTCTCGACAAAACTTATTTTTAGTCGACATTTCTATGTGTCGACATACTTGTGTTAGTGTCGATACGGGCTAGTCAAGTCTCGAAAGAGTGTGTCGACACCAATTCTTGTGTTGACACAAATATTGTTTATGTGTTGACTTAAAATACTGAGATTTTCGACACAATTTGCTTATGTCGACACAAACTTTCTTACTTACCCAAATTTCCTGAGAAATTTTATGCTTATATATTCTACTTAGGAAAGCTTGTGATGACCTATTCTAGGTTCAACATTCCTAACTATATTTTAAAATAATTGAATTTAGTTTCATCCAGAAGTTTTGTAAAAATATCAGCAATTTGATTATTTGTGTTCACAAATTCTAGACTAAATTCTTCCTTCTCCACATATTCTCTGATGAAATGAAACTTAATTTCTATATGCTTAGTTCTACTATATGAAACAGGGTTTTTAGCAATAGAAATAGCACTAGTAGAATCACGGAATAGTGGAATTCTACTTACCTTGATGTCATAGTCTTCAAGTTGATGCTTTATCCACATCAACTGTGCACAGCAGCTGCATACAGCTATATATTCTGACTCAGCAGTTGAGATAGCTACACTTGTTTTCTTCTTACTGCTCCATGACACCATCCTTCCACCTAGGAATTGACAAGTTCCTATGGTACTCTTCCTATCTTCTTTGCACCCTACAAAGTCTGTATCTGAAAAGCCTATTAGTAAGAAATCTCTATTCTTAGGGTACCAAAGACCTAGATTAGGTGTGCCATTAAAATATCTCAAAATTCTCTTGACAGCAGTGTAATGAGATTCCTTTAGGCATGCTTGGTACCTAGCACAGACACATATTGCATACATGATGTCAGGTCTACTAGCAATCAAGTAGAGTAGAGAGCCAATTATCCCTCTATATAAAAACTCATCAACAGGTTTCCCTGCCTCATTTTTGCCTATAGGCATACTTATTCCCATTAGAGTTTTCATGATGGAGGCAGAGTCCATTCTATATTTATTAATCAACTCCTTGGTAAACTTAGACTGAGATATGGACAATCCATCATCAGTCTGTCTAACTTGAAGTCCCAAGAAGAACTTCAGCTCACCCATACCGCTCATTTCAAACTTCCCTTGCATAAATTTGGCAAACTTTCTACAAAGGTTGTTTTCAGTAGATCCAAAGATTATGTCATCAACATATATCTGTACTAGGATGATCTTGCCTTTAGATTCCCTAAATAGTAGAGTTTTGTCTATCTTTCCTCTAGAGATTTATTCTCGATAAGAAAAGCAGACAAGTTTCATACCAAGCCCTAGGGGCTTGTTTAAAACCATATAGAGCTTTCCTAAGCCTATATACATAGTTAGGATAGTGAGAGTCTACAAAACCTGAGTTTTATTTAACATAGACTTCCTCTTTTAAGTCACCATTCAGAAATGCTGACTTTACATTCATCTTATATACCTTGAAACCTTGATAGGCAGCATAGGCCAAGAACAACCTTATAGCTTCCAGCCTTGCCACTGGGGAAAAAGCTTGATCAAAGTCAATCTCTTCTTCTTGCCTGTAGCCTTTTGCTACCAGCCTTGCCTTGTTCTTGATTATGGTGCCATTCTCATCAAGTTTATTTATGTAGATCAACTTTGTTCCTATTACATTGTGATCCATTGGTTTTGGAACCAGTTCCCAGACTTTACATCTTTTGAATTAATTCAGCACTTCTTACATAGCATCAATCCAGTTTGTTTCTAGCATGGCCTCTTCAATCTTCTTGGGTTCTATCTATGATAAGAAACTTGAACATAAAACTGTGTTCATGATCTTGCTCCTAGTTAGTACACCTTGACTTGCATCACCAATGATTTGATGAGGTGGATGATCCTTCAAGTGTCTTCTTGCGAGAGGAAATCTGCAAACCTCTTGGCCTTCTTCATTTTACTCAACCTGATGCTCCTCATTTTCTTCTTCATCTAGTGAGTCTTGTTCTCCCATTGGATAGCATGCATCCTTTTCTTCATCCAGCCTAGCAAGTGCTTCTTCATTAATAGTCAGCTTGTCCAGCCTGTCTTTTAAACCTATAGAACTACCTGAAGAGCTAGAAAATTCACTGTTAATCAACTTAGACTCATCAAATACTACATGGAAAGATTCTTCTACAACTTGTGTAGTCAAGTTGTAGATCCTGTATGCCCTACTATTGTTGTTGTACCTAACAAATATCCCTTCTAGGGATTTGGTAGCAAACTTAGTTTGGTAGTGCTTACCATTAACTAGGACATAACACTTGCTACCAAAGATTCTGAAGTAGGAAATGTTTTGTTTTCTTCCTTTCTAAATCTAATAGGGAGTCATCTTATGTTTCTTATTGATGGAGGCTCTATTGAGTACATGACATGCAGTATTTACTGCCTCATCCCAGAAGTACTCAGGGAGAGTAGTGTCACTAAGTAGTGTTCTACTTGCCTCAATTAGAGTCCTATTCTTTCTTTCGACAACTCCATTTTGCTGGGGTGTTCTAGGTGAGGAGAACTCCAGATGAATCCCAAGTTCTTCATAGAACTTTATCATACACTCAGACTGAAATTCAGTTTCATGGTCACTTCTGATTTTGACCACTGAATTGTTAAATTCATTTTGAATTTGTCTAACAATGGTTTGGAAAACAGTAGAGGTTTCAAATTTCTGCCTCAAGAAGAAAACCCATGTGAATCTAGAATAGTCATCCACAATAACTAATGTGTATACTTTTCTACCTAGACTATGAACTGTCATAGGAACAAATAAATCCATATGCAAGAGATATAGACATCTCATTGAATCTTTGTTATCAAGTACATGGAAAGAGGACTTAGTCTGTTTGCCCTTTTGGCAAGCTGAACACACACCCTCTTTAAAGCACTTTACTTGAGGACCTTTCCTCACGAACCCCATATTGAATAGTTGTCCTATTAACTTATAGTTAAGATGAGCCAGCCTCTTGTGCCATTGGACACACTGTGATGCTTTCTCACCTGCAACTAGACAAATGGGTGAGATGTTATACTCACAATCAAGTTTAAGACAATATGCATTCCCTTTCCTAGTACCAGTCAGAATGATCTCTTGATCACTTGACCTCCTTTTTTGGCACTCCCCTTTGAGGAAAGAGATGTCATAACCTAGATCATTAAGCTGACTTATGCTAATAAGGTTATGTTTCAGACCCTTCACATAAGCCACTTGAGTGATAGTAATAGAATTACTAGGAATGTTACCAGATCCTTTGATGATTCCTTTTTCAGATCCACCAAAGATTACTTTGGGTCTATTCTCTATGGGTGCATAGTACCTCAACATTCTTCTTGTTCCAGTCATGAGCCTGGAACATCCACTATCCAAGTACCATATATGGGTATGGCCACTTGGATTCACCTGCATCAAAGAAAGATTTACCTATCCTCAGAACTCAAATTGTTTTTGGGTCCTAGGTCCTTGTTAGTTAGAAATCTATCATGCTTACCCGCAGCTTTTCTGACAGGTAAGCTATTCTTGTTTTTAACACTTGTGTTGAACAAACAATCTATGGCTAAGTGGCCCACCTTGCCACAACACCAACACTCAAATCTGTTATACCTTCTCTTAGGTACAGACTTCACAACTTGGTTGCCAGCAGTCCTTTTAAGCGTAGGTGCTGGAGCAGCAAACCCCAAAGATTCCTTAAGAACCTGATGAGTTTGCTTATAGAGAGGCCTAGTGGCATATACACCCTTGCAAATGAGATCTCCATACTCATTGTGACCATTAGTAATATCATGATCATACCTATTTGTGGGTTGCATAACTTTCCTAAAGAAGATAGAGGGCTTTGAGGCTAGTGGCTGAACTGGGGCTATGCCTTTTCTATGAGAATTGGTGGCCCTTGTTCTTCCCTTAAAGCCTAGACATGTCTTTCCTTTTTGAGAAATGAAATTGTCTATTAAGGGCAAGGCAGACTTTGGCTTAGAGAATTTAGCCACTAACTCCTTTCTTTCAAAAGTTTTGCCTCCAGATTCTTGATGTGATTAACCTTGAAGATGATTGTGCCCATCTGAATAACAGTTATGTCGTTTAGTTTGGTAGCCTCATTCAATTTCAAATCAAACATCTTTACTGAATCTGATGCAACATGCTTAAGAGATTCATTTTCCTTAGCCTGCTCTTTGACAAGAAACTTGCTCCTCTTTAGAGCTTGCAACAACCCACCATACTCATTAATGAGTTGATGTACATCCCCCTCAGAATCAGAACCATCCACTTCTCTTGAAGTTGATGCTACTGATTCTGATCCAAAAAAATAATCAGAAGCTAAGGGAGAATTGTATACCATACTTAGACCATTCTGATCCTGGCACTGATCATTTTTTGACAGAGCCATCAGCCCTTTACAACAATAGTCTTCAACTCCATTTATGGAGTCCAGCATTTGTAGAAATTCTAATTCCCGAGAATATTCTTCTGTAGAGAACAACCCAATAAATGCTTCTACATCATCTTCTTCTCCTGAATCTAATGATGAAGAGTCTGTCCAACTCTTCTGCTTCTGAGCAATAAGGGATTTCTCCTTCTTGCCTTTTGCTTGATGCTTCTTCTTGTCTTTAGACTCCTTCCTCTTATTAGGACAGTCAGCAATGACATGTCCAGACCTATTGCAGCAATAACAAATAATCTTAGAATTAGTTTGTTTACTAGGTTTTGAGGCATACCTGTCCTCCTTGGGAGTCTTCTTTTTCTTGTAATAATCATCCTTGGAGAAGGATGTTGATGGTCTAGTTCTTCATTTTTTTCTTTTTCATAAACCTTTGAAACTGCCATGCAAAGGCAGCAAAGTCTTCATCAGAGGTGTGGCTATCTGATGTGTTGTTGTCAGGATTCTCTTCTTCTACCTCAGCACTCCTTCTATGTGGAGAAGGAGACTTTCTCCTACCCTTTCTTGTGCCTTCAGCCTTGAAGGCTACTGACTTCTCTTTGAACTCAGACCTACTGCTTTTCTCCTCCTCTTTTCTGGTAGTGAGCTGCATTTCATAGGATAGCAGCTTTCCAAATAGTGTGGGTAGAGGTGTATCAACAAGCCTGGCCACCTCTCTGATGTCACATATCTTTGTGTTATATTCCTTTGTTAGTGATTTGAGAAACTTGTCATTCAATTTATATGTGCTGAAGACTCTTCTAAAGGTCATCAGCTCATTTACTATCCTGAATAACTTCTTGTAACATTCAGCTATGCTGTCAGACTTGGCTTGTCTAAAGCTCTCATATTCTTGATTCAGCATAGATTTTTTGTCTTCTCTAACTTCTTCAGTTCCCTCCATATAGACAATCAAGGTGTCCAACATCTCCTTAGAGGTTTTGCAATGCACCAGATTCTGAAATATGGCATCATCAATAACACTTACAATAATGTTTTGTGCTCTTTTGTCTAATGTTGCCAGGATGATCTCATCTTTGGTCATTTCAGAATAACTCTTTGGGGTTTTAACATTTGCATCCAGATCTGATACCTTCATTGGAATGAAGGGACCTTCTTGTACTGTGACGTAGATTCTTAGATTGAATGCTTTCATGAACAACATGACTCTTTCCTTCCATATGCCAAAGCATTCTTTCCTGTAAATAGGCAGTTTCAAAGATCCAAATTCCTTCTGATTCTACTTTGAACCCATTCTTGAAATCTATTAATTGCCTTGGAGATTCACTCAGACTGTTAGGTCTATCTTTGAGTAACCTCCCTCTAATACCACTTGAAAGACTTGATTTCAAGAGCCTAGACACCTAGAGGGGGGTGAATAGGTTCTAATTTTCTTTAATAAATTTTAGGCAATTATCTTGTTCTAACTTAGCACAGATAATACAATTCACAGCATAATAATCACAGCACAGCACAGTACACCAGATTTATAGTAGTTCTCCAAGTTATGGGTATATCCACTTTCCCCCTTTGCCTATTTAGTAGAGAACTGGATTTAGCCCAACTTCCTTTCACTAACTTAGATCCACGGATCTTATACATCAGAACCTGATAGGTTCCTACAACTCAGACTTTTACAAGTCCTACCTCATATTCTTCCCAAGAACCCTACCTCAGGCAAAAGCCCTACCTCGGCCTTTATCACCAGGCTTACAACTCAGACTTTCACAAGTCCTACACCTCAGGCTCTCATCCCTACCTCAGCCTTTATATACACAAGCTTACAACTCAGATCTAAGAAGATCTTACAAGGAAAAAGAAGATATAGTTATATAGAAATTTCACCCAGAAATAGCTCTTAATTGATGTGAGCTTCTTGATCAGTTCTTGAATAAACTGTGTACTTCAGATCCAACCTGACTTGGCTTTTTCAAAGCTGCTTGATTGAACAAAATGAGGTTGATCTGACATGGAGTATAAGTTGATCTTCAGACAGCTCCCTTCTTAGATTAAGAAATAGATCTGAATCTTTTTTTGTAGACTGTTCAGGATCTGCCTTCTTAAGGGTTCCCCCCTTTCTTGTTGTTATGTTCTCTCTCTGGTTCTGTATTGGTTCATTCCCCTGTAATTTCTTGCTTAGTTACTTTGGTTGTCATGGATTAGTCCTTTATATAGAGTTTCTCAATGGTTACCGGCTGATCCGGTTTGTAATAACCTTCTGACAGTTCTTACAAAGGTGTCAGACTTATTATTTATGACAGCTGTCAAGTCTTCAGCCATAACAGATGATTCTGCAATGACTTTATATCTCAGCAGGAAACACTCAGCAAATTACTTCACATGTGTCGACATAAATAGACTAAGTGTCGACACAAGCCTTGATAATGTCGACACAGCACTCAATGTGTCAACATAGTCATTCTTTTGCTTCTCAACACAACTTCTGTTTGTATGTGTCGAAAAAAGTCCTGTGTGTCGACACAACTGCTCCTGATCTCGACATAACTGATGCCGACAATTGGTATATAGTGTATGTACAGACGTCTTTGAGTGTGTGACGGCACAAGTCCTGTGTGTCGACACAAGCCCTTCAGACTCCGTATAGCTGTTGCTGATAGATGGCGTTGAGTGTTGTCCAGACGTCGTTGAGTGTGTGTCTACACAAGTCCTGTGTGTAGACACAAGCCCTTTAGACTATGTATAGTTATTGCTGATAGATGGCATTGAGTGTGTGTCGACACAAGTCCTGTGTGTCGACACAAACCTTATTCAGGTGTCGAAAAAATTCTTGGGTGTCGACACATGCCTTTATTCTGGTGTCGACATAACTCCTGGGTGTCGACACAGCTTTTGCTTCAGGTGTCGACACAATTCCTACCTCAGGTGTAGACATAATTCTGGGTATCGACACAGCTTCTTCTTCATGTGTCGGCACAATGCTTGGGTTTTGACACAGGCCTTGCTTCTAGTGTCGACACAACTTCTGGGTGTCGACACAATTCTTCAAAAGTGTCGACACTTGTACTTAGAGAATTTACTTGCAAACCTTATACCTGCACAATGAAACTCAAACATCCCATCAAATACAAACTGATGTATATCATTGAGTAAGGGGAGGCTTCTCCAAATATGGTACATATTTTTCAGTGTACCAAACATCTATCTCACACGCATGTTGAGAACATTATGTCGGTTCTACTGGCAGTAAGGTGGAGCATGGTCCCAATTATGCTTCTGTACTTGGTTTCATTAAAAGGTTTCCCTTTCTCATCCTTGTCCAAAGACATAGTTGAACCCATTGGAGTCTTCATTAAGGTTGCGTTCTCCATTCTGAATTCCTTAAGTAACAATTTGATCAAGTTCGTCTTAGAGATGAAAATCCATCTTCAGAATTTTTCACTTGAAGAACTAAAAAATACTTCAGCTCTCCCATACTGCTTATTTCAAACTTCCCTTGCATAAGTTTAGAAAACTTTTTGCAAAGGTAGTCCTCCATAGAGCCAAAAATAATGTCGTCAACCAAGATTTGCACTAGCAAATTCTTGTCTTTTACTTCCCTAAGAAATAATCTCTTGTCTATCTTTCCTCTTGTGAACTTGTTCTCAAGAAAAAAACTAGATAGCGTCTTATACCAAGCTCGAGGAACTTATTTCAAGCCGTATAGAATTTTATTAAGAAAATATACATAATCAGGGAAAGTTGAGTTGACAAAACCTAGGGGTTGTGCTATGTATACTTCATCTTTTAGATCTCCCTTAAGGAACGTTGACTTCACATCATTTGATAGACCTTGAAGCCTTTGTGAGCAGCATAGACAAGAAACAACCTGATCGCTTCACGTCTGGCGACTGGAGCAAATGTTTGATTGAAGTCGATCCTTTCTTCTTGTATGTAACCTTGAGTTACAAGCCTAGCTTTATTCTTTATAGTCACTCCATTTTCGTCCATCTTGTTTCTGAATATCCATTTTGTGTCGATTACGTTCTGTCCTTTAGGCCTGGGCACCAAATTACAGACCTCGCATCTTTCAAACTGGTGGAGCTCCTCTTGCATAGCCATTATCCAAGAAGCGTCCTTATTTGCTTCTTTAAATTTCTTTGGCTCAACCTGAGAAAGAAAGCTAAGATGTAATACTTCGTTAGTAGAACCTATCCTAGTTCTTATACTTTCACTTTGATCTCCAATGATCAGATCAACTGGGTGATCTCTTAGGTGTCTGAACACTAGAATTCTTCCTCTCCCCCCGGCAGGTTCTGCCACATCTGTTGAATCTCTTGTAGTTTGAAGTAGTTCTTCCTCCACCACACTTAGATCGGCGACCTTGACTGAGCTTGGTGCATCTTCCTTGACCGCTTCTTCCAAGCTTAGTTCCTTCAACCTTGTACCTACATCTACACCAACAATACTAGACGAGTTGTTATATAGCAAGCTTGTCTTATAAAATATAATAGTTATTGACGCTTCTACAACTAGGATTTTCTTGTTAAAAATCTTATATGCCTTACTATGGCTACTATAACCTACAAAAATACCTTTAAAACACTTTTCACTAAACTTCGTGTGATAATACTTTCCATTATTAAGTACGAAGCAATTGCTTCCAAAGATCCTAAAGTAGGATACAGTTAATTTTCTGCCCTTCAATAGTTCATAGGGAGTCTTACGATGGCTTTTTTTGATTAATGCTCGATTTTGCACGTGATAAGCTGTGTTGACTACTTCAGCCCAGAAGTACTCTAGTAGTGAAGCATCATTCAACATAGTTGTATATGCTTCAATGAGGGTTCTATTCCTTCTCTCAACAACTACATTTTGTTGTGGAGTGCGCGGAGAGGAAAACTCATGAAAGATACCTTGAGTCCCACAGAATTCTGTCATGACACCAGACTCAAATTTTGTTTCGTGATCACTTCTAATTTTGACCATTGAACAATTTAATTCATTTTTAATTTGCCGGACAAAATTAGTGAAAGACTCAAAGGTGTCTGACTTGTATTTTAGAAAGAATACCCATGTAAAATAAGAGTAATCATTAATAATGACCAACGTATAGACTTTACCTCCTAAACTATGAATTAATATAGGACTGAATAAGTCCATATAAAGTAAGTACAAACTTCTAGAGAAATCCTTTTCAGCAATACCCTTAAATGTGGCCCTTGTCTTCTTACCCATTTGACATGTGTAACATGGACTCTCTTTAAGGCACTTAATGTTGGGGGAAACACGCACTAAGTTGTGAGAAAATAAAATATTTATAGTTTTGAAATTAATATGTGTTAATCTCTTGTGCTCTTGGTCACAGAAAGACGCACTATCTTTTGTCAAAAAGCACACTGCTATAGAATTTTCTAGACATAGAAAATTTAAGCAGAAAATATTTCTATTCCGAGTGCCTGTTAAGACTGTCTCCAAATTGGTAGATAATTTTATCAGACACTTGTCCTTGTAGAACTCAATAATATAGCCTTTATAACATAATTGACTTATGCTGATTAGATTATGTTGTAACCCTTTAACATAAGACACTTCTATGAAGGAAACTATACCATTGTAATCATACCGTAGCCCTTAGTGATTCCCAGGTCAGAACCTCTAAAGATGACTTTTTGACTATCTTCGAAAGGGGTGTAATCTTATAATAGGCTTCTAGTCCCAGTCATGTGCCGAGAGCATCAAATGTCCAAATACAAGATTGGAGTTTTGTTGTTCTTTGGGCATACCTGCATTCATAAATCATTTTCCCTTAGGACACAAATAGATTTGGATCCTTGGCTCCTTGTTAGTTTAAAACTTCAAAGAGCATTAACGTTGTGAGTGGTCGATCTTTCACTGTCAACTCATGGAGTTTTAATTTTTACAGGATGAAACCAACAATCTACGGCAAAGTGACCAATATTACCGCAACACAAACAGTTAAACCTATTGTACCTTCTCGTGTACTCCTGCTTTACCTTTTGAACGGGAGGTCTAACAGGGGCAACTGACTTGGAGGAAGAAGCCTCATAATTACAGCAGACACAAGGCTTCTTGTTTCCTTAGCCTTAGGAGCACACAAGTTGTCCTTGCAAAGTGACCATAGGATGTCTGAAAGTTATATTTATTTGTGGGGAAGATTACCTTCTTAAAAGAGTGTTGACTTTGAGTTGCCTTCCCTTTGCCTTTGGTATCGACTTTCTTAGTAGATTTACCTTTATCAGCTATATGGCCAATACCACTACCCTTCTTGGGAGAAGAGAATCCATTGATGAGAGGAAGAATGGTCTTTAGCTTAGAGTAACATTCCATAAGTTTCCTTTCCACCAAGAGCTTTTCTTCTAGCTCATCTAATTATTTCTCCATCTGAATTAATAGTTAAGTATAGCATGTTAATTCTTATTTCAAGGAGTGAACTTCATCTCTAAAAGGAGTTAATTCAGCAATGTCCTCCTTCAGTCAGGATTTCACTGTCTTGAGAGAATCGATCTCTTTTGATTGCTTTTTGACTACCTTATGGCATTTGTCAAAGGCTCTCAAAAGTTCTTCATGCTAAGCCATCAAGTCAGAATCATCTTCCTCAGAAGAATAGTCTTCATGACCATTAGTGGAAGTTTCAGATTCTGAGAGCATTGTTTGAGAGTTTAACTTCCCATAGAATTGGGAGTCGCCTACTTACTCATCTGATTGAGCCATGAGCCCGATGTAAGTTTCTTCATTTTCAGAGCTTGACTCACTTAAGTCATTATTGCTAAGAGTCTTTGACATCTTTGCAGCGAATCTCTTTTCTTCCTTCCTCTTACCTTTTAAGGATCGCTTCTCTTCTTTCTTGGATCAATCCTTCTTTTTGTACGAACACACAGCAATCACGTGTCATGTCTTATTGCAATAATAACAAACTATGTCAAAAGAAGAATGTTTGTTCGGTTTAGACATGCGCCTATCATCTCTGTTGTAGCTTTTCTTGGACCGATCACCACTACGATGTGATCTTCTAAAGTCCGAGGAGGAGGACTGATTTTTCATTTGTCTCCACTTGCTGAGCAGTCTTTTGAATTGCTTGGATATTAGCGAGAATTCTCCATCATATAACTCAGAGCCTCACGTGTTTGGCTCAGAATCTTCTTGGGAATCAAAAGCTCGTGTCCTTATTAGTGACACAGCTTTAGATTTTCTTGTCCCTTTGGCCTTCAAAGCTATCGACTTATCTTTGCTTGAAGTCCTACTGCTTTGCACCTCTTTCTTTCGAGTATTCATTTGTAGTTCATATGAGAGGAGCATTCCGAACAGATTCTGGGGATCAATCTCTAGTAGCTTTTCGAATTCCTTAATGGCCACAACTTTAGTGTCTCAGTCCTTTGTCAGGGATCTTAGGAATTTGTCGTTGAGCTCCCTATTAGTAAACATACGACCATAGTTTCTAAGGTTATAGACGATCTTAAAGAATTTTTCAAAGCTATCAGCAATTATATCATTTTTTCCCTTACTCGAATGTCTCGTATTCTTGATTAAGTAGAGATCTCTGATCATATCTAACTTCTTCAGTTCCTTCCATGAGAACTACGAGACAGTCCCAAATCTCATTGGCAGATTTGCATTGGAATAAATTTTGCAGCATTGAATCATCCACTGCACTGACTATGATATTTTTTGCCTTTTTATCCATGGTGACTAGAGCAATTTCATCCTTGGTCAAGTCCATCATTTTCTTCGGAATCATAGCAGTAGGATTCAGATAAGATGGTTGTGTAGGAATGTGAGGTCCTTCTTCAACAATTTGAAAGATACGTGGATCAGCATCTTCCATATATAATCTGACTCTTTCCTTCCACATGGGGAAGTTATCCTTAGTGCACACAGGTAAGTTCATCGAATACATATCCTTGCTTCTAAGCATTACAATTGAGAGGTGTCTCTTGACAGCTAGATAGGAGATCTTATTCAAGGTGTTAACCTTATATCGAACAAAACCCCTTTGAAACAAATAGAAAGTATCTAGTGGTCAACCTAAATCACCTAGTGAATAAGTGAGTTCTTCGTCTTTTTGAGGAATAAAAATAACTGAAAAATAAACACACGAAAACACAGAGATTTATAGTGGTCCCCGAGTTTGGTACGTCCACTGTCCCGCATTACCTATCTACAATGAAGGGCTAGATTTGGCTACTTCACCTTTATCTCAAATTAATCAAATCTTACACCTCGGAGCCTCAACTCCTACACATTGGAGACAATGCTCCTATAACTCGGAGACCAACTCTCCTATAACTCGGAGAACAACCTCTCCTATAACTTTATCCTCTAAAAAAGGATCTATAACTCGGAGGCAAAACATCCTACAATATTATAAATTGATTTTTATTGAAGCCAGAAGCCCGACTTTACCTAGAGTTTGGACCTAAACTTGCAGCTCACACCTACTCTTCCCGAACCCCTTTTTTCATGTGAGTCTTAGAACTAGAAAAATACCGTGGGCTTCAGCTTGGAGGTCCCACCTCTTACTCAGAAGAATTAGAAGTTCTTCCCCTCCCTAGCCAGTGCTGAGTTAGGTGCCTTAGAGGAAGTCGAAGAGTCGTCTGAAAAAAAAATCCTCTCCAAAGCACCTTATCGGTCTATTTATAGGTTTCTGAGTTTGACCTGCCAATAACCAAATTGAACCGACATGAAATCACCAAAATACCCTGGGTTGGGTCTGCCAACAGCCAACCTCCGCTATTCTGAAGGATTATATGCAGACCCTAAAGGGCAAAAGAGTAAAATTACCTGAGACTAAAGGATAAAACCCCCTCTTGGGGGTAGGAAAGTAAAAAATGGCCTTTTCGTTGAACCGGCGCTTGAAAAATCGTTGAACCGGCATTCGACGAACACTGAACCGGCGCTCGATGAATGTCGAGCCGACGCTCTACAAATATGGCATCTAGTGGGCGAGGGGTGTCCACCAACTCGCCTCGCCATAAGAGGCCAGCCTATACCGCGAGAGCTCCACTGCTCCCCTCTCGCCTTGTGAGTGCCCTTCTTTACGAATACTTCATCTTGCTCCAAGAGGTCAGCACTCGCTATGAGATCCCTCTCTCATGCTCTGCTGCTCCCCTCTCGCTTCGTGTGTTTCTCCTTTTTGGAGTACCGCGAGTTAACCTTATGGTCCTACTTGCCTATACAATCTTCTCGCCCTAGCACTTTTCCTTAAGTTGCCTTCTGCGAGACCGAGGTTGTACACAATCCCCACTCTTTTCCAGGTTATCCCAAGCTCGGAAAGAAAGTCCAACCGAGGCTCGCAAAGTCGAGATTCATTTATGAGAGAATCTTTTGCGGGGCTCCCTATGGGGCCTATAAATATGTGACACATCTTAGCATTGATATTACCCCCCCCCCTCTCATCTCTTCCTTAACCTCATCCACCGTCATCATGTCTCATAGTCAGATCTTTCGTGAACGTCTCGCAATGGTCTGCAAACAAAATAAAGCTAATATGGCTTATTTGGCCCCAGTTTTGGCTCGCACCCCTACTTTTTTTACTTAGTCTTCTTGTCAGAAGAAGATGAAAACAACTGGCCCCCCTTCTCGGTCGAGGGGAACACTCCGGCATCCTTGGAAATCCGTGCTCCTTATCCCGCATCCCTCGAGGAGAGACAGGTAAATTTTGCCTCCTTCCCCTCCTCTCTTTCCTCTTTTTCATCTTCTCGCCTATTCACTTCATGCTTCTTCAAGGAGATCTCGTCCATCATCCCTAGCCTGTGAATCCACATGATACTACCGACATCCATCATCAAAACTCTGACTCGCCTCAGCAATCCACCCCTCCTGCTCTGAAGAATGACGACCCCTCGCAACTTGCTGGGACCTCTCGCAACCCTGGTAAATGAAATAAACTTACTCTTTTGCTTCATATAGACTTGCATTCCCCTACTCGGTGTATTAGAGACCCCCGGACTAAGTCCTATATCCGTACAACTCACGGCTTCCAAGACTTCTTATGAGAACATCCCTCATCCTGACCCTTGTCCCCTTCCTATGCAGGTAGCCAGATCGACTCGGCGACAGATTACTTCTCTGGGCCGCTAGCTTTCTCGTATCTTCCTCACCCAGACAAGATAAAAGACTATCTGGGCGACCCTATGGATCCAGTGGGGATGAAGCACAGGATGGCCGAGATGTTTCGAAAGTATACACATATCATCCTCGAGATAGAACTTGACAAACAGGCCCTCGACAGGCGCACTGACTGGCTAGAAATTTAATGTGCTCGCCTCTCCTCCGAGATCGATGATGGAATCGAGATAGACGAGACCGACCCCTAGGCAATCATAAACGAGGTTGGCCAGCACTTTCGTCTACTGCGTCGCGGTCTTGAAGCTGCTCGCGCTGAGAGTACTAAGTTGTTAGCCTAAATCACCTAGAGGGGGGTGAATAGGTGAAATGCGTGTCAAATGCGGAATTAAAAAATAACACAGCACACATCAAGCAATCACAGACGACAAGAGATTTATAGTGGTTCCCCAATCTTGGGTACATCCACTTTACTCACCGATCTAGCAAATCACTAGACTCGGCTACTCCACTATCTCGGATTGAAAACAATCCTACACCTCGGAACCACGTTCCTACAAAACTCGATCCAAACCGGATCTACAAAACTCGGAAGATAAAGCCTTCCTACAAATCTTGGAGAAAAACTCCTACAATGAAATTTGGTTTGAAAATAAAATACAAACAGTACTATTCTCAGATCTGGATCTTGATAGTCTTCTTCCTTAAGAACTTTGGCTTAATCAGAGTATGTTGAAGACGACTTGAGAGAGATCCACAAATCTGAAAAATGGAATCACCTCGATCGAGAAAATAGATCTGAAATCCTTGAGGCTCGGCGAGATCGAGTGATTAACTTTCGTCTGGATCGCTGGAGAATCAGAGTTGAAAACAGCGATCGAAGATCGTCGATCCAGAGCTTCTTCCGTGAACGTCAATGGCGGCGGCGTGAGAAATTATGGTTCACGGAACTTTTCCTTTTTCTTAAAATAAAATCTCTGTAAACTTGTTGTTAGTCAAATCTGAGAGGACCTATTTATAGGTGGACTCCAATGGTCAGAAAATTAATTAGGGATGACACGTGGACCAATCAGAAATGATTAATTTGAAATACACATCGAAATTGACTTAGAGAATTTCAGGAAAATTTAAACAGATATACTCGAGTCATAGAAGAAACATACTCGAGTATCAGATGGTATATACTCGAGTGGATAGAAGGAGTATACTCGAGTATAAGAAGAGAAGCTACTTGAGTGATTCAAAGATCAACACTCGAGTGATAGGGTTGGAGATACTCGAGTGAGGGGAAAAAGAACTACTCGAGTATGTTGAGAAAACTACTCGGGTAATCACTAACCTACTCGAGTATGAATAACGACTACTCGAGTACAGAGTCACTTACTCGAGTATATAGGGAACTACTCGAGTATGTAGACTTAGAATTTTTCTGAGATGAGAAGCACAGATCTACTCGAGTATGAACAGAACATTTACTCGAGTAACTAACCAACTACTCGAGTGCAAGTTATCATCTACTCGAGTATAATACAGTCTACTCGAGTATGTAACCCAACTTACTCGAGTGCAGACTCACTTACTCGAGTATAAAAGGAGGTACTCGAGTATGTGGACTTAGAGAAAATTTCGGATCTAAGAACAGAAGGATCTACTCGAGTATAATATATGACTTACTCGAGTGACTAACTATCTACTCGAGTACAAACTTATCTACATGAGTATATAGAGTCTACACGAGTATGTCTGAGGATCTACTCGAGTACTAAGTCACTTACTCGAGTATATGAAGAAGGCTACTCGAGTATGTGGACTTAGAAAAATTTCTTCTGAGAAAATAAACTTCAATACTTCAGTCCACCAATCCAAGTGCTTGTATAGGAAGTGTATCCCAATAGAGAGGCTATACATGGGCCAACACTTTGGATCACACAATGAGGGATTACATTGTATGGTCCTGTGTTTGGTGACCCATTATAGACTGACATTGGTCTACACTTGGCAATGAGAACCTGCACACATACAACTTGAACACAATGTCAAATACATCTTAATTCATCTTAGTTCAAGTTCTGACCTCCTACAAATCTGAGGTATTGTGGAGACAAATCCCAACAATCTCCCCCTATTTATAGATGTCAGCACCCTCTACACTAAGGTGAATTACTTAGAGTAAAAAGAACAACATACATATACAAAAAAAATATAAACTGAAGCAGGATAAAGAATCAAATAGCCATAATCAGAATCAAAAATATATATATATAGAAATGTTTTTAACAGATTAAACAGTCCATTTCCACATTCTCATTGACTCAAGAAGGGGCTCCTTTGTGCATTCTTTCTCTCTTCAGCTCTTGCCTCTCTAGGTAACTGAAAGGTTTAGGAAAATATGTTCTGGGCCAAGGAGGAGCAGCTGGGTTGTTGTATCCCCAATTCCTGTCATGAAGTCTGATCTTGATCTGAGATGTTTCATAAGCCTTCCATTCTGAATAACTGTAATACTGATCTCTGTGCTCACCAAGATCTGTTACTAGCTTTAGGGTATCAAGGATCAGAGATTTGGAGGTTGGACTCCAAACTTCAGAATGAACAATTTCTGATCTACCTTCAAAAGCTGGGGCAGGCTCTTTTCTAGGTGCAGAACGGCTGGCAGAAGAGCCGTCACCATATTTCCTTTTCTTCTTTGGAGCACCTTGAGAACTAGGAGGAAGTTCATCTTGCCAAATATCTATATAAGAGAGAGGAGGCTCAGTCACATCACCATCAGGTCTGGGTGAGAAGACTGGCACACCTCCTGGAATGTCTGCCTGAGCTGGAGCATCTGCTGGAGGATGTTCTTCAAGAGGGTCCAAGAACTTGGGAATGATGGTAGGGTTGAGTTGAGAATTTGGGAAGTTCTGATTATTTACCCATACACCTGTATCATAGATGTAGAACTTGATAGATTGGAGTTGAGATAGAATATCTGCTTTCATATTCTTGACTAGATCATCCACAGTTGTTTGAGCTTATTCAGACAGCTTTTCAACTACTTTTTCAACTTGTTCTTTGACAACTTTCTCCCCCTTGCTGATATCTACAGCTAGCTTGGCAATTGCTTCATCTCTGAAGGTGCCAACTTCTTCACATACTTTCATCACATTTGCTTCAGCATTCTTGTCCAATATTATCTGATTATGTGCAACAGTTTCTTGTTGATTTCTTAGTTCACCTATGCTTGTGATAGTGTGATCTAGTGCTTTTCCACCTAGCTGAAACAATCTCTTGAGCTCATCAGTATTGGCTTGAATTTCAGCAAAGCCTCTACTCATCTCCTTTTCAAGAGTAGTGACCTTGTTATTTACTAAGGCTAGAGATTCATCAAAGTACTTTCTCTGTTCAATGAGCAACTGTGCAATCTTACTCACCAGATCTGAAGAAGAAGAAGGAGCTGAGGTTGGTGCAGGGACTGAAGGAGCAGGAGCATTCCATGGAGGGATTTCAGTAATTTCCACTGAACTGACAGCTCTTTTGAAGGGTTCTACCAAATTTGATTTTTAGTGTTGATGAAGGAAGGAAGGGTTAAGTCCAGTGTCCTCAGAGGAGCATCCACTGGTTCTGGAGATACTTCCTCATCATCAAACAACAGAATCTGTTCAGGCTGGCTGGACTCTTTAGCTAGAGACTGAACAGGAGATTGAACTGGAGTCTGAACTGGATCCTGAGCAGGAGATTGAACTGGAGTCTGAACTGGATCCTAAGCAGGAGATTTTACAGCTGATTCATTCTGAAACAGGGGAGCATCTGAGCTGAGCTCATCAATGAATTTATTTATATCTTCTGTTGTAGACAGTAAGGTTGCTGGATCTGGAATCTCTGATTCAGGATTTGCTGGAGGAGGAGAAACTCTGACTTCTGCTAGTTCTGAAAGTTCTGAGGAAGCTGGGTACTTATGATGAGAAGAGGCAGGCTCCCCCTCAACTATTGCACCAGAGGTAGCAGTAGTTTGATGTAGAGGAGGAGATGGAATCCTGTCTTCAGATACACTGGGTTCTTGGGACATTTCTGAAGGAACAACAGCTTTGGATGCCTGGGCAGAATTCAGAATTTTAATATCATATCTCTGGATGGAGGATATGGAAACTTTCTTCATGTGATGGAGGGGAGTCCCTTTGGATAGGTTAAAGACTGATGGGTTAATCTCATGAAGTAGGAGGGAGATAATTCTGCCAAAGCTGGGATGCTTAATGCTGTCTATGATTTTATCTAGGATCAACAGTCCAAACTGGAACTGTTTGCGGTAGATAATAGCTTGCATTATGTCAAACATTTCCATAGAAATGTCTCGAATGGAATACGTCTTGCACAACAGTAACTTTGCTATAACATCCACTAGGAACTTTCCTTCTGAGTTGAAGTCGGCCCTGCTAAAGGAATGGGCTTGAGGGTTAGCTCCACAGAATAAGCTAGTTCTTACTGAATCGTCTGCAGTCATTTCGGCAACTTCATCGACCACTGGAAGCTTTGACAGAGTTGCAAGAGAAACTTAATCCAGTCAAATTTTTATCCCTCTGACCTTGGTTTTCAGGAGCTTTCCATTACGCTTTACCTTCAGATTCTGATAGAACTCCTCAACTGCTGGGAAAATGACTCGGCACGGCGACAACAGAACGAACGACAATCCGGCGGTTTCGAACAAAATCAGAAGATTGCGGAAATCATCTGAAAGATCGGCTATACCCGTGGGGGCGAGTTCAGAGACGATGCCGATTTTAGAGGAGGGGGCCATCTGCGATTCTGGAGGATGAGAGAAGCGCAGAAGACGATGCTCTGTGATTTTCGGAAGATGAGGAGTCGGCGGCTACTCGAGTGAATGAGAAGTGGAATGGGTTTCCCGATTTTTCTATATATATATATAATCCTAATTAGGTTTTAGGAAAAGTAAATATAATTTCATACCTGAATGAAGCGGCAAATAGCTCAGTGCGAATAGAAATATTAGAAATCCAAAATAGAAGTCCGTATACTCGAGTAGATAGCATCATACACGAGTATTAGGCGGAGCATACTCGAGTAGGTAACACCATACACGAGTAGTAAACAAAACATACTCGAGTAGGTAGAGTTCATACACGAGTATCTTGTCAAATACTCGAGTAGGTCAGACTTTTTACTCGAGTATTTTCCGTTTATTCGTGTAAGTCTTGATATACTCGAGTATCTAATACTTGAAAGACAATTTTCCTTGGGAGATGTCTATTGCCACTGAAAACTTTATCTCTGATCAGCCAACACCACTGATATCTTCTTGATTTATGAGTCCATCACTAGTCTTCTTTGTTGAGCAGTCCGAGTTCCGTTCTGAAGAACGAGAACTTGGACTCGTCCAGCGGCTTAGAGAATATATTTGCAACTTGCCTGTCTGTGGAGACTTATTGTAGATCTATGTCTCCATTTTCCACATGCTCCCGGATGAAATGATAATGAAGCTCTATGTGCTTGGTCCGGCTGTGGGAGACTGGGTTGTTGGCTATTGCTATAGCGCTGGATGAGTCGCAAAACAAAGGAATGTTCTGGAACTTCATGTTGTAGTCTTGAAACTGGTTCTTGATCCATAAAAGCTGTGCACAACAGCTGCCTGCAGAGATGTACTCTGATTCAACCGTTGAGATGGCTACACAGTTCTGCTTCTTACTGCTCCAGGAAATAAGTCTCCTTCCGAGGAATTGGCAAGTCCCGGAAGTGCTTTTCCTGTCGTCTTTGCTACCTGCAAAATCTGCATCTGAAAATCCAATTAGTTCACTATCATTACTTCTTGGGTACCATAAGCCAAGATTTGGTGTGCCTTTGAGGTATCTCAGGATTCGCTTTGCAGCGATGTAGCGAGATTCCTTA
This sequence comes from Platanthera zijinensis, assembly GCA_039513925.1. Taxonomy (NCBI): domain Eukaryota; kingdom Viridiplantae; phylum Streptophyta; class Magnoliopsida; order Asparagales; family Orchidaceae; genus Platanthera; species Platanthera zijinensis. Next base: position 116,615,773 of record CM077078.1, read on the forward strand.
GAGTTCACCTGAAATCTAGCGCATACACATGTTGAGAACATTATATCTGGTCTACTTGCAGTAAGGTAGAGCAAGGACCCAATTATGCTTCTGTACTTGGTTTCATCAAAAGGTTTCCCTTTCTCATCCTTGTCCAGAGACATAGCTGAGGCCATTGGAATCCTCATAGAGGTTACATTCTCCATTCCGAATTTCTTAAGTAGCTCTTTAGTGAACATGGTCTGTGAGATGAAAATTCCATCCTCAGATTGTTTCACTTGAATCCCTAAGAAATACTTCAGCTCTCTCATACTGCTCATTTCAAACTTCCCTTGCATAAGTTTAGAAAACTTCTTGCAGAGGTTGTTATCTGTAGAACCAAAAATGATGTCGTCGACATAGATTTGCACTAGCAAAATCTTGCCTTTTATTTCCCTAAGAAATAATGTCTTGTCTATCTTTCCTCTTGTCAACTTGTTCTCAAGAAGAAAGGTGGACAGCGTCTCATACCAAGCTCGAGGAGCTTGTTTAAGACCATATAGTGCTTTTTGCAGTAAATAAACATAATTAGGAAAGGTTGAATCAGCAAAACCTGGCGGTTGCTCTACATACACTTCTTCCTTTATGTCACCATTTAGGAAGGCGGACTTGACGTCCATCTGATAGACAGTAAAGCCCTTAAGTGCAGCATAGGCAAGAAATAAACTGATCGCCTCCAGTCTTGCTACTGGAGCATAATTCTGGTCGAAGTCGATTCCTTCTTCTTGACGATAGCCCTTGGCGACAAGTCTGACTTTATTCTTTATAATTGTTCCATCTTCGTCCATCTTGTTCCGGTAGACCCACTTTGTCCCAATGACGTTCTTCCTCTTGGGTCTAGGAACAAGTGTCCAAACTTTGCATCGTTTGAACTGATTCAGCTTATCTTCCATGGCTAGAATCCAGGATGCGTCGGAGTTGGCTTCCTCAAATTTCTTTGGTTCAACATGTGAAAGGAAACTTAAGTGTAAATTTTCGTTAGTTGTACCTCGACGAGTTCTGATGCCATCCCGAGGATCTCCTATGATTTGGTCTAAGGGATGATCCTTCAAGTGTCTCAACTCTAGAGTCCTTGCATCTGGGATCTCTTCAGCCACTGGAGTTGCATCTTCAGCTGGGATGTGTTCTTCATCTTGATCATCTACCTCTCCAGTAGGGGTTGTAGAGGTGATCTTGATGAATGTTTCGTCTTTATCTTTGGTAGTTTCATCCAAGGTGAGTTCCTTCAACTTTGTACCTGCATCTACAATAGGCACACTAGACGAGTTGCTGGGCAGCAGACTCGTCTCATCAAATACAAGATGTATCGACTCTTCTACTACCAGAGTTTTTCTATTGAATACTCTATAGGCCTTACTATGGCTACTATAACCTACAAAAATACCTTCAAAGCTTTTTTCGCCAAACTTGTTAGTGTGATACTTACCGTTGTTAAGTACGAAGCACTTACAGCCAAAGATTCTAAAATACGAAATGGTTGGTTTCCTGCCTTTTAAAAGTTCGTAAGGAGTCTTATCATGGTTCTTGTTGATGAGAGCTCGATTTTGCACGTGACAAGCGGTGTTGACGGCCTCAGCCCAGAAGTACTCTAGAAGTGAAGCATCACTCAACATGGTCCGGCAAGCCCTATGAGTGTTCTGTTCCTTCTCTCAGCTACTCCATTTTGCTGTGGAGTGCGAGGAGAGGAAAAATCATGAAAGATACCTTGACTTTCGCAGAATTCTGTCATGGCTCCAGACTTGAATTCCGTTCCATTGTCACTTCTGATTTTGACTACGGAACAGTTGCATTCATTCTGGATTTGCCTAACAAAATTAGTGAAAATACTGAAGGTATCTGACTTGTGTTTCAGAAAGAACACCCACGCAAAGAGCGAGTAATCATCCACAATAACCACCGTATATTCCTTACCTCCCAAACTTCTAACTTGCAGTGGACCAAACAAGTCCATATGGAGAAGCTGTAAGCTTCTATTGGAATCCTTGCCTATTATGCTTTTAAATGAACTCCTTGTTTGCTTGCCTTTGATACAGGCATGACAAGGACTGTCCGTAGCGCACTTGACATTGGGGGCATCACGTACTAAGTTTTGAGAGAATAATATATTAATAGTTTTGAAATTAATATGTGCTAGTCTCTTGTGTCATTGGTCAGCAAGAGATGCACTACTTTTTGCTAAAAGACATACTGGTGTAGAAGTGTCAATACAAATGAAATTTAAACAGAAAATATTTCTGCTTCGAGTGCCTGATAAAATAGTTTCCATGTTGTTAACCGATTTTATCAAACACTTGTCAGCATGAAATTCAACTATGTATCCTTTATCGCATAGTTGGCTTATGCTGATGAGATTGTGTTCCAATCCTTCAACATAGGCTACATCCGAAAAGGAAACGCTACCGTTAGAAATCGTACCATAGCCTTTAATTATCCCTCGATCTGAACCTCCAAAGATGACCTTTGGTTCGTTGTAGACTGAGGTGTAATTCTGGAGTAGGCTTCTTGTCCCGGTCATATGCCGATAACATCCACTATCCAAATACCAGATTGGCATTTTGGTGGCCTTTGGACATACCTGCAATTACAATCATTTAGCCTTAGGAACCCAAACACGTTTGGGTCCTTGGTCTCGAGTTAGAAAACTCCCCCTACGAGTATTAGCCTCATGAGTGGTCATTCTCACGTTGCTAACTTGAGGGGTTGCAGCATTACTAGGATTGAACCAACAATCGATGGCAAAGTGACCAATTCTGCCACAACACCAACAGTCGAACCTGTTGTATCTTTGCCTAGTGTATTCCTGCTTGATTTTCTGAAATGATGGTTTAGCAGGAACCTTACTTTTGGAGGAGGAGGCTTCATGATGAAGACAGCTACATGAAGTCTTCTCCTTCATAGGCTTTTCTACAGTAGGTTTTACCTTGGGTGTCTTCTTGATGTTATGACCATGAGCATAAGGTCCATAGCTTTGAAGTTGAATCTCTTCATAAGGTGCTTTGAAGACACTCTCGCCGAAGTTACGAGGACGAGTCCAACCTTGGTATCTTGACTTAGGCTTCTCAGGGATCGGCCTAGAAAAGTGTCCACAGGTAGACTCATAGTCGAGTTCATTCGTAGGAAAGATAACTTTCTTGAACAGAATAGGTTCCAAGGGAGCTTTCCCTTTTTCTTCAGCTAGAGCCTTCCGGGCAGCCTTATTCTTTCTCTTGGCCTTGTTTCTCCTAGAGGATTTACTAGAAGAGCCAATGTGGCCTAAACCAGCACCCTTGGCCTTAGCAGAGAACTCAGCAACGATTGGAAGAACTGTCTTAGGCTTAGAGAAACTCTCAACAAGTTTCTTTTCAGCCTCGAGTTGTTGTTCCAATTCTTTGATGATTTTCTCTTTAAGGTCGAGGTGCTTGAGAGCTTTATTGTATTCCTCCATAGCAACATTGAGGTTCTCTTGAGGAGAGTTAGTCTTATTGACTTCTTCTCTCAAGCTGCTCTCACTAGTTTGTAGAGATTTTATCTCTTTGGCTTGAGTTTTCACTACTCTATGACATTTTTCGTAGGCTGTGAGTAACTCCTTATACTGACCCATGAGTTCAGATTCATCTTCAGAGGAATAGCCCTCTTGCTCATTATCATCATCAGACTCAGAGAGAGGAGTGTGAGATTTTACCTCCCCAGTGAACTGGGGGACTTGTTCATCATCTGAGTGAGCCATGAGCCCAAAGTAAGCTTCCTCTTCTTCACTCGACTCAGATGAGTCGGAGTCGATGAGAGTTTTGCTCTTCTTGGCTACTAGACTCTTCTCTATCCTCTTCTTATGGTGTGAGGATTTCTTTTCCTCTCTTCTTCCACCTTCCTTCTTTTTGTGAGGGCAGTCGGCGATGACGTGACCTAGCTTATTGCAACAATAACAAACGATGTCAGTCGAAATCTGTTTGTTCTGTTTAGAGTTATACCTGTCATGGCTACTTGAGCCTTTCTTTCTCTGATCACCATCACATCGTGATCTTCTGAATGAGGCATTTTTGCCTCTCCATTGCTTCTTCTTATTTAAGAATTTCTTGAATTGCCGGGAGAGCAATGAGAACTCTCCTTCAGATAGTTCTGAGCCTGAGGTGCTTGGCTCGGAGCCTTCTTCTTCACTTATTTCTTGAGGAGGGGCTGGTGAGGCAGCTTTGCCCTTCCTTGAACTGTCGGCCTTTAAAGCAACTGACTTTTCTTTTGAGGAGAAGCGACTGTTCTCTTCTTCAGCTTTTCTGGAGTTGATTTGCAGTTCATATGACATCAGCTTGCCAAATAGGTTCTGTGGATCTGTCTCTGCTAGTCTGCCAAACTCTCGGATAGCACAAACTTTGTTATCCCATTCTTTGGTGAGAGATCTCAGAAACTTATCATTCAGCTCTCCATTTATGAAGACTCGGCCATACACTCTTAGAACATTGACTATCTTGAAGAAGTTTTCAAATGTGTCAGCTATAGCCTCCTTTGGCCCTTGCCTGAAGGCTTCATACTTCTGGTTCAGTAGGGACCTTCGATCATCCCTTACTTCTTCAGTACCTTCAATTAGAGTCACTAGGGATTGCCACATCTCCTTGGCAAATTGGCAATGAATCAGATTCTGCAGCATTGAGTCATCGACTGCACTTGCTATAATATTTTTAGCTTTCTTGTCTAGAGAGACAAGTGCAATCTCATCCTTATCTAGATCCATCAATTTCTTGGGAACTTGTTTGGTGGAATCTATGGTGGAAGTAGTCATAGGAATGCGGGGACCTTCTTCAACAATCATGAAGATCCGGGGATCTACTGCTTCCATGAAGAACTTGACTCTTTCCTTCCACATAGGAAAATTGTTCTTGGTGCAGATAGGGAGTTTAGCAAAATCCTTGGTCTTACTCATGCTTGATATTATTCAAGAAACAACTTAGAAGGATAAGATCAAGGTGTTAACCTTTTAACGATCAACCTCCCTCTGATACCAATTGAGAGTACTAAGTTGTTAGCCTAAATCACCTAAAGGGGGGTGAATAGGTGAAATGCGTGTCAAATGCGGAATTAAAAAATAACACAGCACACATCAAGCAATCACAGACGACAAGAGATTTATTGTGGTTCCCCAATCTTGGGTACGTCCACTTTACTCACCGATCTAGCAAATCACTAGACTCGGCTACTGCACTATCTCGGATTGAAAACAATCCTACACCTCGGAACCACGTTCCTACAAAACTCGATCCAAATCGGATCTACAAAACTCGGAAGATAAAGCCTTCCTACAAATCTCGGAGAAAAACTCCTACAAAGAAATTTGGTTTGAAAATAAAATACAAACAGTACTATTCTCAGATCTGGATCTTGATAGTCTAATTCCTTAAGAACTTTGGCTTAATCAGAGTATGTTGAAGACGACTTGAGAGAGATCCATAAATCTGAAAAAACGGAATCACCTCGATCGAGAAAATAGATCTGAAATCTTTGAGGCTCGGCGAGATCGAGTGATTAACTTTCGTCTGGATCGCTGGAGAATCAGAGTTGAAAACAGCGATCGAAGATCGTCGATCCAGAGCTTCTTCCGTGAACGTCAATGACGGCGGCGTGAGAAATTAGGGTTCACGGAACTTTTCCTTTTTCTTAAAATAAAATCTCTGTAAACTTGTTGTTAGTCAAATCTGAGAGGACCTATTTATAGGTGGACTCCAACGGTCAGAAAATTAATTAGGGATGACACGTGGACTAATCAGAAATGATTAATTTGAAATACACAGCGAAATTGACTTAGAGAATTTCAGGAAAATTTAAACAGATATACTCGAGTAATAGAAGAAACATACTCGAGTATCAGATGGTATATACTCGAGTGGATAGAAGGAGTATACTCGAGTATAAGAAGAGAAGCTACTTGAGTGATTCAGAGATCAACACTTGAGTGATAGGGTTGGAGATACTCGAGTGAGGGGAAAAAGAACTACTCGAGTATGTTGAGAAAACTACTCGGGTAATCACTAACCTACTCGAGTATGAATAACGACTACTCGAGTACAGAGTCACTTACTCGAGTATATAGGGAACTACTCGAGTATGTAGACTTAGAATTTTTCTGAGATGTGAAGCACAGATCTACTCGAGTATGAACAGAACATTTACTCGAGTAACTAACCAACTACTCGAGTGCAAGTTATCATCTACTCGAGTATAATACAGTCTACTCGAGTATGTAACCCAACTTACTCGAGTGCAGACTCACTTACTCGAGTATAAAAGGAGGTACTCGAGTATGTGGACTTAGAGAAAATTTCGGATCTAAGAACAGAAGGATCTACTCGAGTATAATATATGACTTACTCGAGTGACTAACTATCTACTCGAGTACAAACTTATCTACACGAGTATACAGAGTCTACACGAGTATGTCTGAGGATCTACTCGAGTACTAAGTCACTTACTCGAGTATATGAAGAAGGCTACTCGAGTATGTAGACTTAGAAAAATTTATTCTAAGAAAATAAACTTCAATACTTCAGTCCACCAATCCAAGTGCTTGTATAGGAAGTGTATCCCAATAGAGAGGCTATACATGGGCCAACACTTTGGATCACACAATGAGGGATTACATTGTATGGTCCTGTGTTTGGTGACCCATTATAGACTGACATTGGTCTACACTTGGCAATGAGAACCTGCACACATACAACTTGAACACAATGTCAAATACATCTTAATTCATCTTAGTTCAAGGTCTGACCTCCTACAAATCTGAGGTATTGTGGAGACAAATCCCAACACGCGCCTTTCATGTTCCCAGTCAGCCCCCATGTGTGGGGTCTCGCAGTGGAGGCCTCTAGAAGTGGCACAAGAATTGAAGATCCTCCACCTCGTCTCACCTGATTAATTATGTCTTATAATTCTGCTGCTCTTAGTAGTATGTCGCCTTCTTCCATTCGCCATTTAAACCTTATGGACATGATGCTCGTCATGTGTGAAATGATGATTATTAATAACAATATTATCCTTCTCACTTCTTTCATGTTGGGTTCACATATAACTATGTTAATTTTTGTCTCTTTATTTTTTTATATTTTTTTTGTTCTAGCTTGTTGGAAAAGCCCTCGCTAGGCACCGTGCTTCGAGGTCAGGAGAGAGAATGAAACGTCGACCAATATCTTCAACTTCCCCCCTTCATATTTTTCCCGCCCATTTTTTTTCTTTCACGACCTGATATAAATATCCTCCCCCCCCCCAAATCAGAATGACTCACTCATGTGTTATCTTCTCCTGCTGCGTCCTAGATCCCGACTTCTCGCCCCCTTTCTCTCGCTGTTTACTCTCACCACTCCTTCTCCACCCCCTTTCACCCTTATCATCTCGCCTATTATAGGAAAGAAGAGGACTGAGGAGGTCGAGGGACACAGTCGGTGCGGCAAAAGATTTGTCAACCATGACTTTCCTCCCGGCAGGCTCTCTGAGGAGGACTACAACCACTTCACCTGTGATTTCTTGGTGGAGGGGTTTGAGTCGCGGCCTCAAAAAGTCGGCGAGTCGATCAACACATTCCACCCCAGTGAACTCGCCTTCCCCATCTCACACTTTGAGTAAGGGATGAGACTTCCCCTCTGGCCAGAGGTTAAATAGGTATTGATATATTTTGGGGTCGTCCCCGGGAAACTAAACCCGAATGCCATCTTGGTTTTAGTTGCGTTTGCTAGCTACATGCACCGCAAGCACATTGAGTTCAGCCTTAGCATCTTCCGCAAGATATTTATCTACCACGCCAACCACTACGGCGTCTCGTACTTCACAGGACAGGGCCTGAAGGTGTGTGAGACCCCCAACAAGAATCGCCACTGGCTCACCTGCTTCGTCTTCATCCGCAAAAATCTGTGAGGCAATCCACTCACACCAGTATCGCCTGCCGAATTGTATTATGCGACTCCCAAGGTTGGAGGCGCGGATAAATTCCTTTGTAAGTTCTTTGCGGGAAATAATTTTGAGGTCAACTTCTAAATGTGGGACCTCGACTCGCTCCCTCCTATGCTTCCCGACGATGGTACACTTGCGCCTCTTTAGCCCTATATTTTTCATCCCTTCATTTTGTTATCTCTGATATCGAGCTGCTTGTTCAGGAGAGCGAGATATCCCCACCCATCCTCCGTATTTGAGCAGCGATGGGCCATCGAAAGCTCTCGCACTCGCAAGCATGGCAGCCAAGGCAGCGAAAGAATCATTGGCCCCCGTCTCCAAGAAGGGACCTGGAGATGATGTTGTTGCTCCTCGGCCCAACCCCAAGAAGAAAATCAAGAAGGTTGTGAAGTTCCCAAAAGGGAAAGAGGCAATAGTCCCGAAAGAGAAGAAAATGATGTCGGGAACCCTGAGCTCCATCTCCGTAAAAGACTCACAATCGCCTCGCCAATAGGTTGTCTCATCGTATCATGAGAGGTACTATTTGACCGGCCTCCCAACACTTCAAATCAACCAACAGAATCTCCGTCTCACGAAGCGGCCTCCTCCAGCCGCCCAGCGCCCTCCTTGCATCAAAACTACAATATGGGCCCCGTGGTAAAAGACGTTGCCAGTGACCCAGTCCTGATGTGGGAAAAGGATGTGAATCGGGTGTCGATATCTACCCTCCTTCCCTCATGGAAGGAGCAGGAAACCCCCGCTTGCCATGCCTTATCCCTCGACTATGGCCTCTACGGTGGTCCTGGGACAGATATTTTTGGCAAGGACTCCTCGTGACACCTTGTCCTGAAGACAGCTCAAGCTCATTTTCGTGCCTTGGAGCTCTCGCACCGAGTCTCACGCCGTCTTGTTTTTAACAATAAGAAATGGAAGTAGGCTGAGGCGAGCATGGCATAGGAGCGAGAGAAGTCGGGTGACCTCGAGAAGAGGTTGTCCCTTGCTGATAACCTTCTCGCCAAGAGCCAGGGCGGCGTGGTAAGCCTTTTAATTTTATCATTGGACAGTCTCTCTCTCGCATATGCTGTTTGCTAATTGGCAGGCTTCTAGTAGGATGCCGAGATGACAAATCGGATGCGCTCATACATGACTATCTTGGAAGAGGAGAATAAGAGTTTAAAAGCCCAAAATGCCCATCTTTTGGATAGCATTTGGCCTCCCTCTCGCTCGGAACCACTCCAAGCTCCCCTGCCTTCTCATTATTCAGTTGACAAGGTTGACGATCTCTGTCGGGATGCCAATATCAAGACGGCCGAGCTATTCTAAAGATGATGAAGGAGCTGGGAGTCGTTAAAGAAGACACTGAGTCTGTCATTGCTCGCGACATCACGCCACACCTTTATGGTGAGGTGGACGAAGATTCAACTTCCAATGAAGATGATTGAGGAGGTGCCGGTGAGACCTGGGACTCCTCCCCTCCCCCCCCCCCTCTTTTTTTTGCTACTTTTACTTTTAATTTTTTCTTCCTGAGATTTTGAAGTACTTCTTCATGGGAGAGCATTCCCCTTTCATTCTTTTATAATGGACTACAACCAAATGCAATGGAAATTTTGTTATATCCTCTCTCTTTACATTACCTTAATTTTATTTTATTTTGCTTTATTTATTGTGGATGACCCCCAACTCCGTTTTTAGTTATGAGGTTTATCTACTTGCCGTCTCGCTTGAGAATTTGTTAGGGCTTGAGTCATCAGACTTTTCTTCGCCCCTTCTGTAAGCGAGACCATTTGGCTTCCTGCCCACATCTCGCCTCAAGACAAATCCATCATGAGTAGGCCCCGGAGGTTAACCCGCTCCTTTATTGGAAATCACCCTACCATCGATTCTTTAGGCGAGACCTCTCCTCTGTCAACGAGTGCCTACTCGTTGTGGGCAAGACCTTCCTCACTGAGCATTGGTTGGAGGTGCCCATCTTTATTTGCATTGCACCAACTTCTTCTCATAGAAGCTTCTTATTTTTTACAAACTTTCTTCGCTCTGTGATAAGTACATGTATATTTTTCCTTAAGGTATCTCATCATTTACCTTGCCACCGAGTGAGCCTTCAACCCTTCCAGCTTGATGAGAGTCTGGTCAGCGGGTCTTCTTGGGGCCTTACCATTCATCCTGCCACCAAGTGAGCCTACAGTCCAGCCAGCTTAATGAGAGCCTTGTCAGCGGGTCTTCTCGGGGCCTTACCATTCATCCTGCCACTGAGTGAGCCTACAGTCCTGCCAGCTTGATGAGAGCCTGGTCAGAGGGTCTTCTCGAGGCCTTACAATTCATCCTACCACCGAATGAGCCTACAGTCCTACCAGCTTGATGAGAGATTGGTCAGCGGGTCTTCTCAGGGCCTTACCATTCATATTTCCACCGATTGAGCCTACAGTCCTGCAAGCTTGATGAGAGCCTGGTCAGTAAGTCTTCTTGGGCACTTACTATTCATCCTTACACCGAGTGAGCCTACAGCCTTGCCAGCTTAATGAGAGTCTGGTCAGGGGGTCTTCTCAGAGCCTTACCATTCATCCATTTCACTCTCATGCCATGAAATAAGACACATGGTATTCCATTATACCTAAAGATCACAACAGATTTATAAGTATTGGAAAATAAAAAAATGTTGAGGATAGAATCTTTATAAGTCATCGTCACTTCGGGTACGATCGAGGGGTATCTCGTCCACATCTTGGAGGTGGTACCCTCCTGAATTTAGGACCTCCTTTACCACGAAGGGCCCTTTCCAGTTGGGATTGATTTTTCCCACTAAGGCTCCCCTGCCTGCTGCATCTACTTTTTTGAGAACCAAGTCACCCTTCTGGAACTTCCTAACCCTTATATGTTTATCAAAGTATATTTCCATTTGGATCTTGACTTCCTCCTGCCGGATCGATGCCAATTACCTGAGCTCTTCCACCAGATCAAGAGAGAGCTTTTGCTCCTCCTCATTCTCTACCTGCCATCCTTCGTCTCCTTTCTTCTCAGCGGCTACTCTTGGAGATTCGACCTCAAACTCTATAGGTATAACGGCCTCCGATCCATGGGAGAGTTTAAAGGGGGTCTCTCCCGTGGCGGTGTTTGGCGTGGTCCTTAAATCCCAGAGAACTAAAGGGAGCCGTTCTACCCAACTTCCCCTTAAGTTCTCTACCTTCTTCTTCAAAAGATTTACGATAACCTTGTTTGCCGCTTCCATCTGTCCATTGCTTCGGGGATGATGAACCGAGGCAAAACGGAGATCTATACTCAACTGGACGCAAAAGTCCACAAATTCATTACTAGTGAATTGCGGTACATTATTAGTGACGATGGCTAACGGAAGCCAATGCCGGCAGATGATCTCTCCCCATATGAAATTTTTGACCACTTGTGATGTCACCTTAGCCAATGCCTTCACCTCTAGCCACTTTGAAATGAAATCCAACATGACCAGCAAAAACTTCCTTTGGCCACTAACTTGGGGAAAAGTACCCACCAAATCTAGTCCCTATATTGCGAAGGGCCAGGGAGCCGTGATTGTACGTAATCTTTGGGCGCGAAGGATTTGTAGGGGGCGTACTCCTGGCACATTTTATATCTCTACGCGAATTCTTTCGCATCATTCCTGAGGATAGTTCTTAAGTATCCCTGCCTCAACACTCTCCCCTCGAAGGTCCGACTTCCGGAGTGACTCCCACATTCTCCCAAATGAATTTCTTCTGGAACTCTTGGAATCTCTCCCTCAGATACACATCGAGCCAACAAACCTGATAGTGTTTTTCGGTATAATGTCCCATCATTCATCAGTTAGTATGCCGATTTATACCTGATCTGCTTCTTATCGAGATTCCTCTCGGTAAGACGTCCTAAGGTCAAAAAGGTAATGAACGGATCCATCCATGACCCTTGGTTGCCTACTTCCATCAATTCTCCTTCTTATATGGATGGCCTGAAGAGTTTCGTCATCGTTCCTCCAACCCGAGGGCCATACTTGGCGAGTAGGTCAGCCTGGGCACTTTCTCCTCTCGGTACGTGCTGAATTGAAAAGCTACGGAACTGCACAATGATTCCTTTTACCTTCATCAGATACAATAGGAGGGTGGGTTCTCTTGCTTCAAACTCTCCTTTGATTTGTCCTGCTACCACCATAGAGTCTTTGGAGACTTTAATGTCTTGTATGCCCTACCCCGGGCTAGCTTGAGCCCTGTGACAATCGCCTCATATTTTGCTTGATTGTTAGCGATTGTGAAATGAATTTTCAGGGCCTGTTGAATTCTAGTCCCTTCGGGACTTACTAAGATCATCCCTCCTCGAAAAGAAATTTTTCTAGAGGCTCCATCTACTAGCATCTACCATGCAGCTAGAAGAAGTGCTTCATCTTCCCCGACCTCAACCACATAATCTGCTAGGAAATCAGCAACCGCTTGTGCTTTGATAGCCAGCCGAGGAAAAAGAGCAAGGTCGAACTTACTGAGTTATATCGACCATTTGGCCAACCTCCCAGAATGTTCCACACCTTCCAGGATGTGGCTGAGAGAATGATTTGTCACCACCTAGATCGAGTGGGCCTAAAAGTATGGCCTGAGGTTCCTGGCAAATATGATGAGGGTGAATGCGTGCTTTTCAAGAATAGGGTATTTGAGTTCCGCCTTCTTCAGGACACTGCTTACGTAATAGATCGGGAACTGCCTTTTTCCTTCTTCTCGTACGAGAACTGAACTCACGGCTCCGGCCCCCACCCGTAGATACAAAAACAAACCATCTCCTTCTCTCGGCCCTTGGAGTAGCAGTGCCTGGGTGAGTTGTTGTTTTAGAGCTTGGAAAGCTCCTTTGCATTCAGTGGTCCATTCAAATTTCTTGTCTCCTCTTAGTGCTCGGAAGAAGGGCGAGCACTTCTCTCCAGCTCGGGAGAGTAACCTGCTTAATCCGGCCCGCTTGTCGGTGAGACATTAGACTTCTTTGGCATTCTTCGGATATTCCAATTCTAAGATTTCCCTCACTTTGTCTGGATTGGGCTCCACTCCTAATGGGGTAAGGAGATGCCCTAATAATTTTCCCATGTTGACTCCGAAGACACACTTCAGGGGGTTGAGCCTTACCTTGTATTTCCTTATGGTTTCAAAAGTTTCCTTTAGATCTAGGATGTGAGACCCGAGGTCTCGGCTCTTGATCATCAGGTCATCCACATAAACCTCGAGATTCCGTCCCTTCTGCAACCGGAAGATTTGATCAATCATTCTTTGATAAGTTGCTCCTGCATTCTTTAATCCAAAGGGCATCGTGTTGAAGTAGAAGCACCCGCCCTCTGTGACAAAGGTGACATCCTTGACGTCCGGCGGGTGCATGTGTATTTGATGGTACCCTGAAAATGCATCTAGAAAACTCATTTGTAAAAAACGGACGACTGAGTCAACCAGTGTGTCGATTCGAGGCAGAGGATAGCAATCCTTAGGGCATGCATTATTCAAAAGGGAAAAGTCTTCACACATCCTCCATTTTCCCCTCTCCCTTCTTTACCATTACAACATTACTCACCCACCCCAGATACTTGCTCGCAGATATGAATCCAGCCTTGAGCAGCTTCTCCACCTCTTCCCTGATGGGCCCGGCCATCTTGGAGGCGATGGCTCTCTTCTTTTGTTGTATTGGACGAGCCTTAGGGTCGAGGTTGAGATGGTGGCATGCCACGTCTGCCTCAACCCCTGGCATGTTTGCTGCGCTCCAGGCGAATATGTCAATGTTCCTCTGAACACACGCCCTGATCTCCTCCTGATCCTCATGACTGAGCTCCCCACTGACTTTTATCTTCTCTTTCCTCCCCTCCTTGGTGAGGATCTCCATCTGCCGCACCTCCACTGCCGCCTTTAGTCTTGATGGATCTTCCACTTTCTCCTGCTCCCTCAATATCTCCTCCCACTCTCTAGCTTCACGATCCATGGCCTCGTGCTCCGTAATGGTCAAAGCCACCTCTCTTAGAAACTTTTCCACCTCTTCATCAGTTGGGACCCCCTCTTCTAACAACGAACTTCCCTTCTTCTCTGGCCAAGCTTTTATCCTGGACGACTCCCCCACTTCCTTTATCTTTCTTTTCTCTTTCCTTTCTCCTTCATTTTTTTCGCCTCTTCCTCCTCCATCTCTTCTTCCTCTTCTGCCTCCCTCTCTTCTTCCCAACCCTTCTCTTCCCCTCCTTCCTTCTCTCCTGCCGTTTCTGGCTCCACCGCAATGCCTCTCTCCATGCCCACTTCTCCTTCCACCCCTTTCTTCTCCTCCTCCTCTTCTGCTTTTCCTCTGACCTCCTGCTCCCATCGCTCCATCCTCTTCTCCATTTCCTCAGCCTCTCCTTGACAATAAATGGTATTCACTTCCATCACATAGACCTCCCTGGCTGCTTTCGGATCTCCTCGTATTCTAATCTGGGTCCCTCCGGCATTGAGCTTTAGGCATTGGTGAAAATATGATGGGGCACATCTAAAGGAACTGATCAAAGGGCGCCTGAAAATGGCATTGTAAATGCTGGGGGTGTCCACTATGATGAAATGGAAATTCCTGGACAGCCCTCCCAAAGTCACCTGGAGTCCTACTCCCCCCTCGACTTCCTTCCTTTCTCTCATGAATCAAAATAATGGTCCATCTGCTTCCAACACACTTCGAGCCTCCACCCTCATCTAATTGAATGCCTTTTTGAAGATGACATTCACCGAACTCCCATTATCGATAAGGATCCATGACACCGTGAAGTTTTTAATGGCGGTCTGGATCACCAGCGCATCAAAAAAAGGATCTTCGTGGTCAAGTATGTCCTTCCGAGAGAAGGTGATTTTCTCATCCGGGGGAGGGGCTTGTGACGTCGAGGCTACGCTCCGACGATACATAGTATGGAGGCTCGCCTTACGGGTAGCCTTAATCCCCCCCCACCCCCTCATGGATCACTCTGATCCCACCTCGGTCTCCTACATCAACTCGATCCATATATTGGTCCTCCTCCCAAGTCCCAGTCATCTACACTACTTGCACTAGTAGCAGCTACTCCCCCGCTCCCCTACATCTCTTCATCTCCAGAAACTCTGGGCAGGATGTCGTTGTGTGACCCTCCTCCTCATGGAAGTCCTAATATGGCAACACTACCTCCTCCTCCCATCTTCCCTCCTGGGGATTCCTCATTCTTAAAGCTCTAGCTCCCGGTCTCCCTCTTTCTCTTCCCCTTCCTCTCCCTTGGCCGATGGACATAGCTTGCTGAGGTGGGGGTAGGGGTGGTCTAGGACAATATCCCCACCTGGAGCGCAGCTGACATACCCCTCCCTCCTTCTTCCTTCCTGCTGCATTTCCCCTCCTGGCTCTCTTAACTCAGCCTCCGTCATTCTTGCCAGCTTTCTGGCAAATGTCGGTTTTGCTTCCTCCATTGCTATCTCTTTTGATGCTTTCTCCATCATCCCTTCAAATGATAGTGGCGCCTTTCGAGTTAGGCTCATCTAGAAGAAACCCTCCTGTAGTCCAACAGTGAAAGCCATTTAGAGAGCAAATCCTAGCACCTCCTGAATATCTAAGATTTCTTCCTGGAACCTGTCCACGTACTAGGCCAGAGATTCATCTACCTTCTACAAGATCAGAAAAATTGACTCGGGATTCTTCATCCTTTTCTTCGAGGTTAAGAAATGCAACTGAAAACTTCTACTCCAGTCTTTGAAGTCGTAGATTGATCCCATTGGGAGTTGATGAAACCATTCCCTAGTTTATCTTTCAAGGTGATGGTGAAAAGATGGCACTTGAACGAATCCATCATTGGCCTGATGTAGACCGCATCTTCGAACCATTGCAAGTGCTAGAGAGGGCCGTCTTTTCCCACATAATAGGTCATCACGGGCTCCCTGAACACCTCTGGGACTAGAGCTGAAAGGATTAGATCGTAAAATGGGTACCCTCTTGCCATGGGTCTCGCTGCCTCCACCCGTGCAACGGTGTATCCTGGCGAGATGGCACTCGCGGGGATAGGGAACAACTCCCTACCCACCAAGTCTCACCCACTTCCTTCCATCACTTTATCCTTTCCGTGTCGCCCTCCCGGGGCATCCTCTCCAATCTTTGCCGAGACGAGCTTGTCCTGATGTGCGAGAGCAAACGCTTGACGTAAAGTAGTCGAGCAGTCGTCTCGCCATGAGATCCCCTGCAACATGTCCATGATACCTCTAATGGATGTCATGAATTCTTCTCTTCCTACAAATCCTCCCAAGTTCTGGGACCCATCCCCATCTCCTTCTCCGAGATCTCCCGTCATGAAGTAGTTCAAGATTCTTCTGTGCAAGCTACAGTCCACGCTCACCGCACCAAAAATGTTGAAGCTAGAAGCCCGACTTCACCTCGAGTTCGAACATAAGGTTACATCTCAAACCTACTCTTCCCGAACCCCTTTTTCGACGTGAGTCTTAGAACTAAAATCAAACCGTGGGCTTCAGCTTGGAGGTCCCATCTCTTACCCAGAAGAATTAGAAGTTTTTCCCCTCCCTAGTCAGTGTTGAGCTAGGTGCCTTGGAGGAAGACGAAGAGTGGTCTAAAGAAAAAATCCTCTCCAAAGCACCTTATCGGTCTATTTATAGGTTTCTGAGTTTGACCTGTCAATAACCAAACTGAACCGACCTAAAACATCAAAATACCCTGGGTTGGGTCTGCCAACAGCCAAACTTCGCTTTTTTGAAGGGTTATACGCAGACCCTAAAGGGAAAAAGAGTAAAATTACCTGAGACCATAGAATAAAACCCCCTCTTGGGGGTAAGAAAGTAAAAATGACCTTTTCATTGAACCGACACTTGACGAATCGTAGAACCGTCGTTCGACGAACACTGAACAGGCACTCAACATACGTTGAGCTCGTGCTCGATGAATATCGAGCCGGTGCTCGATGAATATGGCATATAATGGGCAAGGGTTGCCCATCAGCGTGCATCGCGAGTATCCTGTCTCGCCATAAGAGGCCAGCCTATGTCGTGAGAGCTCTATTGCTCCCCTATCGCCTCGCGAGTGCCCTGCCTCACCAATACTTCATCTTGCTCCAAGAGGTAAGCACCCGCCGCGAGAGCCCTCTCGCCTGCTCCACTGCTCCCCTCTCGCTTCTTATTTTTCGCCTTTTTGGAGATCTGACGAGTTAACCCTGTGGTCTTACTCGCCTATGAAATCTGAAATCGTTGAAGGATTGATCTGAACAAAGGATCCACTAGATCTGAATGGAACTTAAACCTTTTGAGAATAAAGATATAGTCGACACTTTTTGAAGAAGATCGGATCATGCATCACATTGATGTCGGCTGAGAGAATCGTGAAGATCGTGAAAGATAGCTGACAGGTTCTTTCTTGGAATGTTTTGATTTGAGCGTATATGCACGATTAGGGTTGAGAATAAATTACCCATGTATTTATTGGATTCCTTCTTCTTTAACGGCTAGAAATCCCTTCCAAATAAATAAATCGTGGAACATTGTGAGTGGAGGTCAGGATTGAGCCGTGATGGAATTTGAAAATAGAATTCAAAAATCTAAGTCATATTCGTCGAGTATCGTTTAGTATGTACAGGTATACTCGTCAAACAGCTTTGATATCCGATGAAAAAGACTTAACAGATAACAACGCTTTCATGAAGAGAAACTCGACGAATTCGATGAGTATCAGCTAGTTCACTCAACGAATTCGACTAGTATCAGCTAGCTAACTCGACACATTTGATGCCTAGGCCAAGTTATATTCGACGAATATCACATATAGAAATCGAGAGAAGTAAATTCAAGAAGTCTCGACGAATTCATTGTGTATCTATATATATATTAAAAGAATTCGTTGAGTATAGATAAATATACTCGACAAATTCGACGAGTATATAAGAAGATACTCGATGATTTTTACTTGACTGATTTACAAATGTTCAGAGATTTTTCTTTAAGTAAATACGACGGATTCGACAAGTGCTAGTAAGAATACACGATGAATTCGACGAGTATCCATGAGTATACTCTATGAATGCGACGAGTATTCACTACTATACTCGATGAATTTTACTTGGAGAAAATTTGTTCTTCTGAAATCAGCAACTTGTCCTTCTTGGTTTCTTCTACTATACTTGAAGTAAAAGTACAGCCCAATAGAGAGATTACACATGAGTCTATACATTGGCTTACACAATGAAGGATTGCATTGTATAGTCCTGTGTTTAAATACCCACTATAACCTGACATTGGGTTATACTACGAAATATTGTCCTGCAAGTACATAACAAAATTAATAGCATCAAATACAATCTCAATTCATCTTAGTTCAAGGGACATTTCTTCAAATCAGGGTTATTGTGGATACAAGACCCAACATATCTTGATGTTTCGAGGAATCCGTCTTAATTCGTCGAGTATACTCTTTACATCTAGATGAATTGGACTTAGATTCATCGAGTATACTCTTGACTTCTCGACAAATTGGACTTGGATTTGTCGAGTATTCTCTTAATGTTATGACGAATTGGTGTGTCTGAATTCGCCGAGTATTCTCATGTTATCTCGATGAATGGACCATTGATTCGTCGTATATATATGTGTCATCTCGACGAATGGTGTTAACTCCGGTTTGATTCTTTTAGTCTGATTTCGGCCTGATCTGCGAGTAACGACTATTTTGGTATATATATAGATGAGATAACTGTTATCTTCGGATAGACTTGACCAAAATGATTGAGATCATGAATATGATTTCTTCTTCCTGGCGAAATAGTTTCATAACCTAAAAGTCGTAGCCACTGCTGCGTTCTACCGACCATTTCGATTTGTTGTCATCGCTGGGAAAGTGTTTACTAAGCTTCGTCTTCTTCATCGTCGCCTCTCCTTTGACAGATCTTGCAATCTGTGGAGACGTTGAGGGCATTCCTTCTTCCAACCTAAATCTTATATGGCAAGATTGTAAGGGTTCTTCTTTCTCATGTGGACACTAATAGAGGCGTTGATATACTTATAAACTCGGAACTCCAGCCGCAAGTGTTCGTCGGACTTCCATGGAGCATCTTGGTTGAGTAGTGACTTAATCCCTATAAGGTATAAATTTTGATAATGATGTTTTACTTCTTGATTAATGATCATTGTAAGATCCATTTCTCTTTGGGTTTTCTTATTTGATATTCCACTGCGCACATGTGATGCATTTCCCACTAAGAAACCCAACAAGAACCAGTACTCGCGAGCAAGGTTCAGAAATTACAACAGCATACAAATGGCTCGCATACCCCTTCTATTTATAGGCAGAGGCCAAGGGATATCCAAACTCGTGTGAGTATCGGCCTAAGTCGCGTGCTAACCATGGTATTTACGAATCCTATCTCGCACAACGCCATTTAGAAGATCGCCAAAACCTGTACAGATAATTCCGGATATCGCATAAAGAAGACGAGAATCAACACAGTAAAAGAGTCGTCATAAACAAGTCGGCAAGACAAATATGAGATACAATCTCGACATCTCAGATAAAATAATTTAACTGTTTAGTATAATGTCGGCAGCGACGAGGAAAAATAGAAAGAAAAAAATTCTAAGTCCTAGGAGGCCGCTTCTCGGGAAGAGGTGTGAAAGTCTTTAATTTCAAGATAGCTAACAACCTAGAGTGGGGTGAAAAGGTTTTCTGGTTTATTATTATTATCTTTTACTTAATGTGTTATGAGTTAGTAGTTTTTATGCTTTCAAGACAAAAACACATAGAACACACCGAATTTATAGTAGTTCCATAGATTATGGGTACATCCACTATCCTCCCACCTTTCTAACTTCCGGTTATACAAGGCACTTCTCCAAAAACTCAGCTCCAAAGAGCTTACACCTCAGATCCCACAGGATCTTTCAGTCTCCTCCAAGACTTACAACTAAGGCATAAAGTCCTACCTCAGATCAAACTTGATCCTACAACTCAGTGATCAAATGATCACCTACCTCATACTTTAATCCAAGTCCTACAGCTCAGGCTATGGAGGATAGCCCTACCTCAGAGAGAATGACTCTCCTATCGCTAAGACACAAGGCCTTACCTCAGATCCCAATCTGGATCCTACACTCAGACCCAAAGGTCCTACACTCATAATGTATGACCCTCCTATAGCTTAGGAAAAACTACCCTACCTCAGGCTCAAAAGCCCTACAGCTAAAATCCATAAAGGATCTACCTCAGACCAAAAGTTCCTACACTCAGATCAAAAACTGGATCCTACACTCAGGAAAAACTGCCCAACCTTTGGCACAAATGTCTTTCAACTCAGATACAAAATGATCCTATAGAAATGAAATAGTTTGTGTTAATTTGACATAGAGCAATTTCTCTATGTCTACTACTAGAGCCGAGTTATCTCAGCTCTAACTATCTTCACAGCAGCAAGAATAAGGTCATAGTAAATAGCTGCCTCTACTAGAAGTAACACGGAAATAATATTCTGAACTTGTTGAAGAAGACTGAAGTCTTGATAGATCTTAAGTTCGTCAACCAGCTAACCTGAACCTGCAGTAAACATAAAGCTTTTCTTCTTCTCTTTATCATAAATAAGTCTGAACTTACTATAACAGAAGAAAACGCTACAGCTATCTAGAATGAACTTTAGGTTCAGCTGGATTGAATTCAAGCTTTTGGCTTAGCAGCAATGGCAAGGAAGATGAAGTCCCGCCGCAAAAAGTGAAACCCTAAAAGTTAAGTTCTTCCTTCTGAAGTTGTCCCTTTTATCTTCCACTGATTAATGGTTCTAAGAAGTATTGGGGACCACCTGCAGTTGACAGCTGCATCTAGTTTTAATGAAAGAATACGTACAGTAGAGCATTGGCGCTATTTTTCGTGTTATATAGCTTTTGTGTAATAAATTTGAACTCTGTTGACTTTGGCTGACGTCATCAGTCTATGGACTTATCCAATTCTCAGATCCACTCTAGTAAATGAGTGCATTGAGTGAACAAGCTTCACTCAATACAAGAATGCTTAGTCAACATTCTTAACCATTCTGCATCTTATGCTTTGAGAACATTGAGTGAGCCTTCATCACTCAATGCTTTCTAACTTGACTCATCATTCTGCTTCTAAGCGGTGAGAGCATTGAATAAGCCTTCCTCACTCAATGCTTTCTTACTTGGCCATTTCTTCACCTATCTGAAAGCGTTTAGTGAGTTGGCCTCACTCAACGCTTTCTGCCTTAGCATGTCTTATTTATTAGGCGTTGAGTAAACAAGCTTCACTCAATGCTTATGGACGTTATCACTTTATATCTCTTTCTTAGGCTTTGGCTACAGCAGCATGACTCAAGGCTTTTACTCTCTAGCGTTGAAAGCGTCGAGTGAAGCTTCATCACTCAACGCTTTTATACTTGGCCGCTTTCTGTCATCTTTCTTCTTAGGCATTATCATCACACGACGCCTTCTGCTTTGGCGTCGAGTGAGCTGCATTCACTCGATGCTTTTGGACTTTATCAAATATTCAGCCCTCCAATACTAAAGCTTTGACATATTCAACTATACTCAATGTTGGCGTTGAGTGAACTACCCTCACTCAATTCTTGTGTACTTGGCCGTAGAATTGCTTTGCAGACCACATGGCTTTGACTGTCCATAACTATCTCAGTGCTTTATGGCATCTGTCATTGAGTGAACTAGCTTCACTCAACGCCTGTGGACTTAGGCGATTTCCATCTTATCTGGCATCCTTCCTTGCATCTATCGTTGAGTGAACTGGCTTCACTAAACGCTTGTTGACTTTGATAGATTTCTGTCTCTCCATATCTTTACTTTGTGACCACTTGTTACATCACTTGGAATACCTATCCTATCAATATTACAAGGACTAACATGCATGCATGAACTTGAACATTCATTAAATACAACAATGTGTATACCATTAACATGTTTGACTTCTTCAAATCTAGGACATTATGGGCAATGGACCCAAAAATCTTCCCCTATTTGAAGAAGTCAAAACCCTCTATCAAAATTTTGAGTTAATGACATACACTAACATATGCAGTAATAAAACATAACTTGGAGAACTTATAATAAGACAACAAGGTATAGTTACCACACTTTCCTTGCCTGCAGGGTGATCATCATCACACCTGCTCCCCTTGAATTGCTGCTGCCTCTTTACAGGATACCACTTATATCCTTCTCATTTGTATCCTTCTCTCCCCCCTTTTTAACCTCTGTAAATAGTTAGGGAGGCTCTGATTATCTGCTCCCCCTTTTTGAGTACAGATAAGTAACTCTTGCAGCAGTTGAACCACTTGAGGGTGATGGAGGTGTGTTGCTCCTTCTCTACAGGATACTACTTGAATCTACCTCTACAAGTGCTGGACTTGCTCCCCCTCAACTGAAGCATCCTCTATCATACTTCCTGGTAGAAACTCTAGTCTATACTAGTCTGGATAGCACTCGAACATTATACTACTGAAGGTATACCACTTGAAAAATCTCCATCCCACTGAATGACTTGTCCACCTACAAGAAATAATACAACCTGCAACAAAGAAACAACATGAGGAGCAACTGAAGTTATACTAGGTTCAACATACCCAACTAGAACTTGAAAGTGTTGAAGTTTGCTACATTTAGTAGCTTAATGAAGATGTCAGCAACTTTCTTGTCTATATGGATAAACTCAAGATTGATATCTTCACATTCCACATGCTCCCTAATGAAATGATATCTTATCTCAATATGCTTAGTCCTGCTACGTGAGACGGGATTCCTAGCAATTGATATGACACTAGTAGAGCCATAATATAAGGGACTTCTACTTGTTTGGAGGTTATAATCCTGGAGATGATGTTGGATCAACAGCAACTGAGCACAGCAGCTACCTACTGAGATATACTCTGACTCTGTAGTTGAAATTATAACAATTATTTGCTTCTTGCTTCTCCAAGACACTAGTCTGCCTCCCAAGAACTGACAGGTGCCAGAAGTTCTCTTCTTGTCCTCTTTGCAGCCTGTAGAATCTGCATCTGAATAGCATGTTATTTCAAACTCACCATTTCTAGGGTACCATAGACCAAGATCTAGTGTGCCCTTAACATACCTCAAAATCCTCTTTGCAGCAGAGTAGTGAGATTCTTTAGGGCAAGCCTGATACCTATCACAAATACATGTAGCATATATGATGTTTGGCCTACTTGTAGTTAGATATAGAAGGGATCCAATTATCCCTCTATATAAAGTTTCATCAATAAGTTTCCATGCCTCATCTTTGCCTATAGGCATACTTGACCCCATGGGAGTTTTCATGGTGGATGCAGTCTTCATACTAAACTTTTTGATTAACTCCCTGGTAAACTTAGACTAGGATATAGACAAGCCATCATCAGTCTGTCTTACTTGGAGACCCAAGAAGAACTTAAGTTCACCCATTCTGCTCATCTCAAACAACCCTTGCATAAGTTTGGCAAACTTCCTACAAAGGTTACCATTAGTAGATCAAAAGATAATGTCATCTACAAATATTTGGACTAGGATGATTGTACCTTTAGATTCCCTTAGGAATAGGGTCTTTTCTATCTTCCCCCTTGAGAATTTGTTCTCAATGAGGAAGTAATAAAATGTCTCATACAATGCTCTAGGGGCTTACTTAAGCCCATATAGAGCTTTCCTAAGTCTATAAATAAAATCAGGTGTGTTAGGAATAACCAAACATGAAGGTTGCTCAACATAGACTTCTTTCTTTAAGTCACCATTCAGGATGGCTGACTTCACATCCATCTGATAGACCTTGAATCCCTTGTGTGCAGCATATGCAAGGAACAGCCTGATGGCTTCCAATCTTGCTATAGGGGCAAAGGTTTGATCAAAATAAATACCTTCTTCTTGTATGTACCCCTTAGCTACTAGCCTTACTTTGTTCTTGATTATAATGTTATTTTCATCAAGTTTATTCCTGTAAATCCACTTGACTCCAATGATATTATGTCTTTGTGGTCTGGAAACCAACTTTCAGACCTTACATCTTTTAAATTGGTTCAGTTCTTCTTACATAGCTACAATCCAGAACTGATTTATGTTAGCCTCTTCAAATTTCTTTAGCTTAACCTGTGACAAGAAGCTTGAGTATAGTGCAGTGTTGATACATCTGAACCTAGTCACCACTCCTTGGCTGGCATCACAAATGATCTGGTGTTTTGGATGATCCCCTAGATGCCTGACTGCTGGAGGTAATCTTGTTTCAGCATTTGCTACTATGGCAGCTTATTGCTGATCTTCATCCACCTCACTTGTGTCTTACAGTCCTTCTACTGGAATGTCCGTTACATCGGCTTTATCTTGGATTATTAGAGCAGCTTCTTTGATAGTTAGCTAGTCTATCATTTGTTCTGTACCTGCAGTACTAAAAGAGAAGCTTGGCCACTCACTATTAATCATAGTAAACTCATCAAAGACTACATGTACAGATTCTTCTACAAGTTGGCCTTTCCAGTTGTTGATCCTATAAGTTTTACTATGATTGATGTACCCAACAAAAATCCCATCGAAGTACTTGGCAGCAAACTTATTCACATATGACTTCCCATTATGAAGCACATAGCACTTACTACCAATGATTCTAAGATAGCCTAGGTTTGGTTTTCTTCCCTTTAAGATCTCATAGGGAGTCTTCTTATGGATCTTTGTGAAATAGGCTCTGTTGGGGACATGATATGCTGTATTTACTACCTCAGCCCAGTAATATTCTGGGAGAGATGTGTCACTCAATAATGTCCTTCCAAACACTATGAGAGTCTTATTTTTCCTCTCAACAATCCCAATTTGTTGGGGTGTTCTTAGAGAAGAAAATTCTTGATGAATCCTTTGCTCTTCACAGAACTTTGCCATGCTATCAGACTGGAATTTAGTCCCATGGTCACTTCTGATTTTGACAATAGTACTATTAAACTCATTCTTAATTTGCTTGACAAACTTTATGTAGATATCAAGGGTTTCATTCTTTTTCTTGAGGAAGAACACCCAAGCAAACCTAGAATAGTCATCAACCACCACAAGGGTGTATACTTTCCTACCAAGACTATGAACTGGCATAGTACCAAACAAGTCCATATGCAAGAGGTATAAGCACCTCACAGAGCCTTTGGTCACAATTCCCTTGAAGAAGGCTTTGGTCTGCTTGCCCTTTTTGTATGCTGAGCAAATGCCCTCTTTGGTGCATTTCATATTAGGACCATTCCTAACTAGCTCTTGACTAAAGAGCTTGTCAATAGTCTTATAATTCAAGTAAGCTAGCCTCTTGTGTCATTAGACACAGTATGAGACTTTCTCATTTGCCACTAGACATATAGTAGAGTCTTTTTCTAGACAGAGATAATTTAAGTAATAAACATTTCCACTCCTAGTGACTGTCAAGATGGCCTCTTGGTCACTTGACCTCTTAATCTGTCACTCATCCTTATGGAAGAAAATAACATAGCCAAGATCAGAGAGTTGGCTTATGCTTATGAGGTTGTGTTGCAACCCTTCAACATAAGCCACTTTTGTGATGGTGACTATGTCATTGGTAATCTTACCATAGACTCATGTCACCCCTCTATCTGAACCACCAAAGATAACCTTGGGTCCATCTTTCATTGGAGTGTACTCCTTTAAGTTGCTCTTTGTCCCATTCATGTGCCTGGAACAACAACTGTCCAAGTACCATATAGTGGTATGGGCACATGAACTAACCTGCATCACACAATTCATTTTACCTTAGGACCCCAATATCTATTGGGTCCTAGGTGCATGTTAGTTTTAAAATGGACTTGTCTACTAGCATATTTTCTGACTGGTGGGCTAACAGCTGCTCTTGGCACACTTGGATTGTGCCAGCAGTCTATAGAAAAGTGGCCCACTTTACCACAGCACTAACATTCATTAATGTTGTATCTTCTTTTCTGTTCAGGCCTTGTTGTGTGGTTAACTGATGAATGAACAGTAGCAAGAGGAGCAGCCTTCTTAAAATTCCTTTCAGCAAGGATCTGACCGAAGGTAAGTCTTCCAACTAGCTTATATAGCCTATTCATATTGGCATTTGCAGCAATTTTCTTTGCAGAAAACATGTTCTTGATAGCATCAGAAAGGCCCAAATCAGGCTTGCTGATAGACTGACCCTTGGTCTAAGTCTTATCTGTATGGTTCTGAAACTTGGCTGCAACCACATTCTTGAGAGTGGGGTTGGAGTACTAAAGACAAATGTCCAGGATGGGCCATTTGAATTTATTCATGGGTATCCTTAAAGGCACTCACCCTGATATACCTTCCACCATGGATGCGAACATTTTTGTTCACACCAGTGGATCTGCAATTCATCCAGTGACCATAGATACTTTCTTGGTCATACATGTTTGAAGGTAACTAAACTTTCCTAAAAGGAATGAGAAGCATGGAAGTAAAAGGCTGAGATGGAGCTGGAGCTTTTCCCTACCTTTTGAAAGGGGCAACTCTTGTGCTTCCCTTGAATCCCAACCCCTTCTTACCCTTCTGAGAGGAGAAGGACTCTATCAAGGGCAACACAGTACTTGGCTTAGAATATCCAGCCACTATTCTTTTATCCCTGCTTAGCTTCTCTTCAAGATCCCTGATGAGACTATTCTTGAACTTGATGGAGCCTATCTGTATAAGATTCATGACCCAAAGTTGGCTAAGTTCCATGTACTTCTGATCCAGCAAAGATGATGTCTCAGTAAGCTAGGAAGCAGCTAGCTGCAGAGAGGCAATCTCCACAGCTTGCTTTTTAGACAACTTCTTGCACTTCTTGAATGCATCCAGAAGTTCTCCATACCAGTCAATCAATTGATTGATATCTTAATGGCAATGATGTCCCGCCATATATTCGTGATGCTCGTGACCGTTTAACTTTCGGTAATGAAGTCCCGCCACCTGTTCATGATGATGTTGTTGATGTGGTTGTTGATCTCCGCCTCAAAGAATTTGATGATTGTGACGTTCGTTTTCACAAGCTTGAAGATGGGATTCTACCGCGACATCCATCGCAAACGCCGCGCCAAATCTCTGCTACATGTTATGCATGTCATCCACCTTTACCCTCATATAAAAATATATAATTAAAAATTTTATATTTTAAAGAATTTTAATTTTAAGCATTTTTTTTGTAGCATTTTAATATTCCGCAATATTATTATTTCAATTTAATGTTTGTGATGGGCAGCTTATAACCATCTAGTTCTAGTTTAATATTGTATGGTTGAAATTGAGTGGTGTATCATATATATATGCTTGCATGGCTAATGAAAAGTTATTGATGAATGAAAAAGATTGAAACCTAATTTCAAAGTGAAATATTCCTCCTCTCCTCCTTAGTCGTCGGCCTCCCCTTCTCCCTCTTGTGGATTTCGGCCACCTCCTTCTCCCCCTCTTCCTTCCTCTCTTCTCCATCATAACTCTCCCTATCCTCTCAAATGACTTACACGAAACGAAGGTGTCTTCCCTCATTGAGGGATTTGGCCAACATCTTGGATATCCTCTAGGGTTCGGCCACTTTCAACTCCCGCATCTTGGTGGATTTCGGCCAAGGACAACATCTCCGGTGACGTCAAATCTTCTCTGGCGTGAAGCAAGGAAGGCAGACAAGTTTCTCTCTGTTCAGTGTGGCTCCGGCTGAACCATAGAAGAGTGAACCATTTTTCATCAGAATCATCTATTCCGATTGGGGTAACAAAAATCTCTACGTTGTGTGTGTTTCCCTCTTAGATAAATCTCGTGGTGGTTAACTTTTGCATTATTTACGAATCTTGATTTCATCGTGGTTTTGATCCAATCGATCTTTGTTATTTCTCTTGATCTATTTAAATTCGTGAGGATTGGCGAATCTCGTTTTTTTATGAGAGATCTACCATTTTTCGAATCATAAATTTTTGGTGGATCTCTTTTGGTTTAACACACACTCGAACGGATCGGGTCAGTCCTTTTCGCTTGAGAGGATATTTGCTCATCGACACTATTTGATCTCTAAGAGTGTAGTGAACCCGTGCGTTAGCATTTGATTAATATTATTGTGAATCAGGTGTGCTGCGTTTTAATTGTGCGAACGTAGAATCGGAACGAGTGAGAGCAATTTGGTGTCGTTTATCCTTTGTGGTTCGTCGGGAGATGTAGCCTGCATCAATTTGGTATCAGAGGAAGGTTGTTGTTGATTTCTAAATCGGCACCTTCCTTCATTCATTCAGTAGGCAATTTTTGTCAAAAGAAAAGAAATAAAAAATTTATTTTGTCATAAATTTTTCTGCAAAAAAAAATTCCAGCAGTTTCAAAAATAAATTTTTTTTTGTTCTTTCAAAAGCGGCCTAAAATTTACAATTTTTTTCAAAATCCAAATACAAAATTTCTTGAAAATCTCTATCATTTTCTTAGTAAGAAATTAAAAAAATATTGTATTTTTATTAAGTCATTATTTCAAAAAAAAACTTCATTATAAAATTTATTCCTTGTCTAGGCAATTTTTGCCTACAAAACTGTTTTTTTAGATTATGCGCACAAGATTCGGGTAAGTTATTCTCTCCTGTCCCCACTGAATATGGTTCATGACGTTTATGATTCCCGATTAGATTATTTGTGGTCTAAAGTTATGACTAGCCACGCCCCAACATTGCTCACTTGGCTTAGGAATCCCAATCGTCCCCACGCTCTTCCTCACACTAGAATAAAGGCACCCACTTACAATGGTTACGGAAATCCACAAATTTTTCGAGAATGGCTTAAAGGGATGGAATATTAATTTGTGTGGTACCCCTCGGATGACCTCTAAAAGGTTGTCATTGCTCGTGACAAGTTAGTTGGTCAAGCCCACATGTTTTGGTTAAATGAGGAGCGTCGTGTAGGTAGCTACAAATATACTTGGCAACACATGCGTAGCCAACTTTCAGATCAATTTGATCCTGCCTACCTCCGCACTACTGACACCAAGCCTGTGAGTGAGTATCGTTATAGCACTAGTCACATACCTTCCTATAGGAATGATTGTATACCTAACGCTAGATCAGTTCCCCCCAAAGGTCAGCCTGCCCATAATGTGTCTACTACCACCTTTAAGGAAACCATACCATATAGGTCATATGTTTCAGACTCGAAAGGTGTTACGACTAGGGATGTCATGAGCCCTCGTGGTGAGAGTATTCCTGTTAGTATGAGGTGTCAGATGAATATTACATGCAATGTTAGTGGAGTGGCTAGTCCCGATGTGGTTGAGTGCCCCATTCCTCCTACAAATGTGGTTCTGTCTTAGTCTCCCCCCGAGTTTACTGAACTCGTGTGTGAACTTTCAATTAACTTCGAGTTAGTACTGTTGACTGAGCCCACCGCTGAGGGAGATGTTGGCATCATTGATGAGCTTAGTGATGTTGAGGAGTTCGGTTACCCCAGTGACATGGAAGAGGAGCTTTCCTCTGAAGTGCCACCCCATATGATTATCCGACCCATCCTCGACCATATTTTCGGTCTAACACCCATAGTAGATGAGGAGTTTACCAATGATTCTGAGTTAGTATATGTACCTACGATGTTGGAAGATGTACCATACAAGGGAGAGGAATATTTGGATGATGTTAGTGGTGACAATCCGGATGACCACACCTTGATGATCTCAACATGTCATACTGATCAATCTTGTTGGATATCTAGTTGGATTTGGGGTAGGTTCATTAAACTAGGTTGAGTCTGACTCACATTGTATAGCTAGGGTCAAGTTCTATTGTCCGAGAGTTTAGGCTAGTCCTTAGGTTCAACCTTCATGGACAAGCCAGCAATGGACCTCAGAAGATTCAGACTTAGAAGATTCAGAGAACAGGATGTTTAGTTCGAAGTTCTTCGAACTCAGCTCGACGATCGTCGATTTCAGGTCGACAAACTAGGAGTAAATTCTCTGAGCCGAGCTCGACGATATTCGACTAAGGTCGATGATCAATTCTTTCAGACAGATTCTCAGCTCAACGATCTCAGAGTGCAGAATTGGCAAGTCATTCTCTATATGTTGTTCACAGAGCTCAGGTCGACAAACACGAAATTATCAGGTCGACGAACTTGGAACTCTGGTTGACAAATTCCATTTATAGGTTGACGATTTCTATCCCGGCCAGAATGAGAAGTTTCCCTTCTTCTGTCCCTTACTTTCTATATTATTTAGCAGTAATATTCTTGAGTAATTAATGCTCATATTCCCCTGAATATAGTCGTTATTGGCAGCTTTAATTATGGTCTTCATCAGGATAATTACTTGCTTATTTTATTAGGGACAGTTGGGGAAACTCATTTAAGTCATATTCCATCAATTTGTATTCTCCAGATCTTTCAGCAATTAATGCCAGCAATTCAAAATTCAAAGGAGAATTTTTTACTGTAGAATATAAAAGAGATTTTCTCTATTCAGTAGATAACACAACAACAGAGAAAAGAACTTACAGAGCATTACAGAGAAGAGAACCCAGAGCACTCAAAAACATCCTGAACATTCAGAACTTTCTTCCAGTGCAGAAGAATTTTTGTTTTCTCCCTTGTCATTTCTGAAGACTGAAGAAGAACAACTATTTTCAATCAGGAGTCTTCTTCAACCTTCTCCTCCAGGAACATTCAAGGACAACTCATCTTGATTCAGTCAGAAAGTTCCAGGATTATTTTCAGACAAGGCTGAAGACCTACACCGTGAAGCAAAGCTTCTAGTCTTCATGAACCATTCAACTTCTCAGGGGGAGCTTCGACAACATCAAGATCCACTAGTCTTCTCTGTTGATTATAGAAAGAGAAGACACCATTGTAAGATCCCTCCCCTTACCAAGGAGGCACCCGATCTTATGCCCAGAACCGCCGCCTTACGGTGACACTAACTCACGGGTTAGTCGACACCACAAGACGCCGATCCTACCGGCTAGTACGATCATAACCTGTTCGGCCAATATGAGAAACAGAAGTATAAAACAGAGTAAATATCGCAGTAAGTCCACAACCACAGTACTAATCATATATAACAAATGAAGAGTACAACAATATGTAGTCCAAAATGAGTACAATAATAAAAGAATGTAATAAGGGCTTATGCCCAGTACATCAATATCAAATCACTCTCTCTCTCAATCTAATAGCAGCGGAATCTATCATCTCAAATCATCACACCTGAACATGTGCTCCAGTAGTAGTAGTCGGCATCTGCTCCTCAAGTCCTGCCTCCTCGACGCGCTGGTCCATCACCTCGAGCTCCTAAAATAGTATGGTCACCGACCATTAGTCAAAAAGAATAAGTCGTTTCCCCCACACCTCGCCCCGTCGCTCTTAGGCACAGAGCGGGAGGAAGAAGCGGAGGACAACAAGGGGTAGCAAAGATGGAAGCAGGTGACAAGAGTAACTAGCAGTTGTAATAAGTATTATAGTTATCCTACTCTAGCAGTTCTAAGTATGTAGTATAAGTAAGTAAAAGCAGTACTAGTAAATGAAAGAACTGAAAGTAAGAGCAGGAAATAAAGTACTGAAAAGTAAACTATCTATCATCACAGACGTACCTTAACTTATAAAAATGCCCATACAAATTTATAAGTTAAGGTTTTCTGGAATTATAACTTATCATATAAAAGAGCCCATACTAATTTATATGATAAGGATCTATGAGGCGTATATCCTAATATGAATGAATGTTATGATGCAATTTATGTAGCAGGCAAGTGCAACTCACACACAATGACTCCGTGATCACAGACCTTTAGTTACCACTTTTCGAGAGCTAGCATCACTCTCAGGTACCACCGTTGTGGCTACGGCAGCAGCGGAACGGGCGCTTCGGCTTCCTAGGCAGGTATACACACTATCAGGCCAAGACCTTTCTTGTACACCTCTGTACACCGACAAGCGTACTCTAGAGTCTCTGCGTACTATTACTAGCTACCTGCTAGTCTTCTAGGTCGGGTGCACGTCTTCGGGGATTGTCTACCTGACCGCAGTATTAAAGAACATACTGGCCCCTCCACCCGTACACCTCACTCGAGTCACCGTACTGCCATCGGTGTGATGATTGGCCCAGTACCGTATGACCCACCACCATTTTCTTATGCACATGCAATTATTTTAACTCGAGCCTCCAGCTCGCAGGACCAACCTGACCTGATATAAATCTCTCGAGCCTCCAGCTCGCAGGACCAACCTGTCCTGATATAAATCTCTCGAGCCTCCAGCTCGCAGGACCAACCTATCCTGATATAAATCTCTCGAGCCTCCAGCTCACAGGACCAACCTGTCCTGATATAAATCTCTCGAGCCTCCAGCTCACAGGACCAACCTGTCCTGATATAAATCTCTCGAGCCTCCAACTCGCAGGACCAACCTGTCCTGATATAAATCTCTCGAGCCTCCAGCTCGCAGGACCAACCTATCCTGATATAAATCTCTCGAGCCTCGAGCTCGCAGGACCAACATGTCCTGATTCCCTCCAACCCATCACGGGTGAGAATATCACAGTAATTCCTTTCAATCTGGCATGGGTGAGCAAGTAGTCAACAGACTCCAAGTCCTTCCAACCCGGCACGGGTGAGATATATCATACCAATTCCTTTCAATCCGGCACGGGTGAGCAGGTAGTCAACTGACTCCAAGTCCTTCCAACCCAGCACCGTGATAAGAACAAGTACAATTTTACCTAGCCTATTAGGCTACTCTTGCCTACTAGTTGTTATACTTAGTGACTTAGGGTTAATCCCAGGACTGCCCAAGGTATGCCCATAAAAGGGGTATCGAAGGCACTAGGAACCAAGATGGGATGACAAGCCCAAAGTTTCCCTTCGCAAGGATACTTACATATAGTTGATGTCTACCCAAGATCCACCACTAACTCTCATTGTTACTTTAGGACTAACCTAATGACTTAAGTCATCATTATCTGAAGGGCGACGGTCTTCCGCCGGCCTCTGCTCAAGTGGTTACCCAAAGACTTGCACTTTTACTCTCGTCACTAAAACAACACTAACCACCATGGTTATATTTCCAATCATATTCTAAAGCTCAATTGTCGATCTATCCCCTGGTTGGCCTTATGGTACAATCTACTTTTACTATGCGCAGCCCATGACCTAATACCACCCCGAAATCAAACTTCCAATTCCTTGGGCCACCAAACCCCCAAATATTTATCCTAGGGTGGTATGGACTAAAAAAATGAGCATGGTTATTTTCATGATTTTCCTAGATCATTAAGGCCTCTAATTAAATCATTTAAATTATTCCTTAGGTCATTTTACACATGAAGTGGTATCATTTAAAATCTACTGACTGACCTAAAGAAATTTCTCTGAATTTGATATGGGTAAAACATTGATGTCTACAAGATTTCATAATTTTCCTTTTAATATTTCTATTTATGCCATAATTAATACAAATTCTACATAAATACAATTTTCCAAATGAAGTAGAAGAAATACATAAACCAAAATTCCAGGAAATTACTGAGCAATTATATCATAAATTCATGACTAATGGCAGAGTTTCATTAACTTCTATAGTGTAATGGCCTATCAATTTCCATTCTTAATTATTTACCAAAATGCCATTTTTCTATCTTAACAATTATCAGTGTGTCCAAAAATTCTAAAATAAATCTACAAAACTAATATTACAATTATACACCTCTAGAAATATTTCTACAATTTTCTAACATGTAATTCCACCAATTCATGATTAAATACAAAAAAAGTAAAATAGTAATTTCAAGGTATTTTGCTCCAACAGTACTCAAACAGAGACATAAAATTTTCCTAAGTCAAATAAAACATCATTCTTTGACTTGACAGAATTTGGGAATTTCCTTTGGTCAAAATCTATTTTTCCAATTTATTTTCCAAAAAGACCTATATTTTTAAAATTCAAATTAATGGGATTTTTGATTCCAAAAATCCCATAATTAATTCTAGGGGTGAACTTTACCCTAATAAATCACTGGAATAGATTCCATGATTTTTGGATGCCTCAACTAGGCTAAATACACAATATTTCATTTCTTGCTAATAGCACCCCAAGGCTATAAGTAGCCAACACATGCAAGTGGATTAACCCAACATGCAGTGATCCAATTGTGCTTAAATTTCTACCAAGCACCAATGATGTCCCTAAGGACCAGCCACCAAAGTTTGGGGCCATTTGGGTGCCAATAATTACATTTATACCATTAATTTACTTTTTGATATATTGATAAAAAACTATAAGAATTTTGTCCCCAAAAATTCCTAAATTTTGGCAGAGGCTAGATCTGCCCAAATAAGCAACATGCCCAAAATTTCAGGCCATGAGGACATCTGGTTTGGCATGGGCTTCATTGTTTATTTCTGCCCTAGCCTAGGACCAGTCTTAGAAGAAATGACCTACAGGCCAGACCACTAGACTAAAACCTAAGTTTAGGGTGGCATTTTAAAGGTAACACCAAGGGATACAATTTTAATGCAGAAGTCAAGTTAATATGATACCTCTAAGTACACTATAATTAACATGCAAACTAACTGTATAAATGTGACAAAAAGGTCACTATTCATATATTTCATTTCATACATATAATAAAGATTTGCACGAATCTTAAAGCTAAATGAACGGAATCCTATCATCTTCCCCAACGATTCAACAGTCCCGATTGGATTTCCTGGGCTACCTTGCGGGGCGGTTTCCGGCCAAATGAGGTGGCGCCATGGCCGGCCAACAGTGCCATCACCTTCACGGTGGTGGCGTCCAGCTTTTGCCGGCGGTGAGGCGGCGGCGCCGGCGATCCCAAGAGGGATGAATTTCACGAAAAATTCAAGTTTTTATCTCATGGCATCGGGCTCAATTGAGCCCGATATCTCTCCTAGTTGATCTAGGATTCTAGTACGGGTAGAGGGGTGGTGAAACGGACCTTGATGCGAGCCCGGCGGCGGTGGTGGCGGTGGTTAGCCATGGCCGAGCTGCTCCGATGTTCTCCTTGCCAAATCATCGTTTCTCCACTGTTTGCCTCGCTCCAGGTATCAAACTCCACTCCTTTCTCTCTCTGAAACTGCTGGTTGGGTTAGTGTGGCCTGAGGAGGCTTATACAGGGAGATATGGCCAAGGTAAAATTCGGGTTGGCCTTTGGTTGCTCCACCATGGATGCCAAGTGGCTATCATGCCTTATTTTCTTCTGAAATGGGGTGGGGTGGTCGGCCAGCACCTATTGGGCTGAAGAAATGAAGGCCGCATGGCCTCCTTTCATCACCTCCCCCTTTCTCTCTCCTCTTTTAGGTGTTTTCTCCAAAATGCCCCTTTGCATGTACTCTCTCTCCTCATTTTGGGGGTTAGGGGCTGTCTTTGTCCACTTGGATGGTCATGGGTCAAGTTTGGTGGGCTTGGCCCATGGAAAATGACTTGGGCTCACATTTTCACTCATTAGGGTAAAATGTTGACTTGTTGACTTTTTGAGTTGACTTGGTCAACATGATAAGTGGGCTGACCCCACTTGTTGGTCATGAGCCCAATGGCACCATCCAACTTGGGTTGGGTCAAGGGGGAGCCCTACTTAGGCTAATTGGGCTTATGAATGTGGGTTTGAACACTTTAGGCTCAAAGTTGACTTGGGTCAACTAGGGTCAAAATGTTGACCTAGTGGCATGCCCTAGGTCCACTTAGATTGTTTTTAGGGTTAAGGCCATGTGGTGGGGTCATGGTGTGGCTAGGGTTCATATTTAGGCTAGTTTGACCTAGTTTGACTTTGGTCCTAAGGTGGGCCCCAGTTGGCTACACCTCACCACCTAGGGTCTAACCTAGCTAATTACCCTAACACCCACCCCATGCCTAACCCAAATCTAAGTTAGGGGTCTATAAGTAACATTGGGATGTTACAAATCCTATAAACAAAAGAATAATTTCGTCCCCGAAATTTAAGTTCAGGTCTACGGGGTTCTACTTGCAAGAATCATAAGAACTCATTAGAGGTAACAATCCTCTCCCGAATGCACTTTCCTCATATTTTGGCCTACTCATATCGTGAGGACACATTTCCAAGTCCTTCGATATTTTATAATCAAAATAATCTTTAACCAATCATTGGATTGTAGTATGACGACCCATAATCATCAAGTACTTGTAAATTAACAATTTCATAAGTAGGAATCTTTTCCATTCTGATCCACCTAGGTTTTTACTTATAATTCAACGTGAACTTACAATCACCCCAAGATATCCTATACATTAGATCAACATTATTATGTATAGCAGTAAATCAACTTCCGAGATCCTGATGTGACGAAAAGATCATCATTTTATTTCTCCCAACTTCAAGACTCATCACATCTCTATCCAAGCAGTTATATATGATTCGTAGTGTGTTCACCTTTCGAGCATACATCAAGCGATCATTATGGATATTGATGTTCGTACCAGCGACTCTCGATCACTTTTCACATATAGTCTAATCCATGAATTTATGTGCGTAACTTTTCAGGTATGGTGAGATCTGATACACCTTTGGTTTAGCAAAAAGGAAATCTTATTGAGCACCGATTACCTTTGTATATGCCTTTGATAGTCAAGATCTATATACCATTGTCATGAAATCTCCTATTGGCGATTATAATGTTACCACGTGTGTATCCTGGTTCTTAATGCTATCATGATCAAGGGTCATATATACGTGTACAACCTTGACTTGTTCTATAACTGGAACATTTACTATTAATATAAACGTTGGTAACGAGTTTTTGACCCTCAGTCGTTTTTAATGTTTAGTCTAACCCATAAATTATAAGTGCACATTTTCCAAAATTGAAGCACTTTAATTTCTTCATCGATCGAATCTTAATAAATATCCATTTGTTCTCGAGTATTTCACCGTATCCGTGATAACAATCTAACATTGATTACTTCGTTGTCATGAATTTCCCTATGGTGATCATGATGTTATCAACATTCGTGTCTTGGTTCTTGATATAACCGCAACCAAGAGATCATTCCTATGCATATGCTACAACTTATCATCGACCATATTCCAATTTGTAGAGCCGTTACCTTTATAAATGTCATGCCTCGACAAATTAACCCATTACGTGCTTGAAGTTTCAATTCGGTACGCTCTTAGTAATTCTCCTGTACATGTTTATACGAGCATCTTAATTGACAAGCATGGTTGAATATCCATCTAGAGTTATTATACTAACGAGGTTTGCTCAAGCATGTGTAAACTTAATCCTCAAAATTATTATGTCATGGTAGAGACTATCATATCTCTAAGTTCATGAGTTTTCATCACTCATATACTCCCAAAAGTACACACCTCGCATTATCTAACATAGGTAATGTTGAAACTTAATCGTTTCTTCATGCGCAGGATATGCCGGTATTGTCTACTCACGATCAAGTCTTCTGAATTGTTATAACACTCGGTTCTAAAGATAATAATATATCCATAATCATGGGTTGATGTCGAAATCCCGAACCTTTTGAGGGCGATTATTAATTCATCGAACATTTTCATTCTGATTTCTGAGAATAACGACATGTTCCTAATCATGAGTTGTTTTTGATAACCTGAATCTTTCCGAAGGTAGGTGTTATATCATCGAACGCATTGTTTTGCCCTTTGTGATCGTCGGAACACATCTAAAGGATCATTCCTACAATTTACCCTTTCTAAATCGGTAAGGATTTTCACTTGCTTTTAAATTTCTGGGGTCATCACACCCTCAAAGTTCTAAACAAAATTTTATTCAAATATTTTTGAGCTTTCCCTTTATGGCTCTTCTCATATAACAGTTAAGATTTACAATCACTTCTTCATATTACCTTGACGTTACTTTATCACAATCTGTATGTTTCCAATTAATGACCTGGGTATGTTACGTAGGTATGGGTAGTAGTGATCTGTCATCGTGTTTATACTTCTTCCAAATTTAGATGATTCTTCCTTGATTTAAATTTTCCTAGGGTTATGGTGCACCCATTGTTGTAGACGTAATTATTCAGATATTTCGGATTCAAATTTCACATTAGTTTCCCTTGCAGTACATCTGAGTCCCTTAACCATGCGTAAATGATTTATACTGTGTCTGTATTAAGGAAATCACGAGTGTTCATTAGACTACGATCTAAGTGGGTACTTACTTCCTTAAAAAATCGAAATTGGGAAACTTCTTGAAGTCTTAACGGTCTTCCCTAGTTTCAAGGTCATATAAACACATCACTAAGCCACTCTTTATATGTCTTTCAAGAAATTAAACTTACTGTTCCCCTTATTCATTTACTTATATGGTCTTGGAGTAATTATGAGAGTGAAAAGTCATTCTCGAAACATTCTACTTTCCTCTTTCACTCGTGAATTTATTGTGTTCACAGCTTGTCGTTAGTAGTCTATGCTGCTTAAGATTAATAATTAGGGTGAAGATCTTTGAGAGTCCTAACCTTCCGGGGAGGATTGATCATCATACTGGTCATGTACATACAATTCTCATCTTTACTTGAGCGATCTTTAAATAATCCAAGTTTTTAGATCACTATGCTTGCGACACATTCTTAATGAGGAGGCTTAGGAAAAATCGAGTTGTTTTCAATAAGCCCTATAAACAAAAAGGTTAAGCCCCCATATATTTTGGTTAATTTTCCTTTGACTTTCACAATGCAGTCTTCCTGTACATGCCATAATCCTTAGAGCTAATCATCCTTGGCATGGATTTCCAATTCAATTGATATGTTATCTACCTTAGGCCTTCAAGGTTATCGTACGACAATCTATTCAAGGTCAACATGTGACCAAACTAGGAAGTGTCTCTTCTAAAATCTGAACTCTAATTCGACCTTGGATATTTATCATTGTGGTTGTCTTGACGTAATCAAGTCATCGGTACTAGGATTAAGCTTACGATTACCCTACCAATCCACCATTAAGCCTTTGCATCAATTCTTCTCGAGGTGGTCCTTATCAGTTTGAGTAAGAATTGGTAATATCATTCGATCTGCGACTTAGGAACACCGAGGTTTAAGCCTTAAGTAGGGACTCTGGCATTTAGATCTTTCTTTAATCGACTTGGTTATCCATGTACCGTAACTAATCTACACCTGAAGTCGATTTTGGCCTAAGGTACGACACAAAATCCTCTTGGTAAGTCAAACTAGGGTGGTGTCCTAGTTGGATTGGCCTAACTCATTGCTACTAGACTAGTTTATGTGACTTTTTTACACATGGGCACACCATTGCTTCCGCTGCTTAGTTTGTCCGCAAACTAATGCTCGAGCGGGGTGTTCTAGTGTTGTGGACTTCTTTCTCATATGATCGTTTGTTCAAGTGATACCAGTTTGTAAGATCCCTCCCCGTACCAAGAAGGCACCCGATCTTATGCCCAGAACCGCCGCCTTACGGTGACACTAACTCACGGGTTAGTCAACACCGCAAGACGCCGATCCTGCCGGCTAGTACGATCAAAACCTGTTCGGCCAATATGAGAAACAGAAGTATAAAACAGAGTAAATATCGTAGTAAGTCCACAGCCACAGTACTAATCATATATAACAAATGAAGAGTACAACAATATGTAGTCCAAAATGAGTACAATAATAAAAGAATGTAATAAGGGCTTATGCCCAGTACATCAATATCAAATCACTCTCTCTCTCAATCTAATAGCAGCGGAATCTATCATCTCAAATCATCACACCTGAACATGTGCTCCAGTAGTAGTAGTCGGCATCTGCTCCTCAAGTCCTGCCTCCTCGACGCGCTGGTCCATCACCTTGAGCTCCTAAAATAGTATGGTCATCGACCATTAGTCAAAAAGACTAAGTCATTTCCCCCACACCTCGCCCCGTCGCTCTTAGGCACCGAGCGGGAGGAAGAAGCGGAGGACAACAAGGGGTAGCAAAGGTGGAAGCAGGTGACAAGAGTAACTAGCAGTTGTAATAAGTATTATAGTTATCCTACTCTAGCAGTTCTAAGTATGTAGTACAAGTAAGTAAAAGCAGTACTAGTAAATGAAAGAACTGAAAGTAAGAGCAGGAAATAAAGTACTGAAAAGTAAACTATCTATCATCACAGACATACCTTAACTTATAAAAATGCCCATACAAATTTATAAGTTAAGGTTTCCAGGAATTATAACTTATCATATAAAAGAGCCCATACTAATTTATATGATAAGGATCTATGAGGCGTATGTCCTAATATGATAGAATGTTATGATGCAATTTATGTAGCAGGTAAGTGCAACTCACACACAATGACTTCGTGATCACAGACCTTTAGTTCCCACATTTCGAGAGCTAGCATCACACTCAGGTACCACTGTTGTGGCTACGGCAGCAGCGGAACGGGCGCTTCCGCTTCCTAGGCGGGTATACACACTACCAGGCCAAGACCTTTCCTGTACGCCTCTATACACCGACAAGCGTACTCTAGAGTCTCTGCGTACTATTGCTAGCTACCTGCTAGTCTTCTAGGTCGGGTGCACGTCTTCAGGGATTGTCTACCTGACCACAGTATTAAACAACATAATGTCCCCTCCACCCGTACACCTCACCCGAGTCACTGTACTGCCATCGGTTTGACGATTGGCCCAGTACCGCATGACCCACCACCATTTTCTTATGCACATGCAATTATTTCAACTCGAGCCTCCAGCTCGCAGGACCAACCTGACCTGATATAAATCTCTCGAGCCTCCAGCTCGTGGGACCAACCTGTCCTGATATAAATCTCTCGAGCCTCCAGCTCGCAGAACCAACCTGTCCTGATATAAATCTCTCGAGCCTCCAGCTCGTAGGACCAACCTGTCCTGATATAAATCTCTCGAGCCTCTAGCTCGCAAGACCAACCTGTCCTGATATAAATCTCTCGAGCCTCCAGCTCGCAGGACCAACCTATCCTGATATAAATCTCTCGAGCCTCTAGCTCGCAGGACCAACATGTCCTGATTCCCTCCAACCCATCACAGGTGATAATATCACAGCAATTCCTTTCAATCCGGCATGGGTGAGCAAGTAGTCAACAGACTCCAAGTCCTTCCAACCCAGCACGGGTGAGATATATCATACCAATTCCTTTCAATCCGGCACGGGTGAGCAGGTAGTCAACAGACTCCAAGTCCTTCCAACCCGGCATCGTGATAAGAACGAGTACAGTTTTACCTAGCCTATTAGGCTACTCTTGCCTACCAGTTGTTATACTTAGTGACTTAGGGTTAATCCCAGGACTGCCCAAGGTATGCCCATTGAAGGGGTCTCGAAGGCACTAGGAACCAAGATGGGTTGACAAGCCCAAAGTTCCCCTTCGCAAGGATAATTACATTAAGTTGATGTCTACCCAAGATCCACCACCAACTCTTATTGTTACTTTAGGACTAACCTAATGACATAAGTCATCATTATCGGAAGGGCGACGGTCTTCCGCCGGCCTCCGCTCAAGTGGTTACCCAAAGACTTGCACTTTTACTCTCATCACTAAGATGACACTAACCACCAAGGTTATATTTCCAATCATATTCCATAGCTCAATTGTCGATCTATCCCCTGGTGGGCCTTATGGTACAATCTACTTTTACTATGCGCAGCCCATGACCTAATACCACCCCGAAGTCGAAATTCCAATTCCTTGGGCCACCAAACCCCCAAATATTTATCCTAGGGTGGTATGGACTAATAAAATGAGCATGGTGATTTTCATGATTTTCCTAGATCATTAAGGCCTCTAATTAAATCATTTAAATTATTCCTTAGGTCATTTTACACATGAAGTGGTATCATTTAAAATCTATTGACCTAAAGAAATTTCTATGAATTGCATATGGGTAAAACATTGTTGTCTACAAGATTTCATAATTTTCCTTTTAATATTTCTATTTATCCCATAATTAATACAAATTCTACATAAATACAATTTTCCAAATGAAGTAGAAGAAATACATAAACCAAAATTCCAGGAAAATTACTGAGCAATTATATCATAAATTCATGACTAATGGCAGAGTTTCATTAACTTCTATAGTGTAATGGCCTATCAATTTCCATACTTAATTATTTACCAAAATGCCATTTTTCTATCTTAACAATTATCAGTGTGTCCAAAAATTCTGAAATAAATCTACAAAACTAATATTACAATTATACAACTCTAGAAATATTTCTACAATTTTCTAACATGTAATTCCACCAATTCATGATTAAATACAAAAAGTATAAAATAGTAATTTCAAGGTATTTTGCTCCAACAGTTCTCAAACAGAGACATAAAATTTTCCTAAGTCAAATAAAACATCATTCTTTGACTTGACAGAATTTGGGAATTTCCTTTGGTCAAAATCTATTTTTCCAATTTATTTTCCAAAAAGACTTATATTTTTAAAATTCCAATTAATGGGATTTTTGATTCCAAAAATCCCATAATTAATTCTAGGGGTGAAATTTACTCTAATAAATCACTGGAATAGATTCCATGATTTTTGGATGCCTCAACTAGGCTAAATACACAATATTTCATTTCTTGCTAATAGCACCCAAAGGCTATTAGTAGCCAACACATGCAAGTGGGTTAACCCAACATGCAGTGATCCAATTGTGCTTAAATTTCTACCAAGCACCAATGATGTCCCTAAGGACCAGCCACCAAAGTTTGGGGCCATTTGGGTGCCAATAATTACATTTATACCATTAATTTACTTTTTGATATATTGATAAAAAACTATAGGAATTTTGTCCCCAAAAATTCCTAAATTTTGGCAGAGGCTAGATCTGCCCAAATAAGCCACATGCCCAAAATTTCAGGCCATGTGGACATCTGGTTTGGCATGGGCTTCATTTTTGATTTCTGCCCTAGCCTAGGACCAGTCCTAGAAGAAATGACCTACAGGC
The DNA here is from genome assembly GCA_039513925.1 of Platanthera zijinensis. Lineage (NCBI taxonomy): Eukaryota > Viridiplantae > Streptophyta > Magnoliopsida > Asparagales > Orchidaceae > Platanthera > Platanthera zijinensis. Next base: position 116,658,498 of record CM077078.1, read on the forward strand.
CAGACCACTGAACTAAAACCTAAGTTTAGGGTGGCATTTTAAAGGTAACACCAAGGGCTACCATTTTTATGCAAAAGTCAAGTTAATCTGATACCTATAAGTACACTAAAATTAACATGCAAACTAACTGTATAAATGTGACAAAAAGGTCACTATTCATATATTTCATTTCATACATATAATAAAAATTTGCACGAATCTTAAAGCTAAATGAACGGAATCCTATCATCTTCCCCAGCGATTCAACGGTCCCGATTGGATTTCCTGGGCCATCTTGCGGGGCGGTTTCCGGCCAGATGAGGTGGCGCCATGGTCGGCCAACAGTGCCACCACCTTCATGGTGGTGGCGTCCAGCTTTTGCCGGCGGTGAGGCGGCGGGAGGCGGCGGCGCCGGCGATCCCGAGAGGGATGAATTTCACGGAAAATTCAAGTTTTTCTCTCATGGCATCGGGCTCAATTGAGCCCGATATCTCTCCTAGTTGATCTAGGATTCTAGTATGGGTAGAGGGGTGGTGAAAAGGACCTTGATCCGAGCCCGGCGGTGGTGGTGGCGGTGGTTGGCCATGGCCGAGCTGCTCTGATGTTATCCTTGCCAAATCCTCGTTTCTCAACCGTTTGCCTCTCTCCAGGTATCAAACTCCACTCCTTTCCTCTCTCTGAAACTGCTGGTGGGGTTAGTGTGGCCTGAGGAGGCTTATACAGAGAGATATGGACGAGGTAAAATTCGGGTTAGCCTTTTGTTGCTCCACCATGGATGCCAAGTGGCTGTCATGCCTTTTTTTCTTCTGAAATGGGGTGGGGTGGTCGGCCAGCACCTATTGGGCTGAAGAAATGAAGGCCACATGGCCTCCTTTCATCACCTCCCCCTTTCTCTCTCCTCTTTTAGGTGTTTTCTCAAAAATGCCCCTTTGCATGTACTCTCTCTCCTCATTTTGGGGGTTAGGGCTGTCCTTGTCCACTTGGCTGGTCATGGGTCAAGTTTGGTGGGCTTGGCCCATGGAAAATGACTTGGGCTCACATTTTCACTCATTAGGGTAAAATGTTGACTTGTTGACTTTTTGAGTTGACTTGGTCAACATGATGAGTGGGCTGACCCCACTTGTTGGTCATGAGCCCAATGGCACCACCCAACTTTGGTTGGGTTAAGGGGGTGCCCTACTTAGGCTAATTGGGCTTATGAATGTGGGTTTGACCACTTTAGGCTCAAAGTTGACTTGGGTCAACTAGGGTCAAAATGTTTACCTAGTGGCATGCCCTAGGTCCATTTAGATTGTTTTTAGGGTTAAGGCCATGTGGTGGGGTCATGGTGTGGCTAGGGTTCCTATTTAGGCTAGTTTGACCTAATTTGACTTTGGTCCTAAGGTGGGTCCCACTTGGCTACACCCCACCACCTAGGGTCAACCTAGCTAATTACCCTAACACCCACCCCATGCCTAACCCAAATCTAAGTTAGGGGTCTAGAAGTAACATTGGGATGTTACAACCATCACCTCCTCTCACCTCCTGTAAAAGGGTTTTAACTCCCTTCAAAAGTTAACCACTTGGTTGTCAAGTCTCCTGATCAAAATACCTGGGTTGGTTTTTGGGTACCTGATAAAAAGCCTAAAGGGTTGCTATATCTCCCTTCAAATAGATTTTATGGTTGCAGTCACCTGATCAAAAACTTGATAGTGGATTCCTACCAGGGTGGTATAAGAGTGGATGTACCCAGTTGAGGAACCATTATAAAACTTCTTGTGTTGTCTGGTTACCCCTTTTTCTTTCTGTACTGTGCTGTGTTATTTTAGCTTAGTTCTTTTTATATAATATTTATTATCACTTTTTTTACTGTTAGATAATCAAAACAATTAAAATATTTTAAAAACACTCTATTCACCCTCTCCCCCTCGAGAGTAAGTTAGATCTATCCCCTCCTTTCAACTCTGATTTTTTTAGTCACCAGGTGTGATTTTACAGACCCTCCCTCCTACTCCATTGACCCAACTAGCACCTATTTTAGGATACGTTTATGTTATTCCTAATCTGAGTCCTTTTATTTTTTATGCGTTCGTAGCCCCTCTGTTGGACATGCCTCATAGGATATGTATTAGCGAGTTGTTAGAATTCGTGTTCGGTCTTGTCACAACTTTTTGTTGTTCTGTGTCTTCCAAATTTCCTACGATTGATCAATTCTCTGATTATATGCCTACAATGAGGTCGTCTATTGTGCTCACTTTATTAGCCCTTAAGAAAGATGGTTCATTGAGGATGTGTGTTGACCGCTGGGCTATTACAAAAATTACTATCAATCATAGGTCTCTCATCCCTCGCTTGGATGACTTGTTGGATATATTAGTCGGGGCCACGATCTTTTCTAAGTTGGATTTCAGGAGTGGCTACCATCAAATGAGAATTACGGAGGGAGGCGAATGGAATACAATTTTTAAATCGAAGGACGGTTTTTATGAGTAGTTAGTGATGCCATTTGGGTTTTCCATTGCCCCGAGTACTTTATCTAGGGTGATAATTCATGTCTTCCCACCATTCATGGGAAAATTCTTACTAGCCTATTGTAATGATATATTAATCATTTGCCCCTCTCCAACCGATCACAAATCACGCGTGAGGATTATCCTTACCACGTTACGAGCGGAAGAATTATTTGACAATCTAAACAAAATGTATTTTATGTTACTTTCGCTGACTTCCTTGGGTATATTATGAGTATGGATGGGCAAACAGAAGTAGTAAACGGAAGTTTGTGTAGCTTATTACGATGTCTTGCAGGTAATCACAAGGGTACTTGGGACTTGATCTTTCCCCATGCTCAGCTTGCATACAATAATTCTAAGAATAGATCCCCAGGCTAATCCCCCAATGAAATTATGCACGGCTATAAGGCACCTGTGCCACTTGATTTAATTTTGTTACCTCCATCATATAAATCAAGTGATTTTGCACAGGAATTTGCTATTCATGTTCAAAATTTACATAAGCACATTCATGAAATGTTAGTCGCCCAATATGCATTTCATAAATCTCATGCTAACGTGCATAAAAGAGCATCTCACTTTAATGTTGATGATTTAGTCTTGGTGTGTCTCATCCCTGAACGGATGTTTTCGGGCTCCATAAAAAATTTTGTGAATCAGTGAGCCAGTCCTTTTCAAATTTTAAAGCGGTTAGGATAAAATGCATATCTTTTGGAGATACCCACTTATTGGGGTATATCCCCTATTTTCAATGTTTCGGGTTTAACGCCTTATGTTTCTCCACCACTTGAATTATCTATCTCTCTATTTATTCCGTCCACTATGTCTTCTAATGGGTTGAGGGGTGAGCTAGGTCCTGGATCACTCTCTCCTACGGTTTCCACTAGAGGTATTTTGAATATTGATGTTGAAACTTTTTATCCTTCTTTGACTAATGTTTTTCCAAAGTTCCCCAAGACCTCTGTTTTGCCTGACACGTTCTCTTTGATGTGGGATGACCACGCTACTACGACTTGGATTATGGGGCCAGATTTGCCCCATATTGCTGCTGCCTTCAACTATTTTCCCCTCCCGGTTCACTCATCGGTGATGAGTGATTTTGAGCGGGGAGGATTGATGGCGACGATGTCCCGCCATGTGTTTGTGATACTCGTGACCGTTTAACTTTTGGCGACGAAGTATCGCCACCTGTTCATGATGATGTTGTTGATGCGGTTGTTGATCTCTCGCTCAGAGAATTTTATTATTGTGATGGTGTTGCCTCAATCTTGAAGATGGGATTCTACCGCGGCATCCATTCGCAACGTCACGCCAAATCTCCACTACATGTTATGCATGTCGTCCACCTTTATCCTCATATAAAAATAAATAGTTATAAAGTATATATTTATAATTATATTTTTTAAAGCATTTTAATTTTATGCATTTTATTTTTAGAATTTTAATATTCCACAATATTGTTATTTCGATTTAATGTTTGTAATGGGATGCTTATAACCATCTAGTTCTAGTTTAATATTATATGGTGGAGATTGAGTGGTGTATCCTATATATATGCTTGCATGGCTAATGAAAAGGTATTGATGAATGAAAAAGATTGTATTGGAACACCCTATTACTAATTTGGGTCAGGATCACTATATCTATAGGATTATTGCATTGACTTTATTGTATAGAGTAAAGGTCAACTAGTTAAGGTCTAAGGCTTAGGACTTAGGTTTAAAGCTTTCCCCAAGGCCTCCTAGTTCAAATGAGAAGCCCAGATATAGAGTTCAACTTGTTGTTGAGCTCAGATCGACGAAGCGTCGAACCCAGTTCGACTATCTCTGAGCTCAGGTCGACAAGGCGTCGAACTCAGTTTGACGATCGCTGAGCTCAGATCGACGCTTTCTGTATAAGACTAGTTCCTATATCTCTGAGCTCAGTTCGACGATAGTCGAGCTCAGATCGACGATTATCTTTTGAGATCAACGATTTCTGGAATTATGTAAGTTTGTTAAGGATTTCAAATGTCTTCAAGTCAGAGCATTTATTGAAGAAGGTTTCTAGCCGTTATATTAAATCTGGAGCAAGTTTCAAGAAAACAAAGAAGGAATGTTATTTAGGTTTTTTCCTCTAGAGACAGTTGATATTTAAGGAAAGCTTTTATGTTTTTGCTAACGGCTATCTAGAAGAATTGAAGATTGGATTTTATATTAAGATTCAGAAAAGAAGAAATACATACACATAAAAGAAAAATAGAAGAAGATCAATAACAGAGAAATAGAGAACAAGCTTCTATTTTTTTTATTCCTTCTGATTAAAAGTTTCTCAAGTCTTAAACATTCATACTCCAGACAACACACATTTCAGTTCTTGCTGGAATCATCTTTTGCTAGAGCATTCTTTTCATTGAAGACCTATCACCCTTGCAAAGCTTCTATTCCTGAACTCTTGCTAATCTCAGGGGGAGCTTTGACAACATCAACATCCACTTGTGCTTCTCTCTGATTGTTAAAAGAGAAGACAACCAAACCTTTTTCTTTTTCTTTCCTATAAAAGGGTTCTTTAAACTCCCTTCAAAAGTTTTGTTTTTGTTTCTGAGACCTGATAAAAACTCAGTGGTGGCAAGACACCTGATCAAAAATCTGCTTTGGTTTTTGAGCACCTGATCAAAAGCTCATTGGTGCCCAGGACACCTGATCAACTCATCCTGCAGTAGATTCCTACCAAGGGTGGTAGAAGAGTGGATGTACCCAGGTTTTGGGGAACCACTATAGTTCCTTGTGTCTTCTGGTTGCTTTTTATTTTGTTTGTTGTGTGATGTGGATTTGCTTCTTATATTTGTTTTATTCTGATTACTGTTAAGCACTCTACACTAAGTAAATTAAGTCTTCCACTGCTAAAGTTATTTTTAAATTTGCAAAATTATTTTAAAACACTCTATTCACCCCCCTCTAGAGTGAAGGGTTGATCTTACACTCACTTTCAATTGGTATCAGAGGGAGGTTGGTTGTTCATACAGGCTAACACCTGAACCAAAAGATCTCTCTTAAGATCCATCCTTAATAGAGGGTTATTTTTATTATATTTATTTTAATCTAAATTCATGGCACAGAACAAAGATTATGCTAGCACCAGACCTCTAGTGTGCAATCTCTCCAAGTTTGCACTTTGGAAGGCAAGGATCAGATTATACATGAATTCCATTGATGAAGATATTTTTAATTCTGTTTTGACAGTTTGCCCCAAGCCTCCTGCAAACACAAGCACAAATGTTGTTCAACCTCCTTAAGGAACAAATGCTGATATAAAGAAATGGAAGGTTGTTGATGCTAAAGCTATGAACATACTAGCTCAGATAATGTCTGATGACATCTTCCAGAAGGTAGCTGAATGCAACTCAGCCAAAGAGATTTGGGACAAGCTATCTGAGCTTGTGTCAGGATTAGCTGATGAGAGAATAGATAGGAGATCTCATCTCATCACTTAGTATAAGAATTTTAAGAAAGCCGAAAATGAATCAGTAGCTGACATGTACAACAGACTAAGTCTGATTGTCAGTGAACTCAAGGCAATGGACAAGGAGATCTCTCTCACATAGAGAAATGACAAAATCTTAATGTGCTTCCCTAGCACTTGGGATTAAAGGATCTGTCCCATCAAGGATGCCAGAAGTCTAAATGAAATCACTACAGAAGCTCTATTGGGCAAACTCAAATCTTATGATCAGCTCATCAAGAATAGAGAAGAAGAGCAGAAGACAACTTCTCCAGTAGTTAGGAAGGAGAAGTAAATTGCTTTCAAGGCAACAGAAGAACAGCCTGAAGACAAAGTAACAGGTAATGAAGAACTGATGAGCATCCTAGCCAAGAGGTTCTACAAAATGGACAGGAAGGACTTCAGAAAAAGGTCATCCAGAGGCCAAGAAAAGCCAAGCTATGATAAATCAAATAATAAAGAGATTATTTTTTTATGGTTGCAGGAAACCAGGACACATACTGCGTGATTGTCCAGAAAGTCAAAACAAGGACAAGAAGGACAAGAGAGAAAAGAGAAAAGATAAAGACTCAAGAAGAAATCACTATGACAAATCCTCTTCCAGCAAGAACAAGCACACAAGGAAGGGATTTGTTGCTGAAACATGGAGTGGAACAGAAGAAGAATCTGATGCATCATCAAGTTCAAGTGATGATGAAGATGATGCATAAGAAAAAGAGTTCTGCATGATGGCAATCAATGCATCTCAGAACAATACTGATTTAGAACATGAATCTGAATCTGAATCTGAACCAAAGCTGGAATAAGACCAGGTAATTGATTCATTTGATTTTAATTCTGAGGACTTCAAGTCTGAATTTAAAGAACTGTGTTTAGATCTACTCAATTCTGAGAAAGAAATTATCTCTCTCAGAAATCAGTTATCTGAATACAGTACCTTAAGTTCAGATAACCTCAAACTATCAGATAAGTTAGAATATTGTAGGAAGCAGATAGCTTCACTGAAAAGTAAACTATCTGAGGCCAAGAAATTTTAAGAATCCCTCAATGGGAGAAGTATCAAACTGATGGACATCAGAAGCACAGTGAACTCAAGATTCAATAGTACACTGGGCTTGGGTACCTCATCCAGCCAACCTATTGTGTTAACAACTCCCATTAAATTTATCTCTGATAAAGGAAAAGGAGTTGTGGAGGTAGCTATAAAAAATTATGATCTACCCAAAGAGAAAAAAGTTCAACAGAAATCGTCGAACCGAGCTCGATGATCTTCGAACAAAGCTCAGCGATTTCATGCTGAATCGTCGAACTCAGGTCGACGATCTCTGATCTCTGAACATAGACAAGATCGATCGCTGAACAGAGCTCGACGATCCTACCCAAGATCATCGAACTCAGGTCCACAATCGTCGAACGAAGATCAGAGATATGACTAGTTCTCAGGGGGTACATCAAAAATTTATTCTAGATATCCTACATCTCAAGGGTTCAACTTTTATACTAAATGGATAATACCCCTAGGAGATATCATCCTGAAGGATATAAGATTCAACCATAGATGTCTTTCATTTCTGATTTTAAAGGTTATCAAGCTAGACCCAAGGTAAACTGGGTCAAAAACAAATGAACTGCTATTTGTGCAAGTGAAGACCTATCCAACCATGTACCAGCACTGGTATCTGGATAGTGGGTGCTCCAAGTACATGACCTGAAGCAAGGGTAACTTAGTATCCTTCAAGGGTAAGCATGAAACCAAAGTGATGTTTGGAGATTCAAACTATGGATAGACCAAAGGATATGGTGGGGTCGGTGAAATTCAAAAAGGTAGCATATGTGGAAGGACTGAAGAACAACCTTATTAGTATCAGTCAGTTATGTGATGAAGGTTATAAAGTCACATTCAACAAATCTTCATGCCTCATCAAATCAGAAGACAACACAACTGTGTTGACAGGTAATAGAAGAGGTAACATCTACCTAGTAAATTTTCGTTTAACCAAGGTAGATATCTGTTTATTTAATTCTCTTAGCAAACCTAATGAATTATGGCATAAAATATTAGGACATGTTAACCTTAAAACCATTGCTAGGCTATCCAAGTACAAACTTATTAGAGGACAACCTTCTGGCCCCTATAAGAAGGAAAGACTCTGCAGGGCTTGTCAATTAGGTAAGCAAACTAAAAATAACTTTAAGTCACTTAATAAGAGTGATTCACCTAGGATTTTGTACTTGTTACATATGGATCTGTTTGGACCCATTTATGTACAAAGCCTAGGAGGGAAATATTATACTTTAGTAGTTGTAGATGACTTCTCTAGATTCATATGGGTGTTCTTTCTGAGGAAGAAGTCTGCTAACTTCAAATGTTTGACAGAGTTTCTCAAATGTATACAGATTGAGTTAAATACTCACATAGCCCTGATCAGAAGTGATCATGGTACAGAGTTTGATTCTCTTCTTATGCAAGAGTTCTATCAGAAGGAAGGGATCAGGCACACTTTCTCAGCTCCTAGAACTCCTTAACAGAATGGGGTAGCTGAAAGGAAGAATAGAACCCTTATTGAATCTGCCATAACATTATTGACAGATGCTCACCTTCCTCTATCCTTTTGGGCAGAGGTTGTGAACACTTCAAATTATGTTCTGAATAGGAGTTTGATACATAAGCTAAAGGGCAAGACTCCCTATGAATTACTCAAAGGGAAGAAACCTAAAGTTGATTATCGTAGAATTTTTGGTTGTATTTGCTACATTCATAACAATGATAAGAAATACTTAGCAAAATTTGAAGCCAAAGCTGATGAAGGAGTGTTTCTGGGATACTCCATGATCAGTAAGGCCTATAGGGTTTATAATAAATCATCTCATAAAATTGAAGAATCAGTACATGTCTCTTTTGATGAAACTAATATGTCTTATAAGGAGAAGAGCACTTCTACCATAGACCCTTTGCAGGTACATTCTCTATCAGAGAATTTGGACAGGCTGAATATCATTGAAAAAGATCCATCACCTTCATCCACTAAAAAAGAAGCTGAAAGTAGTGAAAATGAAGATGACAGTCAGAATTTAGCAAGTCATGGTGACAATCAAAATGAAGAGCCAGTTGTTGTTCCACAAGAGGAAACAACAACACAGGTTGGTGAATAATCAACACCATTGTTGATTTAGTAACAACAAAAGATCATCCAATCTCTCAAGTGATTGGAGACATCTCAGCAGGTGTGCAAACAAGAAATCAGATCAATCAACATCTGATGCACACTTTCTTTCTTTCTCAAATTGATCCTCAATCCATACAAGATGTAGAACAAGATCCAAACTGGATCATTGCAATACAAGAGGAGTTAAATCAATTTGAAAGAAACAAAGTTTGGGAGCTAGTGCCAAAGCCAAATAATCATCCCATTGTTGGAACAAAATGGGTATTCAGAAATAAGTTAGATGATCAAGGAATTATTGTAAGAAACAAGGCAAGTTTGGTTGCTCAAGGATATTCTCAAGAAGAAGGCATAGACTATGACCAAAACTTTGCACCAGTTGCAAGGTTAGAGGCCATAAGAATCTTCCTAGCATATGCAGCTCATAAGAAGTTCAAAGTATATCAAATGGATGTCAAAAGTGCATTCCTCAATTGTGATATCAAGGAAGAAGTTTATGTAAAACAACCTCCAGGTTTTATCTCTCTAACTCACCCTGATTTTGTTTATAAATTGCATAAAGCATTATGTGGTCTCAAACAAGCTCCTAGAGCAAGGCATGAGACCCTAGCTTGCTTTCTCTCGGAAAATGATTTAAAAGGGGTAGAGTAGACAAAACTCTTTTTATTAGAACCCATAAGTCCAATATCCTACTAGTACAAATCAATGTAGATGATATTATTGTTTGTTCTACTGATTCAAATTTGTGCAAAAGGTTATCCAACCTAATGCATTCCAAGTTATAAATGAGTAGCATGGGTGAGCTATCCTTCTTTCTAGGATTGCAAGTCAAACAACATGCTGATGACATCTTTATTTCTCAAACTAAGTATACAAAAGAATTGGTTAAGAAATTTGGTAGGTCTGATGCATCCTCGATGAAAACACCCATGCCTACTAATGCTATATTAGATGCTGATGAACATGGGAAACCAGGTGATCAGACCACATATAGAGCAATGATTGGCTCCTTATTGTATCTTACAGCTAGTAGACCTGATATAATGTTTGTTATATACATATGAGCTAGATTCCAAGTCAGCCCTAGAGAGTCACACCTCATATTAGTTAAGAGGATTCTTAGGTATGTGAAAAGTTGTCCAAATCTAGGTCTCTGGTATCCAACTGATTCAGGATTTGATTTAACTGGATTTTCTGATGCTGATTATGTTGGATGTAGAGTAGACAGGAAAAGCACCAGTGGAACTTGTCAGTTTCTTGGTGACAGACTTGTCTCCTAGTTTTGTAAGAAACAAACATTTGTGTCTACATCAACTGCTGAAGCTCAATATATGGTAGCAGGTAGTTGTTGCTCATAGATATTGTGGATTCAAAATCATCTCCTGGACTATGGCTACAACTTAGAGAAGTCCAAAATATTTTGTGAAAATACTATTGCTATTTCCATAGCTCAAAATCCAGTCCTCCATAGTAGGACCAAACACATAGAGATTAGGCATCACTTCTTAAGGGATAATGTAGAGAAAAGTAAAATTGAATTAGAATACATCCTAATTGATTTACAAAGGGGAGATATTTTCACCAAACTCTTGGATGAAAATAAACACACTTTCTTCCTTAATCAGTTAGGAATGTTAGATAGAGGCTGTCTTAATTAAGTTCCAAGATATTAAAAACCTAAAAATTGACAAAGACTAGGTTAAAAATTTAAGTTTCCTAGTGTCTGTAGGTTTTCTCTGAACTCTGAACTGTGCTAGATGTTTTTCATGAAGATCGTCGAAACAGAGCTCGGCATTTCCTTATAAGTCAGCGATCTCAAATATCGTCGATCTCTTCGAACGGAGATCGACGATGCTGAGACCCTTCAGTTTCCCCTAGAGCCATAGATCGTCGAACTGAGTTCAACGATCTTTCCTTTTCTGCGTCAAACCCTAATATAAAATCTTTTTTCAGGCGTCGTTCTCATTTGTGCTTTCATAACTTATGCAAGAATTTTCTTTCCCTCCAAACTCTTCTACACTTGATCTTTTTTGTTTTTGCAGGAAATATGTCGGTCTCAGTCGCCATTCTAGCCGCAATGAAGTTCGATACCGGCTTTGATATTGACATGGAATCTTTCGAGGGGACTGATCAGATGTTTAAGGACATTCTGGAACTCTTCAAGGAACAACAGCTTGTAAATATTATGTCTACCAGAATCAAGTTAACAGAAGATGAGATAAAAGAATGGGTCTATACTGCCCATAATCTGGATCAAAATACAGTTGTTGGAACCATCTCAGGGACACAGGTATCCCTACCCCAGGTATTCTTACAGAGGTTTTTGGATTAAGTACTGGTAATGATAGCATAGAACTATCAGGAGTAGAATTTTCTGCAATGTTAGATACAATGGGTCATAATTCTGAGATCCTAATAAACTGCTGAAGAAGAATCTATCCATGGAATATAGATTTCTAGCAGATGTTGTAGGAAAGGTCATTTTGGCCAAGCATTCAGCCCATGATACAATTTCCAGGTATCAATTCTGTTTAATGGCTGCAATAGTGGATAAGAAGCACCTGGATTGGGGAGCAATTTTCTTTGATTTGCTTAAGAAAAAGATAAATAAGAATTTTGTAAACTTTTGAAGGATTTTAGCCTATTCCTGCAGAATAGGTGCCCACAGTTATTGGTGTCCAATGGGATGCATATCAATGCTTCAAAGAGGCTTTCTTCTTCCCTATTTAGCAAATGGGAGAGACATATTGTCAAACCTAGCAAGGCTCCTGCAGCTAAAGCTTCTTCAGGTAAAAGGACTGAAACAGTCACCCCTCCTCAGTCCACTGCCCCAGTAGAAGTTTTGTCATCCCCTTCCATATCCTCTCCTCCTTCTCCACATCCAGTTACATCTTCCATACCTTCACCTCAAATAGCTTCTCCACCTCCTCCATCCACCCATCAAGAAGATTTCCATCCACTACATTTCTTCCCACCCATTGATTTAGAATCATCCCACCATCTTCCATCATTCAACCTTCTAGATGATTCCTTCATGGATGCTTCTCCATCTTCAGCTCAAGCCATTCCATCCACCTCAACATCCTTTCAACAAATACAACATGATATCATATCTCAACCATCCTTTCCCCCTTCCATCTCCTTATTCCTACCATCAGTCACTATCCCAATTCCATCCATAACAACCATTCCAATATCTCAACCATCCATACCACTTCAATCTACATCAACTCCATCTCTCTCTACAGCTCCTCCCTCTACCTCTACTCAAGTTAATCTTGAGCAAGTAGATCTCCTTCCCCTAGCAGACAAGCTATATGAGTTGTTAGCACCCAAGCTAACTCTCTCATTGGATACCTCCTTGGATCCCTTAGTCAAGACTTTACATGATTTATCTGTTAGAATTTCTTCTTCCTTCTCCCTTTAGGCCATTCCTTCTTCTGGGGGCCTAGATTTAGTTCTCATTGAATCTAGGCAGGGGGAGATGCCATATGAAGAAGTGTTGCCCTCAGAGATTTCAGAAATGCAAGTATCAGAAGCTCCAGCTTCAGAGAAAGTTCCAGTTCCAGCTCCAACCATCAGTCCTGCAGTAGACATCCATTCATTATTGTCATTATTTGATTCACTTTATAGTAGTTATCTTTCATCACCTCTCCCTATTGAAGATTAAACCAAGGTTATAGTTCCCTTCTCCTGCTATGATCCCAATCTGCTACAGATGTATATCAATTCTATTAAGACTGTGGAAAGTGTTCCTTTGGTTCATGCTACTGCTACTGCTGCTATTTTCTCAAAGGCTGTGATAGAGCCAATTTGTTCAGTTTCTGAGCCTACTACTTCAGTTGATGCTCCTGTTGTTTCAGCTGATGCTCCTATTATTTCTACTACTACACCTCTTGCTTCAGAGAAAGTTCCTATCTTCATTTCTAAAGAAGAAGTGTTAAGGCAAATAGATGCTTTATTTGATGAGCCTCAGAGCTCTGATGATGATGAATTCAGAACAGACTCTGATGAATCTTCTGCAATTATTGCAAAGAAGAGGAAAGCTAGAAGAAAAGCTATGAAAAGAGTCCCAATTGAAAAGACTACTTCTGATCATGATATTCCATATTATATTCTGCACAACTACCCTATAACTGAGCACTGGATGCAATATTCTAAAAATTAGGTTAAGGCCATGAGGAAGAAAAGAAAATATGATAAAGGAACCTCTCACTATAATCCTCCTCCTTCTCCTTCTCTAGGTATAGGATCTGGTGGAGACTCAGCTCCACATTCCTCCAATATCTCTTCTCAAAGATCATTTCAATCCCAGTTTTAAGGAAGATCTCAATCTAGAGGATATCAGACAAAGAGGTAATCAGTCAAGAGGCAGTAAGTTTAGAGGCACTCAAAGAGGTCATCAGGTTTATTCCAGAGGACAGTCCAGGCATCAACCTTATCAAAGGAAAGGACAAATCCCAAGTGATTCCACTTCTGGTCCTTTTCCTTATAAGCTCAAAGAAGGTTTTCATCAAAAAGCTCCTCCCACTGACACCATCAATAAGTATGAGCAATCAGTTCCTTTTGAAGATCAAGAGAATAACCCAGTCTCCTGGATAGCAAGACTAAAAGAGATGGCTGCATTAGATCAAATCAAGAAAGCCAGAGAAAAAGGCCAACATACTTCCAACATCTCTACTCTCTCAGATCAAAGAAGACAAGAACTTGAAAGGTATAGCTCCAAGAAATTTTTAAATACTGAGAAGTATATGCAGCTACATTCTGAAGTTGTAGTCCCTAGAGGCAAAAGCCAAAAGTCTCTTGGTGCTGCTGATGATATGAGATCAAAGAAAGACTCTGAAAATCCTAACAGGGAAATTCTGTTTTAGAAAGGTATTGACAAGGGAAGTTAATGTAAGTTGAATAATCTCATCTCTGCTAAACTGTTTGCTGTGATATATTTATATATCTGTGGTTCTGCAATGTTTTATGTATTTCTATTTTATTATTTTTATTTCCTATAATTCATGTAAATAGTAATCCTAACCCAAATAGGGGGAGATTGTTTGAACACCCTATTAATAATTTGGGTCAGGATCACTATGTCTATAGGATTATTGCATTGACCTTGTTGTATAGAGTAAAGGTCAACTAGTTAAGGTCTAAGGCTTAGGACTTAGGTTTAAAGCTTTCCCCAAGGCCTCCTTGTTCAGATGAGAAGCCCAGATATAGAGTTCAACTTGTCGTCAAGCTCAGATCGACGAAGCGTCGAACCCAGTTCGACTATCTCTGAGCTCAGATCGACGAGGCGTCGAACTCAGTTTGACGATCGCTGAGCTCAGGTTGACGTTTTCTATCTAAGACAAGTTCCTATATCTCTGAGCTCAGTTCGACGATAGTCGAGCTCAGATCGACGATTATCTTTTGAGATCAACGATTTCTGGAATTCTGTCAGTTTGTTAAGGATTTCAAATGTCTTCAAGTCAGAGCATTTATTGAAGAAGATTTCTAGCTGTTATATTAAATCTTGAGCAAGTTTCAAGGAAACAAAGAAGGAATGTTATTTAGGTTTTTCCTCCCGAGACAGTTGACATTTAAGGAAAGCTTTTATGTTTTTGCTAACGGCTATCTAGAATATTTGAAGACTGGATTTCATATTAAGATTTAGAAAAGAAGAAATGCATACACACAGAAGAAAAATGGAAGAAGATCAATAACAGAGAAACAGAGAACAAGCTTCTATTTTTTTTATTCCTTCTGATTAAAAGTTTCTCAAGTCTTCATCATTCATACTCCAGACAACACACATTTCAATTCTTTTTGGAATCATCTTTTGCTGGAGCATTCTTTTTATTGAAGACCTATCACCCTTGCAAAGCTTCTATTCCTGAACTCTTGCTAATCTCAGTGGGAGCTTTGATAACATCAACATCCACTTGTGCTTCTCTCTGATTGTTGACAGAGAAGACAACCTAACCTTTTTATTTTTCTTTCTTGTAAAAGGGTTCTTTAAACTCCCTTCAAAAGTTTTGTTTTGGACTCTGAGACCTGATCAAAACTCAGTGGTGGCAAGACACCTTATCAAAAATCTGCTTTGGTTTTTGAGCACCTGATCAAAAGCTCATTGGTGCCCAGGACACCTGATCAACTCATCCTGCAGTGGATTCCTACCAAGGGTGGTAGAAGAGTGGATGTAGCAAGGTTTTGGGGAACCACTATAGTTCCTTGTGTCTTCTGGTTGCTTGTTATTTTGTTTGCTGTGTGCTGTGGATTTGCTTCTTATATTTGTTTTATTCTGATTACTATTAAGCACTCTACACTAAGTAAATTAAGTCTTCAACTACTAAAGTTATTTTTAAATTTGCAAAATTATTTTAAAACACTCTATTCACCCCCCCTCCAGAGTGAATGGTTAATCTTACACTCACTTTCAGATTGAAACCTAATTTAAAAGTGAAATTTCCCTCCTTCTCTCCTCCATGGCCTCGGCCTCCCCTTATCCCTCTTCTGGATTTTGGACACCTCCTTCTCCCCCTCTTCCTTCCTCTCTTATCCATCATAACTCTCCCTCTCCTCTCCAACGACTTATACGAAACGAAGGTGTCTTCCCCCATTGAAGGATTTTGCCAACATCTTGGATCTCCTATAGGGTTCGGCCACTTTCAACTCCCCCTTCTTGGTGGATTTAGTCCAAGGACAACATCTATGGCGACAACAAATCTTCTCCGGTATGAAGCAAGGAAGGATGCCGAGTTTCTCTCCGTTCGGTCTAGCTCCGGCAGAACTGTAGAAGGGCGTACCATTTTTCATCGGAATAATCTATTCTGATTGGGGTAATGAAAATCTCTACATTATGTGTGTTTCCCTCTTAGATAAATCTCGTGGTGGTTAACTTTTGCATTATTTATGAATTTTGATTTCATCGTGGTTTTGATCCAATCGATATTTGTTATTTCTCTTGATATATTTAAATTTGTGAGGATTGGCAGACCTCGTTTTTCTTTTTATTCAGAGAGATCTACCATTTTCTGAATCGCAATTTTTTGGTGGATCTCTTTTGGTAAACCACACGCTCGAACGGATAGGGTCAGTCCTTTTTGCTTGTGAGGATATTGGCTCATAACCTCTATTTAATCTCTAAGGGTTTAGTGAACCCATGTGTTAGCATTTGATTAATATTATTGTGAATTGGGTATGCTGCGTTTTAATTGTGTAAGCATAGAATTGGAACGAGAGCAATTCGGTGTCATCTGTCCGTTGCGGTTCATCCGGAGACATAGCCTACATTACATCTCCTTCTGATTCAGATTCATCTTCACCACTAGATGAAGAAGCTTCTGTACACGGACTAGTCTCATATCCAGACTCAGAAGAAGAGCTTAATAGATAATTTACCTTATTTGACCAGGATGATCCTGGCTGGATTCCTCATCAGTCATTTCCATCAGCCCATAGCAGTTGTAGGCATCTTCTTCATCCTCATCTACCTCTGAGACACTGTCTGAATGTGACAGAGGGTCCCTGATGCCTATCTTGGTAGCAGGATAGTCCTCATTTGCTGCTTCAGCTCCTTTTTTAGCAATAGTAGTAACCAGCCCAATATAGGCTTCTTCTTCTTAAGACTCTGATGAAGATGAGTTTGTCCAGCTCTTTTCCTTCTTTGCAATGAAGGACTTCTCCTTCTGCCTCTTATGTTGGTGTTGTTTCTTCTCACCATCTTCCTTTCCCTTTACTAGGCAGACAGCTATAACATGCCCAGGTTTGCTGTAATAGTAGAAAATTACTTTAGATGAATTATATTTACTAGTTTTAGAATCATACCTGTCAGTCTTGGAGTGATTCTTTCTGTGATGAGAAGAGATGGAAGGTCTGCTCTTCCACTATTTCTTCATGATCAACTTCTTAAAGTGCCCGGAGAAGATAGCAAAATCCTCATCATACATGTTGTAGTTTGATGTATCTGACTCTGAGCTGTCTGAATCAGCTGGTCTTCTTAGAGGAGAGGGAATCCTCTCCTTACTCTTCCTGATGTTGTCTGCTCTGAATTCCAAGGACTTTTCCTTGGCTAGGGATCTGCTAGTATCCTCCTCCTCTTTCCTGGCAGCCAACTGCATCTCAAAAGAGAGCATCTTTCCAAAAAGAGTTTGGAGAGGAGTCTCAGCAAGCTTGACCACTCTCTTATAACATAAATCTTAGTATCTCAGTCTCTAGTGAGAGTTCTTAGGAACTTTTTATTTATCCCATAATGACTGAAGACCCTCCCATAGGTCCTCAGTTCATTTATGATCCTGAAAAATCTTTCATAGCAAGCAACTATGTTCTCTTTCAGTGATTGCCTGAAAGCCTCATACTCCTGGTTGAGCATGGACTTTTTATCATCTCTTACCTCTTCATTACCCTCCATATAAACCACAAGAGTGTCCCATATCTCTTTAGAGGTCTGGCAGTGGACCAAGTTCTGAAAGGTTGAATCATCTATGGCACTAACAATAATATTTGTGCCTCTTGTCCAATATAGCTAAGATGAGTTCATCTTTTATCATTTTTGAATATGTCTTGAAAGTGAAGGGATAGATCACACTAACTCTAGAGGGGGGGTGAATAGAGTATTAAAAATCTTTTGATTTATTTTTATAGCGGATTAAAATAAGTGATAACTATATGTAAATAGGCAGAAATAAAACACAAAAAATCATAGCACAGAAAATAAAGAATAGAGCAACCAGACGACACAAAGATTTTATAGTGGTTCCCCTAAAACTTGGGTACATCCACTCATCTAACACTCTGGTAGAAATCTGAAAGTGAGTGTAAGATCAGTCCTTCACTCTAGAGGGGGGTGAATATAGTGTTTTAAAATAATTTTGCAAATATAAAAATTATTCTAGCAGTGGAAGACTTAATTTAGTTAGTGTAGAGTGCTTGACAGAAATCAAAATAAAACAATTACAAGAGCAAATCCACAGCACACAACAAATAAGATAGCAAACAACCAGAAGACACAATGAGCTATAGTGGTTCCCCAAAACCTGGGTACATCCACTCTTCTACCACCCTTGGTAGGAATCCACTGCAGGATGAGTTGATCAGTTGTCCTGGGCACCAATGAGCTTTTGATCAGGTGCTCAAAAACCAAACCAGATTTTTTGATCAGGTGTCTTGCCACCACTGAGTTTTGATCAGGTCTCAGAAACCAAAACAAAACTTTTGAAGGGAGTTCAAAAACCCTTTTACAGGAAAGGAAAAAGAAAAAAAGGTGAAGTTGTCTTCTCTGTCAACAATTAAAGAGAAGCACAAGTGGATGAGATGTTTTCAAAGCTCCCCCTGAGATTAGCAAGAGTTCAGGAACTGGAAGCTTTGCAAGGGTGATAGGTCTTTAGTAGAAAGAATGCTCCAGCGGAAGATGATTTCAGCTTGAAATGAAATATTTGTTGTCTGGAGTGTGAATGATGAAGACTTGAGAAAACTTTTAATCAGCAGGAATCAGAACGAAAACTTGTTCTGTTTTTTGTGTTATTGATCTTCTTTTTCTTTCTGTATGAGTTCTGTGTATACTGCTGTGTATACTGTTGTGTATATATTCTTGTTCTCTCTGAATGATAATAAGAAATCCAGTCGTCAAATCTTCTTGATAGCCGTTAGCAAAGTCATAAAAACTTTCCTTAAAATGTCAACTATCTCTTGAGGAAATAACCTAAAAACATTCCTTCTTTGTTTCCTTGAAACTTGCTCCAGATTAATTATAACGGCTAGAAATCTTCTTCAATAAATGCTCTGACTTGAAGACATTTGAAATCCTTAACAAACTAATAAAATTCCAAAAATCGCCGATCTCAAAAGATAATCGTCGATCTGAGCTCAACTTTCGTCGAACTGGGCTCAGAGATATTTGAATTATTCTAAGACAGAAATCGTCGATCTGAGCTCAGAGATCGTCGAACTGGGTTCGACGCTTTGTTGACCTGTCCTCAGAGATAGTCGAACTGGGTTCGACGCTTCATCGATCTGAGCTCGATGACAAGTTGAATTCTTCTTCTAGGCTTCTCATCTAAACTAGGAGGTCTTGGGGAAAACTTCTAACCTAAGTCCTAAACCTTAGACCTAACTAGTCAACATTTACTCTATACAATAAGGTCAAAGCAACAATCCTATAGACATAGTGATCTTGACCCAAATTAGTATTAGGGTGTTCCAACAGAATCCACTATAGGTTTTTGATCAGGTGCTTTGCCACTACAAGATCTATTTTCTAAGGGAGACTTTGCAACCCTTTGAGTTTTTGACCAGGTGCTCAAAAACCAATCTAAGTCTTTTGATCAGGAGGCTTAACAACCAAAGGGATAACTTTTGAAGGGAGTTAAAAACCCTTTTACAATGAAAGAAAATAAAGATGATGTTGTTCTTCTCTGTCAATAATCTGAGAGAAGACTAGTGGATTTGTTGATGTTGTCAAAGCTCCCCCTGAGATGTAGAATAGTTCAGGAGAATGGAAGCTTTGCTCAGGGTGAAGGCCTTCAGATTGCTTATTGATATTCAGGAAGCTTTTAGAAAGATGTTGATGGATTGTCTCTTGAAATCTCTGAAGCAAAAAACAAATGAAGAACTTGAGTTGTATGAGGGCTATTCTTCTTTCAGTTTTCTTTAAAATAAATTTCTATCACAGCTATCACTCTACCCCTATTCTTGTCTTACCGCTATCTATCTTAAAAAGAAATTCTTATATATATTATTTGCATATTTTAGCATTTGAAATTTGAATTCCTTTCCTTGACTGACTGTAGAATTTATGGGAGTTGAACGACTAGAATTTGTCTTTAATGGGTTTCCTCAACTATCCCATTAAATAAGCCAAGTAATAACTCTGTGAAACCCATAATTAATGATGTCATGGAACGGTTATATTCATAATAATATTGTGCATTAATTATCAGAGCATTACAGACATATTATAATATAATTTGAAAATCTTCTTCCTTAGTCTAACTGAAATCATCAGATAATAGTCGAACTGAACCTGGGAGAAAATAGTCGAACTCAGCAAACTTTCATTGACTTGGGATCCAAATTTGTCGAACTAAAAACGGCTTGACTGTCGAACTGAGATGGAAGATTAAGAGGTAGAATATCGTCGAATGGAGCTCCAATCTTATCGAGCAAAAAATACACTAGCCAATTTGAGCTCCAAGTTCGTCGAACTGAGAAGGCACTTCGTCGAGCTGAGAATCTGATATAAGCTCACAGATCATCGATCTCAACTGGACACTCATCGAGCTCAACTCAGAGAAGGAACTCTGAGTTCGTCGATCTGAGATCGACGATCATCGAGCTGAGTTCTGCTATCGTCGAATGCCTTTTCTGTCTCTTAGAAAACTTCTTTTCTCTGGAGGTCTTCTATCTCTAAGTCTTCTGAAGGTGAAAACCAATCAATCTAGGTTTGTTGACTTGACCTTGACACTGATAAAAACCTATGACCCTACACTATACATGTTGGGTAATCTAATAATCCTAATAGTGAACCTAGCCCAAATTAACCCTAAACATAGGTGGGGTTCCAACAATCTCCCCCTATTTTGGTGAGGTCATTATGAACAACATAAAAGAAAAATCACAAAACATAAAACAATATCTGGCAGAATTATAATGTTTTAGCAGATATAAACAAAATGTGCCTTGTGAAATATTTACAGCAAATACTAGTTAAGTTCAAAAACAGAAATAAAAAATTTGTCAAACTTTCTTTGTTGCATCCTGTGACGTTTCAGTAGATGGTTTGGTGAAGCTTATTTCTCTGTTGGGATCAGGTGTTTGCAGTTTTGTCATTTTCATTTCTTCAGCTCCAAGAATTGTCATAGAAGCAGCTCTTGGCACAACTATTTCAGCATGTAAAGGCATATAAGTATCAGCATTAAAAAGGTTCTTCTTTTCTTACCTTTTAAATTCATTTTTCCTATAGGATGACATTGTAGTAAACTGAGAAACATCCTGTCCTTCCTCTTTAGCCTTTCGGATTTGAGACATTCCTACAAGCTCTTGAAATCTGTCCATCCTTAAATTAGGATCCATCTCTGGATCACATACTGGAGATAGTGGCCTTTCTGGACTAGATTTGTCTTTTTGGCTGCCTTGTTCTTCTGGTTGACTATCATGATGCTGCTGCTGCTGTTGTTTTCTCTGTTGACTGCTAGACTGAGTATCTGACCAAGAAGGTCTTTCTCTACTGCTGTGATTTGATCTTGATTGATGAGAAGTAGTAGACTTTTGACTTTGGGAAACATTGCTTGAAGATCCTGCTGTAGGAGGAGGAGGGGGACCTCTCCTGAATTGAGGTGGAGGAGAGTATCTCATGCTCTTCTTCTTATATTTCATTTAATTCTTTGAATATCTCATCTAGTGAGGGGAGTCTGGAGTGAGAGTAATGTTATGTAGAATGTAATAGGGAGTATCAGCAGTAGGATTTGGTTTTAGGGCAACCTTTGGAGGAGCCTTCTTTTTAGCTTTTCTTTTCTTAGAACAGTATCTTCTGAGTCATCAGAATCTTCATCTTCATCATCAGATCCATTGGCAGGATTATCATAAAGAGCATGAATCTTTCTAAGCATATCATCAAAAAGAATTGGATGAGACTGTGGTTTTATGGCTTCAGCCTGAGGCTGTGCTTGAACTTCTGGCTCTGCAATTTTTATAATAACTTGTGCCTGAATATATTCACTTTCTTCTTCCATATCTTGAAACATAATCTCATCAAGATCTGGCATGGGAGACTCAACCCAGCCATAAGTTGGAGGTGAGAAAGCCTTTGGCTCTGTATCAGCTATTGGCTCAATAATAATATTAGTAACTAAAAAACTTGTCCTTAGTTGTTCCGAAACTTCAGGACTTATTGGAGCTAAGTAGCAAACTATAGCTTTAGAAAAAACTAAAATTGTATCAATAAAAGCTGGTAGATTTGAGCTATGCACTGAATCAAAAGAATGTAAAAAGGAAAGAATATCAACTGTGGGATTTATAATGAAATCACCAACAGTGTTTATTATTGTATCTACTGAATCTTCTTCAAAACAAGTCATTTCTGTATATTTATCAAGAATTTCAATAATCTCTGTTGGAATTGTTGATGTTGCTGGAGTTTCTTCTGTTGAAGGAGCTTCTTCATTTAACATCTCCCCCTGCCTAGATTCAGAGATACCTTAACCCAGGCCCCTATAAGAAGGGACAGAAGAGGAAGAGGCAATTTTGGAAGAAAGATCAGCAATGGCAGAAATAAGAGGGGTAACTGCTTCCTCTATTGGATTATTTAGAGAAGGAGAGATGAATTTTAGAAGATCATTAGCTATGTCAGAGAAGTTTAGATAAAGGGGTTCAGGAGTAGATGGTGTGAAGGTGGATTGGTGACCGCAATTTGAACAGACTGAGAATGCTTGAGGGAAGTCTGTTTGTTAGAATGATGGGAATGTTGGTGGAATGTTTGATGGAATATTGGATGGGGGGATGGAATCAGGTAATTGATCCTGAAGAGGTGAATGTTGTGGAGATGTTTAAGGAGATGGAGATGAGAGCAGATTGAATATAGGAGATGATGGAATATCATCAAGATGTTGTGGAATAGGTGATTGTGGTTGAGATTGTGGTTGATATAGTGGTTGAGATGCTAAGACTAGATGAATGGAGGTAGAAGGTTGTTGAAGTGGAGTTGATGAATGAAAATATAGAATGAGGT
This sequence comes from Platanthera zijinensis, assembly GCA_039513925.1. Taxonomy (NCBI): domain Eukaryota; kingdom Viridiplantae; phylum Streptophyta; class Magnoliopsida; order Asparagales; family Orchidaceae; genus Platanthera; species Platanthera zijinensis. Next base: position 116,681,312 of record CM077078.1, read on the forward strand.
GGAGATGGAGAAGGAGCAGGAGCTTCTTCTGGGGTTGGAGAAGTGGTTGTTTCAGCCCTTATGTTCTCTAAAGCAATCCTAGAGGAGGAGGCCCCGGTGGGCTTGGGGATAGCCATCTCTCAACTTCCAAATAGGGAAGAGGTAAGCTTCTTTGATACATTAATGAAATTGGTCTGGGAGACCAATAATTCTGGAACCTTTTCCTAGAGGAAGATTCCCAAAATTCTTCCAAAACTCACATCCGTTTTGCTTATCTTCTTTTTAATCAAATCAAATATAATCCTACCCCAGTTCACTGATTTCTTGTTTACCAAGGCACTCATCAAGTCAAACTGATGCCTGGTAATATGGTCATGGGCAGAGTGCTTTCTCAGGATGACTTTTCCAACCACATCTGCTAGAAACTTGTATTCAACTAACAAGTTCTTTTTCAATAGCTTGTTAGGGTTTCCCTGGGAGTGACCCATTATAACTAGAATGTCCTCAAACTCATTGCTAGTTAATTCAAAATCATCTTCTCCATTTATAAAACCAAAAAATTCTGTTAGAACATCAGAAGCAAGAAAAACCTGGTTTCCAGAAATTGATCCTGAGATGATGGTTTGTTCTGGAAATGTTGTTGTAAATACCCATTCTTTAATTTCAGCCACTGGAAGTTTGATTCTAAAGGTCATGAACTTTTTCAACTGAGGTCCTTCAAACAACTGAAGGATGTCTTTGAAGATTTGATCAGAGTGACTGAAGGAGTCGACGTCAATGTTAAAACCTACATCGAACTTCAATGCAGAAAGGGTCGCCGCCAAAGTCGCCAATATTTCCTGCAAAAACGAGAGAGAGATCAAGTGCAAAAGAATAGGAAAGCGCGGGATGGAGTTTTGGTAAAACCTAATAATAGGTTTTAGAAGATGAAAAGATGAACTCTGTCCGACGAAAAAGGAAAATCTTCAAACTCAGTTCGACAAAAACTCTCATATAGAGATAAAAGTCGTCAACCTAAGTTAGAAGAGCGGGAAAACAAATCATCAATCTTCGTTCGATGAAATATTTTCATAAATAAATTCGTCAATCTCTGTTCGACGAAAAAAATTCACAAAGAGATTTCCTCGATCTCCGTTCGACGAAAAACTCAAGAAGAGTTCATAGATCATCGATCTCCATTCGACGAAAAATGATCAATTCTTTGATCTAAAACAAAAATCAAATGAGGCTTTCTCCATTAATCATACCTAGCTGATTTAGGAAGAACATATGTTTCTTCTCATCTAAAGGCTTAGTGAAGATGTCTAGTCTTTGTAAATCAGTAGAGATAAAAATAAGGTAAATTTTATTTTATTTCCACACAATCTCTAATGAAATGATGTTTAATCTCTATATGTTTTGTCCAACTATGAAGCACTGGATTTTGTGCAATGGAAATTGTACCGGTACTATCACAAAATATAGTTGAATTATTCAGATTGAAACCATATTCTAGGAGTTGGTTTTAAATTCACAAAATTTGTGAACAATAACTGCCAGCTACTAATATTAAGCTTCAGTAGTTAAAGTTGACACAGATGTTTGTTTCTTACAAAACTAAGACACAAGCCTATCACCAAGGAACTGGCATGTTCCTGATGTGTTTTTCCTATCAACTCTACATCCATCAAAGTTAGCATCTGAGAATCCAGTTAATTCAAATTCTGACTCAGTTGGATACTAGAGTCCTAGATTTGGACAAACCTTTATATATCTCAAAATTATTTTTAGTGAGATTCTTTAGGGTTCACCCTGAACCTAGCACAAAGAAATATAACAAATATTATATCTAGCCTACTAGATGTGAGATACAACAAGGACCTAACAATAGCCCTATATATTTTCTGATCAACTAGCTTGCCCTGTTCATCAAAATCAATCACAGTATTGGAAGCCATGGGTGTTTTCATAGCTGAGGCATCAAACATCACAAATCTCTTAATTAGCTCCTTAGTATATTTAGATTGGGAGATGAAAATGCCATCAGGGAGTTGCTTCACTTGAATACCAAGGAAGTATGAAATCTCACCCATGCTACTAATTTCAAACTTGGAATGCTGGTCAGAGAACCTTTTGCATAGTTTGGAATCAATAGAGCCAAAAATGATTTCATATACATATATTTGTACTAGCAAAATTTTATTTTTATAATGCTTAATTAACAAATTCTTATCTGCAATGCCCCTAGTGAACTTATGCTCTAAAAGAAAGCTAGCTAGGGTCTCATACCAAGCTCTTGGAGCTTAATTTAAACCACAGAGAGCTTTATGCAATTTGAAGACAAAAGAGGGATGAGTTGGAGAGATAAAACCTGGTAGTTGCTTCACTAGACTTCCTCTTTGAGTTCACCATTAAGGAATGCACTCTTGACATCCATTTGATAGACTTTGAATTTCTTGAATGCTTCATAGGCAAGAAATATCCTGATAGTTTCCAGCCTTGCAATAGGGGCAAAGGTCTCGTCATAATCAATTCCTTCCTCCTGAGAATAGCCTTGAGCTACCAATCTTGCTTTGTTTCTTACAATTGATCCTTGAGCATCCAACTTGTTCCTGAAAACTCATTTAGTTCCAATGACTGGGTAGTCTTTGGGTCTTGGAACTAAATCACAAACTTCGCATCTCTCAAATTGATTGAGCTCTTCTTGCATTACAATAATCCAGTGGGGATCTTGCATTGCATCTTTTATGGATTGAGGTTCAATCTGAGATATAAACAAGGCATGCATCAAATCTTGGTTGATTTGATGCCTTGTTGTCACACCAACGGATATGTCTCCAATCACTTGAGATATAGGATGATCTCTAAGTATGACAAGATCATTAGGAGGAGTTGGTTCATCAACAGCTTGGGGAATTAATTCCTCTTGTGGAATTATGTTAGTTGTTGTTAGTTCAACTGTTCCAAAAATTTCTTCTTCACTCTCTTTATCAATTTGTGGAGAGGGATGTAATGTGACCTCTTGGGTGAGGTTTAAGTCATCCAATTTCTCACACAGAAGGGGTACCTACAATGTATCTCTAGTAGAAGAATCCTTCTCCTTGTAACACATATTAGCTTTATCAAAAGCTATATGTACATATTCTTCCATTTTTATGGTTGATTTGTTAAATACCCTATAAGCCTTGCTGACTTGGGAATATCCAAGAAAAATTCCCTCTACAGCTTTGGCTTCAAACTTTCTAAGATGTTTCTTGTTATTATTGTGAATGCAACATCTACAACCAAATACTCTAAAATAATCTATTTTAGGTAGCTTATCTTTAAGCAATTCATAGGGAGTCTTACCCTTAAGTTTATGTATTAAACTTCTATTTAGAACATAATTTGCTGTGCTTAAAGCCTCTGCCCAAAAGGATAAGGGTAAGTAAGTATCTATAAGCAATGTCCCTGTAGCTTCAATAAGGGTTCTATTTTCCTTTCTGCTACCCCATTTTGTTGAGGAGTTCTAGGAGCAGAGAAGCAATGCTTGATACCTTTCTTCTCACAGAATTCATGCATAAAAAGATATTCAAACTCAGTGTCATGATCACTTCTAATCAATACAACTGGAGTAGAGTACTCAATCTTTATGCTCTTAAGAAAGTCTGTAAGAACTTTAAAGTTATCTGACTTATTTCTTAGAAAGAACACCCAAGTGAATGTAGAGAAGTCATCTACAATAACTAGAGTGTAAGATTTCCCTCCCAAACTTTGTACAGTAATGGGTCCAAAAAGATCCATGTGTAGCAAATACAAGATTCTAGGTGAATCACTCTTATTAATTGATTTAAAACTATTTTTAGTTTGTTTTTCTAATTGGCAAGTCATGCATAGCCTTTTCTTCTTGTAGGGGCCAGAAGGCAATCCTCTAACAAGGTTGTCCCTAGATAGTTTAGCAATATTTCTTAAATTTACATGTCCTAGTCCTTTATGCCATAAGTCATTAGTATTACTAATCTGATTAAATAAGCAAATTTCTGAAATAGCAGACTTAAAATTTACTACATATATATTTCCTTCTTTAAGTCCAGTTATAACAATTTTGTTATTATTAGAAGTAATAATACAATAACATTTAGTGAATGATACCTGATAACCTTCATCACATAATTGGCTTATGGATATCAGGTTATGCTTGAGACCACTCATATAGGCTACCTTCCTGAAGGTGACAGCTCTAACTTTGACATTCCCATATCCTTTTGTTTGGCTACAGTTGGAGTCTCCAAAGATCACCTTTGGCCCAAGATTTTAATTATAATCAGTTAGATTTCCCTCGCTGTCTATCATATGTTTTGAACACCCACTATCCAAGTACCATTATTACTCTGTGGTAGGATAGCCCAACACCTAAAAGAAAATAAATTAGGTGTTATTGACCCAGGTAACCTTGGGTCCTTGATTCTTCTCAAATTTATAACTAGAAATGAAAGAAAATTTTGGTTGATTTTTATATCCTAAGAGATGAAATCTTCTAGGTGGAATTATCCATTAAGTAAAGGGATTAACAAATGATCTAGGTTGATTAAAATTTCTATTAGAATTTAGATTTTTGTTGAAGTTTACTGGGTTCGACGAATTGCAGTAAGTTCGTCGATCTGCATTTGATGAATAGGGATGAGTTCGTCGAACTCTGCTCAGAGAATGAAAATATTCATTTTTTGCGCCCCAATTTCGTCGATCGCAGTTCGACGAACCATATTGATTTTGTCGATCGCAGTTAGACGAATTGTTATATAAAAAATCTACGTTCATTGTTTGTCGATCTGAGTTCGATGAACCATATACATTTCGTCGATCTTGGTTCGACGAAAAATGTTGAACATTATTTTTATTAAATATTTTCTTTTTCTTTTTCTTTTGTTAAGGTTTTTGAAATACTTCAGTCTGTTGGTTGTTATCTTCTATTTTTTCTTTGCCTTTTTCTGATATGAATTTAATAGGAGTAGAAATAATGTTTTTCTTAAGAAGAGGAGGCTGACTTGATGAAGCACTTAAGCCTAGTTTGTCATTAAGCCAGGCATTGACTGTTCTAGTGATGTCCATTAATTTGATGCTTGTCCCATTAAGGGATTCTTCAATTTGTTTTGCTCATTTACTTTAGTTTTTAATGAAACAATTTGTTCTGAAACTAAGTCTAATTCATGTTTTAGTTTGATGCTTTCATAAAACAAATTGTCATATTCAATTTATTTTTCTTTAAGAAGTTTAATTTCCTTCTCATATTTAACTAAATCATTACATAAAAGTTTGAATTCAGTTTTAAAATGATCAGAAGTGAAATCAAAAGAAGATATTACCTGGTCCTCTTCTGATTCAGATTCTATTGCTGATTCTTCAGCTACTGAGTGACTGCATGATACATCAATTGCCATCAAACAGATATCTTTTGCTTTTGCCTCTTCTTCATCCTCACTAGAACTGGATGAAGTTTCTTCTTCTGTGTCACTCCAGGTCTCAGCCACAAATTTCTTCTCCTTCTTCTTCTTATATTTGTTGGAGGAGGGCTTGCTGGAGTGCTTCTTAGACTTTTTCTCTTTTCTCTTATCCTTCTTTTGAGCCTCTGGACATTCTGGGAGAATGTGTCCTGGCTTCCTGCATTCATAGCATACAATTTCCTTGGTAGGAGTCTTGTCATACCTTGGCTTGTCCTCATTTCTTATTAACCTTCTTCTGAAGTCCTTCTTAGCCATTTTATAGAATCTTTTAGCTAATAGACTCATTATCTCTTCATTGGCAGTTAATTCTTCTAATTCCTCGGATGCCTTGAAGGCAATGCTTAGCTCCTTCCTTCCTGAGGAAGTAGTCCTTTGTTCAGCTGCTTCCCTGGTTTTGATAAGTTGTTCATAATACTTGAGCTTGTCTAATAATGACTCAGTAGAAATCTCATTTAGGCTTCTAGCCTTTTTGATTGGCCAGATCCTAGAGTCCCATGTGCTGGGGAAGCACATAAGAATCTTATCATTGATTTCTATTAATGAGATGTTCTTGTCCAAGTTCTTCAGCTCATTGATAATCAGGCTGAGTTTGTTGTACATATCTACAACTGATTCTAACTCTTCCTTCTTGAAATTCTTATATTGCGAGATGAGAAGGGATCTCTTATCTTTCCTTTCATCAGCAGATCCTGCTACCATTTGGTTGAGGGAATCCCAAATGGCTTTTGCCGATGTGCATTCAGCAACTTTCTAGAAAATGTCATCAGACATTGTTTAAGCCAAAATGTTCATAGCTTTGGCATCAGCTATCTTCAGCTTCTTTTGGGCTTTTATCCACACAGGAGGTGGTAATGCCCTTGTGCTTGAGTGGCTATTGTAGATGGAGTAGGGGGGTCTATCAAAATAGAATTATAGATATCTTAATCAATGGAATTCATATATAATTTGATCCTTGCCTTCCAAAGTGCAAACTTGTTAAGATTTCACACTGGAGGTCTAGTGCTTTAGTACTCCTTATTTTGTGCCATGATATAAAAAGACACTAGAGTAAATGGGATCTATCAAAGATCTTTTTGTTCAGGTGTTAGCCTGTGAAACCAAACAACCTTTCCCTCTAATACACTCTGTCTCTATTCTTGTCTTACCGCTATCTACCTTGAAAATAAATTCTTATATATATTCCTTGCAGATTTCAGCATTTGAAATTTGAATTCCTTTCCTTGACTGACTGCAGAACTTCTAGGAGTTGAATGGCTAGAATTTGTCTTTAATGGGTTTCCTCAACTGTTCCAGTAAATAAGCTAAGTAATAACTCTGTGAAAACCATAATTAATGCTGTCATGGAACGGCTATATTCATGAGAATATTGTGCATTAATTATTAGAGAATTATAGACATATTATAATATAATTAGAAATTCTTATGCCTTAGTCTAACTGAAATCATCAGAGAATAGACGAAATGAACTTGGGAGAATATAGTTAAACTCAGCAAACTTTCGTCGACCTAAGATTCAAATTTGTCAAACTGAAAACTTCTTGACCGTCGACCTGAGATGATAGATTAAGAGGTAGAAGATTGTCGAACGGAGCTCCAATCTCGTTGAGCAGAAAATACACTAGCTAATTTGAGCTCCAAGTTCGTCAAACTGAGAAGGCACTTTGTCGAGCTGAGAATCTAATATAAGCTCACAGATCATCGATCTCAGCTGTACTTTCATCGAGCTCAACACAGAGAAGGAACTCTGAGTTCGTCGATCTGAGATCGATGATCATCGAGTTGATTTCAGCTATCGTCGAACGCCTTTTCTGTCTCTTAGAAAACTGCTTTTCTTTGGAGGTCTTCTATCTCTAAGTCTTCTTAAGGTGAGAACCAATCAATCTAGGTTTGTTTACTTGGCCTTGACACTGATAAAACCTATGACCCTAAACTATACATGTAGGGTCATCTAAGAATCCTAATAGTGAACCTAACCCAAATCAACCCTAAACATAGGTGGGGATCAAACATGTTTTAACTGTCTGGACATTGGCATACAAAACTGAGACCTTCATAGGGATGAAGGGTCTCTCATTAACTGTCACAAAAATCCTTGGGTCATAGGCTCCCATAAATAGCCTGACCCTCTCCTTCTAGATTCCAAAACTCTTCGTCCTATGAATGGGGAGTTTTATGGAACCTAGCTCATTATTTTCTCTAGAACCCATAAGTACAAAACTATAGTTACCCTTGGAGATCACTCAGACTGTTAAATCCTTTTTGAGCAACCTCCCTCTAATACCACTTGAAAGTCTTTAATTTCAAGGTAGCTAACAACCTAGAGAGGGGTTAATAGGTTTTTTTGTTTATTACTATTATCTTTTAATTAATGTGTTATAAGTTAGTAGTTTTAAAGCTTTTAAGACAAGGAATACACAAAATTTACAGTGCTTCCCCATATTATAGGTACATCCACTCTCCTTTCACCTTTCTAACTTTTGGTTAGACAAGGCACTTCTCCAAAAACTCAGCTCCAAAGAGCTTACACCCCAGATCCCGCAGGATCTCTTAGTCTACTCCAAGACTTACAACTCAGGCACAATGCCCTACCTTAGAGTAAACTTGCTCCTACAACTCAGTGATCAAATGATCACCTACCTCAAACTTGACTCCAAGTCCAACATCTCAGGCTATGGAGGATAGACCTACCTCAGAGAGAATGACTCTCTTATAGCTAAGTCACAAGGCCCTACCTCATATCAAAATCTAGATCCTACACTCAGACCCAAAGGTCCTACACTTAGAGATTATGACTCTCTTGTAGCTCAGATCCATAAAGGATCCTTCCTCAGATCCAAAAATCCTACACTCAGATCCAAAACTGGATCCTACACTCAGGTAAATCTACCCAACCTCAGGCACAAAGGCCTTACAACTAAGATCCAAAAGGATCCCATATAAATGAAATAGTTTGTATTAATTTGACACAGGGCAACTTCTCTGTATCTGATACTAGAGCCGAGTTATCTCAGCTATAACTATCTTCACAGTAGTAATAATAAGGTCTTTAATAATTAGTGTCCTTGCTAGAAGTAACTCAGAAATAATTTTTTAAACTTGCTGAAGAAGACTGAAGTCTTGATAGATCTTGAGTTCTTCAACCAGCTAACCTGAACCTGCAGTAAACTGAAAGCTCTGCTTCTTCTTTTTATCAGAAATAAGTATGGACTTGTTATACCAGAAGAAAATGATATAGTTATCTGGAATGAACTTTTGGTTTAGCTGGATTGACTTCATGCTTTTGGCTTAGCAGCAATGGCGAGGAAGATGAAGTGCAGCCGTAAAAAGTGAAACCCTAAAAGTTAAGTTCTTCCTTTTGAAGCTGTCCCTTTTATCTTACGCCGATTAACAGCTCCAAGAAGTCGTGGGGACCACCTACAATTGATAGTTGTATCTTTCTTTAATGGAAGAAGACGTATAGTAGAGCATTGGCGCTATTTGTCATGTTCAGTAGCTTTCCCACAACTTATTTGAACTCTGTTGAATTTTATTAACTTTGGCTGACATCATCAGTTTATGAACTTAGCCAATTTCTCAGATCCACTCCAGGCATTGAGTGCGTTGAGTGGATAAGTTTCACTCAATGCCAGAACCCTTAGTCAACATTCTGATCCATTATGTATCTTAGGCATTGAGAACATTGAGTGAGCATTAATAACTCAACGCTTTCTGACTTGGCTCATTATTCTGCCTCTAGGCGTTGAGAGCGTTGAATGAGCCTTCCTCACTCAACACTCTCTGACTTGGCCATTTCTTCACCTATCTGAAGGCATTGATTGAGCTGGCCTCACTCAACCCTTTCTGCCTTAGCCTGTCTTCTTTATTAGGCATTGAGTGAACTGGCTTCACTCAACGCTTCTGGACTTTGTCAATTTCTGTCTTCTTCTTAGGCTTTGACTGTAGCAACATGACTCAATAATTTTACTGTCTGGCATTGAGAGCATCGAGTGAAGCTTCATCACTCAACAGTTTTATACTTGGCCGCTTTCTATCATCTTTCTTCTTAAGCTTTATCATCACACGACGCCTTCTACTTTGGCATCGAGTGAGTTTATTCACTCAACACTTTTATACTTTGTCGAATATTCAGCCCACCAATACTATGGAATTGATAGATTCAGCTATACTCGATGATGGCATTGAGTGAACTACCCTCAATCAAGGCCTATGAACTTGGCAGCAGAATTACTTTATAGACTGTATGGATTTGACTGTCCACAACTATCTCAGTGCCTTATGGTATCTAGCATTGAGTGAACTGGCTTCACTCAATTCCTATGGACTTAGGTGATTTCCATCCTATCCAACATCCTCCCTTACATCTAGCATTGAGTGAATTGGCTTCACTCAATGCCTGTGGACTTTGATGGATTTATGTCTCTCCACATCTTTACTTTGTGATAACCAATCATATCACTTGGAATACATGTCCAATAAATGTTACAAGGACTAACATGCATGCATGAACTTGAATATACATTAAATACAACAATGTGTATATCATTGACATGTTTGACTTCTTTAAATCTGGGACATTATTGGCAATGGACCCAACAAGGTTGATGTCGCCCGACCCAACCCATCTAATGCGCTCGCGTATAGTGCTCGCTTACCACCACTATCGTATCATCGCCCCGCCACAGTTGATCCTCCATCCTCTCCAGTTGCCCAGCCGTTCCCATGCCAGCCCGCATACTGGCTAACTCCTCATGATATAGTTATAGGCGATGATCGGTCATCGATTATCGCTGCTCTAGCTCGTTGATCATGTTGAAGCGCGCCTCATAGGCCTATAGCCGATCTTACAGCTCCTCCATCTTGATAATCCTCACCTCCAGTGTCGAGATCCGGCGATGAGGCTCACAAATGGAATGTTGGTTGAACTTGGCCTCCAGCTCGATGTAGGCGTAGGTGATAACTTGGTAATATTCTTGAGCAGGGAGCCTAAGGGCGCCTATGAAAGGTGCTCCAAGGGTTGAAGGATGAACTGTAAAGACAAGAGGAAGTCACTGAATTAATTAGAATCTGATATCAGTAGCCAGGCCAATTCATTAGTAGGAGAGCTATCTTGCTATGGGGATCGAGATCGGCGTGGGGACGGGCTGTAGCGAGATGATTCTTGCAGGCCCGAGGATGAAATTCTCGGGCGCACAGTTGCCTTCCCCTGTCCACGGCCTCTAGGGTCGTGACCTCCAATTAGCGGGGGTAAATAGCTCAACATCCATCTTTCCGGATCTCGCGTCGAGCTCTCTTGCAGGATCTGAGGGATCGTTACTTTAGGGAAGATTTCAGGGTGAACTTTGTTGATCGTCAATAGAGGAGGTGGTGTAGGAAGTGGAGTGCTCACCCTCGGTTCTGGAGAGCTTTCCACGGGAGGCAGCGGTAGTTAAAGGGTACTTTCCATCGGTAGAACCGAGGTGGTTGCAGAGTGATGGGCTTTGCTCACCCTGGGTTGCGAGGTCTTTGGCGCCGGGAGATCCTATCTCCTCAGCTTAGGGACTTGTTTTTCTAGCCCCTTTATAGGACCGACATTTATCTGACTAGTATGCCCGAATCGAGGCTGATGCCGAGCTTCGAGGGTGACCAGTAGTGTTGCTCATAAAGAAATGAAAACCAGAGGCTTGTTAGTAGTATTCGGTGGAGGTGCTTCTAGTATAGAATCAAGTCAGCAAAGAAGAATATAGATTGATTATCAACTTAGTCTTCAGTAAGATAGTAACCTTACGAGGGAGCGAGATTTGCCTGTGACTGTGCATGGGACCCGATGAGTTCCGGGGTAGTAGGAGAAGACGTCGAAGGGAGGATAGAAAAGTCAGGAGTGAGTAGCTCAGGAATGTCGCTCAACTCAAGATCGTCGAGAAGCTTCTTGGTATGTGTTTGAATTTCTAGATAGACGCCCATGGATACAACATCCTCGATAGGCGGAGGCGAGTTGGCAAGCTTGGTAGCAAGCGATTTCTTCAACTTCTTCTTTAGTTTCTTCTTCTTGAGGGGAGGAAGGTCGGCAATGACCTCACCTTCTCGCGGTCTTTTTGGTCTTGTTGGCTCAAGTAATCCAGACAAAGCCGCAAAGCTTGCTTGGTAGAATTCCTCGACAGACTTAAACATTGCGTGTGAATTCAAAAGGCATGCATCAAAGACCAGCCACCCCTTATTTATAGAGCTCATAAGGCATCCATCAGTTGCAAGTAACTCAGGTACTCTCTCAAGTAGCTCATTGAATAAGTGTTGGATGTTTCTTTTCTAGCACCTACATCGCTTGAAAAGAGCGAGGATTGTGTACAACCCATACACATCGAGAGTGGACCCCTCCCGAGTCAGGCCAGCAAGAGTCGAAGTCAACAAGTCAAGATAGAAATCAGAGTCTAAAAGTCTTTAATTTCAAGGATAGCTAAATCACCTAGAGGGGGTGAATAGGTTTCTTAGTCTCTTGTGACTATCTTTAAGTGCTTTGTGAGTTAGTAGTTTCTTGTTTTCAAGACACACACCACCTACAACAAAATAACAACACAAAGAGAACACAAAGAATTTATAGTGGTTCCCCAGATTATGGGTACGTCCACTTTCCGTCCTAACTTTCTAACAGCTTGATAGATAAGACACTTCTCCAATCTCGGCTCTTAAGAGCTTACAACACGATCCTGCAAAACCACTAAGTCTCCTCCAATACTTACAGCTCAAGCACAAGGCCCTACAACTTTTTGATCTAGAGATCACTTACCTGTAACATCCCAAATTTCAAGTGACTTAGATTTGGGTTAGACATGTGGTGGATGCTAGGGTTTAGCTAGGTTTGACCCTAGGAGGAGGATCTAGACCATGTGGGGCCCACTATGGGGCCCAAGTCAACCTAGGTCAAACTAGGCTAAATACAAACCCTAGCCACACCATGACCCCACCACATTGCCCTAACCCTAAATACAATCTAAGTGGACCCCAAGGTAGGCCATGGGGTCAACTAGTTGACCCATGTTGGGTCAAGTCAACATGTTGACCTAAATAGTGAAAATGGTGCCCTAGCCCATTTCACTAGGTTGGGTCCACCCAAACCAACCCAAACTCATTAGGTGGGTCTAAAGTGACCCTATACCCCCTAGGGAAGAGAAAAATAGGGGCATGCAATAGTAATTTTGGGAAATTACCTAGGAGAGAGAAAAGAGGAGGAATAGGAGAGAGAAAATGCTAAGGAGTCATTTTGGGCCACTTGGGCTCACCCCACCAACCCACATTGGGTTGGCTGACCATGTAGGGCTATTAGGAGGTGTGGGACCCCACCATGCAGCCTTGAGTCAAGCCCAAGCCCAAACCCGAGCCCTATATCCCCTATATAGCCTATTTCACTTATGTGAGCCAAACCCCCTCTCTCCACTCACCAACCTTGGCCCCCAACCATGAAACCCGACCATTAGGGTCTAATTAAGTCAGCTTGAGTGGTGGGGCCCACTCCCAAGCCACCTAGCCGGCCACACACACCAACCCGAGCCCATACTTTGTTAAAATCGCCCCTCCTTGGTGAATCCGCCCCAAGCTTTGGTGAAGTCGCCCCCCTCTCTTAACCCAGCCCCAAACCGAGCCTATCCCTCATTCCACCCCAGAGAGAGAGAGAGAGGAAGCAAGGAAGCCACCTGAAGCCATGGAAAGCCGTGGAGCTCGCCGGAATTTGCATGCTAGGGGAAGCCGCCGCCACCCTCAACCTCAGCCACCACCAAGAGTCCGTATCCCCTCCCCTCTTACTGTACTAGTTTCCTAGATCAACTAGGTTAGAAGTCGAGCTCAATCGAGCTCGACAGCAGGCCTCTAAAGCTTGGAAAAGCTTCAAAAAATGGCGGATTAGGGTTTTTTTCGGTTTGGTTGCGCCGCCGCCGTCCGCCGGTCTCCGCCGCCCAGTCGCCGGCCAGCCCTAGCCCCGACCACCGTGAGGCCGGGGAAGGTCTTGGCCGGAGGCCCCGCCGCCGGCGATGGCCGGGAACCACCCCGCAAGGGTAGCCTGCACGGGATGGCCATGCATGCATGCATGAGGAAGGAGACGATCCAGATGCCGTCCGATGGGTTTTAAAAATCGTGCAGTCTTGATTAATGCATTTAATTAATATTATAAATTCTGTTATTAAATGAATAGTGGTAAATTTGGTAACATTATAGCAGTTACATTGCATGATGATATTAAGGCCCTTACAGTCAGCTGATGAATTTTTGTCCAACATGAATATTGTAGATCTCTGTGTTACCTTTAATTTGATATATTGCACATTAATTTCGGTTAAGTGGTTTGTCCTGTAGGTCCATTTTACTAGGACTGCTCTTAGGGTAGGACAGAAATTAAAATAATTCCTCAGCCCCAACCCTTGGTCCAAATGGGCTGAAATTTGGGCTAGGTTACTAATTTAGGTGTATCTAGGCCCTCCCCAAAAATCAGAATTTTTGGGGAACATTTTGCTATAGTTTTTACAAAAATACCCAAAAGTAAATAAATGTGATTTTTGGAGTTTCCTAACTCCAAATGGCCCCAAATTTTGGTGGCACCCTCTCATGGGTATATTAGACCCATGGTTAAAATTTGGGCTAAATTGATTCACTGCATGATGAGGAATCTCACTTGCATGTTTGAGAAATGAAATTTGACTTGGGCTGCAAATAGCAATTTTGCAGAATTTCAAATGGCTGCCCAAGCTAAACCAGAAGCCCCCTTGACCTGAGATTTTGGTCAGAGGTATAATTAGGGCATATTTAGGCCCTGCCCAAAAATGGGCTTGATTGGAAAACAAAATGTGGGAAAATTACCAAAATACCCCTAGGGCTTAACTAGGTGATTCTTGGAGTTAGCTAACTCCAAATGGCCCCAAATTTTGGTGGCTGGCCATTAGGGACCATATAGACCAGTGGTAGAAATTTCCCTGAAATTGGAACAAGTCATGTTGGGAAAGACCCACATGCAAGAATTGAATTACTTAGGCTCGGGGTGCAAATAGCAAGTCTTTGATATTTACCTAAAGGGGTGCAGTTAGAATGCACACCCCCTGATTTAGTAGACCAGTAGGGTATAATTTAAAACCCTAAGTTAGTTGGGATTTTTGGGAGCAAAAATCCCACACTTAATGAAATTGACTATTTTGATAATTGGATGAACACGTAAGCATTTTCTAAAATGATTCAAACTAGGGTTTAGAAGATTTATAAAACCCTAATGATATTATATAAACTCAAGGGAGACATATTCGAGCCCTTGAGATTCGACTTGATAAATTGAAGATTTGAATTATAAGTATTCGGGAAAATGACGATTTTACCCTTAACAGTAATTGAATGATTCTGATGATGATAAGTAATAAATAAATCGACGTGCCCTATTTATAATAATCTCATGTGATTAAACACAACACAATGCATTCGGGAGTTCATTCAATGGATCATTAGAATAGGTCATCTCACCCTAGACCTTCAGTCTCGATAGACGTGTCGTACGTAAATGCTTATCTAGAGAATGCCACCCTAGGTTAATGAACAGAACGATGGGAATGGTATTATAACTTGGAAATGGCAGGGTGGTATTAGGTCTGGGGCTACATTCAGAATAAGTAGGATTACTCTACTAGGACCACCGGGAGATAGAATAAAATGGGATAGTCGTGGAAATTGGGAATAAACCCGGGTGGTGTTGATGGCATCATAAGTATAGCAACGAGTGATAGAGTGCAAATCACTTTACAATAGGCATAACGGAGTCCGACGGAAGACCGTCGCCTTTCCGACAATAATACCATAAGTCATTAGGCTACTAAGGAGTAACACTAAAGGAGAATCATAGGTAATGGGTAAACATCAACTAAAACTAATTATCCTTGCGAAAGGGAACTTCGGGTTTCATGCCCGTCTTGGTTCCTAGTGCCCTCGAGACCCCCTCACGGGGCATGCCTTGGGCAGTCCTGGGATTCACTTTAAATTACTAGGTATAATAAACCTTAAACAAGAGTAGTCTAATAGGTTTGGACTTCTACGCGATAGGTTCGCCGGTTAAATAAGGTTGGGAACATCATACGAGTGACTTGCTCACCTGTTTCATAAGGTTGGAGGGATACAAGCACTTGCTCACCTGTTTCACAAGGTTGGAGGGTTACAACTAATGAGCTCATCCTAACCGGGTTGGAGGGATACGAGTGGCTTGCTCACCTGTTTCATAAGGTTGGAGGGATACAAGCACTTGCTCACCCAAATTGGATTGGAGGGAATGTGTTAACAATATCAGTACGAGCAGGAAGCTCAGATTTATACCTTGCATGTGCATAAAATTAGTGGCGAGTCACTCGGGACTGGCCAGTCGATGCACCGATGGCAGTACGATGACTCGGGCGAGGAGTACGGGTGGAGGGGCCAGTATGCTTAAATATATAATACTGCGGAATCCCCGAAGACGTGCACTCGACCTACAAGACTGACGGGTAGTCAGCAAAATACGTACGCAAAACTCTAGAGTGCACCTAAGACGTGTACAGAGGCGTATGAGAGGGGTCTAGGTCTGGTAGTGCTTATACCTACCTAGAAGTGGAGAGCCCGCTCCACTGTTGCCGTAGCCACAACGGTAGTACCCGAGAGTGATGCAAGCTCTCAAAAAGAGGGAACTAAAGGTCTGTGATCACGGAGTCGTGTGTGTGTGTTGCACTTGCATGTTAACATATTCATCATAACATACATTCATTCATTAGGGCATACGCTTCATAGATCCTTATCATATAAATTGTATGGGCGGTTTATATGATAAGTTACTTTTGGAAACCCTAACTTATAAGTTCGTATGGGCGTTCATATAAGTTAGGGTACTTATGTGATATTGATAGGAGTAGGAGTAGCAGTAGCGTACACTCCTTTCTGTACTACCTTTACTTTCAGTTCTACCTTTTTACTGCAGTTCTTCTCTTTCTATACAGTCTTTACTTACTTGCACTATATATAGAACTGCTAGATCATATATAGAACTGCTAGATCATAAATATAACTGCTAGACTTTACTTACTCCTGCTAGATAGAAATGTCACCTGCTCCACTTTGCTACCCCTTGTTGTCCTCCGCATCTTCCTTCCATCCGGTGCCTAAGAGCGACAGGAGGAGGTGTTGTGGATACGACTTAGTCTTTTTGACTAACATACGTTGACTCCCCCTTTTTAGGAGTTCGAGGAGGTGGACCAGCACGTCCAGCGGGACGAGGAGGCAGGGCATGAGGAGCAGCTACCACCACCGCCAGACACTACTACCGCACGTCCTCAGGTGGGAGGAGATGTAGTGGATAGCTTAGTTTACAGCTTTCTATTTTGTGAGGAGATGTAGTGGATAGCTTAGTTTACTGCTTTCTATTTTGTGAGAGAGAGCCTCATTTCTATTGATGTATATGGGCATAAGCCCTATTTCACTTTTGTACTCATTTTGGACTGTAGTAGCTTTTCATTCCTTATATATGATATGCTCTGTGACTTCTGTGGACATGTGTATTGGGTTGTTTATACACTTTTACTTCCGCATCTCTAGTGAAAAATGATCGTAATAGCCGGCAGAATCGGCGTCTTACGGTGTCGACTAACTCAGGAGTTAGTGTCACCGTAAGGCGGCGGTTCTGGGCATAAGATCCGGGTTAGACTCGGGATGAGGAGACAGGATCTTACATTACCTCAAGCCCAAATGCCCTATAACTCAGGCAAGGAGGACAACCCTACCTCAGAGAGAATGACTCTCCTATAGCTCGGGCACAAAGGCCCTACCTCAGATCCAAATGATCCTACAACTCAAGCACAAGTGTCCTACAACTCAGAGAGAATGACTCTCCTACCTCAGTCCCAAGAGCCCTACCTTGGATCCAAACTGGATCCTACCCTAAGGCCAAAGTCCTACATCAGGCACGTAGTCCCTACCTCAGATTCTTAACAGAATCCTGCCTCAAGCAAAATATCCCTACCTCAGATCTGCAAATAGATCCTACACTTAGATCAAAAATGGATCCTACACTCAAGCCAAATTCCTGCCTCAGATCTACAACCAAATCCTACACTCAGATCAATACTGGGATCCTACCTCAGCCTATATAAAATAGGCTTATAACTCAAGTCCAAAAAATATCCTATACTCAGATCTAAAAATGGATCCTATAGGGAGAAAGGTTTGTTTAAATGGTTGATTTGACACCAAAGAGACTTCTCTGTTCCTGCCTCCTGAGCTGAGTATACATAAGCCCTAACTTCTTCTCAGCAACAAGTATAGATCATCAATAAGTAGCTTCCTGTGCTGGAATTAACCTGCAGAACTCTATTCTGCTTCTTCTTTTTTACTGGACAAAACCAGAAGCTCAGTCCTAACTTCTCCTTCTCAGCCTCAAGAGAATGTTCTTAGAAACAGTATAGCCGGAACTATGAAGTGGTCATAGCAAGGTTATCCCTTGCTGCACCTTCGCTCACAGAGATTTACTCTTAACTGTTGTTGATGATGTAGATGACAATAGCTAACTTGATTATCTTCCTGTTGCTGCAGCTAGGGTAATAACCTACTACTCCTTTGTACTAAGAGATTTTCTTTGATCCTGTTGTTGAAGATGTTTATTACATCAGCTATCTTTCTATCAGATCAACTGCATCTTGGCTTAGGCCTTGACTGCTTCTTGTTCCTCAGAGAATATCTCTAAACTTGTTGTTGAAGATAGTGATTACAATACCTAACTAGTTTAACTCTCAGATTAGAAGACAGAACTTCTCCTTCAGGCTCTGTAACAATGGCGAGAGGCAGAAGATGAAGTTCAAAAATTTCTTCCCAAAAAGTTACTTTTCTTTAGTCTGATCTATCCTTTTTATCTTTAACCGTCCAACGGCTATATTACTAGTGGGATCCATGAGTAGTTGTTGGCAGCAATAATACTTTGACATTAATAGTCGTATAGTAGACCTATAGAGTCGTTTGTCCTGTACTGTAGACTTCCCACAAAATTTGAATTTTTGCTGATGCCATCCCCAATGGACTTAGTCAAATTCAAGCAAAATTAGTATAGGTGTGGAGTGAGCAACCTTCACTCAATGCCAAAACACTTGGACACTTTATGTCACTAGGCGTTGAGTGAATAGGCTTGACTCAATGCCAAAACACTTGGATAGACTTTCTATCACAAGGCATTGAGTGAATAGGCTTGACTCAATGCCAAAACACTTAGACAGATTTTCTGTCACTAGGCGTTGAGTGAATAGGCTTGACTAAATGCCAAAAAACTTAACCAATAATTCTACTATAAAGCGTTGAGTGAAGCTTTATCACTCAAAGCTTTTGTCCTTGGAAAATCTTCCTGCATCAACAGGCGTTGAGAGTGTTGAGTGACGCTTCACCACTCAATGCTTTTATACTTAACTGCTTCTCTGAAGTCTACCATCATGCTTAGGCGTTGAGAGCAATGAGTGAAGCTTCATCACTCAACGCTTTTGTACTCTTATAGATTTTTCTGTCTTTTCTCTTATGGCTTTGACTGAGAGAGCTTGTCTCAATGCTTCTAGCCCTATGGCATTCAGTGAGTTGACATCACTCAACGCCTGTATACTTAGCTACTTTTCTTCTCTGTCAAAGCAAGGGATATGGCTGCATGAGTTTGTCTCAACGCTTCTGCTTATCTGGCGTTGAGTGAGTTGTCTTCACTTAACGCATGTGGACTTAGACTGGTTTCAGTCTCTCCACATCTCTGCCTTGTGACCACCTATCATAGCCACTTGGACAACCTGTCTACTCATGTTCTAAGGAACATCTCGCATAAATAAAACTTATGACATCTGTTAGATTACACACATGTGTATACCACTGTTCATTAGGACTTCTTCAAATCACGGACATTGGGATCAATGGACCCAACAATCTCCCCCTATTTGAAGAATTCAAAACCTAAGACAATAATATACACTAACTCACATATACAGGATAAATATGATGTACACAGCAAGCATATCACAGAAATTATGAACACTAATTTAATTTAAGTAGATATTCATTAACTTAAATGTTTCTAATGTGCATAGTACTAAATCACACTTCCTTAAACCCTCTAAGATAAACAGGTAACATTATCATGCTTAAGGTTCTCTTATAACAATGCCATTGCTTCTGGGTTTCTTGAGAGTCTTCTCAGATGCAGCTTCAGACTTTTTGACTTTCTGTCTTTGGAAGTAATTGAAGGGTTTTGGAATATACTCTGTAGGCTCAACAGCATTTGGAGGCAAGGTGCCAGCATTCTTGTCCTTTCTATATTGCCTTCTTTCATTTTCTCTTTCTTTTATCTCAGCCATTCAATAAAATTATATAGTTTGCCTCTCTCAGTCTTCATGGTCTTTACTTGCTCCCATGCTGATAGAATTATGGTCCTTGACTCAGGGCTCCACTGCTCAAAGTCAGGCCTAGCTTCAATTTGCTCTCTATATCCTTTTTTGTTGGCACTGACAGCTTCTTCCTCTTTAGTAGCTGTAGATTTCCCTTTTGCCTTTTGAATATGGTCAGCAGTGGGGCTGAATGATGGAATATCAGAAACTGGTTCATCCCACTGAGCACCTTCTTCAGCATACTGAGCTAACTGACCTACATTTAGGGATTCTTGAATCTGTGTGGGGAACATGGGGATGTTATCATACTGAACTGGTTCTATCCCAAATGATCCCCTTATGACATTTGTGGCCCACACATAGTTTTTAGTGTTGTCCTTGATTGCCTCTCTCTCCCCCTTTTTGACTTCTTCAATCAGTTCTTTGGTTTGAGAGAGGATGGTCTTGCTTCTTTCAGATTCAAGATGGTTTATACCAACTGTGACTTGATTGTTGACGTACAGCAGATGATCATCTAGGAGCTTGGTGCAGGCATCCATCTTTATGAATATAGCAGCCTTTTATTGATCCAACAGTACTTTATCAGCATTATGGACAGCAACCATGTTGGTAGCTTGAATAGTCTGATTTTCTATAATTGTAATAGCATTTTGGCCCACTTCATCTAGTTTATCCATAGTGTAATCAACAACTAGGGCTTCCCTAGTGAAGAATTTTACAGTTTCCACCTTCAGAAGATTGACTTTAAATCTGATAGACTTAATTTCCCTGGACA